>OU452242.1:53130113-53753986 GCA_911728495.1 Furcula furcula
TGGTTTTAATATATCACTATATTATGCACTATAATCACCCGCGTAGATGGATCATCTTGTGAACAATTGGCCGCAAGTCTTAGGGTCAGAAGGAAATTAAAAATATCCTATTTAATAAAAATTGTACTTACTTGCACACTAATAAAGTTTATGTAATATTTTTTGGCAATAGGTCATCGTGTAGAACTACTTTGAATAAAAACATATAGGTATTTAATGAAGTCCAAGTAGTTATACCCGTGGCGTGTAAGAATAGCACCCTCCCATCTCCGCCCGTTGGCTGTCCGTAAGAGACGACTAAGGAAAACAAGAAGACGGGCAACAGCGTCTTTCTATTCGATTACCTACCAACTGGTAACGTACCAACCTACAAATGGCCACCCGTCCATTCTAAAGGGGCAGGTCTTTGTTCAGCAGTGGACGTCTTCCGGCTGTCGAGTAGAACTAGTTGGATTTTTTTTTCCTATACGTGTAGAAATAAATGTAGAACTACTTGGATGGTATAAGCCATTATCATTTATATCCTCAGAGTAATTAGAATGGAGCTAGTATCGCGTCGATTCCCCGAACAAATTTTTCGTGGCACTTTTGCGGGGTACAGGAGGCGAAGTAAACACACACAGATACAATTTCACGCATACTCTTGTCTAATGAAAACTCTTCATGAGCCTACACTATAATAAACTCGCAACACATTCAAACAGATACGCACACAAATAAAGAATGACCTGAACATATGAACAAAAATTTGGCAGAGGGGTTAGCGCATCATGCTCTCTCCAGTGGTATCTCCTCTAAGTTTATATCTGGAACAAGGTATTTGTTTATGAATAAATTGATTAATAACTAAACTCACCTTCTTCCTTATTAAGGTCGCAGTGCACAGAGATAAGACATAGCAAAGAATTTATTATAATAATTTTATACATGGTGCGATGATGTCCCGCGGACGTGCGCTCGCAATCACTGCACTGGTATAATAATATAATATGTTTATTTAATGAATATCATAGCTCTCAGACACGAACCTCGACAAACTAGAATTAATTTTAGCGCTATCCGCATTTTGTTTGTCCGTAAGTATAAAGGGTGTAATGCATTTTCAATACAAAAATTCATTTGTTTCTCGCAGATATTTGCGATGCGATGCGAGTTCGCAGTTATGTGTGGGACCACGTACCGATTTTTTTTTATATGTAAGATTTCAAATAATGTCCGTTACAACATTACATAAACCATTTATATGGAAAACTAGCGGCCCGGTACCACGTGCTTCGCTACATATTTATAAAGTAAAATATTAAAAACATTTACTTAATTGGAACATCAAATTCATTTATTCAAACAAAAAATGGCATTTTTCCTTCAATTAAAAAAGAATAATAATACCAGCCCTTGTTTATGTCCCACTGCTGGGCACGGGCCTCCCTTCAAGTTAAAGGGGCTTAGGCCATAGTCCACCACGCTGGCCAAGTGCGGGTTGGCGGACTTCACACGTCTTTCGAAAGCTAGTTAGGCTTTCTCAGACATGCAGGTTTCATCACGATGTTTTCCTTCACCGAAAGCTAGTAACAATCGCACAAAGACGATTCGCACATGATTAATTAAATAAATCAGAGGTGCGAGCCGGGGTTCGAACTTGCACACCTTGTTTCCAAGGCAAGCGTTCGCCCACTGAGCTGTTACAGCTTTCGTAAAATAATAAATCAAATAAAAAACACATTGCTACATTAATAGTGGAACACAATATGTTTTTTTAAATGAAGAAACACACATGCATACATGCTATTCACGTCAAAAGTTCAAAACTTACCGTTTGTGTAAATGCTTTTGACAATTTAATTCAAATAAAATCACTTAAAAAAAAAATTGAACTGACTTCAATATCACTGAAAAGTATAAAATAATTTAAATATTATTGAAGTTGGTGTTAGCTTACCGGCACCAACTTCAATAATATTTAAATTATTTTATACTTTTCAGTGATATTGAAGTCGGTTCAATTTTTTTTTAAAAAGATTTTATTTTAAACTTTTTAGTGAAATTTTCATATAATATAAAGATTGAACCATCGAAAACCGTAAAATTATCTAGATAGGTTATGATCACATTGTCGTCTACATAGTTTTACATAATTCATGTTTCTTCAGAAACTCAGAACCTATTTATCCGGTCGTAATGAAATTTGCATGGAATCATCATAGTAGTTTACTCTCTCGAATAAAAAAAGAATCATCGCAATCGGTTCATAATTGTCAGAGCAATGTAATGGAGAACATCAGTTTTATGGTTTTTACCAGATAAATTCCTCCACATCGTTCATGTTCCTCCAGGAAGTTCTTATCCGGTTGTAATAAAATTCATACAGATTTAATAAAGTGGTTTCTTCTTTCGATTAAAAAAAGAATCATTGAAATTGGTAAATATTTGCCAGAGTTATGACCATTTTTGTCCTTAAAAAGCGACATAAAGTCATCGATATAGGCTTTCCTGCAGCTCTCAGTGCGCAGTCACCATTCTTGTTTTTCAGGAACTACTTATTACTACGCAATAATTTTTTTATGGGACCCAATCAATGGATTGAAGAATGGATAGAAGAAAGATTTTTTCAAATCGGTTCATAATTGACAGAGTTATGCGCGAACATACATTAAAAAAAAAAAAAAATATATATACAGACGAATTGAGAACCTCCTCCTTTTTGAAGTCGGTTAAAAATAAAGCCTGTAAACGATATGAAACACCGACGGCTCGCTAAAAAACTGAGAAAAGTACACGCACACATTATATACATTACATTACATTTGAACAAAAAATATAAACACAAAACAATAATTATCACTGACAATTTGCTTTATTCGAAGCACGTCCAAAATAAAATGACCGCATGAATGACATAACAACATGCTTTTACTGTCAACACTAAAAAAGTTTTAATTCTGATTAAAGGTTCAATTTGACAGCAAAATCCCTATTTACAAAATGATCCGCCATTTATTGAATTAATTTGTTACAAAAAATGTGATAAATGAAGAACCGCTCTACCGATTTTGTGCAAACTTCACATAAACCATCTACTAAATAGTCCGAACAAAGCCTAAACATTTGGTTTGGATAGGTGAGCCCGTTCTTGAGTTATAAAATTACAACGAAAAGTGACATTGATTTTTATAGATATAGATGACAAATGACTAACTTATTATTTTCGAGCATGTAAGGGCTCCCGCACATAACTGCGAATTCGCATCGCATCGCAAACATCTGCGAGAAACAATTGCATTTTCAAAGTTACATAACCATTACATTTTTCATTTCATAAATTGCTTCACTAAATGGTTGCTAAATTACATATGTATTAATTTATTATTATTTATTTACTAACTAATTTAGGCCGCTTGTCATTAATTTAATACAACTTACTATTGTTAAAGTTCACTACATTTGTAAAAGTAAAACCAGCGTTATTTATTAAGTATTTAAAATTAATTTGAATTTCATCTTACTGTTTTCATATCACTAAAACGAATAATCCATTGTGTGACGTGTTAATTAAGTACGTAAATATATTAAATAGTTAGAGCTTGTATACAGCATATCAATATCATATACTTACTTATGTAAAAAAGTCTTTCTCAACAATTTTTTTTTTTTTGTAGTAATTTGCGGTTAACGGTGTTGGTTACTTACTAATAAAATAGAAATAATTTTTGTATGTTATAGCCTAGTTTGTAACTGTTTGTTGACCCTAATAAATAAAATAAAATAAATACAAAAAATCATATTTATATTTATCATCAATATTTATTTCACAAATTACATTGCTAATTTTCTAAAATTGTTTTAGTGCAGAATAAATAAAAAAATAATTAAATAAATTATCCACAAATAAGTAATTTTTTGTTTAAATAAAAATTATACTTTATTATTATACCAATAATGATGTAATATTAATTTTATTTTAAAAAAGTGTTTTTTTTTTTTTGGAAATTCATGAAAAATCCGATGAAAAATTTCAACACCAGAGTGTTCAGAATCATGTACCGGATCCCTGGTATCGGTTTTCGGTACGATGTCCCTTACACCCCGTATATTAGTTTAACTATTTTAGTAGGTGGTACTTAGGTACACGGCTAGAGCGCTTTAAGCGCTCGCCTCCTATTGTCCGGTGAAGCTGTAATGGCCATCTGCGCCCAACAGCGACTATCATTGCCAAAAAAAAAAAAAAATTTGCCCGAATGCATCAGAAGGAGGGTTATGTTTTTCGAAAGTATGCATGTATGTAAGTAGGTATGTATGTATGTAAGTATGCACGGCTTACAGTATAAACGGTTTGACGGACTGTGACTAGATGTGTCGCTAGATTCGTCTTAGCTGTGACATAGGCTATAGTTAGGTATCGTGTGGGAATCGAACCCACGACCCATTAGATAGTGGCCAGGGTGTCTAACCACTAGACTAACAGGCCCACTAATTTTGTTATTATTTTATACAGGGTGTAAAAAACTCGTGTCCGATCCGTTAGGGTCTTATTCAGTGTATCAATACAAACACATGTATATAAGTAATTTATTGGATATCTCATGTTTTTTTCCTACTTTGTTCCAGAAAAACGAATCTGATCTTGTATTTTTGGTACAAAATAGAAAAAAAAAATTGGGATAATTAACAAATGAGTTATATACATGTGTTTGTATTGATACACTGAATAATACCCTCGCGAGTGAAGTCGCAGGTTGCTGCTAGTACAGACACGATCAATGCCATATATAGTCTGTTAGTAATAAATTACTTAAAGAAAAACCAGTCATAAGTTTGTTAAATAAATTGTTATTTTCCTCATTCAAACTTGTTTTGCAAACATACAAGTATAACCAGTTGGTAAATTATATCATAATAATATTCTGGGACAATCCACACACGGTCATCCGAACGAAAACTAGTCAGAGCCTGTACCTACCACGGATACCTGATACTAATACTTACACTTTTTTTTTGTAAATACATACATACATAACAAGTATAAATTATATAAGCACAAAAAACCCGACTGCGAGCAAACAAAATGATAAATACATAAAACGTATACACATGTAGGTATATACCTAAGTTTTTTACCAAAAACATAAATATACGTTTTGGAAGTAAAAAGAAACCAACGGATTGCACTCCGGGAGTGCCGGCAGAAATGAAAACTTGAATATTAACGTTGTGCATTTTTAATATTTTGGAATGGTTAGAATAATTTTGCACGAATTGCTTTAATTATCAGTATAAAAGTACCTACTATAATTTATGTGGGGAAAATACAATATTCATATGCGCTATCGTACACAAACATGACAATTTATATTACATTAAAAATTTAACAGTTCTGGTGTAAAAGTATTGGCAAGTTATAATATCTAATAGACGGGCCTGTTGGTCTAGACCAGGGGCGGCGAACGTTTAGATCAACGTGCCAGTTTTTTTTGTATAAAAAAAAATTAATAACGCCATAGACGTGCCGTCAAATAATTTTGATTCCGTGATTGTAGGTCATCATCATCATCAGCCGGAAGACGTCCACTGCTGAACATAGGCCTCCCCCTTCGAACGCCACAATGAACGACAATTGGCTATTTGCATCCACCGGTTACCTGCGACGCGCACAACTCGTCTGTCCACCTAGTGGGAGGCCTGCCTACGCTGCGTCTTCCGGTTCGTGGTCGCCACTCGAGAACCTTTCTTCCCCAACGGTTATCGGTTCTTCGAGCGATGTGGCCTGCCCATTGCCACTTCAACTTGCAGATTCTGAGAGCTATGTCGGTGACCTGGGTTCTTCGGCGAATCTCCACATTTCGGATTCTGTCGCGCAAAGTAACTCCGAGCATAGCTCTCTCCATGGCTCGTTGTGTGACTCTGAACTTCTCTAAAAGGCCAGCCGTTAGAGACCACGTCTCAGTACCAGTAGTATATTGTAGGTAAAAGATACTAAACCCATATAATAATACTAAATACCCCTACTACTAAGGCACCGCCACCCCGCGCACCGCACGCGAACTCTCCGTAGCGTAGCTTCACTCACCGTTCACACTCTGTCACGCGATTTTGGGTCACAGGTTTGTCCCAAAATAAGATAAAAAAGCACTGAGAACACCGTTTGGCCCAAATAAATACTCTGTGATTGGTAGTTGTTTTTGACCAATTATTATTTAAATCAACCAATCAGAAACGCAACACAGTGGAGATGGAGATATAAATAGGTAAGTACCTAATTGGCTTTCGGCGGTGATTTAAAAAAAAATTGTGAATTAATGATCGCAATTGCACATAAATACAAAAATAAAAAATCTAATTATTCGAGTGAATGAGTAAGTAAGTACTATTCGAATAATCATTCGTCATTCGAATATTCTTTTTTTTTTTTTTTACGCGGGTATCCACGCTCACGACTCTTACCCCACGGAAGCCAACGGGATCCGTATGCGCACTTTACAGAGAGATGTAAAGCTCCGCATCGCGGAACTCCGGGGGGACCGGTGGCACGGTTTTCTCGAGGGTATCACTCCCTCTCACCTAGCTTACTGGCGACTAGCGAGGGCTCTCAAGTCCGACACGGTAGCCACCATGCCTCCCCTGACCCACCCTTCAGGCGCCCCTCCAGCTTTTGAGAACGAGAAAAATGCCGAGGTCCTGGCAAACTCTTTAGAGAGACAATGTTCTCCTAGTGCCACAATTTTCAACCCACTCCATCGCGATCACGTAGATAGGGAAGTAGAGCGCAGGGTTTCTGCCCCGCCATCCGACACGCTCACCCCGGTCACGCATTCCGAGGTAGAAGACCTCATCAAAGGCCTTAAGCCTAAGAAAGCCACGGGCCCCGTCGGCATCTCGAACCGCGTACTAAAAATCCTTCCCTACCACTTGATCTATCTCTTGGTAGCCATCTTCACAAGAATCGTAATTTTCGATATCGAGTCGAAGATACGCGATCCACTCCCCACCCCGTTCAGGCCGGAGTCCCTCAAGGCTCTGTGCTCTCTCCACTCCTGTTCAGACTGTTCAAGAACGACATCCCTCGTTCGGACAGGGTGCAACTAGCCCTGTACGCGGACGACACCGGACTATATTTCTCACACCGAACATCGGACTCTTCAAGACGCCGTCAACGCCCTAGGCGAATGGTTCCGAAAATAGGAGCATGCGTACGACCCTTCGGCCTCGCCGGCGATACCGGTGTCTGATAGCTAGTGTAGCATATGGTTGTCGGGGAGGGTTCGGCGCATCCTGGTCCAATAGGACCGTCATGGGGTCAGGAGGGTCGAGCAGTATGTGCCGTGGTCTGCGGCGCGAGTCAGAAAGACGTGGTCTTTAACAGCTGGCCTTTTGGAGAAGCTCAGAGTCACACAACGAGCTATGGAGAGAGCTATGCTCGGAGTTTCTTTGCGCGACAGAATCCGGAATGAGGAGATTCGCCGAAGAACCAAGGCCACCGACATAGCTCGTAGAATATGCAAGTTGAAGTGGCAGTGGGCAGGCCACATCGCTCGAAGAACCGATAACCGTTGGGGAAGAAAGGTTCTCGAGTGGCGACCACGAACCGGAAGACGCAGCGTAGGCAGGCCTCCCACTAGGTGGACCGACGACATTGTTCGCGTCGCAGGCAACCGGTGGATGCAAATAGCAAATTGTCGTTCATTGTGGCGGTCTAAGGGGGAGGCCTATGTTCAGCAGTGGACGTCTTCCGGCTGGTGATGATGATGATGACAGAGAAGGGGTTACAGGCGACCTAATACGAAAGCTGCTCGATTGTGGACGGACCGAATGTGTGGGCCGAAAGTCATGGCGGAGACCAAGGTGACTCCGAGGTACTTAATCTTCCTAGTCCAGGGGATAGGGCGATTGAATAAGGATATTGGGGCCAGGCGTCTGCTGGGCCGAAGGCTCCGCGCGGAGAACATATTGGCGGGTCTCCGGGAGAAGACCACCGCGGCACTCTTCCCCGGGTTCACCTCTATGCGCCACTTACGAAACCAATGGCCCAGGGCGTCGACTGCGGCTTGAAGAGCACGCGTCAAATAGGACATGTGCCTATGAGAATAATAGAGAGCGGTGTCATCCGCGTAAAGGTTGAGTTGGACTCTGTTCGAACGAGGAATGTCGTTCGTGAACAGGCTGAACAAGAGGGCAGAGAGCACAGAGCCCTGGGGGACTCCGGCCTGTATAGGATGGGGAGAAGAAAACGTACCTTCGACCCGGTATCGAAAGGTACGATTCGAGAGAAAGTCTCGTATGATGAGTACGAGCCTATCGGGGACTCCTAACTGGAAGAGCTTGTATATCAAGCCGTTGTGCCAGACCTTGTCGAAGGCCTTGGGAACATCGAAAAATAGGGCGCCTGTGTAGACGGGCTTGGGCTGGTTGAGCCCGGTCAGGATGTGCCTCATTTTAGGGTATAGCAGATTATGTCGCAGAATAGATAATTTTAGCAGTTTTTAGCAGAATCATGAACTTCAGCAGAACTTTGCCAGATACGGTAGTTAAACAAAAATTAACAGGGTTTTACTTGAATGCTCAAAACACGTAATATAATATAAATCCAATTTCTATTTACGTTCGATTATTCCTTATCTCAAGATGCTAGGCAAAGGCCAGAAATCACAACATTCCTGCAATGTATGTGTTCAATTTTTTTTATTCTACTTCGTAATAATCTACAACCGCGTTTACCTCAATTTCTTGTCATAAATTCAACATAAGCCAGTACGATGTATAAACCTGATTTATATTATCTAATTTCTAAATAAAACTGATACTAATATTTTATAACTTTTTTTGAAAATGGATATGTAAGTACTTAATCGATTTACTAAAAATTGATTAATATATTTATATTATATTATGAAAATCGATAGTAAAAAACGTTCGAAAATAATATTCGATTTAAATAAAAATCGATAAATTTTTAACATCCCTACCATCGATCTATACTATAATAAAACTCAAAGACGATGCTCAAAGAGCACTTTTTCTGTATAATATTTTTCCAAAATTTCTATGTGGGGATACTATACTATCGACATAGAGGCCAAAACAATTTTTTTTGGAATTATTGTCTGTCTGTCTGTCTGTCTGTCTGTCTGTCTGTCTGTCTGTCTGTCTGTCTGTCTGTCTGTCTGTCTGTCTGTCTGTCTGTCGTTCTGTTTGTCCAGGTATCATGAAAACCCGTGGATGGATTCTGATAGGACTTTCACTGATGTGTTGTGTAGAAGTCAAGGTATAAATTGGTATATAAAACATCACGCTATGTTTCATAGGGGCTAAGCAGTGAAACATTACTTGCACATATTACCACGTAATTTCCTTTGTATGTGAATAGGGTAATTATAGACTGATCAGTTAATCATTAAGATATGTATTATTACGCTATATACAATAGGGACTGAGCAGACATTTAGTTTGCATAAGATATGGCAGTGGCGAAGGGTAAATTTTTGTAAAGGGTAAGCCGGTCCGGTACACCCAGGATATTTTCATTAGATTTCTGTATTGATCTAAGTACTTTGCTGATAGCAATATGACATTATATCTTTGAAAGTTAAAATCTGTAAATCCCGAGCGAGTACAAACTAGATTAGGAAAGAAATAATAGGTTGTGTTCATGAAATTTTAATAAAACTTCCTGTATCCTTCCTATATGTATTGTATTAGAGTCGCAACAATAAAAGATGCGAAAGTCTTAGAACTTTCATTATCGAATATCATTAGACAGTAATTTACGATGTTAGCGTGATTTACATTATGAACAGAGCCATCTATCGGTGAAATTGAACATACAATCACTATAGAACTTTAATCTATATCTCAAGAACGGCCTATCCGATTCGGCTGAAAATTGGTGGGGAGGTAGCTAAGAACCAGGAAACGGACATAGGATACTTTTATCCCGGTAGGTTAAGGTTAAGCAACGTTAGGTAAGGTCATTAAATAGATGGGTGAACCGATTTGTATGAAAGTGTGCATATCGGGTAGGTCTGAGAATAGGTCATATAGTATATTTCATACCGCTAGGTTAAGGTTAAGCAACATAAGGCAAGGTCATTAAATAGATGGGTGAACCGATTTGTATGAAATTTTGTGTGCATATCGGGTAGGTCTGAGAATAGGTCATAAAGTATATCTAATGCCGCTGATACCATGATTGACGAGGATATATAGAACGAGAGGAGGGTGCAAGAGAGGTGATGGGGTGAGGGATCGGGAGAGTTAGGTGGAGTAAGTGGGGAGTGAGAAGGAGCAAGTTCGTTGAAGAGAGGGTTCAGAGAGGGGACAACAGGGAGAGGAAGAGGGGGAGTGTGACGGAAACCGAAGCGGGAGGAGAGAAAGAGCATATACCTAATTAGATTTTTTTTATATGAGAGAGAGATATGGAGAGAGATAAATCTAGGGAGGAGGGAGAAAATGTAATAAAAGCGCGGGCGGTGCTGCGCGGGTCAGCTAGTATACTATAACTTCACAACGATCACGCTCATATCACGCTCACGACCCTTTCTTCCGTTCCACTTGCCAGGGCTGCCAGATTAGGCGAATTATCGCCATTTAGGCTACCTTGGGGAGTCAAATGGCGACCAAAAAATGCATTCGGCCACCAGTAGCCATTTAGGCTACCTAGAAAATAATGCATGGGCGATTTAGGCTACTTCAGGATTACCCCAAATTTATTAGATAATTTCTTGTTTATTGTATGCTTTGACGAACCATAATAGAATAGAATACTCTTTATTGTACACCAAGAAGATATTTACAATATAAACTTAGAACTAAAACATAAAATGTACAAATGGCGGTCTTATCTCTATAAGCAATTTCTTCCAGACAACCATTTTGCAGGAGAAACACAATTAGAATAAATGGGCAGCTGGTGGTGTACTACAAATATATACATAGGACACACAAACATAAACTTATATGCATATATATAAATATACTCAACAGATTTCACAAATACTATACATAAACTCAATTACTATACATATATGTATATTTAATTATTCAAGTATATTACATTATATATATATATATATATATATATATATTATGTGTAATAAATCGTAGAACATGAACATCGTATAACAATTATGTCTAATTTGTAGTTGAAGAATAGTGCGATTTTACTATCTGTTTAAATGATAACAGAGTCTGAGCACGTCTAATAGGAACAGGCAGAGCAATCCACAGGCGGGCAGCCTAAACTGAAAAGGATTTATCAAAATAGCTTGTAGAATGCACTGGTATTTGCAACTCTAAGTTCTCTGATGACCTCAAGCACCTAGAATGTGTTAAATGAAATAATTCAAAACGTTCTTTAAGATATGAAGGAGTTATGGGATTGAATAGAATACTGTATAAAAGCGATAAAATATGTGTATTCCGGCGAAGTTGAATTGGCAACCAGCCGAGCTTTGCACGAAATTCGGAGACATGAATCAATAATCAGTCACTGATCAGTTTAGTCACTGAGGAATCCTCAGGTTCTTTCCATGCTTTCTTCTATGCAATAGCCTAGAGCTGCCGGAACGAGACATCAAGAATCTAAGGCAAACAAACTTACAAACTTCGGAAAATTCCCGATCCCGAAAATATCTACTACCCTGTCGAGTTAACTTGCACCTTGCGGCCTCTGAGCTTGCGGCGAACACGTTATAGACTAGCGAGGTGATCGTGTATTAGCAGGATAAAAACTGGATCAACAGATCCAAAATTAGCGAGTTTCAAAATTCCCGAAAAGTTTGAAAAAGCGAGCGAAGCGGATTTTCCGAGGTTTGTGAATACAGGGGCTTGTGTCAATTTAGTTACTCATTCCATCTCGCTGTATGACAGACGTTTACTAGGTTTTTTTCTCGTGTTCTCTTTTTTTTGGGTTAAATATAGGCTACTTAGCTCAAAATGTTAGGCGAATTAGGCTATTTCTCAAAAAGTATTTATTAGGCCCATCGATATACTATACTAAGTATATCGATGATTAGGCCATTTAGGCTACTCGGTAGGCAAAAATAGGCGAATTGAGTTAGCTGATATCTGGCAACCCTGCCACTTGCTTGTGAGCATTACGGTCGTAAACTCAAGTGGAATGGATTATAGAGCGTTTTGAGCGTGGAAGTAAATAATACAAACGGTGAGTTATTAAAAGCCTTGAAAATAAACTTAAATAACTATTGTTTCAATCGATTTATATTGAAAAAAAACATATTATTAAGTATAATAATAATATTCTGGGACAATTTCACACACGGTCATCTGATCCCAAACTAGGCAGAGCCTGTACTATGGAAACCAGATAACTGATACTAATACTTATAGAATAGAATACTCTTTATTGTACACCAAGAAGATATTTACAATATAAACTTAGAACTAAAACATAAAATGTACAAATGGCGGTCTTATCGCTATACTTATATACTTCGCTACCTAAATACTTTTTCTTTTGTAAATACATACAAATAAATAAATAACACCCAGATGCTCGGCGGGAAATCGAACCCACGACGGATAGCAGTCAGGCTGAGTCAGGCAGTATATCCACTAGACCAACAGGCCCGTAAAAAATTTCAAATACTGTCAATTAATTTTTTATATATATATTAGTGGTGTATTTAATTAATTTATGTTCAAATATAATTAAAATGTCTTTTGCTGCAGAAACATTCGTTTCTACTAAAATATCTCTTTTCGCATGAAATAACGTAAGTTACACGGACGCCATACTTTGAGCTGTTTTGAAAATGCCGCCAATTTTCGCAACGACCACGACGACCTACGATAGGGTTACCAACTCCCAAAAGGACCAACTCGGGAGAATTTTATGAAATTGAATAGAGGGGGGGGGGGGGGGGGGGTGTTGGAATGTTTGTGACGAAAATCTCAATCATTTATTAATTTCTAAATTTATACGTACCTTGGATTCGAGCAGCATCTAATATTTGTCGGTGTTTTACACCACAAAATCATAAAAGCTTTTTCATGAAAAATCGAAGTTTGTTAGTATTTGTAACTCTACTTTTCAACTTTTAACACACGTCTCTCGATTTCGTAAAGAAGTCAACCCAACGTAAATCCACTCGAATTTCTTCAACGCGCTGTGGTTGCATCTCACGCAAAAGTCCAACCTCATTGTGTTGGATTAAGTCGATTGTAGAAACACTATGATAAAGTAGTAAAAGTGTCAAACTATGTCTATGACTCTTGTATGCCCTCCACTGTAGAGGGCGAGGTGCTACTTACTTTATTGTATTGTGTGTAGAGGGTCTGGTGTAGCGGAGGCATGAGAAACCACCGAATTGACCTCCAAGGAATCGACAACGTCGACGGCGAGACGAACAGGTTTACACCGGTAGCGACACGTGTGAGCGACGACTGTGTACATAATATTTAGAAAAACCGGAGAAATGATTGCACTCCGGGAGTTCGGGAGATTAACCATTAATACCGGAGTCTCCCGGGCAATCCGGGAGGGTTGGGAACCCTACCTACGACCCACCTTAACTACCTTTTGAGATGGGTCGTCGTGAGCTTCGTGTGAGGGTCAGTCATGACGTCATGAGTGACGTTTTAGCCGCGACCACAACGCCCACGGTCGCTAACGGCCGGTTCCAAAACTCTATCGCCGATAGCAAGCTCAGATAAAAAGTTAACTTTAAACTATGTGCTGTTTCAATAACAAAATTGACGTCGATGTAACTCTTAGAGAAAGAAACCAATAGAGAGCTGGCACTTTCTTTCTCATTCGCGCAAGAAAAGGATGCATTTATTTATATATGTATATTATATGTGATAGAAAGAAACAGAGCATATGATTTTTTGTCCCTCAGCGTGTGTTCAAAATCTGGCGCACCTACGGTGCGTTTTCTTCGAGTACTCATGAAATTTTCTAGTTCACGACCTAGCTTTGGAGTTTTAAATTGAATTGCATTATGAAATATCGTTTAAACTACTAGGCGCATTTGAATAAATATCCATAACGTGTGAGTGTAAGAATGATTATTTTCTGTCCTTATCGGCGGCACGCTAGCTAGATGTCTTGTTATATTCTATCTACGATGTAACTCTAGTTACGTGATTCTTAGAGTGCGTTCCACTTGACGTTCACAACGATCACGCTCACGACCGCAGTTTTTCCCGTTCCACTTGCTTGTGAGCGTTATGGTCGTAAACTCAAGTGGAATGAATTAAAGAGCGTTTTGAGCGTGGAGGTAAATAATACAAACGGTGAGTTAGCAAAAGATTTAAGAGGTTAGGTTACAATCTGTAAGCCTTGAAAATAAACTTAAATAATTATTGTTTCAATCGATTTATTTATATGAAAAAAATTATAATTATGTGTAATAATAATATTCTGGGACAATTTCACATACGGTCATCTGATCCCAAACTAGGCAGAGCCTGTACTATGGAAACCAGAAACTGATACTAATAGTTATATACTTTTTTTTTGTAAATACACTATACTACTACTACTAATACTTAAATAGATAAATAACACCCAGACGCTCGGCGGGAAATCGAACCCACGACCTATCGGATAGCAGTCAGGGAGTCTAACCACTAGACCAACAGGCCCGTCAAATAATTTCAAATTCTGTCAATTTAATTTTTCATATATAATATTAATAATAATAATATCTTGGGACAATCCACACACAATATTAGTGGTATATTTAATTAATTTCCGTTCAAATGTAATTAAAATGTCTTTTGCGGCAGAAACATTCAATTCTACTAAAATATCTCTTTCCGCATGAAATAACGTAAGTTACACGGGCGCCATCTTTGATACTTTGAGTTTTGACAAGTAATAAGTTTTAAAAACTAAAACCCGACTACGGATAAAACCGCAGTCTAATAATGTGATATTATATAGCCTATAACCAGCGGACAATCAAGACGCTTCTAACGACACCTAATTGTCAAATTATGTTAAGTAGATTAGAAGATATGCGGGAACAGATGAACATACATACATACATACATTCTTGTTAAAATCATAACCCTCCCTCCGTTCCGTAGTCGGGTAAAAATGCCGCCAATTTTCTCAACGACCACGACGACCCACTTTTTGAGATGGGTCTCCTCGTGAGCTTCGCGTGAGCGTAATTCATGACGTTATGAGTGACGTTTTAGCCGCGACCACAACACCCGCGGTCTCTAAGTGGAACGACTAAAGTAGCGTTTTGATCGTTGTGGGCCCCAAGTGGAACGCGGCCTGCGCTCAACTTTCTTCCATTTGAGACAAACGACAAACACATGTTGCTAACTAAGCTATCACAGGGTCCTGGGGACATTTTGAAGGTTTCCCCGCGTCAAAAAAAGGCATCGGTAGTAGCCCGGGACTCTAAATAACGATAAAGCTTCGGAGTCACTAGGACGCTTGGAGTGTGGGAACTAGCCATCGAGTACGGCAGTGGCTGCTAGGACAGTGGCGGGATTGCGACCTCCATCCCCGTGACCACCGTGACAGGTTCTCGGGGCTATAACGAACTCCCGCCCACCCCCG
The DNA here is from genome assembly GCA_911728495.1 of Furcula furcula. NCBI lineage: Eukaryota > Metazoa > Arthropoda > Insecta > Lepidoptera > Notodontidae > Furcula > Furcula furcula. The sequence continues at coordinate 53,145,646 of OU452242.1, forward strand.
GCTTCAGGTTCAAAGGCAAGGTACTGAAGGGTAACTAGTATAGATCCCACCAGAGTCTAGGTCCCTCTTCTCCCTTGGTCCAATGTGATAGCCGCACGGATTTTAGTAGGTAATAATTCCACATTCCCCAGTTGATCCCTACAGGGTCCCGGGGAACTTTTAAAGAATTCCTCGCGAAAACATAAAGGGTAGTAAAAATATTGCCAAAAATCTATAATGGCATGTGGACGTGGCATTAATTTTAATAAATAAAATTAATAATAAATCTAATAAAAAAATATAGGTTCATACATTTAATATGTTATTTTTAGTGGATTTTTTGTGGAGATTTTAGTGGATTTTTAGTGGATAATGTTATTTTTAATATTATTCATATAAATTTCATTAAATTTATTTAAAAATTACGAGAAATCGGATGATTATCCCGCGATAAAGTGAGATCGCAGTATAGTGAGAACAGTGGCAGAGAGGTTAGCCTCTCCTATCATGCAGATATTAGTGCGAAAAACTATGTCGGTAGCACAATTTGCGTGGTAGGTTATTTTAATATAATATTATTATTACTTTTGTACTAACATTTAGTTTATCATAAGTTTTTTGTATTACTAACATAATATGGATCCAATGCTGTCCGAAATAAAGGTTTATTTTATTTTATTTTATTTTATTTTATTCAGGAAAACAAACAATTGTACAAAATATTGCTTAAAAATATTAAAACAATTCTTATAAGTAGCTGTACAATCCATACCGTTTTCCTCAGGTTACTAGAAAAATTAAAAAGAACGGCTGCTTGAGTAAAGAGTAATCATAACAAAACAAGAATTCCTTAATAAACAAAATAGAAAATGATTTGTAATCTGATAATTACTGTACTCGTATATATTATTGTAATCGAAAATAGAATAAACATCGGAATAACAACAATCAGTGATTACTGTCATCATTAGATAAAATTTCAATTACTTTTGCCTTATATGAAGCTGGTGAAAGTGCAAATATGTCAATCTGGACAAAATTATCATTATAAGAGTTCATAATGCGCCTTAAGGGGGCACGTAGTCCTGCATTTGTTCTACACTCCTTAGGCGCAAAAAGACGGAAGGTTACACTATTACATGCACGACCTGTTCTAAGCGGTACTCGATAATCTATTTGACTGGTTATTTCAGTACAGTCAAATTTGTTATGACAAACTTTATATAATAACATTTGATCTATTAATATTCTTCTCTTATGAAGCGACTGAAGACAAGATTTTTTTAAAATATACTCATATGTCGCTTTACGATGAAAACATCTATAATGCATAACACGGAGAAACTTACGTTGCACCATTTCTAAGCTATCAGTATATCTATACATATTATAAAACAAAGTCGCTCTCGCTGTCTGTCTGTCCCTATGTATGCTTAAATCTTTTAAACTACGCAACGGATTTTGATGCGGTTTTTATTAATAGATAGAATGTTTCTTAAGGAAGGTTTATATGTATAATACATGCATAATATAGTAGAGAAACACTGATACATTTTGAGGTTTCTAATGTAATGTTGTAAATAAGCACATTGTTTTGCGCTTACATTGGAAACGCTGGCTGAACCCTACGAGATAGATCAAAATAATGTACTACAGTATTGTACATATTAACAAGGTCTACAAAAAAGTTCGTGATGGTATATGTTTATCTCTTAGAGATAACCCACAATAACCATTTTTTATCCTTTACTTTTTATGACAAATAATTAACTATTAATAAATTGTTGTTAGCATGAATTTGTCCCTTCTTCAATATAACATAAACTTCACTAATATAATGACAAAAAAGCTGTGAATGTTGTTCATACCGCTAGGTTAAGGTTTAGCAACATAAGGCTAGGTCATTAAATAGATGGGTGAATCGATTTGTATGAAATTTTGTGTACATATCGGGTAGGTCTGAGAATAAAATCGTAAAGTATATTTCATGCCGCTAGGTTTAGCAACGTTAGCCAAGGTCATTACATAGATAGGTGACGGGCGGCGGCGACTCCGAGGAGGACGGTGACGGGGTTGCAAGCCCCGTCCCTGTGATCATGGTGCCAGGTTCCCGGGGGCTATAATGCGCACTGAGGGGTATTTGGTGCATATCCCACTGGAGGGCCCAGGTCTCCCCTCATATATGGCGATGCGACAGCCGCAGGGGTTTAAGTGGGTAAGATTCCCAGATACCAGATACCATGATTAACGAGGATATTTAGAACGAGAGGAGGGTGCAGGAGAGGAAAGAGAGGGAGAGGGGATTCGAGGAGAGAGTGATAGGGTGAGGGATACCCCTATCCCTCACCCTATCACTCTCTCCTCGATCGAATCCCCCGATTAAGGTACAACAAGGTAGAACAAGAGGAGAGTGAGGGGGAGCAAGGTGGTAGAAGAGAGAGGGGGACGGGGTTCAGAGAGGGGACCACGGGGAGAGGAAGAGGGGGACTGTGACGGGGACGGAAGCGGGAAAGGGGAAAGAGAAAAGAGAGAATTAGAATTAGATTTTTCTTATAAGTGAGAGAGAGATGGAGAGAGAAATAAATCAAGGGAGGGGGAGAAAAGGGGAGCAAATTGTAATAAAAGCGCGGGCGGAGCTGCGCGGGTCAGCTAGTTTATTATAATACGGATTCCAGATAGTTGTTGCATATTCAAGTTGGGATCTGATAAGGCATTTGAAAAGTGTTAAGTATGTTGAAGGATTCTTGAAGACGACACATGTCCTTAGAACAAAACCGTATAGCTGATAAGCTTTAATTATAACATAATTAACATGTATATCGAAATGCAACTTAGAGTCCAGAAGTATACCCAAATCCTTTATTAAAGAGACTTGTTCAAGTGCAACATCACGCAAAATGTACTGGTAGTTAATAATGTGCATTTTTTTAGTGAAAACTATACTTTTACATTTAGTGAGATTGAGATGTAATTTGTTTTGCTCACAATAATCCGAGAGTCTGTCAAGGTCATCCTGCAACCTTAGACAATCATCATAGTTATTGATATTCTGGTAGATCTTTAAATCATCGGCGTACAATAGAAACCTAGAATGCCAGAAGCAGCTGCCAATATCATTTATGAATAAAATAAAGAGAAGTGGGCCCAATATAGATCCCTGAGGGACTCCAGAAGTGACAAGAACAGGATCAGATGTGAAGCCGTTAATAACTACTCTCTGCGTTCTGTTTTTAACATATGATGCAAACCAGCGCAAAAGGTTTCCTCTGATTCCATTAAATGCCAGCTTTTTTAACAATAACAAATGGTCCACCTTATCAAAAGCCTTGCAGAAGTCGGTATAGATGGCATCTACTTGCCTACACTTATCAATACTTTCAAATAAAAAGTTTGTATATACTAAAAGATTGCTAAGGGTAGATCGTTTTTTAACAAAACCGTGCTGCTGAGCAATTATTATATGATGTAATGTGGGATAAATGTTATTATGAACTAACCTTTCAAGGACTTTCGACAAGGTAGACAATAGCGAAATAGGACGGTAGTTGGTAACATCTATCTTGGAATCACACTTATGAACAGGTGTTATATTAGCTGTTTTCCATATTGGCGGTATTATGCCTTCACGTAAACTTTTATTAAAAAGGATGCATACAGGTTTACTAATAAAGTCAGCAGTTAGTTTGAAGAACAAAGGAGGCAATCCATCTGGGCCTGGTCCCTTAGTTATATCCAAAGACTTCAATTATGACACTATGGACTCCTCAGAGAAGGAAATGTCAGATATTATGTCGCAATTTATGTTATCGTGAGACAAACTATCCAGATCAAAATCGTTTAATTCACTGTCTTCGTATACCGAGCTAAAAAAATCAGAAAAGAGGTTACAGATGATTTTGGGGTCGTCGGAGACAGTGTCACTATAAACCATAGTACCAGGCATACTAAACCTGCATTTATGACTATTTACAAACTTCCAGAATTTATTAACGTCCTTACGTAACCCGTATTCTACTGATTCTATATATTTAGAGTAACATTCTTTAGATAATATTTTGAATCGGTACCGAAAATCCGAAAATTCTTTATAATCTGCTTTATTACCAAATTTTTTCCACCGGATCCACGCACGTTCTTTGTCTTTAAATATATGTATAAGAGGTCTCGAAAACCATATAGGAAAGTGAGTAGATTTAATAGACCGCTGAGGAACATATTTTTTTATAATTTCGTATATTTTTTCATAAAATGTATTAGCAGCCTCTTCCATTGGTAAGGTTGTTAGAAGGGCATCCCAGTCAGTGTGACCAAGCTCTTTGTTTATAGACACATAGTCACCTTCAATATAAGAGAACTTCAGTGGAGAAGAATTTACCATTGGCTTATAGGGCAACTCAAGACACATAAAAACAAGAAATGGCGGATGCGATCTATCAACAGGGACAATAGGGCTAGTAGCAGGTTCACATTTACAGTTGTCAGAGTTTGATAAAAATAGGTCAAGAGTACGCCCCTTATCATTTTTTAAAGGGTTATATTGATGGCCTCCAATAGCAGATAAGTTATTGACAAAGTATCTATCTAGTGAGGTGTTACAGCTTAAAAGGGAGGGTGACAAGTATGGCTTGTCAACAACCGCCCAGTCTATATTTGGTAAATTAAAATCACCAGCAATGCAAAATGTATCAATATTGCCACATGTTATTTCGTCCTGAAGTGCATCTAAGAAGTACTGATATGTTTCCAAGGACTGGCTGGGAGGGATATAAAATCCACATATTAAATGTTGTTTGTCATGTAAACTGGAAGGAATTTTTAAAAAAACATAATCAACGACAGGAGGCGCACTCAAATCATTAGTTAAACTTAACGCTTGCAGTTTATTTAGAAAAAAATAAATTTAAAGGTTATATTATTATTATTATTATTATTATTATAAACCTCCGAAATGGAGCGATAGCTAAAACCCTGACAGACTGACATTTGAACAACCAACAGTAAGCTGCTAATATTTTATCACGGATTTATATTTACTTCGTAAAAACTGGATAGATCACTTGAATATACTAATATCACAAATTTAAACTTTATTCTACATTCTTAAGGTTTGTTTTTCGTTGACACAAGTCGAAGTAGAAAAACGAGCCGAGTGAGATAGATCAAAAGTTGATGTGTGTCCTTGTCTGCCCCCTTGTCAAGTAAGTTGCCAACGCCAAATATGATTCTTTTTAGTAGTGTTAGGTAGATTTCTTAAAAGTTGATTACATTTGCTTATAACTTTTTCGTGTAATAAAACATCGAAATATAATACCATCCATCCAGGACCATCTAGGACGATGAAAGGTAATATCATAAATTAGCACACGAACAACATGCAGTACTTATATTAACAATAATATTAGTAACAATTTATCATTAAGAAGGTAGCAACACTGAGCTGTTGTGTGATTGTCGACATTGTCGTGGTAAGTAACCGGTGTCGCGGTGTACTGTTAGAGTAGGGTGACCATCGTTATGTATGGCGACGCGTCGGTCGTCATGGATGATGGTTTCCATACAAACGTTGGATAACTCAACCTGAATTTGGGAATGAAATACAGATATCCGGAAGAAAACGGTAACTAGGTATTACCACAAATTCAAATAATTTATTGTCTTAATTGTGGTAAGTACAGCAGATCTTATATGTAATATTAAAATAAGTAAAATAAGACTTTAAATTTAAATAAATTGATTGCAACAAATTTTCAAAATTAATATTTGCTTAATACATAGTGTAGCGGGTATCCCTTACCTACCTTGTACTTACTGAAGGTACCTACTTGTCTCGGCGCGTGAGGCGATATATATACGCGTCACCCGCCCCGCGAGTTCCCTCGCGGGGCGGGTGACTTCCGTCCGGGTTAACATATCCTCGCGGATGCACGCTTGCGCGACGCCCACCTATCCCGCGCAGTGTCGTTTTTACTAGCCGTTGTTTGTTCCCGTGTACTAACTATAACTAGCCATAGTTGTTTCGTTTTCTTTTCCTTATTATATCTTTTTAAGTACCTAACTTTCGTTTAATTCCACTCCACCTATAGTTGAACAGCGGGGCTATTACGTATCTCGTTTGACAACTAAAGTGATGATCACCAAAGTTAAGTGGCTATCAAATAACTGTCAAATGATGCATTCGGTATTGCCTAACTTGAGTGACCAACTGAAATGACGTCATGAGCACCGATTCTCGGTGATGATCACCGTAGACAATATTTGACAGATGTTTCTGTATCGATAACCTATAATTGGTATTATGTAAGTAAAGTGTACATCAAACTGATGGTCACCCAAGTTGCGATGACCATCGTGAAAGCAACTAATAATAAGCAGTGTTTTATACTGTTGAAGGTGATCGTCACTATAAGCCGGCTATTTGAAACGTTGACTAGAAGCATTATCAACGTAGGTAAAAATGTGACAACTATTTTCGCAGGATTATAACTTTTTTTTTGTGACCTAAAGAAAGTATTTGGTTGGAGTGTATCCTTGGGGGCTATGGTGGGGGCGCTGTGAAGTTCAAATTTAGATGAATCGTTGAAGATTTTTTTTCGTGCCGCGAGTGTACCTACTACTCTCGCGGTACGAACGGTGTACCACCTTTATGATGATAAATGCTTGCACGAGCTAGCCCAATATGCATGCGGGCGGGGTAAGCGCACGTAGGTAACGACGTTCAAACCATTTTTATTGTAAACTGGTACAGCATTCTTGTCCGCGATAATACATTGAGCTATAATGTACTGAAGTAGGTACATAGTTATTTTTGATTAATTTCGGATGCTGCCTTTCTCTTGTCACTGACTTATAATTTAGCGGCAAATGGCATGAAAAGATGTAAAACACCTCGAATTTCTTTAAATTAGTGTTTGTTTTTTTTTCATAGAATTAGGATTTTTCACAATATCTTTGGGTTTTTTTACTAAACTTTTGTTGTCTATGCTCCCAATATCCACAAGGCGAAAATACCTGCAAATTAAAAAGTACCACTAAATGTTCTTTGTATAATGGTTCGGGGGGATATTCAACTTGGTCGCATAATGTCGATAAAAAAGTAGAGATGGCTAAAAGACAAGTGATGAGCACCGTAGTACACCGTAGGTTGATGTCCACCGAAAGCCATACGTAATACCAATGTTATCACACTTTCGGTTGACATAAAATTTCGGTGGACAACTGAAGCTTGATAGTCACTTGGGTGGCTAAAGATACGCAATAACCCTGCAGGACCCAAAAAACCAGTACGACCCGTTACAATAGTAATTTCATGACTTGCCATTAAATTTCATCCAATTATACAATACAAATAATAGTTATATATACTATTATGTCACAGAAATTAGGATCTGAACGCAAAAATCGTCACATGCGGTCGCCTCGCAACATTCAGATTGACGGAGGTCCCGCAGGAGTACCGATGTGGCACCGCCCGTTGTGACCCGATCCGCCGCCAAAAGACCTTAGAAGTGAGAAAAAGAATCCATCCACATAGTAATGCGTGGATACCCTATTAGACAGAGATACACTACTACTTTCGGACCTCTCATTCGGCTCGTGATCTTTAGTAGACTGCGCTGTCCAGTTCTAGTACAGGTTCGTGTATTTTATAGAAACACTTGACAGTCATTTTCTATGAATCTACTTAACTTTGGTAAGCTTTGGGACCACGGAAAGATAGATCAATCAGTAAAGGTAAATATTTCTTAGCTGTCTTTGTTTATTGAAACGGAAATGTGTCATAATAGCTATCGATGGTAACTATTTTAACTGACAGTAGGAGACAGATAGAATATTGGGACCGGCAGTAAGTGGAACGACTAAAGGAGCGTTTTGATCGTTGTGGGCCCCAAGTGGAACGCGGCCTATATCGATGATCCCTACCTATCCCTCCGTATCCCTCCCTACACAATCCCTCCCTAGCTAGGGATGTGAGATTAATGGAAAAGAATCGATTAAATAAAAATAGATTTTTCTATATTCAAAATTAATCGATTTGCCAAAAATCGATTTTAATAAAAATAAATAATCGATTTCTGCGAAAAAATCGTTTTTTTTTTTTGTATTACTAAAAGGTACATGCTAAATGCAAAAATCTGGATGTTATTCATCTATTTAAGCACATATCCATTATCAAAAACAAGTTTATAAATATTAGTATCAGTTTTCGTAATCGTACTGGCTAAAGTTGAATGTAAAACAAGAAATTGAGGTAAGCGCAGGTTTAGATTAACACGAAGTTTAATAACATAAATAGAAATTGGATTTAAATTTAATTATGTGTTTTGAGCAACTATTCAAATAAAACCCTGTTAATTATTGTTTAACCCTTAAACCGCCGTCAGGAAACATACCAATAGAAAAATCCATTGCGTATCAGGTACTTGGCGTTCTATGTGTTAACTACCGTATTCTGTTAAATTTCTGCTGAAGTTCATTAGATTCTGCTAAAATTTTCTATTCTGCGACATAATTCTGCTATAATAGCAGAATTCTGCTAAATCTGGTCACACTGTACTGAAACTACTTTACACGCATACATACAGATGGCGCGGTTTTTATATATGTATTGAACTTATACGTATGAACTTAATTCGAGATTTTTCACCGAACGCATAGATGGCCCTGTTTATAAAATTGAAACTTACTGCAAGATTTTTTCATCGGTCGCATAGATACGAGCTGTTTCTAAAAATCGATTTAAACACGTAATTTATATAATCGATTTACTAAAAATCGATTAATATTATTATAAAAATCGACAATAAAAAATCGATTGTTAGAAAATAATAATCGATTAAAATAATAATCGATTATTTTTTAACATCCCTATCCCTAGCTAGCTTCTTTCAGGGCTGCCAGATTAGGCGATTTATCGCCATTTAGGCTACCTTGGGGGGTCAAATGGCGACCAAAAAATCCAATCGGCTACCAGTAGCCATTTAGGCTACCTAGAAAAAAAGGAACGGGCGATTTAGGCTACTTCATGATTACCTTAAAATGAAATAATTTCTTGCTTTAATTGTATGCTTCGACGAAACGTATTATGCACATCCAACGTTTTTTCGTCACTGAGGAAAGAAGTCTGCGGAATCCTTAGGTTCTTTCCATGCTACTTGCTATCTTCTATGCAATTGACAGGCCTGTTGGTCTAGTGGTTAGACAGCCTGGCGGCTAGCCAATAGGTTGTGGGTTTGATTCCCACCAAGTGTCTGGGTATTTATTGTATAAACATGTATTTACAAAAAAGTAAGTATTAGTAGTATCAGTTGTCTGGTTTCCATAGTACAAGCTCTGCCTAGTTTGAGATTAGATGACTGTGTGTGGATTGTCCTTAAAAAAAGACCTATCCTTGCCTAGAACTGCCGCAATGAGAAATCAAAATCAAAATATCTTTATTATGCATAGGCCTCACGAGGGCACTTAATAATAATAATAATACCAGCCCTTGTTTATGTCCCTCTGCTGGGCACGGGCCTCCCTTCAAGATGAAGGGGCTTAGGCCATAGTCCACCACGCTGGCCAAGTGCGGGTTGGCGGACTTCACACGTCATTCGAAAGTTAGTTAGGCTTTCTCAGACATGCAGGTTTCCTCACGATGTTTTCCTTCACCGAAAGCTAGTAACAATCGCACAAAGACGATTCGCACATGATTAATTGAAAGAAATCAGAGGTGCGAGCCGGGACTCGAACCTGCGCACCTCGTTTCCAAGGCAAGCACTTGCCCACTGAGCTGTTACAGCTATACACGAGGGCACTTACATATTGTCAATTTTTTAAAACTACCACCGGATCACAACGCGGCCTCTACTGAGAAGATCCGGCAAGAAACTTAGAGGGCTTGTCATCTTTAATTCAATTATAATGTTAACAATAAATATCGCTTTTACAAAAGCGATATTTATCGTTCCGATTTGTTCCAAGAAACGTTCCGATCCCGAAAATATCTACATAAGACTAAATATCTACTTACGAGTTATCTTGCACCTTGCGGTGAACACGTTCTAAACTAGTGAGTTCCAGAGAAGTTCGAAAAAGCGAGCTTGTGTCAATTTAAGTTACTCATTACAACTCGCTGTATGACAGAAACGGTTACATCTTTTTTTAGCGTGTTCTCTTTTTCGGCTAAATATACTTAGCTCAAAATGCTAGGCGAATTAGGCTATTTGTCAAGACAAAAATATGTTGGGCGATTTAGGCTACTCGGTAGGGAAAATTAGGCGAATTGAGTTAGCAGATGTCTGGCAACCCTGGCTTCTTTCTTTCTTTGTGTTGTGACCGGCCGACATACAAAGTGGTTGAATATTGTTTTCGTAATGCATTCGAGGAAAATGTGAGTATTTTTATAAGATTCATACGTAAAAGTGTAGATAGATTACTGTAAATTGCGTGTAAAGTATTGTTCATCAGAAATTAACAAAATATGTAACCAAAAACATTGCATTTGTGACAAAACGTTGCTGTCGCACCGGAGTCCTGACATGGCGTCATGTTTTTCGTCGATTATTATGTGTCGAATACATTAATTTCTAATAGGTAACAATTGTTTTCTGATAATATAGTTTATCATTATCATACAGTTAATCTAAGTAATAAGTTTATCATACAGAAAACAGATTTAGTGAATAATTTCAATTTATACCTTCTTCTTGTACAAAATTATGGCTTCCATCAATTATAATTATCGATGATTTCGCCAGTGTCAAGTAGTTAAATAAGTATTGCAAAATAAATTATATTACCAAGTATTTATTGCGACAACAAAGATTGGAAAAATTGAGTTCGCTGTCGCTACCACCAAGATGGCGGCCGGGCCGCGAACCAAGGAGGTTTAGATTCTTGCCGCGAACCAATTCTTTATTATGTATTCTGTGTCCATAGATGATACCATAGATGATACTTAATATACTGAGATGATAGATGCGCAACTCTAGTTTTAATTTTTCTAACTGAAGTCTGTTTGCTAGATAGCGTTGCTTGGCGCGTTATACGTTTTGCTCACTAGATGGCGCTGCATTGACAATAAATATTTATATTGAACGGTACAAACATAGCTACTGTTTACAACATTCATAATATTCCAATAACATAAAAAAATATATTAATGAATTATCACAAAGATTTCTCAAATGTTCTCTGGATATAAACGCATCCACTGTTAAACTTTTCTTGCGATATATAATTACACACTAGCTCCTTCTATCGGCGTTTAGATAAAACTATATTTTCGGACACCGTAACACAGATGGCAGTAGCTTCTATTTACATTTTAATAACCGCTAATGTATGGGAGTTGTGCAACTCCCATACATTAGCGGTTATTATATCCCCTGTGTCTAAATAAACCTATAAATATTTCGACACTATCGACACCTAGTTACGGGCGGCCATGTTTATTTTGTAAAATTGTGCTAGGGTTGGCAGGTTAGCAGTTTGAGTGACGAAAGTATTTTTTTGCAGTGAGCTGTTATTACGTATAGAGAAGACGGCACACATTACTGTATTCCGTTCAAATAAGTGAAGTGTGGCCCGCGGGCGGGCCGCACTTCACCAGTGTTGCCAGATCGGCCCCTGGGGGGCCGATTCTCGGCCTTTTCGAAACTATGTCGGCCTTTGACTGCCATCAAAGTCAAAGTCAAAATATCTTTATTATGTATAGGCCCCACGGAGGCACTTACACAAAAATCATTTTTACAAACTACCACCGGATCGTAACGCGGCCGCTACTGAGAAGATCCGGCAAGAAACTCAGCGGGCTTGTCTTTTTTTGTCATTTTTTTTTTAAAAATAGTTTTACAAAATTTACTTATGTCAGCCTTAAACTTCTAAGCTTGCATGAGTTGAGCAGTTCAAGCCCACGCAGCTTTATCCTCCAGGTAATCCGAGATTTTATAATAAGCCTTTTTTGACAAACGGCTTTTAATCAAAGGTTTAAATTTCTTTATTGGAAGATCTCGGATATCCTGTGGCAGTTTGTTATAAAAGCGTATACTTTGGCCCATAAACGATTTGCCTGTTCTGTGGAGACGCGTGGCATGTACAACAAGATCGTGTTTGTTCCGGGTATTAATATTATGTGTATCACTATACTTTTTAAAAGAACTGATATTTTTTTTAACATAAACTAAATTTTCAAATATGTATTGTGACACAACCGTTAGAATATCTATCTCTTTGAATTTCTCTCTAAGTGAATCAATAGGAGCCAGATTGTAAATGGCTCTCACAGCTCTTTTCTGCAGAATAAAAATAGTATTAAGTTCTGCAGAAGATCCCCACAGTAATATGCCATATGACATAACACTGTGAAAATAGCTGAAATAAACAATTCTAGCGGTTTCAACATCAGTTAAACGTCTAATTTTCTTGACTGCATAAGCCGCGGAACTTAGCCTACCCGACAACTTCTTAATTTGTGGGCCCCACTGTAGTTTGGCGTCAATTGTTATACCTAAAAACACAGTCGACGCCTCAAGGTCCAACGCTGCTCCATTTATTTCTACATTGGTTGCCAGCTGTCTCACATTAGGAGTTACAAATTTCATACATTTAGTTTTGGTCTCATTAAGTTTTAAATTGTTAACATTGAACCAATGGACAACTATAGAAAGTACATTGTTCACTTCGTCATAATCATGGAGTCTACACTTAACTTTAAATAGAAGAGATGTATCATCCGCGAACAATACAATATTAAGTTTGTCCCCCACGAAGTAGGGTAAGTCATTAATGTATATTAAAAACAAAAATGGGCCTAATATTGAACCTTGAGGAACGCCCAGGGAGACCACGGAACCTGGAGATCTCTTACCGTTTACATCGACCCTCTGAATTCTATTATTCAAATATGAAGTCAGAAGGTCTAGAGCTTTATTCCTTACACCATAGTGGCGTAATTTCCTGACCATCGTGTCGTGATCTACGCAGTCAAAAGCCTTGGATAAATCACAGAATATACCAAGAGCATCCCGTGATTCCTCCCAAGCCTCGTAGATATATTTCAATAATTCGACTCCCGCGTCTGTAGTTGAGCGATTCTTTCTAAAGCCGAACTGTCTAATGTGAAGAAGATTATTTTTATTAAAATGATCCAGTATTTGACATAGAATAAGCTTTTCAAAAATTTTACTCAAGGCTGGCAACACCGAAATTGGCCTGAAATTTGTAGGCTCAGCGGTGCTGCCAGACTTAAACAAAGGTATAACTTTACTGTGCTTCATGAGGTCAGGAAATACTCCACTCTTGACACAGTTATTAAATATCATTGCCAATTGAGGGGCAATTGCTTCAATTATAGACGCTATTGTTTGTACAGAAATCGGCCCTTCATCGGCCTTTAAGCCTCCGACAGCCAATCCATCGAAATCATTGATTCGGTTTCTGAGGTTCGGTTGACCAATTCCTATTGTAAAAGCATAGTACTTTAGTATAAAAAGAAATAGACATAAGTCATACGTTCAAAACAAAATTAAAGATGAAGGATGGGCTCTTGTAAAACAGAAAAACGAAAATTTTGGAAAAAATATATATTTTACATTGCTTTTTTCCGATTTCTAGTACCGTTTCTGATGGTGAGGGCTCCCCCCTACCCCCCCAAAAACAAGGGAGGACCCCCTTGGTATTTACGCATATTAATAATTTTAATTCATAAAATGAGGAAAATTTCCTCAAAGTAAAAATCTCGAAAATGGGGGGAGCTCTGCAACTTTTCCTTTTAGAGGGGGGGGGGGGAGGGGTAGTACACCTCCCCCCGCCTCCCCAAAACCCCTTCCCACCCCTCAATTCGACGGACGTCAAATGGAAAGTCGTACTTCGGCCTTTACTGCCTAAAATCGGCCCCTGCCAGCACTGCTTTCGGCCCTTTCTTAAATTGTCTGCTGGCAACACTGCACTTCACTTATTTGCTTCCTAGCTCTTGAGCGCTTACGTCGTGTTTGTTTATAAACGGAAAAACTTTCAAAAGCATTAAATATGCCTTCGTATGTGTTACGATATTGCTAATAATTCAACTAATACGGCGAAGTGTAAAGGAATAACTTTCCATCGATAAGCAACTACACTCCAAACCAAATAAGCTTGAAGGTGATTACAACTTTATTATGCAGTCATAAAACACCCCCACTGTATAAGTAGTTGACCGTTAACGCGGCAGCAAATATAGGTTGGTAATACAAAGTTGTTTTTGCTGACGCGCCTAGTTGGCAATGTATGTGTTATGTAGTTATTGAGCCGCAAACTTAGAGGAGATACTCTGAGGCCGCAAACGAACTTGTAATCGCCTCCAATCTTATTTGGGATAGAGTATAGATAGTCAATTTAAAATTAATTCGAACAAAATATTTAGCGGACGCCATGTTGCATCATTTTTCATAGACTAAAAATTCAGATGTGACATAGTGTGTGTAACAATAACAAGTGTAGGTAGAATTATCTGATGTTTCTTTTTATAGCGGAAAATAATAATCTAAGAAGAAATATTTTTTTTATTATAGCTAACATGGTGGAGGTGTTACTAATATTGTGCTACTTACAAAACATCTTAAACAATTATCACACAATGGTACTAAATACGGGATGTGGTTCTGCATTCTTGCCATATTTACGGAGGTTGATATATACCTTTTAAAGAACATAAATCAATCATTAAATGATAAAAGTAAAGTTATGAATTATTTTTTATGTTTGGTACGAAAAGAAATCCCGTGTGCAACCGTCACTATAAAATAACCCCGTCTGGTATCGCTCTTCGCGCAACGTAGGTAAACAAGAGCACGCGCGGAATTGCCAAGCTTGGGACCTATATTGAGCGCTCGAGAGCTCTCCTGGTTGAACGTTAATCATGAATAATTAATAATCTTTTAGTTATTAGCCACTGAATAATTAATCTATTTTTAATCAATTAACATAATCCTTAACTGTTAGGTCTACGTGTATCGTTCTGTTCTTATTGGCGGTAGGTACGCTAGCTGAATGCCATGTCATCTTACGGAATACGTAATACAAAAACGAAAAAAAAGGTAATCGACCGACTTGGTGTACTTGTAATGTTTTTAAGATAAAATTATAGCCCATGCAGCCTTGTTGTTCGTCAATTTCACTAGATTTATATAAAGTTATCATGTATTGACAACTGAATATAATTTCTATTTAAAATTATTGATAGTATTAGATATGTTCTCATTAACTTTGAACAAGTGATTGAATCACTATAGTATGGAAACATCACTACTACTTTTAATATGGCAATATTATTTTACAAAGTGACATTAGTAAATGTCAGTTTACTCTACTGAGTTATTGATTAGACTTTAGTCTATATACGAGCGGCGCGGGGCGGTGAGTTGCTGCAGAACGTTGAACGAAAGGCGTAAGCGCCATGAAAAACGCTGCGCTTTCGACCTTTTGGCAGACCTCCATCACTCGCCAATACCTACAGCGATAAATGCCTACAGCGCTCGACCACAAAATACTGAGAGTACAGAAGGCAAGCTTCATACAACGGGCGCTATAGCAACGCACACATAGACAGCGCTCACGGACACTATTTCTTGGTTAATCTTGGTTTAGTGCGAGCGCGAATGCCGTCCGCTTCAAACACTTGTCTTCCGTTCTTCCTGTTTTATTCTCAACAATCAATCAAAAAACTAGATACGAGTGCCACTATCACGATAGTTTTTTCACATAAGCCAGATTTGATAAACCTAGTGCGACCGCCGAGCGTAGGTATGAAAAGCGAGGTACATACATGAGCTTGCCTTCTGTACTCTCAGTATTTTGTGGTTCGACGCCCCGGGGGCGTCTATCACCAGGGGGGGTGCAACTCCTATACATTGGTGGTTATTAAAATTTAAATAGAAGCTACTGCCATCTGTGTTACGGTGTCCGAAAATATAGTTTTATCTAAACGCCGATAGGAGGAGCTAGTGTGTAATTATAACTCGCAAGTAAAGTTTAACAGTGGATGCGTTTATATCCAGAGTTCATTTGCAGACAGTTACGTTTTTTTTTATATATATTTTTTTTTAATTTTTTTATTGGAATTGGAATATTGGTATTTTCTTAGGAATTTGGAAAACTGTGGCTTTGTACCGTTCAATATATAAAATTTATTGGCAATGCAGCGCCATCTAGCGAGCTAAACGTATAACTCGCTAAGCAACGCCATCTAGCAAACAGACCTTCAATTATAAAAATGAAAACTAGAGTTGCGCATCTATCTCAGTATATTAGTATCATCTATGTCTATCGCACAGAGTACTTTGTTTAGACTAGAAAGTCTATCACTCGCGGCTGCTCCGCGCTTTCGAGCACACCTTATTGAATTCTTCGTGCAGAACGAAAATCAAAACGCGAAAGCATTTTGTTAAAATAATTATAATGGAGAATCGTAATCGCTGTCGCAATAAACAACAGATTTCTAAACTGTCTTTCTTACAACTTATTACAACAAATCCAGCAAATGTATTAATAACGAAGCTAAAAAACATTGAGTTCACTGAACCACGCCTAAGTTTACCTTTAAATCAATTTTAAAATTAATTGTGCGGTTTCGAATTTTCGCCATCCTAAAGTATAATAGGTATTATTAGATATTTCAGAGATGGTAAAAAATATATAAAACACTACATAAAAGTAAAACAATTGTACTAAATATAATAAACGTTTGTAATTATTTTGTTGGTATTTTATTTTACTTTGCTTGAAAACCCTGACGATTGAACGAACGTGTAGGTGAATTCGGAACACAAAGAAATAGCGCTCTAGTGCGCGTGGTGGTAAGGTACAATTTAGAATGAACGCAGTGCTCTGTAAATTTTGTAGGCTAATATAACGGCGGCATTCTCAACATCAAAGCAGTGCATCTTCTGTTACTATATGTATTCTGTGCTTTTAGTCGCGAGAAAACTACACCTTAAAGAGTTCTAGCTCTGCGTGTTTTTATACTGTCAGGTTAGATGACTGATTATTGTTGCAGCGCTGCAGCGAGCATAAGGTTAAACTTTTAAGAAATGGAGCATGACTTTTGTTTAGGATAGCTTCTCTATACGTAGATAACAGCTCACTGTTTTTTTGTGATAATACTGAGATTTTTTATTTATTTTTTGACCAAAAATCTTTCATTGTTGGAATGTAGTGGTATAGGGGGCGGTAGGTATTTTTTTTTCGAGTAGCTGAGATTATATTTTATCTGTATTTATATTTATTTTAGGAGAATGGCCAGTACGGACCGATCAGATGTCGATGAGAGTCCGACACGGCCTTCTAATTTGGTGGGAGGAGGTGGGAAGTCGAGGCGAAATCTCATAATGAGGTTAGCATCGGAGCTAACGCCCGTGGAGCCGATTGTGGAGAAGAGCCCGTCGCGGTAAATATTGTCTTAGTAACTGAACGCAAGGCTTTACACTGGATTTTGTTCGAATTTTAGTACATTTAATTTATATAATTTTTACAGGAGCCATGGAGGGTCCATAAAGTCAATGGGCCCAAGCGTACCAATCCACCAGACCACTAGTGGAATAGTGCAACAAGTGAAGCCTGAGCGCCCAATTTTGTAAGTACTTAGGTTTTTTATGTCATATCAATTTCGTCCATGGTTTATTTAGACGGTTACTCAAATAGTTTTTTTTCTCTCACAGTGAAACTTTAGAAGAGGTTGCGGAGATGATGGACATGTCGGAGGAGGAAGTGGAAGAGGTTTTAGTAACAAACCCTAGTCATGTTCGTCGCTGGCTGAACCCAGTGGATCTGGGGGTTTCCCCCTCAGAAACACCAGCCTCTAGAGCTATTGTAGAGGATTCCTCTACAGAGGCTGACGTTGGTGTCATTTCTGTAGTAAAGCCAAGCCCCTCTACTTTAGGTGTGACGCCAAAGTCCATGGCTGCGCTTAGAGCTTTGGTTGACTATGGCAGTGATTTTGATAGTGAGTACGATGATGAGTTTGATGGTACAATCACTGGCATAGTCAGTTCTGAGAAGGGAATCCCTAATGAGGAAGAGTTGGACGAACCCGCGCGTGACATAATAAATAATATTGAACAAGGTATGGACCATGCAATCGTTGATCTGCTTTCCATTCAGAAGGATTTCCAATGGACTGGGGGTTACGAATCGTTTAGGGGTGTCCCTGAAGAATTTTCAGGTCCTGCTCCTGGACCGGTTCGTGACTACGATTCGCCCTATTCTGCTTTTACCGACATTTGGGATGAAAGCATAATAGACCGAATCGTCCTGGAGACGAATCGATATGCAAAGCAGACCATCGAATCATTGGTAGCAAAGGGGGAACTGAAAAGAACCTCTCGTCTTCGGCAGTGGACTGACACTGATAGGGACGAGATTTTGTTACTCTTTGGGGTGTATATGCTGATGGCTATTGATGCTCGGTCATCACTACACGAATATTGGAAATGTGGTTTGTTAGAAATGCCAGAGTTCAGAACCATCATTTCCTATAATCAGTACCTTTTGCTGAACAAGTTCCTTCATTTTGTACCGAATGATGGAACTTGTTCAGTAGAACCAGGGATGTCCATCAAGCTTCAAAAGCTTGCACCCATCATTCAGCATCTCCAACAAAAATTTAATACCTTGTACAATATGGGGCGCGATATATCCCTTGACGAGTCTTTGACCTTATTCAAGGGCCGCTTGTCCTGGGTACAAGCAATAAGGTCAAAGGCTGCGCGATTTGGAATCAAATCATATGAGCTATGTGAATCCAGCACTGGCTATATGAGTAGATTCCAAATCTACACGGGTAAGAGCGACATATTTTCTAATACGGATATGCCTGTTGGTGCTGATTTAGGGGGTAAGACTATTAAAGTCGTCCTTGAACTCCTGCAAGGTCTTGACCATCGAGGTCATTGCGTAACGATGGATAATTTTTACAATTCTCCAGCGTTAGCGCGATACCTAAAGAGTCAAGGCTTTGACTGTTTGGGGACGCTGCGTGTATCTCGCTTGAATGTGCCTAATGACATAGCGAAGGTCCCGAACAACGTGGCTAAAGGGACTATAGTAGCACGCCACAGTGGTGATGTTTCCATCGTTGCATGGAAAGATACCAAGGTGGTGACTATTATATCCACTTTCCACGATGCAAAGACTTTCGTTGGGTCGAAGGCCGGGAAGACGCTAGTCAAGCCCGTATGTGTGAGAGACTATAACAAAACTATGGGCGGGGTTGATCTCAAGGATCAAAAACTGTCCATGTATCTGATGGAAAGAAAGAGAGGTTTGAAATGGTATATCAAAATGTTTAAAAGGTTGATGAATGTGAGTATCCATAATGCGTTTGTGATGTATGCGATGTCTTTGAGACGGCGTGGAATGCCACCGATTACTCATCGTGAGTTTCGGCACCAACTTGCTCAATCTCTTGTTGACAAACATCGCCTCCGTCAAAATGAGATTGTTAAGCCGGCAGAGGTCAACACGAGATTGAGACAGGACATTTTACACACTCCAAAGATTATGAAAGGTGCGAAAGCGAGAAGGAGATGTCAGGTCTGTTACAAATGTAGGAACATTGAAAAAAAGGTTCACACATATTGCAGCACTTGTGACGCTTTCTTGTGTTTCGAAAGCGACTGTTGGGTGAAGTGGCATAGCCCAACAGAAGAATTAGAAACAAAAGAAACTCGTGGGCGAAAAAGGAAACATTATGAGTGAACTCTTTTTTTTATGGAATGAATAGAAGGAATGGAAGGTTGGTGTATGTGTACGCTCCAACAGACATATCTGTTATGTATGAGGGTGGGTTTAACTCTTGGAGGTCCGCTGGGTTTACGTCACGCAAAAAACGCGAAGGTTCACATGTTCCATGGTTCTGTTGGTGTATATCTAAAATAGTTTAGTGGTTTATTTAAAATAATTATTTTGTTAGATATTTATATTTCTTACACACACTACGTCCCATTTCTTTCTTCCAAGTTTCCACTCTGGAAAATTTGTTTAGAAATAAGCTGTATCATTGTACTATGTTTTCGTTTACCTTTGATGATATTGTGTGTACAAAAATTATAAGATCATGTTACTACACACAAGCAAATTCAGACCCTAATTATAGAATGTTATAGTCTATTCTTGTATGGTAACTTTATTTCATTCGGTTCTTTAGTAAATTGTTTGTTTAATAGAAACTTCCATCGATATACTATACCAACTAGATTAGCTGTCACGACCCGAAAAGTGGTCACGAAAATAGAGCTACGGAGACGGCTGTCGCTCTATTTCAAATTAGTACGAGCCGACAACAGGATGTATCGAAATTCCTTATTGCGCGTTTATAAACCGTCCAAATAATATAATACTTATCGTAATACTAAAATTGCAGATGGAGAATTTTTTTTTCGTTTCGTGTTCTTATTACTACTAGTTTAAATAATAAATATAAGTAAGATATCATTATAATACGAAATAAAAATTATTTATTTGATCGCAACTGCCATGCCGAGACTGACAAAATTAATGTTGCCGATAGGCGTGTCGCCACTGTCTATACGAAACTGTTAAACTACACGTCATTACCATAATAAAAAAGTTAGTTCTCAATTTTGCCACCAGCACGGATAAGTTTGTAAGTCAGTACACACACAATGGAAACACACCTGTTTTGAACCTTATTTTATAGTGGTTAAGATTTTCTTTTAAATGAGTACATTTTTGTTTAAGTCAAAACAACTACTTTTTTCGTATAGCTTTGGCGGTTTTATTGATTTTTCTTTGTCTCCGATGTAAAGGTTTTATGTGCCAACATTACTGCATACAGAATTAGACTTTATTACTACATGTGAAGGCTTCTATTAGTCCGACGTTCCGAATTATTTAAAACTATTTTCTACAATTTCTAGCTACGTGTAGTGTATAGATGTGTAAGTATATGTAACCGCGACCACATTTTCGATGTCATTTTGTTCGTGACAGCTAATCTAGTTGGTATAGTATATCGATGGAAACTTCATTCAATTGTCAAGTGATTTTTTTTGTGTGACAGACAACTGCAGTCGTAAAGTTGACGCTCGATTGCTATCTAACCAAGTTTAACTACTTGACACTGGCGCAATCATCAATGTATATAAGCTAGAAGCCATTATTTTGTAAAAGAAGAAGAGTAGGTGCGTTGTTTTGTTATTAAGAAATGTATGGTGTCGTCAGTTTACAAATTGTTTTTTAGGAGCTCAGTGTTTTCTTACCTGAAGACGTGTTGTTGATCATTTAATAATAAAGCTGTTTAGATGTTAGATTTTATATCCCAGTTTTCTATCATAATGTTGCATTTATTTCGAACTAAAATGACATTCCATTGTCTATACTATGGCATTGCGTATTATTTCGTATATCGATATCAATTTGCTTGAAATCAATGTAAATACAACGTAATTACATATTGCATCGATAATCACGACAGTAGGTATATGGAACATAGTCATAAAAACCTATAAAATAAACGGGAATTGAGTTTTCTCGAGACGTCACAAACCCCGGTGACCCGGTTGGTGATTTTTTTTTTATAATATATACGTCTAGATACCAATTAGTCTTGTAGGGTTACGTTACTAAGCATCGCAACCTCATAATTCGTGTGTGCGTGCAGGCCTCGTTGTACACTCGCGTCATCTGTGGTTGTGTGCGTGTTTGGGGATCTCCAGTTATAAATATTTTTCCCATAAATAGCGATAGCGTTGTGGGCTATGCATTGATATGTACTGTGTAAATGTGTAATTCCTTTTTTTGTAAAATATAATGTATAGCTGTTTGTTGACCAAATAAAATAAAATTAAAGGGCTTGTCCCTTACCATCAGGTGAACGTCTTATTTGCCTCATGACCAGGAAGAAAAAAAAATACTTCTAAGTAAGTACTTACCTATATAAGTAATTAATTTATCAAAAAAATAAATTAATATTATTTTAATTGATTTATTTAATGTTTTACAGCCTTACTTATAAAAATCTACTAATCACCGTCTTAGCAACCAAATAACTATAGGCCGACCGTTTAACTTGCGTATCGCCTGCGCGGTAAGAAGGGAGCGGGGGCGGGTAACGCTACACACGGAGTCAATAATCCAAAGATTTATCTCGAGATAGACATTGGTAAAGAATAAAATAATAAGTATCTTTTTTTTAAGTATTTATTTTTAAGTTTTACAAATATTTTATAATAGCTTCATAGGTACAAAATCATAAAACAATAATTAACTCCGTTTAAGAAATATTTAACCACAGATAAAAATGTTATAGGACTATTCGTCACTAATATTCATATCGCTTGAATCATCATCACTGTCTGTGTAGCTTGAGGAGTCAGAATCTTGCAAATTAATAATAAATCGGTCCATCTCTTCATCAACGATGCGATCGTGCAGACAATATTCATCTTCAATAGTTTGTACATGTTTATCGCAGTTAACCCATTTTTCTACAGAGAATTCGGCAAATAACTGTTCCAGTGTATTTTTCTTTTTGTCTAAATTAGAATCAATTTCAATTTTTGCGAGCTGTCCTTTGATATCACCCCAAACCAATTCGATTGGGTTCAGGTCTGGGTGATATGGAGGCAGTCGTAAGACTTCATGACCTGCCGCCTTTAAAATTTCATCTATTTTGTAAATATTTTCTGTCGCGTGTTGTTTGATTAAATTCAATAAATCACATTTTCTTAGAGACGTATCAAATTCAACATTGTGTCTTTGCAGCCAGGTTTGCATAGTGGCTTTTGTGGATGTCATTGTAGGCTTTTTGTCCTCTTGTACCGAGTGGTATGCGGCATTATCCATAACAATAACTGAGCTTGGCGGTAAATTTGGAATAGCTTTTCTTTAGTCCATTTGCTGAAGTTTACAAAATTCATATCGCTATGATAATCTCCGGTTTTGCTTTTGGATTTAAAAATTAAAAGAGCTCCATCGATAAATCCGGCTTGTCCACCAGCATGTACAATAATTAAACGTGGCCCTTTGCCAATATGCGACAGCACCCCTCGTTCTTCATTGGATTGCCAACACGCCGGTACATTTAATGACGAATTGACATATGTTTCATCGAGGTAAACAATGTTTCTTTGATCTCTTCTGTGCTTCTTTATCGCATTAATATAATGCCACCGCCACGATACGATGTTTGGTTGTTCAATCAGTAATTTTCTTTTTGATTGACATTTCTTAAATCGAAAGCCAAGTTTATGAATCAATGTTCTCAAATATTCTCGGCCACAATTTAAAATTTCTTCTTCTCTGAGTTTCGCATTCAAAAATTTTAATGTAGGAACCTTCTTATAAGCCGTATAAAATTGAGTTATTTTTCTTCTAACAACGCCCTCTGTAAAACTGTCAACTTCAATTTTTTTCTTTCGGATTTGTTTAATTTTTTTTGGTGATTTAAAATTTACATTATTTTGTTCATCTTTCAGTTCATTTCCTTCTTTTATTATTTTACATATGGTAGTCACCGAAAGTCCTGTAGCTTTAGTAACAAGTTTGTTTAGGTTTACGTCTTCAAGATACTCTGTAGAATTATGATCTTGTTTTCTGGCTTTAAAAAAGGAATATACATTGTATGCTATTTGTTTAGCTTGCTTGTTAATTTTGTTCGCAAAACTGGAAGAGCGATTCATCTTGAGATTTATCTTGGCAGTCGTATACCTTGTGCGTTTATCTTCAAGCGTCCGTAACAAAAACACCAACCGCGCGCTGCGAGCACAGCCAGCGCACTGCCGCACTTGACGTAAGCTCTCTGCTCCGCGCACCCCTTTCACCCATCCGCTAACATCTCCCCTCGCTCCCTTCTACCCCCTCAGGCGATACGCGTATTAAGTGGTCGGCCTATACTTACTACATAACTCCTTAATAAGCAGTTTTATATTTTCTACTTAACCTCTGCATAATGCCTGATTTACACGTATTAAGTTGTCAAGTAGGTAACTAAATTTTTTAGTGACTTAATTTTAAGTATGCGTTTACACGTCGTTTTTAGTAAATTTTAGTTAAATTCTTTAGTTCGCCCCAATGGACGGTCGCATGCTCCGTGACGATTTCATAGAACTTTGTAGCGACGGACAACTAATTTATTTTTAGGATTAAATTATATAAACAACTAATACAGATTATTATATTAGTATATCCTTTTTATAATATATATATGTACTATAATTATAATATTAGTTATAGAAAAGTAAATGACTTCGTGTCTTCTTGATTGCTGAATTTGTGTTTGATGTAAATATTTAACCATTTTACTTGTTTATTGCCTTCCATCCCCGTAAGCACCGTGTCTTGTTCCCGGGGGACTACAATGCACCCTCAGTGGCAGGCTCCGAAGGAAACGCACTGAAGGACTCCTGGTGCAGATTCCACAGGAGAGCCCAGGTTTCCCCTCATGTGTCGATGTGACAACCACGGGGATTTAGTGGGAAAGAATCCCATTTACCCCGGTTGACCTACACAGGTCCTTGGACCCATTGAACAATTCGCTGCTAGAAAAAAAAGGATGCCAGATACAGGCTTAAATTACCCCAAAATTTCTCCGTCGATCTAAAAATTCCCGAGACTATTAGCCAAATAGCTCTCAATCACTTAATTATACGGCAGTCTATTAGGAAAAGTAAAAAAAAACATTTAATTACAAATATTAATACCTACAGCGTAGTAGGTATTTGAAAATTCCAGGACAATACAAATTCTGGAACAATCCCGTATTTCTGGCAACCCTAAATATACGTTGGTACTACGAAAACGAGACGAAAACGACTTTGCTCCTATTATATTTGTATATTATCTATGGTATGATCTATAGCTTGATAGCTATACCTTTGCACGCACACCTGCAAACGTGCATTATACATGTGTGTGTCCAAACGTATCAAGAATAACTCACGCCCACCTACTTACCCGAAAAATAGAAAAGTTTCTATTCTACTTCATAACTTGCGTACTAAATTTCAACTTGGGACTTTCTACTAAAGTGATTGTTTACACGTAATAATTTACTAAAATTTAGTAAAGATTTAGTTACCAACTTAATACGTGTAAACGAATTTTACTTATTCACTTGTGTACTAAATTTTAACTTGGAACTTACTACTAAAGTGTTTGTTTACACGCAATAATTTACTTAAACTCTAGTAAAGATTTAGTTACCGACTTAATACGTGTAAATCAGGCATAAGAGCGACATAACTAATGTACAGTTAATAAGGCAAAACATATTTTACTCTGTCAATACCTTGTCACTTGTCAATACCGCCACGTGTTGTCAGCTTGAAATATTCTGTCTGACCTAAAACTTGGTAAAATGGCAACATTTTGTAATTCAATTCGACAAATAGAAAGCTAGATTGTCAAATTCCAAAATCATAATAATCCTTCACAGAATCTTAAGACTTATGAAGGAAAATTAAGTTAGGATCTTTATTAATTTTACTTAGTTAATATTTTCACGATTTGATTACACAATTCGGCATAATGATTTTTTTTGCGAGCATAAACCATCTGTACAGTTCAAGTGATACTAAACAACCAAGTATACCAAGATGTTTTGGTGATTTGGTGTACCTGATATTGTCAAGTGTTTGAATATCGAACATGCTATCTAGACGTATATACAGGATGGAATTTTGTAATGCCACCTGAAGGGAAAGTACTCTTAATACTGTAGATAGAAAATTTTACTCAAAGAAAACATTCCTTTATTTTTTAAAAGAAACAAAACTGCATTCGAAGATTTTTTTAAATTCGCTTGCCGCACCCGGTAATCTAACCGACTAAAATCTCTAAAACTTCCACCCTGTACTTTTATTGCATCGATCGTTAGGGTCAATTATAAGGATGAAATCTCTCTAACAAACTTCATAAATTAAATAAAAGGAAAACAATGAAATCTTAAATTATTTTAATTATTTACAAAAAATGGTAAACTAACTAATTAATTGCTCGAAATGGGCTCCATCTTCTTGGTTACACAAATTTATTCTTCTAACGAATTCATTTCTAGTATCCTTTAATAACGTGTTGTGGCGTATTCTGAACTTCAACTCTCAACTCGTTCACATTCTCTTAAGATTTAATGTAAATTTGATTTTTTACATATCCCCACAAAAAAAAATCTAAAGGGGTGAGATCTGGTGATCTCGCAAGCCATCTGATTGTGCCGTTTGTACCAATCCAGGTATTAAAATGGTTATTAATGTAGGCAGTAGTGATTCTGCTGTTATGGGCTGGAGCACCATCTTGCTGTAGAATTATTTGGTTTCGCTCTTCCTCGGGGAACCCATTTAACTAATTTCTTAATAAATCCAGTATTTCTAAATACTTGACAGTGTTTAAGTGACCTTCGTTCGTACACATGGACTAACACAACCATATTTCTCATAATTCCGCACCAAACGTTGAAAGAAAATCTTACTTGACTGTTAGTTTTGTGAACACGAGGAGGATTCACTCGAGACCAATAGTGGTTATTGCGGCGATTGTACATGCCGTTATGGCATTACAAAATTCCACCCTGTATTTGGCACCAACTTCAATAACATTTAAATTATTTTATACTTTTCAGTGATATTGAAGTCGATTCAATTTTTATTTTAAACTTTTTAGTGATATATTCATAAATAATGATTGAACCATCGAAGACGGTAAAATGATCTAGGTAGGTTATGATCACATTATCGTCTACATAGTTTTACATAATTCATCTTTCTTCAGAAAAAAATATCCGGTCGTAATGAAATTTGCATGGAATCATCATAGTACTTAGTTTATAGTAATGTAATGGAGAACATCAGTTTTATGGTTATTTAACCGACTTCAAAAAGGAGGAGGTTCTCAATTCGTCTGTATATAAGTATATCTTTTTTTTTTACCAGATAAACTCCCCCACATCGTTCATGGTCCTCCAGTAAGTTCTTAGCCGGTTGTGATAAAATTCATACAGATTCATAACAGTGGTTTTTTCTTTCGAATAAAAAAAGAATCATTGAAATTGGTAAATATTTGCAAGAGTTATGACCATTTTTGCCCGTAAAAAGTGACATAAAGTCATCTTATAGGCATTCCTGCAGTTCTCCTGCGCAGTCACCATTATTGTTTTTTCAGGAACTACTTATTCGTAAGCAATATTTTTTTTTATGGGACCCAATTAACGGATTAAAGAATGAATGGAAGAAAGATTTTTTCAAATCGGTTCATAATTGGCAGAGTTATGCGCGAACATACATAGAAAAAAAATATAAAGACGAGTTGAGAACCTCCTCCTTTTTTGAAGTCTGTTAAAAAGTCCTGCGTCTGACCTCTCCCTGGTCGTCGGCATGTCGGTCTTCCGTCACAACGGATTGTGAGAGGTAAGAGGAAGAGAGAGTGCACTTGTGTCTACGCAAGCACTTGTGCACTACAATATCTCCCGCGTAGATGGCTGATCTTGTGAAAAATTGGCCGCTGCTGTGGTCATACGGCCAGGATATTTGCCATTAAGGAATACTCTTCAAAAAGGTGTTTCGTAGTATTTGAACCCGCGACCTACGGCTTGCAAAGCAAACGCCATGAGTGTTTTATAGTCCACGTCTTGAAGCAACATTAATAAAGTCTTAGTCACTTTTGCGATAGTCAGTTTCTGGCGTAAAAGTATTGGCAAGTTCCTATCTAATAGACGGGCCTGTTGGTCTAGACCAGGGGCGGCGAACCTTTAGTGGTTGTCCACAGTGACCGCGGTGACTTGAGCCTAGGTATCAACGTGCCAGTCTTTAGGGTCCCCATACCTAAAAGTTAAAAAAGGAACCCTTATGCTCTGACTTTGTTGGTCTGTCTGTCTGTCCCACCTATGTATTTCCAGAACCACTGATGCTATCGATTTGAAACTTTGAATAGTTTTAGAACTTAGGAAAAATATATTTTTTCTTTTACTTTTTATAAGCCTATTTTTTTTTGTAACTATACATTTACTTTTTTATAACGGAGGTTGAAATGGGTCATCAAAATTTCAAAGTGAGATTACTATATCGAGTGGGGTATCAAATGAAAGGGCTTAATTTGCACATCTCATAACAGATTTTTATTTTGATTTATGTCACTCATTTTTTGTGTCCGTCAGGATGACCGGACCACAGCACGGATTCACGTGAAACTTTACCAAGATTTAGTACCTATTTTGTACCTATGTTTAAATATTTTGTACCTCAGTAATAACAAAGTTATTTATTTTATTTTTATTTTATTTTACAGTTTTTGGAAGACTATCAACTATGAGTAACTTAAATAGGTAATACAATAGAAGCAGACAGTTATTAAAAAGTCTCCACTAATAGACCTAGTGTAGCTATAATGATCCGTGTAACAAAATAGTATTTAATCGCATGCATAACAAATACAAACTAAAATGATATTTATTGTTCACTAAAAAATATAGCATTCAGTCGACTCCGCAACATAGAAACACTGGTCCCTAATATATCTAGGTCATGATTATGTATCAGTTTATTATAACTGGCACAAGCACGGTTGAGATAGCTATTTTGACGATAGTTCGTAGAAGCCAATGAAGGAATAAAGAGTTGTTTATAATATCATTGGTGGACTACGTCGAAAAGCATGCCTAGGCGTGTAAAGGTTAAGTTTGCTAAGTAACTCTGGGCAGTCGATGGAGGTCGAAGTAACAATGCGCGCAAGAAATAGTACATCTGCAATCTCACGTCGTTGATTAAGCTGAAGAAAATGGTGTTTTTTGCATGCTGCATCGTAATCACGTATGGGTGATTTTATACGGTAATTCAAGTATCTCATAAACTTCTTTTGAATGTTTAATAAATAAAGTGGGAAGCCATTCTGACGTCAGGATGGCTTCCCACTTTTTACTTTGGGTACTTACGGTCCATATATTGCTGAAATCTTTGTATAATAATTTAGTACCTTTTTTGTACCTACGATAAATATATAAATACTTAATGTATTCCATTTAAAAATTACTTTTATTTCATTTTAAACAATTATATATGGAGCATCATTCATCTGACATTTGTCGGACATATTATAATGTAACATGTAGTCCCCTATCCTGCGAAACAGAGAATGTATTCAGTATTTTCTTTAGGGTACGAGTATCGGAATACTCGTTTCTAATTTAGCACATAATTGTTACTGCATGAATGTGTGCCGTGACGGAGAATTATTATTATTTATTTATTTATATTTAGGAAGACCTACGGCTAATATATTGCAATAGTAATACAATAGAAATATACAGCTATGTACAGGTATTATGAAACGCTAAACCCGTTTAGCGTTCCGACCCTGCTTAGCGTTTCATAATTCTCACACACGGCACACATTCATGCAGTAACAATTATGTGCTAAATTAGACCCTCTCTGATGAAATTTAATAGATCATATTTGAAACATCATAAAAATTTAACAACGTAACCTGGTAACGGTGGGCAAATAATATTATTAATTGTTTTTGAAGTTAGAACTGCACAATTTCTTAACTTTTTTCAATTACGATTAAATATAATAATATAATATTCTGGGACAATCCACACACGGTCATCAGATCCCAAACTAGGCAGAGCCTATACTATGGAAATCAGACAAGTGATACTAATGCTTATATACTTTTTTTTGGTATATTCATACTTAAATAGATAAATAACACCCAGATACTTGGATAACACCCAGAATATGTGTTCGATGGCATTTGCTTTAAGGAATTGTGAGAACTCATTACTTGAAAAAGGTAGACCATTATCTGAAACTATTTGCATTGGAAAGCTAAACCGTGAAAAAATCGTTTGTTGTCCGTGGTACCACCAGAAATAAATTAATTAGATTTCAATAATATTCCATTATTTTCGTTATTTTGTAATAATTTACTTGGTACTTGGTAGAAATTTGAGTAATAAAATCGACCAATTATTACCGGAAGTACGAGGGTGGTTCGATAAGTACTTAGCCTACAAAAAAATAGAATTTTTTTTGGAAAAGTGGCGATTTATTTCTATACATTATCTCCTCTGAGTTCGATACACTTGACCCAGTGATGTTCCAAGTTCTTTAACCCGTCTGAAAAATACGTCTTCTGGAGGTCTGCAAAGTAGGCCTCCGTGGCGGCGATAACCACCTCATACGACTCAAATTTCTGCCCGGGGAGTGACTTTTTCAAATTTGGAAATAAAAAGATGTCGCCCCCGTGCGACGTCTTTACAAATCCGGAATAATCGGTGGGTGGGGCAGCAGTTCGTAGCCTAATTCTACCAATTTGGCCGTGGCGACGGCGGAGGTGTGAGCCGGTGCGTTATCGTGATGGAAGAGCAATTTTTTCTTCGCCAAATGGGGCCGTTTTTCCTTCAATTCGGCGTCGAATCGGCCCAATAATTCGGCATAGTAGAGCCCTGTGATCTTTTTGCCCTTCTGCAGGTAGTCGACGTAGATCACACATTTTGAGTCCCAAAAAACGGTGGCCATCACCTTTCCGGCCGATGGGATAGTCTTCGCCTTCTTCGGAGCACGTTCGCCGGGTGAAGTCCACTGTTTCGACTGTTCCTTGGTATCTGGTGTGTACCAATGTATCCACGTTTCGTCCACGGTCACGAAACACGCAGAAACTCCTTCGGATTGCGCTTAAATGTTGTCAAACACTGCTCTGAAGTGGTCTCACGGTTGCGCTTGTCTTTCGGAGTGAGCGAACGCGGCACCCATCGAGCCGACAGCTTTCTCATGCCCAATATTTCGTGCAAGATATGACCCACGCGGTCTTTTGAGATGCCTACTGTCTCAGCTATCTCGCGCACCTTCAATCGGCGGGCTGCTAATACGAGATCGTGATTTTTTGTCACGTTTTCCTCCGTGGTAGCCGTTTTCGGGGCACCTGGGCGTGGCTCATCAAAAACCGACGTGCGACCACGTTGAAACTCACTAAACCAATTTTTAACGGTCGCTATCGAAGGAGAAGAGTCACCGTACACTGCATCCAAGCGTTCTTTGATTACGCTGCGCGATTTCCCTTCCAAAAACAAGAATCGAATCACTGACCGATATTGATCTTTTTCCATTTTTCTGAAATCCGCGGACAAGCTTGTTTCCACACGCGGTCAAAACAGAACTACGCGTCCGATTCGGCTGAAATTAATAAACGAAAATAATAAAATAGGTTATTAGGTTGCCTGGAAGAGATTGCTTTTTAGCGATAAGGCCGCCTTTGTACATTGATATCATCAACGTATTGTTCAATTTACATGTAACTTTTGGTGTACAATAAAGTGTATTTATTATTATTATTATTAATAAAATATTAATGAAATCTAATTAATTTATTTCTGGTGGAACCACGGAGTGGTCCGTGGTACCCCCAGTGTTACCACGGAAAATTATTTTTGTCCGTGGTACCACTGGTGGTACTATTGGTGGTACCACGGACAACAAACGGAAAAAATATCGCTTAAAAAGTTGATTGTGTGGCTAGCTGATGTACTAGGTACCTGACTGACTTCTAGCCATTTAGTTTTAGGATCGATAATGACCAAAAATGTCCCTCGATAGGGTCCAAAAAATCCATGTGTATGCGAGCCCAGAGTTTCTCTGGCCATGGCCAGAGAAACTCTGGGCTCGGCCACCACACGTAGCACGTAGTCCTAGCGTGTAAAATTTCTTTATATCTACATGCTTCTGACATCACAATTCTTTATACAGTTCTTTCCTGCGATTGAAGTAAGACATTATTTCATTCTCAGTGGGCCATTCGTCCCGTATGTATCTTAATAATCTGCCTAATAACTGATCACGGCTTGTTTGTTGTTTTATATCATTATAATCTAGTAACATGGCACTTTGCGCAAAATGTAAATCAGATCCTTCCGGAAAGCAAACGCTTTATGTAGTTTTAGTCTGGCAATCGTGATAACCCATCTGCTCCATTTTCTTTTGACTTTACATATTCTATGTCGTATGTATGTGCTGATAATTTAATAGCCCATCGCTGTAACCGACTCGCAGCCATCGGTTTGTGGCCGGTACGCAATGTAAAACGTCTCCCATATAAATACTGGTGCAACTTTTCTAAACAAATCACTATAGCCAGCACCTCGCGTTCAATCTGAGAATAGTGTTTTTCAGCTGCGGTAAGTGCCCGCGACACATACACAACCGGTCGCTCACGCGCCCCGCGGCCGTCCATGCATCCGTCCCAAACTGTAGCCAAAGTTTAAGTTCCCATAGAAACAGGTAGCAGAAGTTTTTATCGTCAATGTTAGAATTAACAAATACATATATGGGTTTTACTCCTCTGCCTGGATGCAGGAAAGGGGACTACATGGTTTGTGAAATATAAAATGTCAGATGAATGATGCTCCATATATAATAGTATATAATGAAATAAAAGTAATTTTTAAATGGAATACATTAAGTATTAATATATTTATCGTAGGTACAAAAAAGGTACTAAATTATTATGCAAAGATTTCGGCAATATATGGACCGTAAGTACCCAAAGTAAAAAGTGGGAAGCCATCCTGACGTCAGAATGGCTTCCCACTTTATTTATTAAATAACTTTGTTATTACTGAGGTACAAAATATTTAAACATAGGTACAAAATAGGTACTAAATCTTGGTAAAGTTTCACGTGAATCCGTGCTGTGGTCCGGTCATCCTGACGGACACCATTTTTTGGCTGATACCAAAAACGTTTAAAAAAACCGTCCCCCTTTATCTCCAAAGTACTTAATGGAGGGAAAAATCTGAAATAATGATTGGTAATAGGTACATGTCTATCCATATTTTACAGGAAAAATAAAATGATCTTTCTAAGTAGTAGGTACTGTTTTTTAGTACCTAATCCTAAAAAACTTCGACAAACAAACTTTTGCTGATTGGTTATTTTTCTATCTGAGGTGTTACATGAATAGTCAAATTACTTTAATACTTCCAAAGATGGTATGAAACCCTCGGTGCGCGAGTCCAACTCGCACTTGCCTGGTAGATTTTTTTATAAAGAAAAGTTTAACAACGCCATAGACGTGCTGTCAAATAATTTTGTATTCGTGATTGTTGGTAAAATAATAATACTAAATACCCCTACTACATAATCCCTACTAAGGCACCGCCACCCCGCGCACCGCGCCCGAACTCTTCGTAGAGTAGCTTCACATAAGCTTCACACAAAGAAAAAAATACTATTGTCCTAACAAAAATTTCTTGGTTCAACAAATCCGTTACAATTATTTAGTGTTAATTATTCTTTATATATAGTATAGTATTCTTTTGAGAAAATTTTCTTAATAATATATATTTTTTGTTCAGTGCAGAATTATCTTTGTGATCGGTAGCGTGCCCAAAATATTGCGCCGCGTGCCATCAGTGGCACGTTGCCATTGGTTTGCCATCCCTGGTCTAGACTCTGGTGGTACAACACCCTGTCCGTTACCCAATACGCTGTGGGTGGTGGGATAGTGGGAATCCACCAGGCATCTGGGTGTTCTTTATCTTTTATTATGTATTTACGAAACAAGTATATAAGGAAGTTCTTGTATAGTACAGTTTGGAATTAGTACACGGTGTTGCATGTTGACACCTATCTGTCTGTCTATATGCCTCTGACCTCCTAAACGAAAGGAATGAATGTATTTAATAAGCTATTTTTTATTATATCCATCCATATGTTTTTATTAAAAACATTTCTTATTTCGTTTTTATTTTAATACCTTACGGCCGAACCTACATACATTACTTATATTAAGCGTTAATCACAATTAGTTAACTGTAGTTAAATTTCTTAAGTAACGTTCGCGCCCACTGTCAAAATTTAATGCTTACTTTACAAATATTAGAATTTAAGGATGCATAGTGTGCGACTAGTGCGTCCAAGGCGACAAATCTATCGATAATTGTCGTGTGTTGCCAATACTAAACGGGTAAATAAAAGTTTTATTCTAAATATTGGCTCATTATGCAAAATATAAATATTTATTCAATACTTGTAATAAAATCAATGGTATATGGAACAAATACAAGATAAACACGCGTTGTTTTAATAATTCTCATAATTATTTTTTTCATGTGGCAGTGTTGGTATAGTTGGTCACGCTTGACAACATTAAAAAAAAACTTCAGTGACAGCAGACACCCACATTTTATGAGGTTATTTTAGGGCCTCCTGAGCCTGACCCGACTGTTCATAGGTAGGTACTAGGTATCTATAGCACTTTAGCCCTTGATATCTCGATCTCCCAATGAATACAATATTCTTTTCGTGTCGTAGTGGAACGATTGGTGTCAATCTTCAAGTACTTCTCCGGTTTATTGTACAGAGAAAACTCGAAGAACATAGATTATTACGCCATTCGCTGACGCTCTTCTCTCGTACCGCAAAGAATAATCGAATCAATGAGACCTTCAAATAAAATATCAAACATATGTTTTTCCGTATTTATGTTATCACAATTAAAATATGCCCAAAATTATAGAGAATGACTTCTTGAAACAAATAATCTAGTTATCAGCTGTTTGTTGCCGCCATAAAATGTGTCAAAATCATTGATTAGCTAATCTAAGTAACGTCTCTCGGCCACTTAAAGTTAAGTACGATTAACTAGCGCTAACTAAGCATTAACCCACTGAGAGCGCAAATAATTTGACATCTACACTAAGTAACGAGATAAGGATCAATTAACCCACTGTAGGTTCGGCCGTTAGGGTCTAAAATAAGAAAGTAAGTTTACGAAATAAATATATTTATTTACATAACAGTATAACTTAAATTACACAAGTGCATACTTAAACAATTTCATAATTTGTCGGAGATTATAAGTAGGTAAACAAAATTTATTTATTTATTCAGTTAAAAAACAACCAGAGCCTATATTACCAGTAATTTTGAGCTTTATTCTAATACTAATAACTGTTATCTTTGCTTGACAACAAGTGAGAAATACGAGTAGTTATAAATATTATTTAACTCTCGCCTTAACCACTGGCACGTCCGGCGCGACTAGTTTTATGATTAATTCCTCCATTCGATCATAGATGGCATTTTAATAAATATTTTGGGCGAGGCAACACACGTTACCGCTAACTGGCGTGAGAAAATTGAAACAGGCATCAGTCGTTGCCGCCGACGTATGAGTGGTTAAGTACGATCTCTTAACTGAAGACCGAAGACTGAGGATTATCAGACGTCTCCTAATTCCGAAATACGCTAAAATAATTATGCTAACGGGTCAATGTTTAAGCGCAGTGTTTAAGTGAGCTTAAGCGCGCGGATGTGCGCAGGAATATCCGGCTTACCGGATGTTGACCGACAGTGCACACTGTAACAGTGACATTACATCTGCACGTGCGAATTGTAAGCAAGCGCGGCGCTTGAGTGAACTTAGCGAATGGACGTGCTCGGGAATATCCGGTCAACTCGTCGGATGTCGACGACAGTGCACACTGTAACAGTAACATTACATCTGCACGTGCAAATTGTCAGCGTGAGCGGCACTTGAGTGAACTAGAACGAGTGGACGGGTTTGGGAATATCCGGCTAGCAAGGAGTTGACCGACCGTTCACACTATATCCGTAATATTACATCTGCACGTGCAAACTGTAAGCGAGTGCAGCGCTTGTTTGTTCGAGCCGAGCAGACGTGGTTGAGAATATCCGGTTCACCGGAAGACCACAGAGTCGCCGTGGAAATACAGTCAGAAACATAGCTCTTAGTGCACACTGTAACAGTAACATAACTGAATTTGCAGTCAGTGCATAAGCATAAGCGCGCAGACCTGCTCGGGAATATCCGCACACTGGACGTCGGCCGACAATGTGCACATTGTAACAGTAATATAACATATTCACGTACAGACAGCGAGCGCTTGAATGAGCTTCACCCGCGCGGACGTGCTCTGAAATATCCGGTTCGCCAGATGTAGACCGCACGGACGCGCTTGGGAATATCCGGATATTGACCGTCAGTGCATCCAACAATAAATTAAGGTGATCGACCAATAACTGTTTTGTATCTAACATCGATAAACGATTCACAATTATAACATTTCTACAAATAATTAT
The DNA here is from genome assembly GCA_911728495.1 of Furcula furcula. Lineage (NCBI taxonomy): Eukaryota > Metazoa > Arthropoda > Insecta > Lepidoptera > Notodontidae > Furcula > Furcula furcula. Next base: position 53,181,691 of record OU452242.1, read on the forward strand.
TGCAGTCCTAATCACAATTTCAACAGTTCCATTACGTATAACCTCACCTACCTACGTAGTTACTAAATACACAATTATTTTGCTTTCTGGTGATGTTTTTTTTCTTCGCACGTTTTGATAGGATATCATTCCCAGGATACAAGCCGGTCACTTTCGTTGATACAGAAAACCTACTCAGTCTTGAATCGATATCCTTTTCCGATGCATCGGTTACCGCGTGCTGGTAATCGATTAGTTTTCTCGATGATGAGGATATGGTGGTCATTGTCATTGGCGATTCCTTGCGGTAAACCTTGGAACGGGATTCGTTATATGTAGTGCGGCACTTTCCGTATATATCGATATGTTGTATAACGTTCAGAAGCCCACATCTTTTAAACCTTTCTTCGGCTGATTCATCATAGAATAATCCTACGTCGTGTGTTTCAACCATTTCGATGGTTTTCGATTGTTGTTCGCGCAATAGATTATTCGTTAAATATTTTTTAGGGCTTCTGAGTAATTTTTAAATATTTATTGGTAAATATAAAATATTTGACCGTCTAATTTCACATTGTCAAAAATAAACAGCAAAATAAAGAGTATTTAATACTCTAACCAAAACTTTCTGACAAAGAGACAATTATAACTAAATTATAACTTCTTTATTCGAATGTTGGTTGACGCAGACAGAACGATTTTTTAATTTTGTTCTTTTAATTTTTTAATTAATTAGCAAAGGCAAAGGCATGGGCAAAGGTAAATTCATAGTAGCATCGATATAATAATTAAACTAGATTTATGTGTTATGGTCTGAAAATAGTCGCTAAGTATTTCTTTTCAAGCCGAAGGCTGACAAAATTATTTTCGCTGATAGGAGTGTCGCTGCCTACTGTCTAATTTGTTGAGCCCAGAGCGCAGAATTACATGACTTGATCCCACCATTCCTCTCTATCATCGGACCACGAGACTCACAGCGCATACGCACCTTTATATGTGATGAACGTGCCTTCAGTCCGGACTAATCAATTTACTTCTTCATCTATACTTATAATAAAACTGTAACAGGTCCAATTCTGTACATTGAAGATATTTTGAAAATTATTTTTGGAGGGCATTCTATAACCGATACTGAGGCCGAAAATGTATTTTTTTTTATTTTTGTCTGTCTGTCTGTCTGTCTGTCTGTCTGTCTGTATCACGGCTGAGCATCACGCCGAAACTACTGAATGGATTCAAATGAAACTTGGCATGATTTGAGATCTTACTACGAGGTAGGACATAGGATACTTTTTATCCCGTAATCTAGCACGGTTCTTTCGGGAGAGGGGATTAAAGTCAAAATGGGTACTTGGTTATACGCTTGGTCAGATTTTATAAATTTTTCTTTATAATATAATAAATATTAGTAAGGGAACACTCATAGAGAGTTGTTGTTATCAAGGTTTTGTAATCGATCGGGTTAAGCAACGTTAGGTAAGGTCATTAAATAGATGGGTGACCGTTTAACGCCATTTGAACTAAACGGGTCCGTGCTTCGGAGAGCAAGTTAAAAGTAGGTCCCAGTTTTTAACCGACTATAAAAAAGGAGGTTATGTGTTCGATGCTAATGTCTGTTATTAAAAGTTTAGTTAACGTAAAAATAGCGCAGGCGGAGCTGCGTGGGTCAGCTAGTTTATAATAAGGACAGCTAAAGACTGGAATAGTTTGCTTGCGTCGGTTTCCCCGCCCGATTATATTATAGATGTCTTCAAGGCTTGAGAATAGGCTTTTAATAAGTTAATGTGCTTTACCATTCTCGATTGCGTCGCCGCTTTCCATGAGGGGGGGGGGGGGGGGAAGACTGCAGCATTGGCTTTTATACTTATAGACTAAAAATAAACAAATAGACTATGGTTGCGGATTTTTGTACTTAACACGAAATTACAAAGACCCTTCAGCTTGGCCAGGCCACACGATGCTCTCAATCCATGGCAAGTAGTATGAGACCCTGGTGTACACGGCTGAGGATCCACCTTGTCTGCAACTCCTGGCGATTGACGTCACACCGAGTAGAGCGAAGCCACACGTGGTAGAATCTTTTGAGAAGATCGATGCTCCGTGGTCACCCTGAAAGAGATTTATCATCATCAGGGACAGCTGATTACGTCCACCGCTGAACAAAGGCTTCCCTTAGAAGGGAGGGGTTGCCATAATCCCCACGCTTGGCACACGTCTTGAGGACCGCAGTATAGGTGGTAGGTAATCCAATAGAAAGACGCTGCTGCCCGTCTTCTTGTTTTCCCTTAGTCGCCTCTTACAGACACCCAACCGTAGATGGGAGGGTGATATTCTTACCTGGAAACCCCACGGGGTGAAGAGAATATTTCATTCATATCCCTTAAGCAGTGGCGTGCACAGAAGGTAGGCAAAGAAACTTATTCGGCATGTTTAACCTGTTATATGTACTTATATTAGTATACCATTTTAAATATCCATAAGTTAGCAAATTCTATAGACATATTAATTTGCATTTTAAAACAGTAATAAGATTATTCAGAGGGTCCATACACACAAAAAGACTTTGCCTACCCTACGTTTCTTTAAATAATCTTAATTTAAAAATATTTTGTACTGACATGGTGTTAACATGATGTTTCTAAACGTAAGTGGATACGTCTGTAGTGTTAGTTCATTGAAGGACATTTGTGGTGGCACACTAACAAAGAGCTTGGAGTACATATCAGTTGCAGATATTTTTGCATACTTTCTGTGCACGCCACTGCCCTTAAGTCTATTTCAGTCTGTTCGTTAGTCTCGCTAAAACTCAAAAACGGCTTGACCAATTTGTATTGTTTTGTTCACTTTAATCCAGAGCTGGTTTAAAAGATTCAAGCAGACGGGGAGCAGCTAGTTATTACTAAAACAAAACGACCACAGCGGCCAATCATTGACAAGACTAGTCAACTACGCAATGGTTCACAAGTGCTTGCTCAAACATTTCTTCCTCTTTTATTACTCAAGGGGAACTTTCGAAAATCGTCGCTCCACCTAGCTCGAGAGATTTTTTTTTAATTTTTGTATGTTTGTACAAATCTAACGTTTGTGGACTACGAGAAAGCCTTTGATTCAATCGAGACCTGGGCGGTATTGCAGTCCCTCCAGCGGTGTCACATTGACTATAGGTACATCGAAGTGTTGAAGTGTTTGTACAGCAACGCCACCATGTCGATCCGACTACAGGACGAGAGCACGAAACCAATCCCATTGCAGCGGGGCGTGAGACAGGGAGACGTTATTTCTCCGAAACTGTTCACGAACGCATTGGAGGACGTTTTCAAGCTCTTGGACTGGTACGGATTCGGCATCAACATCAATGGCGAATACATCACTCACCTTCGTTTTGCCGATGATATAGTCATTATGGCAGAATCGCTGGAGGACCTCAATACAATGCTCAGCGACCTCAGTAGCGTTTCCCAACAGGTGGGTCTTAAAATGAACATGGACAAGACGAAGATCATGTCTAATGTCCATGTTGCACCCGTACCGGTAGTTGTTGGGAACGTTACACTCGAAGTTGTTGACCACTACGTATACCTAGGACAAACTATCCAGTTAGGTCGGTCCAACTTCGACAAAGAGGTCGCCCGAAGAATCCAACTCGGATGGGCAGCGTTCGGGAAACTACGTGACATCTTCTCATCAGAAATTCCGCAGTGCCTGAAGGTTTTTAACCAGTGTGTGTTGCCAGTGATGACATATGGTACTGAGACGTGGTCTCTAACAGCTGGCCTTTTGGAGAAGCTCAGAGTCACACAACGAGCTATGGAGAGAGCTATGCTCGGAGTTTCTTTGCGCGACAGAATCCGGAATGAGGAGATTCGCCGAAGAACCAAGGTCACCGACATAGCTCGTAGAATATGCAAGTTGAAGTGGCAGTGGGCCGGCCACATCGGTCGAAGAACCGATAACCGTTGGGGAAGAAAGGTTCTCGAGTGGCGACCACGAACCGGAAGACGCAGCGTAGGCAGGCCTCCCACTAGGTGGACCGACGACATTGTTCGCGTCGCAGGAAACCGGTGGATGCAAATAGCAAATTGTCGTTCATTGTGGCGGTCTAAGGGGGAGGCCTTTGTTCAGCAGTGGACGCCTTCCGGCTGGTGATGTACAAATCTATACTTATAATAAAACTGTAACAGGTCCAATTCTGTACATTGAAGATATTTTGAAAATTATATTTGAAGGGCATTCTATAACCGATACTGAGGCCGAAAATGTATTTTTTTTAATTTTTGTCTGTCTGTCTGTCTGTCTGTCTGTCTGTATCACGGCTGCGCATCACGTCGAAACTACTGAACGGATTCAAATGAAACTTGGCATGATTTGAGATCTTACTACGAGGTAGGACATAGGATACTTTTTATCCCGTAATCTAGCACGGTTCTTTTGAGAGAGGGGATTAAAGTCAAAATGGGTACTTGGTTATACGCTTGGTCCGATTTTATCAAATTTTCTTTATAATATAATAAATATTAGTAAGGGAACACTCATAGAGAGTTGTTATCAAGGTTTTGTAATCGATCGGGTTAAGCAACGTTAGGTAAGGTCACTAAATAGATGGGTGACCATTTAACGCCATTTGAACTAAACGGGTCCGTGCTTCGGAGAGCAAGTAAAAAGTGGGTCTTAGTTTTTAACCGACTATAAAAAAGGAGGTTATGTATTCGATGCGAATGTCTGTTATTAAAAGTTTAGTTAACGTAAAGTTAACGTAGCGCAGGCGGAGCTGCGTGGGTCAGCTAGTTCAAAATAATTTATTTCAAATAGGCTTAAAGTGCTAGACTTTTGAACGCGGCATCCACTGAGACGAACTGCCAAGAAAATTAGCAGGCTTGTAATATTTCACCTTTTTTTTTAAACAGTGTTTGTGTTGTTACAGTTAGAACCGCATCAGCGATAGTGTGTCCTGCCGTTCAAAAGATCAAATATCAGAGAAAAACAATACGATGAAAATACAATAAACTAAAAGCCCAAAGGGATAGTAGTCGGACCAGTGCCGAATAAACTCAAAAACTACTGGACCGAGATCAAAAATACTTTCACCAGTAGAATGCTCTAATATCCCTGAATGACATAGGGTTTTTTTTAACTATATGATAATATCATACTAATCCCAATCCTAGCTATAACTATTTACAGTCTAAGTATAAATAAATAATAAATAAATAAATAGACTTTTATTTTCCCAAAGTAAGTATAACATTAGTATGTATAATATGTTTTGTATTTTTCGATAACAATATTCAACTTTAGGGCCCCTGTCGGGTATAGGCCTCCTCCAATTTCTTCCAGCGTGATCTGTCATGGGCCTTGTTCATCCAGTTCCGATTGGTGGTTTTTTCTATTTCATCAACCCAGCGTTCACACGGGCGACCTCTGGTTCTTTTCCCCGTTGGTCCTGACCAGGATGTAGCTCTCTTTGCCCATCTAGAGTCTGGTCGAGCTATGTGTCCTGCCCATTTCCATTTCAGGCTTATTGAATGTTTCAGGGCATCAATGACATTTGTTTTTTAACCGGCTTCAAAAAGAAGGTTCTCTATTCGACGCGTATGTATGTAATATTGATAAAAATGCATAATATTAATATATGTTAGTCTATGTGGGCTTCTAAACAAATTTACCAAACTTTATGAGTGTATGTATGTATGTATGTATGTATGTATGTATGTATGTATGTATGTATGTATGTATGTAGGTATGTATGTATGTATGTAGGTTTGTCCACGGATTTCTCAGAAACTACAAGTCCGATTTTGAAAATTCTTTTTGCAATAGTTAGATTATTTTTCAACTTAGGGTAGAGTACAAGTTTCATCAAAATCGGTCCAGTAGTTTAAGAGATATAATCTTTTTATGTTTTCAGTAAGTTACTGTAACGTAGACGTTCGAGTTGCGTGATAGTGCTGATACCTATTTTGGTAAAATAAGTCACTAAAAAGTGTTAAATAAACTATTTAAAAAAAAATAAAAACCGACTTCAAAGTAAATTATCTTAAAAGCATAAAATAACGAAAATATATTGAAGTCGGTGTCAGCTGGTGCTAGTGTTAGTTAACATGATGTGCTAGCACCGACTTCAATATATTTTCGTTATTTTATGCTTTTAAGATAATTTACTTTGAAGTCGGTTTTTATTTTTTAAAAAATAGTTTATTTTCGAATATCTTTGTTTCTTTGTTTATCTCTCAGTTTGATGTGTAGAACGCATGTAGAACGCTCCACCAAACACCGCTCGAATATGTTGATAACTACATATACTTAGGAAAACAAGTCTCTTTTAGCAAATTAAGACATAAAGACGAGGTTGACAGAAGAATCAATACGACATGGAAGAAATTCTGGAGTCTAAAGGAAATTTTGAAATCCAAGCTACCTATGGAACTAAAGAAAAAAGTAATGAATTCTTGCTTGCTTCCTTGTCTATCTTATGGAGCACAAACATGGATTTTTAATAAAAACACTAGAGAAAAAATTGAAAAATGTCAAAGAGCAATGGAAAGGAGCGTTCTACAGTCTAAGTATATACTTATAATAAAACTGTAACAGGTCCAATTCTGTACATTGAAGATATTTTGAAAATTATGTTTGGAGGGCATTCTATAACTGATACTAAAGCCAAAAATGTATTTTTTTTTTGTCTGTCTGTCTGTCTGTATCTCGGCTGAGCATCACGCGGAAAGTACTGGATGGATTGAAACAAAACTTGGGATGATTTGAGTTAATACTCCGAGGTAGGACATAGGATACTTTTTATCCCGACGTTCCGAGGTTATACGCTTGCTCCGATTTTAACAATTTTTCATTATAATTATAATAAATATTTGTCAGGGAACACTCATAGACGGTTGTTAACAATGTTTGGAAATCGATCAGGTTAAGCAACGTTAGGTAAGGTCATTAAATAGATGGGTGGCCGTTTAACGCCATTTGAACGAAACGTCTCCGTGTTTCGGAGGGCAAGTACAAAGTGGGTCCAAGTTTTTAACCGACTTTAAAAAAGGAGGTTTAGTATTCTATGCGATTGTATATTACCTATTGAAAGTTTTGTTAACGTAAACACACCGTGGGCGGAGCTGCGTGGGTCAGCTAGTTGTTAATATATTTTCGTTATAGTGAGTATCTGTGCCCAGCAGTGGGACATAAACAAGGGCTGGTATCATTATCACAGTGAGTATATTAATTGCTTACCTCACAGATATCTGTCTGATCTTTGCTGCCATAGCAGACTTGTATCGTGTGGTTGTAACCGTTCACAATCGAGGGTTGTGGTGGAAACAGTGAAGAACACTCCTCATCACTATTGCTCTTCAGAGATGTTACCGACACCTGAATAGCAAAAAATTATCAGGAAAAGTAGCTACAAGAGAACGCCCAATTGAATGATTTGTCCTCTCTTTAATAGTATTATAATCATAGAACAAAAATCAGTACAAGTACTATAGAATGCTTAATTCAAGTAAGAACTCTAGGCACAGGTAAGAACATCAAAATACATAAATATCAGGTAAACGACAGTAGGTACAATGCCGTCAGCTGTGATTACGCCCCTAGTCCTTCTGACTCGCGCCGCAGACCACGGCACGTACTGCTCGACCCTCCTGACCCCATGACGGTCCTATTGGACCGGGATGCGCCGACCCCTCCCCGACAACCGTATGCTACACTAGCTATCAGACACCGGTCTCGCCGGCGAGGCCGAAGGGTCGTACGTATGCGACCGCAACGACGTGCATCACCCCACTGAGTTTCTTGCCGGTTCTTCTCAGTGGGGGCGCGTTGTGAACCGGTGGTAAACTCAGCCCTCTCTTAAGCGACAGCCCAAGCCGAGGCCGTGCCTCCCTGAGGTGCCCTTGAGCTCGTCGCTACTTCTGCCATAAAGGCTAGAGGGCTTTAAGCGCTCGCCTCCTATTGTCCGGTGAAGCTGTAATGGCCATCTGCGGCCAAAAGCGTCTATCATTCTCAAAAAAAAAACCGTCAGCTGTAGTTATCGACATTTGCGCTTGTGACAGATCAAACCCATCACTACTTATCACTTACATATCAATATAACTCTTATAATATAACTTTAAATAGTTCAATTTACCTGCCTCGTAGACATTATATCGATGCTCGTAGAGGAAAATCTGCCTACGCTTTGTTTAACGGGGCCATAGACTAACGCGCCCTCTATTCTTATTATATAAACTCTATGATTAGAAGCATGTCCTATCATCTACGCAGGAGATAATAGTGCACAAGTGCACTCTCTCTTCCTTTTCTCTTGGATGGATTGAAGACCGACACGAGGAGAGGGCAGCAGGACCGACTTGTGACATGCGATTATTATTATTAAACCTTGAGATAAGACAAGGAAGACGTTTACCAGCAGGCCTAGCACGATATGCATTCTTGACAGTTCGGTGTGGAGTATGACGTCACTATGACGCAGTATTTAAATTTTTTGAATAGAGAATGACGTTTCGCTGTTGAAAACTACGTCATACTCCACAGGGCTCTGTGAAGACTTGCAAGTCGTGCTAAGCCTGCTGGTGGTAAATAATTACCAGGCTCATCAAGAGTCTCGATAACTAATGTCTCGTGTGACGAGCAGCAGTGCAATGCAGCTGTCTATAGGCAGGCGTGGCGCGCGACCATCAGGCGAACGATGTGCTAATTAAAAAAAAAACAACGTCGTTCGTCCATATCACCTCGCTCGGTCCTCAAATTAAACTGTCAGTTTTCTCCATACATTTCACACCAGCGCCCCTAGCGGTAACTATCAAGAACTAGTAAAATGTACGGGCAAAAACTGACAGTACATCTGCATACACACTCACATAAATGAACAGGCTATACGTACTGATTCCAAGGTTTCGGGCAATCCTTTTCCCAGGCGAAGCTCGCTCCAGGCAACTGCTGTTGGCCAAAAATCGTTGTCGGCAACCAATGATATTGGCAATACTTGGTTAGTGAACACGATCCTAAAATAAGTTTAGATTTTTTATGTGAGTAATTAATCTACTGGGATAATTAATTATTTACCCTTCCCTCACAGTGCGGCGACAACTTTGGGGAAGTTTTTTACCTAGTTTTAGTGTAGGTAAGTACATGTTTGTTAATCTACTGGGATAATTATTTTATTCTACTTTAATTACTGTACCTTTACTTTTTTGACACGGGGGAATTCTTCAAAAGATCCCCCGGAGCTGTGGGGCTCGACCGGGGTATGTGGGATTCTTACCCACTAAAACCCCCGCGGCTGTCGCATCGGCACATGAGGGAGGTCTCTCCGGTGGGATCTGCACCAGGGGCCCCCGAGTGCCTTGCCTGTGAGCCCGCCGCCGGGGGGCGCATTGTAGCCCCCCGGGAACCAGTCACGGTGCTCACGGGGACGGGGGTCGCAACCCCGCCGCCGTCCTCCTCGGAGTCGCCGCCGTACTCAATGGACGTTCTAAGGGCCCACACCCCGAACGTCCAGCGACTCCGAAGGACCTTACTCTAACCCTACTCTATCCTACTCTACTGTATAAAAACCTCTCTGCTCTACACTATCTTACTCTTTTCTACTCTCTCCTTCTTTGTGCAAGGAACCGTCCAGGTAGGTACTTACCACCGCAGTGTCAGATATTCTGCCGCCAAGCAGCAGTGTGTTGCAATGCTGTGTTCCAGTATGAAGGGCACTGTAGCTGGTGAAATTACTGGACACAAAATCTTAATTACTAATGTCTTAAGGGTCGGCAACGCGCTGGTGATTCTTCTGGTGTTGCTAGCGTCTATAGGCTGCGGTGACTGCTTACCATCAGGCGGGCCGCACGCTTACTTGCCACCTTAGTAGAATAAAAAAAAAATCTATCCTACTATACCTACTATATTCCACTAACCTCTACTCTACTTAACTCTATCTCATACTCCACTCAACTCGCCTTTACTCAATTCAACTGTACTTTACTCTACTGTGCTAATGTATTTTCACAAATTAGAAGACCACTCACGGTGTCTGAGTTTCGAGTAACGCTATGTCATGGTATATAGAGGAGGGCTGGTACTCCGGATGAGGGATGACTCGCTTCACGGCGTAACTCTGCCATGGGGCAGGCAGAGTAGTGTCGTTCAGACTGCCCATCACTACGTAACGTACAGGACCACTGGAAAAATGTAACACATTTAGTCATCACTAGTAGCCGAAATACGTCCACTGCTGAACAAAGGCCTCCCCCTTAGAAGGGAGGGGTTGCCCATCCCCACGCTTGGCAGGCGGCTTGGGGACCACAGCATAATACCAGCCCTTGTTTATGTCCCACTGCTGGGCACGGGCCTCCGCTCAAGATGAGGGGCTTAGGCCATAGTCCACCACGCTAGCCAAGTGCAGGTTGGTGGACTTCACACGTCATTCGAGAGCTAGTTAGGCTTTCATAGTTGACGGGCCTGTTGGTCTAGTGCCCTGGCCGCTAGCCAATAGTCTTGGGTTCGACTCCCACCTTGCGTCTGAGTGTTCCAAGTGCGTAACCTATTTTGGAAAAATTGTAAACATAGTAAACAAAGAGTATAGTCCCTCATTCTATCAAAAATCATCATCAATCAGTATAAGAAAATATTGATAAGAAATAAAAGCCTAAAGAAGGGCTCTAATAATGTTAGAGGTTCGCGGGCCGGGCCATAGCGGCCGGACATAAAAAAAAATGTGGATAAAGTTGTTTAGTTTGAGATTTTGGGGGGGTCATGACCCCTACGACCTCTCGTCTCGGGCCGCCACTGACTGCATATCTCTAAAGGATCTCGCGACTTCATGTCATTAACTATTCGAATTAATACAAGTTTGTACAGTAGTACAACGGATCTTTGTGTCTGAAGTTGGCTGCAAGACGCTGCGCAGTAGCTATTTTTGTGTTGTTGTATTGACAACTCACGACTGTAGTTGCGCAATGGTTCGCTACACCCAACTTCAGACACACAAATATCAAGTGAATGCCGAACTTACTGTTCGAAGCTCGACGTGCAGTTTGCAGAAGTAAGTATATAGCTCTCGCTGATCACTGAGCCACCGCACAACCACTGCGCTGATGTCAGATCAGTTCCATAACCCAGCAACACCTGTACATCATAAGTCTTCAAGGAGAAGAATGGCAGACTATACTAAACAAAACGCCCGAAGATGCCTACGCTGCGTCTTCCGGTTCGAGGTCGCCACACGAGAATCTGTCTTCCCCATTGTTTATCGGTTTTTAACCGACTTCAAAAAAGGAGGAGGTTCTCAATTCGTCTGTATATACACACATCAAAAGTGTCTAGGGATCAAGCATTTTTAAGCGGATTTCTTGAGATTGAGATGTGGCTTTGTAATAAATTTATGATTTTATAAATTTATATGGATCCTTTTTGGTGCATTTCATAATTTGAATCAGGAACTGTGAATCAAATTCGAGTAAAAGATGAAAATCAGCTGTCAATATTTTCCCTATAAAAACATACAACGCATTGAAGACATTATTAGTGCTACTGTTTCCCTACTACTGATTAAAACCAACGTTATTATGGAGCGGCGACGTCATTTAAGCAGGGAAGAAATGCTCAGAGCCGTGGGAATGATAGAAGCTGGTTCCCGGCAACGTACTGTGGCTTTAGCTCTGAATACAAGTCAGAGTGTTATCAGTCGACTTTGGACACGTTACCGAAGCACTGGTACCGTGGCTGAGCGCCATGGAGGACGGTATCGCTGCACCACACGGAGACAAGACCGATATATTCAAATCTTAACTCGAAGAGCTCCAACAATAACTGCCATGATGTTAGCCGTGAGGCTTCATCACTCTTCAGGGAACTTAATTAGCGACCAAACAGTCAGAAACCGCTTGCATGAAGTGAACCTTCATTCCCGAAGACCGCTACGGGTACCACCTATAGCAATGCACAATCGTAGGATTCGATATCAATGGGCTCTTGAACACAGAAATTGGGCAGAAGAACAATGGCGTTTCGTGTGCTTTTCTGATGAGTCTCGTTTTGGTATGAGACCGGATACAAGACGTATACGACACTGGAGAACCCCTGGACGCCAACAGCGATTAAAATCCTGCCAGGAAGTCCATCCTTATAGTGGTGGAACCATCATGGTATGGGCGGGTATTTGGATCGGCGGAAGAACTGAGTTGATTTGGATCAGAGGCAACCTCAACGCTCAAATTTATGCTGAGACGATTGTATCAGACGTCATCGTTCCTCTACAAGTGCAAATCGGTCCCTTATTTCAGTTAATGCATGATAATGCACGACCGCACACCGCAAGAGTTGTAAGACAGACTCTCGCCGCAGCTAACATCAATGTCCTGCCCTGGCCTGCTCAGTCGCCAGACTTGAACCCGATTGAGCATGCATGGGATATGCTACAGAGAAGAGCTCTGCCGAATATGGAGGGTATCCAGTCGCAAGAAGACCTTTTTTTGTTGTTGCAACGAACATGGGCGGCCATTCCACAGCGTGATTTGGATGAACTCATTTTGAGTATGCCAAACCGATGTTCTTGTGTTGTTAGTGTTCGCGGTAGAAACACGGATTATTAATTGTTTAAGTTACCCAATAAAATTTTAAAGAAAACTGTTATTTCAGTCTTTTTTTCGAACTTTTGTGTTAGTGGTTCAAATGTCAAAAATCCCTTTATTAGGAAAATGGCAAATTTCTTTATTAATGCAAAGGTGACTTGGTTTATCGTTACTGTGACAAACGAAAACACTTTATTTGATGAATCCTTAAAGAAAATTTTAATTAATATCAATCAGGAGAAAAGTTATTGCAAAAATATATGTTGATCCCTAGACACTTTTGATGTGTGTATATATATATTTTTTTTCTATGTATGTTCGCGCATAACTCTGGTAATTATGAACCGATTTGAAAAAATCTTTCTTCCATCCATCCTTTAATCCGTTAATTGGGTCCCATAAAAAAATTATTGCTTAGTAATAAGTAGTTCCTGAAAAAACAAGAATGGTGACTGCGCACTGAGAGCTGCAAGAAAGCCTATATAGATGACGTTTTAGTCGCTCGGACTCGCTCGGTCGGATAAAAATAGTCACAACTCTGGCAAATATTTACCAATTTCAATGATTCTTTTTTTATTCGAAAGAAGAAACCACTGTATTGAATCTGTATGAATTTTATTACAACCGGATAAGAACTTCCTGGAGGACCATGAACGATGTGGAGGAATTTATCTGGTAAAAACCATAAAACTGATGTTCTCCATTACATTGCTCTGACAATAATGAACCGATTTCGATGATTCTTTTTTTATTCGAGAGAGTAAACTACTATGATGTTTCCATGCAAATTTCATTACGACCGGATATTTTTTTCTGAAGAAACATGAATTATGTAAAACTATGTAGACGATAATGTGATCATAACCTACCTAGATAATTTTACGGTTTTCGATGGTTCAATCTTTATACAGAATGTAAATGCCAAATATATACAGCAGGTACGCTAACACCAACTTCAATAATATTTAAATTATTTTATACTTTTCAGTGATATTGAAGTCGGTTCAATTTTATTTTAAAAAAGATTTTATTCGAGTGACTATTTTTACCCGTTGGGTGTCCGTAAGAGCCGACTAAGGGAAAACAAGAAGACGGGCAGCAGCGTCTTTCTATTTGATTACCTACCACCTATACTGCGATCCACAAGTCATGCCAAGCGTGCCCCCTCCTTTCTAAGGGGGAGGCCTTATGTTCATATAGACTAGCTGACCCACGCAGCTCCGCCCGCGCTGTGTTTACGTTAACTAAACTTTTAATAAGACATTCGCATCGAATACATAACCTCCTTATATATAGTCGGTTAAAAACTGGCACCCACTTTTTACTTGCTCTTCGAAGCACGGACCCGTTTAGTTCAAATGGCGTTAAACGGTTACCCATCTATTTAATGACCTTACCTAACGTTGCTTAACCCGATCGATTACAAAACTTTGATAACAACTCTCTATGAGTGTTCCCTTACTAATATTTATTATATTATAAAGAAAAAATGATAAAATCGGACCAAGCGTATAACCAAGTACCCATTTTGACTTTAATCCCATCGATATGCTATACCAACTAGATTAGCTGTCACGAACAAAATGACATCGAAAATGTGGTCGCGGTTACATTTATTTACACAACTATACACGTAGCTAGAAATTGTAGAAAATAGTTTTAAATAATTCGGAACGTCGGACTAATAGCAGCCTTCACATGTAGTAATAAAGTCTAATTCTGTATGCAGTAATGTTGGCACATAAAACCTTTACATCGGAGACAAAGAAAAATCAATAAAACCGCCAAAATTATACGAAAAAAAGTAGTTGTTTTGACTGTACTCATTTAAAAGAAAATCTTAACCACTATAAAATAAGGTTCAAAACGGGTGTGTTTCCATTGTGTGTGTACTGACTTACAAACTTATCCGTGCTGGTGGCAAAAATGAGAACTAACTTTTTTATTATGGTAATGACGTGTAGTTTAACAGTTTCGTATAGACAGTGGCGACACGCCTATCGGCAACATTAATTTTGTCAGTCTCTAGCGGAGAAAATATCAAATAAATAATTTTTATTTCGTATTATAATGATATCTTACTTATATTTATTATTTAAACTAGTAGTAATAAGAAAACGAAACGAAAAAAAATTTCCCCATCTGCAATTTTAGTATTACGATAAGTATAATATTATTTGGACAGTTTATAAACGCGCAATAAGGAATTTCGATACATCCTGTTGTCGGCTCGTACTAATTTGAAATAAGCGACAGCCTCTCTATTTTCGTGACCACTTTTCGGGCCGTGACAGCTAATCTTGTTTAGATAGTATATCGATGTTTAATCCCCTCTCCCAAAAGAACCGTGCCAGATTACGGGATAAAAAGTATCCTATGTCCTACCTCGTAGTAAGATCTCAAATCATGCCAAGTTTCATTTGAATCCATTCAGTAGTTTCGGCGTGATGCGCAGCCGTGATACAGACAGACAGACAGACAAAAATTAAAAAAATTACATTTTCGGCCTCAGTATCGGTTATAGATTGCCCTCCAAATATAATTTTCAAAATATCTTCAATGTACAGAATTGGACCTGTTACAGTTTTATTATAATTATTATAGATATAGATTTTATAGACATCTTATTTTTATACCGTATGCAACAAATCAGGTTTCCTTGGGAACGTGATTCCTTCATCGCTGAATCCTGTCGAAGACTCGAACCTGTAGTAACAGTTCTCCTCGTCGTACCTTCTGTACTTTAAAATTGACTTCCTATGCAGCTTGCAGGGGTACTCCAAGTTGTCTAGGTAATCGATGAACTCTGTAAATAAACAAGCATTATTCTATAAAAGCATTAAAACCCTTCTCTACTCTCTCTCTTCTATTCTTTCTCTCTTTCTCTTCTTCTTTCTGTTCTATAAAAAAAATACAGTATTTAAATACCCATGTCTAAATTGTGGTTGACAAATTTTTTGTCCGTGGACATCATCACCAACCGGAAGACGTCCACTGCTGAACATAGGCCTCCTCCTTCAAACGCCATAATGAACGACAACTGGCTATTTGCATCCACCGGTTACCTGCGACGCGCACAATTTCGTCTGTCCATCTAGTGGGAGGCCTGCCTACGCTGCGTCTTCCGGTTCGTGGTTGCCACTCGAGAACCTTTTTCCCAACGGTTATCGGTTCTCCGAGCGATGTGGCCTGTCCATTGCCACTTTAACTTGCAGATTTTAAGAGCTATGTCGGTGACCTTGGTTCAGCGGCGAATCTCCTCATTACGGATTCTGTGGCGCAAAGAAACTCCGAGTATTGTTAACTTCTTGTGAGAAGAGTTCAGAGGGTTTCGTAGATCGCAATCAAAGTCAAAGAGTTGTACAACAGTAGGTGTAATTGTAAAATTAAAACCACTTAGAAAATACACATGAGCACAGTCACAGCGATACGTTGACAAGAAAATTCTCCTGTCATTCCTTTTTTAAAGTAATACACGACAGTAGTACAGAATACGTAAAGACGATTCAAACAGTGATTGACTGAACACCAAAAAGGTCAACATTCAACACTTCCCCTCAATCGCTGTTTGAACTCAGACATCACCACTGGCTCAAATGGCTTAAAGACCTAAGCCCAAGTTCACTACACAGAACTTATGTTTAGGAGCGCACAAAGACTTAGTTAAAATATCAGCCACCATTTCTTGAGTAGACAAATAATTCAACTTAATTACATTATTATTTACAGCCTCCCTAACATAGTGGTACCTAATATCTATGTGCTTAGTCCTCCTATGAAACACTGGATTGACACTAAGTTTCTGAGCAGACTGATTGTCATTAAACAAATCAACCACTAACCCAGAACTACCAGTCAATTCAGTCACCAAGTCCCTAAGAAAATGTGCCTCCTTAGCTGCCTCGCTAAGAGCAACGTACTCAGCCTCAGTACTTGACAAACTAACACACGTTTGTTTTCTGCATTCCCAGGAGATGGTATTTCCTCCATACTTGAAAACCCCGAAAATGACTTTCGATCTCGTACATCACCGCCCCAGTCCGCGTCTACAAACCCCTCTATATTACCATGACCCGACCTATTTAACACAAGGCAAACGTTTTGAGTCCCCTTTAGATATCTCAACACACGTTTCGCAGCCCTCCAGTGTTCCATAGTATGACAGGTATTAAACTGGCTTAAGTATGAAACTGCATACGTAATGTCCGGTCGTGTAAAAACACTTAAGTACATAATAGAACCTATTAATTCCTTATACGGAACAGTACCCTCGCCTAACACATTCGTATCAGTAAACTTAACATTGGGATCTAAAGGAGTCTTGACTGGTTTGCATTCCGACATACTAAAACTGTCAAGCAAACGCTCAACATACCGTGCCTGACAAAGCTTGAAAGTTTTGTTCGCCCTGTCACGTTCTACCGCGACCCCAAGAACATGTCGAACCGCACCCAAGTCTTTAATCTTGAATGGTTTACGCAAGTTCTCTTTCAGCTTTTCAGCCATGCACACATCATTGTAACACACGATGAAATCGTCCACGTACAAAGCAATGTAAACAACCGACTTACCATTTCGTTTGTAGAAGATACATTGTTCAAGTTGGCATTGAACAAAACCTGTCCACAGAAGCACTTCCTTCACCCTCTGATACCAAGCTCGCGAAGCTTGTTTCAGTCCGTAGATTGCCTTCTTCAATCTGTAGACTTTACTCTCGCTACCAGGCGAAATGAACCCCTCCGGTTGATACATAAAAGTTTCCTCGTCTAAATTACCATTGAGGAACGCCGTCTGTACGTCCAGATGATCTATGTCCAGATCCATCTCTACGGCAATCGCCAACAACAGTCGCAAAGAACTGTACCGTACTACCGGTGAGAACGTTTCTAAATAATCTTCACCATACTTTTGGGTGAAACCCTTGGCTACTAATCTAGCCTTATACCGGGCTATCTTCCCCTCGGCGTCACACTTAATTTTGAAGATCCATTTATTCTGAACCACATTCTTGCCCATAGGCTTATCCACCAACTCCCAAGCCTCATGCTGATTGAACGAGTCAATCTCCTCCTGCATAGCTTGTCGCCACAAGTCGCTCTGCCCTGAACTCAGAGCTTCCTTTACAGTACGCGGTTCAGCTGGGATCTCATCATGTGCGTACAAACCCTTAGGTTGTCTAGATCTAAGATTGTACCTCGGTTCTGGAGACTCCACCACCTCCGCAATGGTATCTTCAAAAACCAAAGTGTCGTCGCCGCCATCATCACCGCTCGCTGACACAACCGGCTCAACATTCACTGCTACCGGCTCTTCAGTGACAGGCTCCCGAGCTGTATCACCAACCACCACCTCACTCTCAGGCACGCTTGACTTCCCCTCACTGGTGGAATCATCAACTTCTTCCCCTGAAAGAAATATTTTTATAGTGGCTTGTCCGTGTCCAGTTCCTAGCTCTTTGGCTGGGAACACACTTTCATTAAATATAACATCACGGCTTCTAGTTATATCATGTTTCTCTGAGTCATACAACCTATAAGAACACCCATTGTCATCATAACCGACAAAGATATACCTCTTACTCTTAGGTTGTAACTTATTCCGCTTAACATCATCAATGTGTACATAGGCCTCGCAACCGAAAACTCGCAAGTGGTCATACTTCACCTTTTTACCCGACCAAACCTCCTCGGGTGTCATCCCACCTAACCTACTAGATGGAGACCGATTAATAAGGTACCCGGCGGTGTTAGCCGCCTCAGCCCATAACTTGTGATCCAAACCCGCGTGATACAACATACAGCGCACCCGTTCCAAAAGAGTTCTGTTCAACCTTTCAGCCGCACCATTCATTTGGGGTGAATAAGGGACAGTGACCTGATGTACAATGCCCTTCTGTCTGAAAAATTCGCTCAACTCTTTATTAACATACTCCGTACCGTTATCACTGCGTATAGCCTTAACCTTGGATTCACATTGGTTTTCAACAAGCCTAACAAAATCTTTAGTGACGCTAGCTACTTCGCTCTTATTTTTCAAGAAGTACAAGAATACTTTCCGCGAGTGGTCGTCTAGAAATGTTAAAATGTACCGCTTACCTGAGTGGGACGCAACAGGAATCGAACATAAGTCCGTATGCACCAGATCCAAACGCTTAGCCGCTACGTTACGACCGGATTTCTTGAATGGAAATCTAATTTGTTTTCCAAGAATACAAACATCGCAATTATTATTTGCAGTTTCATTATTCTGAAAATCAATAACGTGTGACAATGACTTCAAGCTGTCATAACTCAGGTGACCTAATCTATGGTGCCAAGACTCCTTTGAAACCTCATTGTTTACACTACTTAAAGCTACCGCGTTAGTATGCAGTTTGTATACACCGCCAACAGCCCTAACACTAGCTATACAAGATTTATTCCTAAAAATCTTACAAGTAGACTCAATAAACTCCACTCTAAGCCCTTTAACCGCTAAACTATTTACAGATAGTAAATTTACACTCAGTCCCGGAACGTACATTACTTCTTTAAGGCGTAACTCATTATCTCCGAGTTTCAAACACACATTACCGATACCAACGCATTTCAAAGTCTGCCCACTCGCCACGTTCACCTCTACACTGCTTGTAGAAAAATCGTGTATCCAGTCTCTCCGACCTGTCATGTGACTCGACGCACCCGAGTCCACGTACCACGTGTCGGCCAAGAACCGAGTCGCGACCATGGCCGCCCCTTTCTGGGTACACTCCTTCTTTACGTGACCAGACTTTCCGCAGTTCCAACACCTCGGCTTCTTCTCTTTGCGCTTCTTACCAAATTTTTTCCCCGACTTATCAGCAACTAGGCAATCTCCATGTTTGCAATTATCAGACCACTTCGTTTCCTGAAGCAATTTCCCCTTCACGAAGTCGCTGGTAAGTTCGCTTACACTACTCTCCATAGCCATGATCATTGGATCAAATTTAGGAGGTAATCCCTGAAGAATTATCGCCGCCAGGAACTCATCGTCAACCGGTTTATTAATAGCCGCCAACTGTTGCGACAATGATAAACATTGGCCAACATATTTGTCCATATCGCCGCCGAAGTCGTCCAACTTTACCGAGCACAGCATTCGCAACAGTTTTAATCTCCTGCCTATGCCCTTATCGTCGTACGCCTTCTCCAGACTCAGCCAGGCTTCCTTACTTGTCTTCGCAGTCATCACGTGGGACACGCACGAAGCATCCACTGACAGGCAGATCTTAGTCAACGCCCTTTCATCCTTACGTCGTTTCAGCTCTGGACTGGACTTATCGCCCTCCGGATACCCAACGATAGAACACCAAAGGTCGTCATGAATAAGCAGGTTTTTCATATTAAACCTCCAGAGGAGAAAATTTTCTCGCCCTTTCAGTTTCTCAATAGAAAATCCAGTCACGCTTCCGCCTTCTGCAGACATGGTAGCCAGCTCTCGATCGGTCAATGTATCTCGATACAATTCCTCTCCTTCAGGCGCTCTGGGCCCATAACCCTCTGTTAACTTCTTGTGAGAAGAGTTCAGAGGGTTTCGTAGATCGCAATCAAAGTCAAAGAGTTGTACAACAGTAGGTGTAATTGTAAAATTAAAACCACTTAGAAAATACACATGAGCACAGTCACAGCGATACGTTGACAAGACAATCCTCCTGTCATTCCTTTTTTAAAGTAATACACGACAGTAGTACAGAATACGTAAAGACGATTCAAACCATGAAGAAATAGGGTCAAAGTGGAGTCCAAACTCCAAATAGTTGATTGAGGCATACGCTATCCCTTGAATTGAGGCCGGATCTCTCTTTCTAAGTGGTCCAATGTGTGGTCCATGTAATAATTTAAATTACCCGAGAAATGGATACCCTAATATAGAAATGCTCTACTTCAACATCAAAAGATTGTTTTCCACCCGAAAACATAAAATACGATGACAATCATGTCTAATAATTTTTTTTTTGGTATTGTTCTGCGAGTACGATTAGGATAATGCTATATTGTGTTTTCGCCAATTGTACTCAAATGCAATTTTAAATACCGATTTTAAGGGTTCATATTTTGTGGCAACACTGGCGCTTATTGTCAGCATGAAACTGTCTGTCATTTAAATCGATCCAACATTTAAATACCATAATTTCACGATAAAGTGAATTAAACTAATAAGAATGGTGATAAAATGTGTAGTACTTAGTTGCAAAAATATGTTGTACCCCTTAAATGATACCGAATATCACTCGTAAGTCCGATTTGTTCAATAATGTACCTACCGATGATCCCTTTGGATTATGCACCATATTTTCGATCAGTTCTTCTTTCGATAGGCATATAACACGTTTTCAGTTCGTTTGTTAGTATTGGGTTTAACTTTCTATTAATTTGTAGTTGAATTATCTAATTTAAAATATTTTACATTGTTTTCATAGAGTAACCATGGTAAAGATTTTTTGAAGACTTTCCGTTTTGGGGATTTTTTTACCGCCACTTTATGATAAAAAATATACGATGTAGGTATTTAGTTCAAGGATTGATATGGAAAAAATATTGTATGTTCAAGTGTGTATGTAGTTTTAAACATATTATTAAAATCATATTTATTCTTTTCGCCTCCTAGTCCTGTCGCGTCTAGTAGCCTCCGTGGCGCAGTGGGAAACTGCTTGCTTGCGTACCGGGGGTCGCAGGTTCGAATCCTGCGGGGAGCAACAACTTTGTATATTTGTTCCTTACTGGCTAGGACAATGCAGGCTGGTCATCTGATTGTCTGTAAAGTAAGATGATCCATGCGTCGGATAGGCATATAAAAAGTCGGTCCTGCGCCTGACCTCTCCCCGGTCGTGTTGATCTTTCGTATCACTAAACTGTGAGAGGTAAAAGGAAGAAAGAGTGCACTTGTGGCTACGCAAGCATTTGTGCACTGGCTGATGGCTGATCTTGCGAAAGATTGGCCACTGTGGTCGTATCGGCGAGAGTACCTATATCATTCTATAAATATACATATAATCACGCCTCTTTCCCGTAGGGGTAGGCAGAGACCACTTCTTTCCACTTGCTACGATCCTTACATACTTGTTTCGCTTCGTCCACTTTCATTATTCCCTTCATACATGCTCTTCGGTTTAGGGTACTCTTGACCTGGCCTTTTTTCAAGACGTCCCTGATTTGGTCTTGAAACGTCCGCCTAAGTCTACCCCTTCCAACACTTTCATTCACACTCGCCTTATACACTATTTTCGTCAATCGTTCCTCAATCATTCTCTCGACATGGCCAAACCATCTCAGCATACCTCAATTTTTGTCACAACATCTTCTTTCATACCACAACGTTTCCTTATGTCACTATTTCTTAACCTGTCACTATACCTGTCACCTGTCAATATATATACTGTTTTATTTACCCGTGGTCAATATTAATACATTTTTTATTTTCTTGTAGATTTCCTAAAGATATTGAGCGAAGGAATATTATGACTATCCATTGTCCCATTCGAAAAGAAATTTTATGAAGCTGCAATGATCTGCAGTTGGTCCAATGGAAACCTAAATTTACTGCAAATGCTTTTTCTATCGTCTAATGTGTGGGTTACAAGGTGTTTTAGTTGTTTGCATATAATGGAAATTGCTATTCAATATCTTGTAATTAATCA
Organism: Furcula furcula; assembly: GCA_911728495.1. Lineage (NCBI taxonomy): Eukaryota > Metazoa > Arthropoda > Insecta > Lepidoptera > Notodontidae > Furcula > Furcula furcula. The sequence continues at coordinate 53,203,882 of OU452242.1, forward strand.
GAAATCGTTAAACGTACTGAATAAATGATCTTGTAATACAATTTATTTTTATCATAACTTCATATGCTTTTATTTTCACAACCATTAACTTATTATTTATTTATTACTTGATTGTCTGTAAAGTACTCAGAGTAATTAGAATGGAGCTAGTATCGCGTCGATTCTCCGAACAAATTTTTCGTGGCACTTTTGAGGGGTGCGGGAGGCGAAGTAAACACACACAGATACAATTTCACGCATAACCACACTATAATAAACTCGCAACATATTCAAAAAGATACGCACACAAATAAAGAATGACCTGACCATATGAACAAAATTAGGCAGAGGGGTTAGCGCATCATGCTATCTCCAGTGGTATCTCCTCTACGGTAAAGTAAGATGCTCCATGCGTCAGATAGGTATGTAAAATGTTGCGCCTGGTCTCTCAACGGTCGTGTCGGTTTTTCGTCCCGTCGTATTTTGAGAGGTAAACGGAAGCAACTAGACATATTTAATCGGTTTAAACTTAAAGCTTAAACAAGCCAAGTAAGTCGTATTAAGCGACGAAGTTAAAAAGATGTCCTGATTTTTCATGAAACATCAAGGTTACCCTCTTAGAAAGGGAGATTCGACCTCAATGAAAGGGATAGCGTTGACCTCAGTCATGTATTTGGGAGTGTTTTCTCCACTTTGACCCTATTTCTTCATGATTCAAACAGTGATTGACTGAACACCAAAAAGGTCAACATTCAACAAGTATAGCTCTCTCCATAGTTCGTTGTGTGACTCTGAGCTTCTCTAAAAGGCCAACAGTTAGGGACCACGTCTCAGTACCTTATGTCATCACTGGCAACACACATTGGTTAAAAACCTTCGTCTTCAGGCACTGCGGTATTTCGGACGAGGTACTTACAACTCGGGTACTAGGGACAACTTCGTGGTACGACTAGACAGGTTTTAGGTTTTCAATATTGTAATTGAGTAACAAAATCGACAAATAATTACCGAAAGCACTATAGGGTAGCATAAAACAGAGGGTGTCTTGCTCAGTGCGATATGAATGCGGTTTAGAGCTGACATGTTTATAGCAGAAGTACCAAGGAAGCATATGACACGAGGCGGCCTCCCGTCTTGTGCCATACAGTATGACTGGCTTAGATTTTATTTCTTTACTGACGCTGCTGCCCGTCTTCTTGTTTTCCCTTAGTCGCCTCTTACGACACCCAAAATAAATAAAGGAAGGATCATACTATCTCCAGCTACGCTGCCAGTCTTCCACAGGGTTCCAATATAAGGATTGAAGATCTCGTTTCTGTAAAAACAAGTAACTTACATTTAAACACCGCAAAGTAATCATAATGTCTTGTTGGCTGATACGACCACAGAATCAATCTTTCACAAGATCAGCTATCTACGTGGGAGATAAGTGCTCAATTGCGTAGACACAAGAGCACTCTCTCTTCCTTCGCTCTCACAATCCAATGTGATGGAAGACCGATCCATCTGACGCATGGAGCACCTTACATACCAGACAAATGAGTGAACGGCCTGCATCGATTACTGCACTAAGTTATTGCTCCCGCGGAATTTGATACCGCAACCTCAGGTTTGCAAAGCAAGCGGTTTTCAGTTGCACTACTGAGGCTATCTCTTAGCCGCTAGTATACCATCGGATACTCCCTCTACTTCTAAATATAGCCTCCCCTACCAGATGCCAGTTCCTATCAAAAACAGTTACAAGAACCTGTTTCAAAGAACAGGGTTTCATTGAAATAGGTAAGAGCAATTCTCACAAAATCATAGATATAATAAATAATATAATAAATAATAACACCAGCCCTTGTTAATGTCCCTGTTGGGCACGGGCCAAGATGAATGGTTGGCGGCTGTAGGCTTTCTCGGACATGCAGGTTTCCTCACAATGTTTTCCTTCACTGAAAGCTAGTAACAATCGCGCAAAGACTAATTTGTGTTTTGTGAAGAATAATCCCTTCAAAGGACCAGCAATGCTGTGCGGCATCTGTCAGTCAGGATTCTACCTTCTATAAATATAGATTTATATCCAAATTACCTGTAATCCGATTTCGAGTTGGGATTTGCACTACAATCAGTACAACATACTACAGGCACTTTCTCGTCGTCGTAGGCACAAATCTAGCAAAAATCAGACTAATTTTAGTGGAAAGTACAAAATCATTGAGCCGACGTACAGAAAACCACCCTTTGCTAGGGACCGTCCAGGTGCAGGTACCACTGCAGTAGTGTGGTAACATTGCTGTGTCCCGGTGTGAAGGGCACTGTACCTGGTGATATTACCTACCGGACACAAGAGACTTGATAATGTCTTAGATGACAAGCGGCTGTGTGTCTGTCTGCAGGGAAGCATGTCCCATCAGGTGAATGTCTTGCTTGTATCGTGGCTAGGTTATAGAAAAAAAAACTGCAGTCAAGCCAGTCAGCTTCGAGTGTCGAAAAGAAAGAAAGGAAAGGAAAGGAAAGAAAAGAAAAGAAAAGAAAAGAAAAGAAAAGAAAAGAAAAGAAAAGAAAAGAAAAGAAAAGAAAAGAAAAGAAAAGAAAAGAAAAGAAAAGAAAAGAAAAGAAAAGAAAAGAAAAGAAAAGAAAAGAAAAGAAAAGAAAAGAAAAGAAAAGAAAAGAAAAGAAAAGAAAAGAAAAGAAAAGAAAAGAAAAGAAAAGAAAAGAAAAGAAAAGAAAAGAAAAGAAAAGAAAAGAAAAGAAAAGAAAAGAAAAGAAAAGAAAAGAAAAGAAAAGAAAAGAAAAGAAAAGAAAAGAAAATAATAGGTGAATAAGGAAAAACAAGCAGCAGCGTCTTTCTATTTATACCACCTATACTGCGATCCTCAAAACGCCTGCGAAACCTGGGGATTAGGGCAACACCTCCCTTCTAAGGAAATCCCTTGGTTCAGCAATTCAGCGTTTTTTTGGCTGCTGATGAAATATTTGCGTTACTTGTCTGGATACCGTGGTCCTGCCTAATTTGGGACTAGGTGAGCATTGATTGATTGATTGTCCAAGAACAAATAAATTTAAAATAAAATTAAAATATTCTTGCTGTTTCAAAATATAGTCTCTTTATTTATACAAACCGGTGGATGGTCTTTATTTTCTATATCATATTTCGCCTTTCCACACTTGAACAGGTTCACACACGTCCCGTTGGCACCTTTCCATACGCATTTTTTACCTATAGATAGATAAATAAAACTTTAAGTTAAATGTATATGTTAGAAATTTAAAATTAAAAACTAAGTTAAGTATGTATTATATAAATTTAATATTTTTAAAAATCCCCCGACATAGGTAAACGAACTCTTAAAATGACTTTCCTGTGCTATATTATCAGACCCTGCATGATCACTATCTGTCTTAACTACTCGTCAAAATTTAACCATAGATTTATAATTCGGTGACCTACCTAACGAGCCCAAACTCGGGGGGTCTACGTTTATTGGTGCAGAGATCCCGTGACCACCTTCCTGCTATATCACCAGACCCTGATCACCATTTTTCTGGCAACTACTCGTCGTGACTTACTTAACGAGCCCTAACTCGGTGGGTCTACGTTTATTGGTGCAGAGATCCCGTGACCACGTTCCTGCTCCATCACCAGACCCTGATCAACATTTTTCTGGCAACTGCTCGTCGAGACCTACCTAACGAGCCCAAACTCGGGGGTCTACGTTTATTGGTGCAGAGATCCCGTGACCACCTTCCTGCTCCATCATCAGACCCTGATCACCATTTTTCTGGCAACTACTCGTCGTGACTTACTTAACGAGCCCTAACTCGGTGGGTCTACGTTTATTGGTGCAGAGATCCCGTGACCACGTTCCTGCTCCATCACCAGACCCTGATCAACATTTTTCTGGCAACTGCTCGTCGAGATCTACCTAACGAGCCCAAACTCGGTGGGTCTACGTTTATTGGTGCAGAGATCCCGTGACCACCTTCCTGCTTCATCATCATAGCCTGATCGCCGTTTTTCTAGCAACTGCTCGTCGAGACCTACCTAACGAGCCCAAACTCGGTGGGTCTACGTTTATTGGTGCAGAGATCCCGTGACCACCTTCCTGCTCCATCACCAGACCCTGATCACCATTTTTCTGGCAACTGCTCGTCAAGACCTACCTAACGAGCCCAAACTCGGGGGGTCTATGTTTATTGGTGCAGAGATCCCGTGACCACCTTCCTGCTCCATCACCAGACCCTGATCACCATTTTTCTGGCAATTACTCGTCGAGACCTATCCAACGAGCTCAAACTCGATGGGTCTACGTTTATTGGGACCGAGATCCTGTTACCACCTTCTTGCTATGGAAAAGGATCATCATCAGACCCTGGTGAATGCTACCATTTTATTTAGTATCATCGGATTTACATATGTTCTAAATTTCAGATCTTTCGGACTAATAGAAGTAATGAAAAATGTCTATTATATGTATACAAAATATCCCTACCTCGACTCGGAAAAGAGCTGATGGTCTTCAAATGGCTTTACCGATTTTCATGAAACATAGCTAAGAACCATCTCGCTTTAACTAGCTTTCAAATAAAAAAAACCACATTCAAATCCGTTCACTGGTTGGACCGCTACGATGCCACAGACAGACATACATACAGCCAGACAGACTTTCGGACATAGGCGTCAAACTTATATCTCCCCTCGTTTTTGGTAGGGTGGTTAGTAAAAATGTACCAAAGGACGGCCTTATCTTCATCTTTATATATGTAACTAGCTGACCCACGCAGCTCCGCCCGCGCTGTGTGTTTACGTTAAGTAAACTTTCAATAATATACATTCGCATAGAATACAAAACCTCCTTTTTTAAAGTCGGTTAAAAACTTGGACCCACTTTGTACTTGCCCTCCGAAGCACGGAGACGTTTAGTTCAAATGGCGTTAAACGGTCACCCATCTATTTAATGACCTTACCTAACGTTGCTTAACCTGTTCGATTTCCAAAATTGTTAACAACTGTCTATGAGTGTTCCCTTACTAATATTTATTATAATTATAGTGAAAAATTTTTAAAATCGGAGCAAGCGTATAACCAAGTACACATTTTGACTTTAGTCCCCTCTCCCAAGAGAACCGTGCCGAATGTCGGGATAAAAAGTATCCTATGTCCTACCTAGGAGTATTAACTCAAATCATGCCAAGTTTTGTTTTAATCCATCCAGTAGTTTCGGCGTGATGCTCAGCCGAGATACAGACAGAAAGACAGACAGACAGAAAGACAGACAGACAGACAAAAATTAAAAAAATTACATTTTCGGCTTCAGTATCGGTTATAGAATGCCCTCCAAATATAATTTTCAAAATATCTTCAATGTACAGAATTGGACCTGTTACAGTTTTATTATAAGTATAGATTCTACTGTACGTGTGTATGTCACTGAACTCCTCCTAAACGGCTGGACGGATTTGGATGAAATTTTGTGTGTATATTTAAATGGGTTCCTGGATGGTTTTAAAACACTATTGGAGTAAGTGGCGTGGTAAGTGGCGCTGCAATCAGGGTAAAGGGTAGGATAACGTCTCCCGGGCCCGCTAGTAGTATATAAATATATATATATCTCTATTTTATCTTTTGAACAGCAGGACACACTATCTCTAGGCTAACGCTGATTTAATTGAAACAAGACAAACACAGCTTTTATAAAAAAAGAAAAAATAATATTTGAAAAAATGACAAGCCCGATGAGTTTCTTGCCGGATCTTTTCAGTTGAGGCCGCGTTACGATCCGGTGACTGATTTAAAAAAAAATTGACTGTTAGGCCTATTTGAAATAAATATTTTTGAATTTGAATTCTACCAGGTAACCTTTGGATGGAGAGCATTAAAACTTAAAAGACAAAGACATCGACTGCTGAACAAAGACCTCCCCCCCCTTGGTAGGGAAGGGTTGCTACAAGCCCAACGCTTGGCAGAAAAAGACTTTAGTAACAATAATATCATAAAAAATGAAGTAACTATATTAGTATAAGGCCACTAAAAAAAGAAGTATTTTTTTTTGTCTTTAAAGCGTTTGCCCACTACACCAGATCAAACCATGAACCAGCTATGAACGTATCAGGAACGGAAATCAAATGACGGATAAACTGCATATATCTTTGACTAAAAGTATGATTACTTGTCGCGTAGCGGGGATAGTGGCCCTACGAAATAAAGAAAACAAGAACTAAGAATAAAGAATTATATTTACAAAGAAGGCACAGGCTAGAGAGCAAGGGTCGTGAGTAGGCTAACGGTTTTTCCGAGGTACGCGCACTGAGAATCGGTCAGGTTCCCCTTCTAAGTGAGGTGAACTTATCAGAGTCGTCGTAGCAGAAGCAGCACGGTGACGGCACGGCGCGACAGCACCAGGCGCAGCACGGCGCAGCAGTTCCAAGGTCGACCAGCTTAGCAGCTGGTCCGGCAGTGGACAGGCTCAGCAGCCGTCCTCAAGCTCGACCGGTAGGGGTCGACAGCAGCTTGCGTCCGACGCCTCGTGCAAGGGAGTTCGTAGTGGAACTCGTAGGTAGGACCTCGTAGATAGGACCTCGTAGATAGGACCTCGTAGGTAGGACCTCGTAGGTAGGACCTCGTAGGTAGGACCTCGTAGGTAGGACCCTGGAACCCACGGAAAGACACCGTCAGGTCCAGCCCGTGTGTCATAACCGTCCGCCGACCACAGAAGACACCTCAGCCTATTCAGTCCAGTCGAGGGTCTTGGCAGACGGTTATGCTACATTAATCGGTCGGACAGATAAAGAAGAAACAGTAAGATTACAGTATAAGGCAGAATAAGGACAGAGAAATACAAGAAAGATGATATTGTAGAATAGTAGGGATAGCGTCGGTTACAGGTTCCGTTATAGTATTCAAATTTGCGTACGTTGACCGCCAAATGCTTTTATCAACGGTTTAGGACCGTTGATAATACAAAGTGCCTAGAAACAGGAAAGAGAACAGATAGATAGAAGACAGATAGCAAGCACACTCACCCGTAAGTAGTTTTAGAGCACAAATTGAATTTACAAGGTTTTACTTATTGAAATAGTAACATACGTGCGCACTCCACAATCGTGAGACAAGCACTGGCGAGCTCGCGGCGAAATGGCTCGCCGTGGCGCATATAGTATGGTTATAGCTATATAGTACTATAACGGTTTAATATTTTAAGGCGCGTACACACGCGTAACGTTACATACTTTAACACTGCTATTAGAGCTAGGGCCCCAGATGCTTTATTAGACTTAAATAGTCTGAACCTAAATCAGAACTCAGGTTGCAAGCATTAATAGATAATTAAGGGGATCTAACTAGAATCAAAATGGGGCACCTTGATTAGTGAAGTAAATGTTACAAAAGATCCAAATTCATCAAGTCAAGTACTTACGAGTATATACATTTTTTTGCTGTAAATACATACTTAAATATCACCCAGACACTTGGTGGGAATCGAACCCACGACCCATCGGTTAGCAGCCAGGGTGTCTAACCACTAGATACCTTAGAGTAATACATTATAACCTATATTACTCAGGGAATATGGATAGTGTAGCATTCTAATAGTGAAAGATGCTTTAAAATCGGTCCAGTAGTTTTAGTTTGCATCATAGTAGTCTGTGGTTTATTCGTTGACGGGCCCGTTGTTCTAGTGACTAGACTAGACCAACGGGCCCGTCAATAATAACGAATAAACTTAAACTAACGAATAAACTAAAACTACTGTACCGATTTTAAAAAATCTTTCACTATTAGAATGCTACACTATCCCTATTCCTTGAGTAATATAGCTTATATGTTTTACTCTAAGGTATTACTAGAGCATTGAGTACGGCGGCGACTCCAAGGAGGACGGCGGCGGGGCTGCGACCCCCGTACCCGTGAGCACCGTGACAGGTTCCCGGGGGGCTACAATGCGCCCCCCGGCGGCGGGCTCAAAGGCAAGGCACTGAGGGGCCTGGTGCAGATCCCACCGGAGAGCCCTGCGGTCTCCCCTCTCATGTGCCGATGTGACAGCCTTTTATTGGGTAAAAATGCCACATACCCCGGTCGAGCCCCACAGCTCCCGGGGATCTTAGGAAGATTTCCCACGCGTCAAAAAAATAAAAAAGGTATTACTAGAAAGAAAAGGCTATCCCTGCGATGCGATGAGCTGCTAGTATAAAATAAAAAAAAACCATACCTTCACGTAAGTCCAAGTATTCACAATTAGCGTAAGAAATAAATAATACTGCAATTATTTTTATATTATATATCATTTTGCCGGACGACCGTTTACGACACGACCTGTGAGTATCTGGTTTGTCGAGGCACTGACATTTGCAAAATTAATTAATACAAATAGAGGAGGCAATAGGTGCATAAGCCTTTTGAGTTCTCTAGGTGGTAGGTGTCTTATTCCTCGAATACCGCGGCGACATTGAGCAACGTGTCAGGTTCCGGAGGGACTAATCCCCCAGCGCACTAGAGACCCCTGGTGTCCCTTCTCATGTGTCGATGTGTCAGCCATGGGGGTTTTAGTGGTTAAGAACCGTACCGTACGTACCCCGGATGATCTCCACAGGTGCCGGAGCCCTATTGAAGATATCCTACTTTATGCAAGGTGGAGGCTCCGGGCGTCCCTGCGGTGTAGGCCTTGCGTCGTCGTGAGCGCCACGAGGGTGCTGGGGGCCGGCCTCTGACCCTACGGAGGCTGGGTACCTGTCAAGGTCTCCCGGCCGATAGTAAATCACCGCAGTGTCAGATATTCTGCCGCCAAGCAGCAGTGTGTAAACGCATAAAAAATACTCCAATGTGAATACTTTTATAAAAGAATTCAAAACAATAATAAGAAGTTTTTAGTGTTTATTTTTTGCTAATTACATGACTGCAGTCCCACCTGATGGAAAGCGGCGACACAATAGAGGATGGTAAAGCACACTAGCTTATTAAAAGCCTATTCACTTTAGCCTTGAAGACACCCACATTATAGGCACATGGTAATCGGACGGGAAAACCGATGCAGGCAAACCTCCTGTCCTAAGCTATGTGTTTTTATAATTTATACCTTAATATTTTGGTCTGTGTAGATACATAGCATCTTCGATCAGACTTAGCAATAATACGAGAAACATAGTAAGGATGTTTATGTTTAAGGAAAATGTATTCAAAAATAATAACCATCATCACAATACTGGTTCTTCAAGGTTATCTATCAGTTAATTGCTCTATTATATTTTTTAAAACAAGTTTTTTTATGTTGATAAAGCTAAAAATGTATGTGAGATAAAATATAAGATCATAGCAAACCGGGGCACGCACCCCGGGTGGCAGTTTCAAATGTATGATTATAAATAAAAAACATATACCTACTACCAAGGTGGCAAGCAAGCATACGGCCCGCCTGATAGTAAGCAGCCATCGCGCATAGACACTAGCAAAACCAGAAGAATCACTAGCGCGTTGCCGATCCTTAAGATATTAGATGTTAAGTCTTTGTGTCCGGTAATTTCACCAGCTACAGTGCCCTTCACACCGGAATACAGCAATGTTTACACAGTCGCTTGGCGGCAGAATATCTGACACTGCGGTGGTAACTACCTGGACAATTCCTTGCAGAAGGAACCTACCTAGTAAAGTTAAACTTGCTCTACAAAGCGAAACGCTAGTTGGCTCACCGTAGAGATCTAAAATTTTTAGCTAATCGCTGATTCGAAGAAAATGCAGAAAGTATAAAAATACCCTAATTGTTTGGACTTCACGACCTACGGAACTTAAATGCTATAGAGAGAACTGCGTGGCCGCGCGGTTCTCCATTGGTCAACCGCGCGGCCACGCAGTTCTCCTAAACGGAGCTGAGTTTGCTAATCGCTGATATGATTTCGAAGAAAATGCAGAAAATATAAAAAAAACCTAAATGTTTGGGCTTCCACCATGACACGACTTATTCACCATGCGCGCAGCAGTCCCCGCAGGTGATGTCACGTGACCTCGGCAAGAAGCGAACGCCCGTGACCATGATCATTGCGCTTGTTGTGGATATCTTCAAATTTGAAGATACTCTGATATTTTTGTAGGGTACTTGAAACCAAAAAGGACGCGTTTTTTTGTCAACTATACCAACATTTATGGATTACAAAAAAAGTTAATCTGTATATTTTGCTTGCTATTAGTTTGTGGTGGCTTCGTGTGGCGGGTCACCCCCTTCCCTCCAATATGGTTGAGGGGAGTGATGGCTGCTGCTCGAGTCAACTCGTGCGCGGGTGCTGCTTGGGGGGACTGGTCCGACTACTATCCCTTTCGCCTTTTAGCTTGTTGAACTTTCTTCGTATTTATTTTTCTCACCTATTTGATTTTTTGAACGGCAAGACACACTGTTTGATCTAATGGTAACAAGACACACTGTTTAATAAAAAAGTGAAAAAATGACAAGCTCGCTGAGTTTCTTGCCGGATCTTCTCAGTTGAGGCCGCTTTGTGATCCGGTGGTAGCTTTCTTTTTAAAAATACATGTCCTTTCAAAAGTAAAACCTATTTGAAATAAATTATTTTTGACTTTTGATTTAAAAAAACAACTTTTAAATACTTAAAAACTTTTATTTTAGTTACATTCGCTGTAAAGGGTTGAACAATATTCATGAATCATAACAAAATATTTTTTTTGAGAATGCTTTGGAAGTGTGACTTTATTCTTCAAGTTCAATTTTTCATACTTTCTCACTTACATATAAAGGAGTCAGCCCAGTACACCGGGCCATACCATGTCCGTGACGTCCGTCCGAAAACAAATGACAGAGACTTGAGTGCATAACTCATACAGTATCATGCCCGTGCTGGGCACGGACCCAGACTATCGACTGTACCACAATGTAAATAATTGACTATGAGGTTTTCCTCATAGTCAATTATTTATATTATTATCATGTGTATAATTTCTGAATATTTGTGTAATTGTACACAAATATTCAGAAAATATACACAGTATTATTTGTACTGTGGCGGCGCGCAGTGGTAGGGTCATAGTATAGTCCGGTTTTGTGGACAGACACTTTAATAAGAGCTTATGTTACATTCATGCAAAGAATTAAAATTAAACTGAAGGTAAATAAGCACAGGGCTTGAAAAGTTACGAATACGTCAAATTCAATAAAACTCAATTAAAATATTTAACGTTATGATTGTATAATGTTGTTTTTTTTTTCTTATTTTTTGTATTTTATGCCTTGGTATCAAGACCTTTAAGCCAATATTGTGTTCTATCGTTATCAGAATTACAGAGTTACGTGATACCATTATGTTACCGACATAATTATTGAACGTTATTTTTGCTAACAGTGTCCTAAGTATGTGCTGTCAAAGAATGTCAACGTCGAATCTAATCGATTCAATCCGTTAAAAACAGCACATCCGTTTTTACAACCATAAAATTAACGTTAGTAGAAATTTAATACCGTTAAATACCGTTATCATTAATTAAGTAACCGATAACAATGGTGTAGCAAAAATAACGTTAAAATGATAAGTGCTATTTCTCTAAAGCTGTTAAGTGCAGGGTAACGAAACTTTCGAATATCTAACGTTATTTCAAGCTCTTCGGCTATCAAGGCCAGACAATATTTTCAATCCAAGGCAGGTAATATGCTACCCTTGTGTAGATCCCGGCATTACCGACGACACCGCATGACCTCCCGTATGACGTCACTCCAATGATGACGTGTATACATCTCGCTAACTGTGACGTCACTTGCAGAGGACCCCCGCTGTCGCCCTGGTAGATATAAATAAATAATATTCTCGGACAATCCACACATTTACTTGGTTCCTTGTGCAAGGAACCAACCAAGCAGCAGTGTGTAAACATTGCTGTGTTCCGTCGTGAAGGGCACTGTAGCTGGTGATATTACCGGCCACAAGAGACTTGATAACTAATGTCTCGTGTGACGAGCGGCAGTGCAATGTGAAGGGCACTGTAGCTGGTGATATTACCGGCCACAAGAGACTTGATAACTAATGTCTCGTGTGACGAGCGGCAGTGCAATGTGAAGGGCACTGTAGCTGGTGATATTACCGGCCACAAGAGACTTGATAACTAATGTCTCGTGTGACGAGCGGCAGTGCAATGTGAAGGGCACTGTAGCTGGTGATATTACCGGCCACAAGAGACTTGATAACTAATGTCTCGTGTGACGAGCGGCAGTGCAATGTGAAGGGCACTGTAGCTGGTGATATTACCGGCCACAAGAGAATTGATAACTAATGTCTCGTGTGACGAGCGGCAGTGCAATGTGAAGGGCACTGTAGCTGGTGATATTACCGGCCACAAGTGACTTGATAACTAATGTCTCGTGTGACGAGCGGCAGTGCAATGTGAAGGGCACTTTAGCTGGTGATATTACCGGCCACAAGAGACTTGATAACTAATGTCTCGTGTGACGAGCGGCAGTGCAATGTGAAGGGCACTTTAGCTGGTGATATTACCGGCCACAAGTGACTTGATAACTAATGTCTCGTGTGACGAGCGGCAGTGCAATGTGAAGGGCACTTTAGCTGGTGATATTACCGGCCACAAGAGACTTGATAACTAATGTCTCGTGTGACGAGCGGCAGTGCAATGTGAAGGGCACTTTAGCTGGTGATATTACCGGCCACAAGAGACTTGATAACTAATGTCTCGTGTGACGAGCGGCAGTGCAATGTGAAGGGCACTGTAGCTGGTGGTATTACCGGCCACAAGAGACTTGATAACTAATGTCTCGCGTGACGAGCGGCAGTGCAATGTGAAGGGCACTGTAGCTGGTGATATTACCGGCCACAAGATACTTGATAACTAATGCCTCGCGTGACGAGCGGCAGTGCAATGTGAAGGGCACTGTAGCTGGTGATATTACCGGCCACAAGAGACTTGATAACTAATGTCTCGTGTGACGAGCGGCAGTGCAATATGAAGGGGACTGCAGCTGGTGATCTGAACTAGCTCTCGAATGACGTGTGAAGTCCGCCAACCCGCACTTGGCCAGCGTGGTGGACAACGGCCTAAGCCCCTTCATCTAGATTGGAGGCCCGTGCCCAACAGTGGAACATAAACGAGGGCTTTAAAAAGTACTAGTATGTACCTCCGTGGTGCAGTAGGAAACCACTTGCTTTGCATACCGGAGGTCGCGGGTTCGAATCCCGCGGGGAGCAACAACTGTGTGTAGTTCCTTACAGGTTAGGATAATGCAGGCCAATCACCTGATTGTCTGTATAGTAAGATGCTCCATGCGTCGGATGGGCATGTAACAAGTCGGTCCTGTGTCTGACCTCTCCCCGGTCGTGTCGGTCTTCCGTCACATCGGATTGTGAGAGGTAAAAGGAAGAGAGTGCACTTGTGTCTACGCAAGCACTTGTGCACTATAACATCTCCCGCGTAGATGGCTGATCTTGTGAAAAGATACCGTGGTCGTATCGGCAGGAAGACATTATTACCTCGCATGTGTCTTTGACATTAACGTCATCCCCATAACATATCTGGCTAGCGTGGTCGTATCCATTCTGCAAGTGTCTGTGGTATGGATACTGTGTCTTACACTCTTCCTCATCGAATTTGTCCAAGTATACCTGAAACAAGTATAAATTATCATCACCACTGCTGAACATAGGCCTCCCCCTTCGAACGACACAATGAACGACAATTGGATATTTGCATCCACCGGTTACCTGCGGCGCGCACAATGTCGTCTGTCCACCTAGTGGGAGGCGTACCTACGCTGCGTCTTCCGGTTTGTGGTCGCCACTCGAGAACCTTTCTTCCTCGAAGGTTATCAGTTCTCCGAGCGATGTGGCCTGCCCATTGCCACATCAACTTGCAGATTTTAAGAGCTATGTCGGTGATCTTGGTTCTTCGGCGAATTTACTCATTCCAGATTCTGTCGCGCAAAGAATCTCCTAGCATAGCTCTCTCCGTAGCTCGTTGTGTGACTCTGAGCTTATGCAAAGGTCAACAGTTAGGGACCACGTCGCAGTACATATGTCATCACTGGCAACACACACTGGTTAAAAACCTTCGTCTTAAAAAAATAATAAATTATAATAAAAGTACAAAAACCCCGACTGCGAACAAGCAAAATAGTCATGAATGTATTACATTATACATGCATAAATTGCATAATAGGTATATGCTTGGCGGCAGAATATCCGACACAGCGGTGGTACCTAGTACCTACCTGGACGGTTCCTTGCACTACCTACAACTTAGTAAAACGGCATACGGGGCGTGCAAACTTACTAACGCGTTTCAAGAATGTTCATGTCATGAGCTGTATAACAGACATGTAAAATATTCTGTGCGTCAGATGGGCATGAAACAAGTCGGTCCGACGCCTGCTCCCTGGTCGTGCCGGCCTTTACTTTATTTAATTTAATTTATTGAACGCCAACATAATGTACCTACTTTGTTACATCCTTTAAATATACATGAAAAATTGGATATTATAGGTTAATGCCATTACAATTATAGGCGAAGACAACATGCAGATAAAGAGCTCATAAAATGACAATTGAATAAAAAAAAATACAGTTAAATACAATTAGCTAAATAAGAAACATTCTAATAATAATAATAATTGAGAAAGGAAATAAGAAGAACTACTACTCCACATTGAACATAAAAAAAAATTATAACTAGAAAATAAAATTATTACATATAAGAAAAAAAAACAAATAGTAGGTAATAAGTAGGTAGGCCTTTCGTGCAACCTAACGATTCATTGGGAATCAAAAGTATCTAAAGCTTACCGTTTGTAAATTATCAGCCAATTGTTTGTGGTAGCCCAAAGCACCCCAGCCAGTAGCATATGCCGTTGCCTCACCGACACCACCGGCGTTCAAACACGCTGGCAACACACTAGGGTTGAACTTAATCCTGGGGACAACAATAATCACGTGCGAATCGTCTTTGTGCGATTGTTAATAGCTTTCGGTGAAGGCAAACATCGTGAGGAAACCTGCTTGTCTGAGAAAGCCTAACTAGCTTTCGATTGACGTGTGAAGTCTTGGCCAGGTTGGTGGATTGTGGCCTAAGCCCCTCTATCTTGTGGGGAGTCCTCCACCCAACAGCAGTGGCGGTCCGAGAGGGGGGGTCGTAGGAGTCATGACCCCCCCAAAATCCATATTCGTACCCGGCAAAATTGGGTAGCGGTTAACCCTAACCTAGTCTAGGTACAAGACCAACGGGACCGTCAAATATGACCCCCCCAAAATCGTTGGCTGCGACCGCGCCTGCCCAACAGTGGGACAAAACCGAGGGCTTTAATTATTGAACTTAATCCTGGGGACAACACATTGTTTATTCGCAATGTTTCTCTACAAAACTATTTTTTACGCCCGTGGCTGTAATATCGATACACAAAAGGGGGACCTTGGCTCAAATAATCCCTTGGAACATCACAATGAACGAACATTGGCTATTTGCATCCACCGGTTGCCCGTGACTTGCATAATAGCGTCGGTCCACTTAGTGGGAGGCCTGCCTACGCTGCGTCTTCCGGTTCGTGGTCGTCACTCGAGAACCTTGCTTTCCCAACCGTTATCGGTTCTTCGAGCAATGTGGCCTGCCCATTACCAATTCAACATGCAAACTGTGACTGTGGTGACTTTGATTTTTCGGCGAATTTCCTCATTCTGGATTTTGACGCGTAAGAAAACTCTGAGCATAGGAAAGAAGAAGAAAAGAATTTATTTATGCAACGACACAACGAAAATAAAATAACGTCTTAAATATAATACGTTAAAAGCTATCATTGCTCCTTTAAGGTGCAACAACACTGGTCTTCCAGGACACAGTCCTGGGTAGTACACGTAATAAGTACTAAAAGTACTGGGTACTGTACTAAAAGTAATGTTTCTAAAAGGCAGCTGTTAATCGGACATTTCGTACGATTAGTACAATGTAACTAAATTTAAACCAGTACTAAAACTATCTATTGTTTACTCTGATGATGCTATCTTCGCCCCGCTACTGTCGTCGTGTTGTAAACATTTCGCGCATGCGTGATGTCAAGATCAAGTAAACGAGTACGAATCGCGACTAGCGCGGCACATGAGAATATTACATTATGTTCTACTAAAACTATACTGTACTATAGTACTGTACTAGTACGTTGTACGAATTGTACTAGTGCGGACCTGCTGATGTCCGGCACAAGACTATTGGACACCCGACGTGGCATAGCCATGAAGAAATATTTCTTCATGGGCATAGCTCTCTCCATCGATCATTATGTGACTCTGAGCTTCTCTAATAGGTCAGCAGTTAGGGACCACGTCGCTGTGCCAAATATCACACATCACCACACCATACCGATTACACCAATTAATGAAGAGTATCGTGTATCGTACCATAGAGTATCGTGTACAAATCTACAAGTACTGATCCCGAGTGCTCCTGCTCTACGCAGGCGCTGCCGCTCGCTGTCGGCTGTATATAAGTAGTGTCTAATTTATTTACGATCTATTGTATGTTTCTGTGTTATTTCTATTATTTGTGCATTTTAAGTGTATGTAAATTTTATTCGCTCTTTGTTTTGGTAAGTTTGTTTATATTTATTTTTGCAATTTTGGTCCACGGTGTCCGCATGCACGCTGGTGCCTCACAGCCGGAACTTGTGAAATGTCCGCAATGCAATAGTGGAAAACTGTTTAAGGGGTCTAGGGGTCTCAATATTCACATTTCACGTTGCCACAGTCACCCCATTTCATCATCTTGTCCTCGGAATCTTGTCACTGAACAAAATTTAAACTCTTGTAATCATGTCACCCAATCCACTCATGATTTCATTCCTTTGCCGTTTAACATTCTCATTTCTCGCCTCCAGCAATCCACTCCTCTCGTTAAGCGAATCCCAAGGGGAGCAAGAATATCGTTAGCCAGAGCTCTTTCCAGCACTATTCATAAATGTCTCAATAATTCCGAAAAATCTTGGCAAGAACTATTTACTTTTTCTTACACATACCTTCATGCCAAAAGGACTGATAACGTAACGCTAACACAACAACTTAAACTACAATGTGAGAGAGATATAAATTTTCTCTCCACCTCCCACCTCTCTTCCACCAGCTCACCTCCGTTAAAAATTCCCCCTAAAATCTTTAATTTGGCCCGATCTATAGAAACGAAAGTCCAGGATGGTGACATTAGAAATGCGGCCAGACTTTTGTTTTCTAATGACACTCTTGCTCCACATAATGACCTAACGCTAGAAGTTCTTAGGTCCAAGCACCCCGCTCCCAACCTTGCCTCTGAACCCTCGGTCCCTCCTTTTGATAGTTTGCCCTCTTTTCAGATTTCCGATGACGATGTTCTAGCCACAATCATGTCCTTCCCTAGTGGCTCTGCTGGCGGCATCGATGGGATCACACCGCAACACCTCAAAGATCTGGTTAGCGTGTCCGCCGGTGATGCCGGCAGAGCCCTCTTGGGCGACTTATCTAAATTATCCAACTTTATGCTCTCCGGTAAAGTTAATAATTCATTTCTTCCTTTTCTTTATGGCGCGAGGTTATGCGCTTTCAACAAAAAAGATGGTGGCATCCGTCCGATCGCAATCGGATCAACTTTCCGGAGATTAACCTCCAAATTAGCTTGCAAACGCATAGCCTCCTGCCTCACTACCAAATTTCAACCGGTACAATTGGGTTTTGGCAGCAAGGGAGGTTGCGAGGCTGCAGTACACGCCACACGTACCTTTATCTCATCTGATGATATGGAGGTTTTACTTAAGGTCGATGTGAAGAACGCTTTTAATTCGTTGGATAGGTCAGCCTTGCTAAAAACTGTGGCGTCTCAACTGCCTGAACTTTATCCCTATATTTGGCAATGTTACAGCTCGGCTTCAAAATTAATTTTTGGGAATCACGTTATTGATTCTGCAGTTGGAGTTCAGCAAGGTGATCCACTTGGCCCTGCCCTTTTTAGTTTAGCAATCCAACACTCTATATCATCTTTAAATTCAAAATTAAATGTGTGGTACCTGGATGACGGTACCTTAGGAGGCAAAGCGGTTACGGTTCTGTCAGATTTGAACAAGGTTTCTCATGATTTCAATTCTTTAGGCCTTGAATTAAACTCGTCAAAATGTGAAATTTATATTTGCGATTCTCTCCCTCCCAGTCAGAAAAATTCAATCATTGATAACTTTAACAAAATTACACCAAATATCAAAATTCTATCTAAAGAATCACTTTGCCTTCTCGGTGCCCCTCTACTCGACGAGGGTGTAGAACCATTTTTGGAGGATAAATTTAATAACTTTTTAGATAATTCTTCCAGACTGGGCATACTAAATTCCCACATAGCATACACTATCTTAAAGTACTGTCTATTCGTCCCAAAATTTACATACATTCTTCGCGCGAGCCCTGTCTGGAAATTTTCAGGACAACTTAACCGTATGGATGCCGCCCTTAAAAACACCCTCGAAAAAATTCTAAATTTACCCTTTCACGACCTTTCCTGGCTCCAAGCAACTTTACCCATTAGACACGGCGGCATCGGCGTGAGGAAAATTTCGAGTGTTGCTCTTCCAGCTTTCCTTGCCTCTGTACACGGTGCTCACGATCTTTGTTCAAAAATAATTAACTACCCAACAATTGCTGGTGTTACAGAAGCATTGGAAACCTGGAAACGTATTTGTCCCAATGTCGATATCCCGAAGGAAGTAAACGAACAAAAACTTTGGGATTCGCCATTGGTACAAATCTCTCATGCAATTTTGGCCGAAAAATTAACCAGTGATCGGGACCGTGCCAGGCTTTTAGCTGTAGGGGTAAAAGAATCAGGTCATTGGCTTCACACCATCCCTGCATCCAGGCTTGGTACTCTTTTAGACTCCGAAAGTTTTCGGATTGCGGTAGGTATCCGTCTGGGGGCACCAGTATGCATGGAGCACAGATGTCCGTGCGGAGTGGAGGTGGATCGGTCTGGGCTCCATGGGCTTTCCTGTCAGAAAAGTGCTGGGAGATTTTCCCGCCACAGCTCTCTCAACGATATCATCAACAGGGCTCTTGCCACCATCAACGTTCCTTCACTATTGGAGCCTTTAGGAGTGTTTCGCGATGATGGCAAGAGACCTGACGGAATGACACTGATTCCCTGGGAGAGGGGACGGGCTCTTGTTTGGGATGCGACGTGTGTCGATACACTGGCCCCCTCCCACCTCAGGGACGCGGTGTCTAAGGCGGGCGCTGTGGCGGAGAAGGCTGGTCTGGGCAAGCGGCGCAAATATGTGTCTCTAGCAAATACACATATATTTGTGCCGCTTGCTGTGGAAACTTTTGGTCCATGGAGCTCCAGCACAAGAAACTATTTCCAACAAATTTCTCCACGACTGATCGCCTCCACTGGTGACAAGAGGGCTGGCTCTTTTCTCGCTCAAAGAATCAGCATTGCAATTCAGCGAGGAAATGCAGCCAGCGTTCTTGCCACCATTCCGCGCGGTCACGATTTATTTGATAATTTGTAAATAGTTTAGTATCTTTTTAATTTAAATGATAACTGTACATATCTATGTTTATAAATTAATGAAGACTGCTCACCTTCCAACAGTTTGAAGTAAGGCGATATCGTGGTACTTCGATGGTGATTTGTACTGCGGGTGTGGTATGATCCTCTTCACTCTGTACCGCTGCCACAACTCCTGAGGGTCTGATCTCTTCAGGATGCCCAAAGCCACAAACGTCACTGGACCTCTGTTGGTAGAAATAAATTGAGAGGTGTCATAAGGACACCCGCTTAGAACGGAGTTCTTTTTTGTTTTTTTTTCTGCCTCTCTCGCACCCTCCTCTCGCTCTTACTTCCCCTCTCCCTCCTTTAAAAAGAACTACGTTCTAAAATGATCAAATACAAATTAGAAAATATTTATTTCTAATAGGCTTCACGCTAGCATATTTTTTTAAAAGCTACCACCGGATCACAACGCTGCCTCAGCTGAGAATATCCGGCAAAAAACTCAGCGGGCTTGTCATTTTGTAACTTTTTTTTAAACAGTGTTTTTCTTGTTACCATTAGATCAGCATCAGCGATAGTGTGTCCTGCCGTTCGAAAGTTAAAACAAGACAGAGAGAGAAACAAAAAAAATACGACGAAATTACAACTCACCCATCTCCCCCACTGGGCGTTATAATAGACGAGTAATGGAAAACAAGAAGACGGACATTAATGTCTTATTACCTATCTTCACCTAAACTGTGACCCCCAAGCCGCCTGCCAAGCGTGGTGATTATGGCAACCCCTCCTTTCTAAGGGGGATGCCTGTAGTTCAGCAGTGGATGTGCTTCGGCTACTGATGATACTTAGATTTTCACTTTGCAAAAGGGACATGCAGCTAGGCTTGCCAGACGTCGTTTATTTTAGAGGACGTCCTCATTTTCAGCTCTAATAAATATAGATAGTGTCCTTTATTTTAAAATAAAGAATAGAGGACGATATTTCATCCAATAGTGTAGAAAAACTTGGAAAATGACGAAGCTCTTAAGACGGCAAAATAATGTAAATACCTATAATGTAAACAAAGTAATATAGTCTGTGTTAATTTTTTAATTCCGTCCTGATTCCTGTAACTTCTACTAATAAGTCCTCTACAACACAAAACAGGAGCTGGCAACCCTACCTGAAGCCTAATAAGCGTCAAAATGTGTAAAGGAAAAGAAATCGTTATCGTACATACATAGAACTGGAAATGCAGTGGGCAGCTGTCAGCACGTAGTTCTCGCTAATGACGGAGCCGCCGCAGAGCCACTGGACTGACTCCAGGTCTCCACCATAGCCCAGTAAGGCCTGAATATGTATTTTTATTAGTGGCAAATCCCTTGTGTCAGCCGTCCAGGGTATCCAAGTCTGTTATTTTTGATTAAGATGACCCCCGTGGGGTGTCTGGGTAAGAACACCCACCCATCTCCTCCCGTTGTGTGACCGTAGGAGACGACTAAGGCAAAACAAGAAGACGGGCAGCGGCGTCTGTCTATTGGATAACCTACCACCTATACTGCGATCCCCAAGACGCCTGCCAAGCGTGGGGATTATGGCAACCCCTCCCTTCCAAGGGGGAGGCTTTGATGATGAGCTATTGAGACTCCATTAAGAGAGTGACAAATTCGGTATTCTGGTAAAATAACCTTAACCAGTGGTGTCATACTACTGAGACGCCATTGTGTGTCATTTTATTAAAATTAGCAGACTTGGGGACCAGGTCAGTGACGAGCCACTGAAACGCCACTGGTATTGTAAAGTTCATCGTCATCAGTAGCCGAAAGACGTCCACAGAACAAAGGCCTCTCTCTTAAAAGGGGGGGGGGGGGGTCATAATTCCCACCTTTGGCAGGCGTCTTGGGGATCGCAGTATAGGTGGTAGGTTATCCAATAGACAGACGCCGCTGCCCGTCTTCTTGTTTTGCCTTAGTCGTCTCCTACGGTCACACAACGGGAGGAGATGGGAAGGGTGCTCTTCTTACTCGGACTCCCCACGGTTCAAAGGCACGGGACTCAAACCATCCGACACAATATCGAACTCAGTCGTCGAGTCAAGAAGGATTTCCACCTGATGGTCGCGCGCCATGCCTGCCTATAGACAGCTGCATTGCACTGCCGCTCTTTTTTTTTTTTTTAGGGATGATAGACGCTGTTGGCCGCAGATGGCCATATAGCTTCACCGGACAATAGGAGGCGAGCGCTTAAAGCGCTCTAGCCTTTACGGCAGAAGTAGCGACGAGCTCAAGGGCACCTCAGGGAGGCACGGCCTCGGCTTGGGCTGTCGCTTAAGAGAGGGCTGAGTTCACAACGCGCCCCCACTGAGAAGAACCGGCAAGAAACTCAGTGGGGTGATGCACGTCGTTGAGGTCGCATGCATACGACCCTTCGGCCTCGCCGGCGAGACCGGTGTCTGATAGCTTACGGTTGTCGGGGAGGGGTCGCCGCATCCCGGTCCAATAGGACCGTCATGGGGTCAGGAGGGTCGAGCAGCTGCTTGGCAAGATGGAACACTGCAGTTGTAGCTACCAAGACGATCCCTTGCACAAGGAATCTATTAGGTAGCTAGTTAAGGTTTTCTTTATACAAACTACCAAAGTGGCAAGCATGATTGTAAGCAGTCACCGCAGCCTATAGACGCTAGCAGCACCAGAGGAAGCACTAGCGTGTTGCCGACTTAACTTAAGACATTAGGTCTTAGAAAAACGGACTGTGGCGGCTACTCAAGAGAGAATCGCAACCGAGCGAGGTGTGATGCTCCAGCTAGTCTCTTTTTTTAGACGCTGTTGGCGGACCGGACCACAGGAGGCGAGCGCTTATAGCATTCTAGCCTTAAGGGCACGAAGGAGCAACGAGCATAAGTGCACCTCAGAGAGGCACGGCCTCGGCTTAAGAGGTGTCGCTTAAGAGAGAGAGGGCTGATTCTACCACCGGTTCACAACGCGCCCCACTGAGAAGAACCGGCAAGAAACTCAGTGAGAGGTGATCATCGAGGTCGCATGCGTACGACCCTTCGGCCTCGCCAGCGAGACCGTTGTCTGAAGCCGCGACAGTCGTTGTCGGAATGTTGTATATATAGCTAGAGTATGTAAAAACTTCGCTTGCGCGATTCAGAAATCGGTGGCGCCATCTGTCTTGTTGTATGTGGTACTCGCTGCATTGTTTGTTATACCGCATGTGGCGTCATCTCTACAGCGCTATCTCTTCCGTTATGTCGCGTCGCCACAAGATATTAAGTCTCTTGTGTCCGGTAATTTCACCAGCTACAGTGCCCTTCGCACCGGAACATAGCAATGTTTACACGCTCTCTTGTACTTACCATGTGAGGGTACTGATCCCTCTCAGCGTCATCTCCCCCTATAGCGGATATCACGAACGGTTCCTCATATGCATGACATTGCCTGTCATCTTGCCAAGATCTTATGAGACCCTTGTTGAGGTCACAAGGATAGGGTAGCGATACCATGTACTCCAAGCATTCTGGAAAAAATATACCGGTCAAGTGTGAGTCGGACCGAGGATTCCGTATTTCTTTCGACGTTTTAAAGATTTTTTTTTTAAATTCGTCTAACGCAAATTCGTGTTTAAAAAAAAACGCAAACCGCTAAACTATGTTTGTTTGTCAAGTTTTTTTTTAGAATTACTAAAAACTGTACTACTTACCTACTTAGAAAGATCATTATTTTTTTTCCTGTGAAATATAGATAGACATGTATTAAGTAGCTATAATTGCATTATATTTAAATTATATTTAAATTATATTATTA
This sequence comes from Furcula furcula, assembly GCA_911728495.1. Classification (NCBI taxonomy): domain Eukaryota; kingdom Metazoa; phylum Arthropoda; class Insecta; order Lepidoptera; family Notodontidae; genus Furcula; species Furcula furcula. Next base: position 53,227,117 of record OU452242.1, read on the forward strand.
TTATTTAATTTACATTTTGCTGTGCCCTCCAGAGTCCATAATTATACATAACTCTAAGCCACTAATACACACTACTGGCGAATGTACTGGCGGTCGCGCGACCGCCAGTACATTCGCCAGTCATCGCGCGATGGTCGTGTCGTTCATTCGCGCGATGATCGCGTGATCGTGTTCTATTAGGACACCCCCATAGCGTGCCGCATATATAAAAAGATGAAACGTACTATCATGTGATTTCTGTCCCTTTTTGAAGTATATACCTCCCGTCTTGTCCACTAGTATGGATCTGGAAGAAATAGGCGATATTTTAAAAAATATACTTACGATATAAGTTAAAAAATCTTTTTAAAAAAAAATTGAACCGACTTCAATATCACTGAAAAGTATAAAATAATTTAAATATTATTGAAGTTGGTGTTAGCGTACCTGCTGTGTATATTTGGCACCAACTTCAATAATATTTAAATTATTTTATACTTTTCAGTGATATTGAAGTCGGTTCAATTTTTTTTTTAAAAGATTTTATTTTAAACTTTTTAGTGATATTTTCATATATAAAGATTGAACCATCGAAAACCGTAAAATTATCTAGGTAGGTTATGATCACATTATCGTCTACATAGTTTTACATAATTCATGTTTCTTCAGAAAATAATATCCGGTCGTAATGAAATTTGCATGGAAACATCATAGTAGTTTACTCTCTCGAATAAAAAAAGAATCATCGAAATCGGTTCATAATTGTCAGAGCAATGTAATGGAGAACATCAGTTTTATGGTTTATACCAGATAAATTCCTCCACATCGTTCATGGTCCTCCAGGAAGTTCTTATCCGGATGTAATAAAATTCATACAGATTCAATACAGTGGTTTCTTCTTTCGAATAAAAAAAGAATCATTGAAATTGGTAAATATTTGCCAGAGTTATGACCATTTTTGTCCGACCGAGCGAGTCCGAGCGACTAAAACGTCATCTATATAGGCTTTCTTGCAACTCTCAGTGCGCAGTCACCATTCTTGTTTTTTTAGGAACTACTTATTACTAAGCAATAATTTTTTTATGGGACCCAATCAATGGATTGAAGAATGGATGGAAGAAAGATTTTTTCAAATCGGTAAATAATTGCCAGAGTTATGCGCGAACATACATAAAAAAAAAAAAAAATATATATATATACAGACGAATTGAGAACCTCCTCCTTTTTTGAAGTCGGTTAAAAATTATCATATACCCAGTTAAAAATTATTTTGGTAAATTTTTTAAAGAAATCAAATGTCCTTTGGTGCCCTGACCTGACACCAATCCAATAAGTTATAGGTTCAATTCATACCCAGGTAGAACCCGCCTAATGAAACAAAATAATTAGTGTTCAGAAATCAAGTTAAGCACGCGCGAGCTACTTATAGCTTGAGCAACGCACACATATCTACACATCGCTCACGGACACGATATCTCGGAACGCTTGGGAACAGGGGCCCAACTGTCACCTCTATTAGCAGCGCTAATACAATATTAGATCGACTTTTCCTACTGGTACGTCCAAAAACTAATCTTATTTGGGTGCATAAATAACATTGTTTTTTAAGAAGTTTTGGTTAAATTAACGTTAAATTCTTTACTCAAGAAGCATTACAACTTACTGTGACGTGGCTTTTGATAGCCAACAACGCTAACAATATTGTTTTTCTTGTCAAAATTAGCCGTCATACAAAAGTTGCTCGGAGGCGACTGCAATAACATTATTTTGTAAAATTCTATATGAAAAACGCTGAGTTACTTACAAAAAATAGTTTTGGGGACATTTAAAGTTAGTGAAACTTATTTATTTGTATAAATATTACTTTAGTATCTACGTGTGTGTAATAAGTAAGTTTGATTTCAGATGGTGATCAAGCAAACGAATTATTTCAGTTTTTGGATGCTGTTTACGCTGAAACTAATAATAAACGAAAGCTGCGACGTATGCAGCTTCGTGAGTGACCACTTTACTTAAGTTGAAGCCAAAAAACACGGACTTAAAGAACCTAACGCATAATCCAAGCTAACGCCGTAAATCTCCGTCTGATGAAGAAGCCGACAACAATAGACTTGACGATTTGTGCAAATAATAAGTGTAGATAATATTATAGTTGTGAATCTCATGAAACTTGTATGTGTACCAGTGGACTATAAATCATCCAGATATTGCTTCCCAATATTGGATGCAACATCCGATTGTATCAAAGCTTGCTATAAGCATAGTGTAATACACAATTTGTGCAGCTTACATAACTGTGAAACAACGAAGTTGTGATTCGTGAACAACAATACCAGCGAATAGTCAGAAAGAAATTTATATGGCTCTGCAGCAGGGTTTATCGGTTAGCGATTCCCCCTGGTTCGGAGACTGTTGTAGTTTGATATTAATATACCGCTTTTATTTTCATTTTGGTTAGGTATTTATTTATCTAATACATAAGTAACTAACTACTATAATAGTTATAAGTCTAAGGTTCTAATATAATAATACTGGGACAATCCACACACAGTCATCCAATGAAGGCAGAGGCTGTACTATGGTAAGCAGACAACTGATACAAATACTTACATACTTTTTATTGTAAATACATCCTTTAATAGATATAAACAACACCCAGATAAGGGGAAATGTGCCCATAACCTATTGGGTAGCGGACAGGGCACAGAACATTATTACTCTAAGGGCCAGGGTGTCCTACCACTAGACCAATATCTAGTAGTCAGTAACTCATAGTGTACATACTTTAATACATAAGATAATTTATAAATATTGATGTAAATATGCAATAAAACATGTGCTTTTTAAGAGATTTTTATTTTATTTCAAATTGTCAATAACAGATTAATACTATGCACTACTTACATGTTTTTACCAATAACATGTACTTTACTTATATACTTAGCTCATTTAATAATGATATATTACCTAAAGGTATGCTTAAATAAACAAAACTCAGATACTAAACAGCAAGAAAATCAAAGTAAGTATAAGTTAACATTTTTTGAAACCGGGTTGCAGTCAAACAAGGCTGGTTTGCTTTTATTATAGAATCTTCATGTTATATTATGGTCGAGGCCTACTTACACACACAAATGTTTAATGCTGTTGTATGTACTTAGTCACTCCTTAGTACAGAGTTGCTAAGTGAATAGGATCCTATTCAACAATAATTATTATATCTGCGGCACACTATGATTAGAAATAAAGTATTGATGGATGGACTAAGGTACCACAATCTACCCCTTTGGTAGCCCGCACACTGTCAACAATATTGTCAATATTCTACAACCCGTATGATTTAAGTGTGCACCTGGCGGTGTGAACTTGCAATCCAGTGAGGTGCACAGTTAAGTCGGACGGGTTGTAGAATATTGACAGTGTGCGGCTAGCCTTTGGGTAAATTAATCTGCTATTTGTCAGAATTTATAGCCTATAATGCATTAAAATTACTATTCCGTCGTTTGAACCGTATGTGAACTCAGAATAATTATGATGAAATTTTTGTTTACTGGGATCACTGCACTGGGATCTAACAAATCCTCTTGAGTTTGTTGATATTTAAGTATTTTAAGTTCTAGCCCTGCTGCAGTGGCTCAAACAGCTAGCAGCAGCTGTTATTGCATTCATTGTTAACTCTTTCAGCATCACGTTTCGGAGGCGGCGACGTATGATGATAGTATTGAACTTTACTTCTGCAAGATGAATAATAAAACACGATTTAGCTTACACGTAATCATTTCATTAATAGAAAATACATATTCATTGTTTTAATTATGTTCAACTATGACTAATCCTTACCTTGTTTCCATAGCGAAAATTCTAATTCTAAACACAGTTTTTTTGCCGCTTATATATGCCGCCATAATTTTTCGCTTAGGTACTAATTCCATTTGTTTTATCTCATTTGTTTAGGCACCGAAAATTAAAACTTGAGATAAATAAATATTAAATACCTATGTATTGTCTCCGTCCCAGTGCCAATGTCTGTGTTGCCAGCAGATGAATCGAATGGCCGAAAGCCGAAAGCTTTACGGGAAAGGGCCGATTTTTTGTAGGAAAGGCCGAATATAAAAGATCATTGCCCAAATGCTTTGGACGGAGAATTATTTATTTTGTCATTATATTCAATGTATGTACTATTCTATTATGTTTCTTTGGCACGATTGCTTATCTTAATGGTTTCTAACTTGCATATTGTTAGATTCGCATTAGTTGTGCGTATTAATTCATATTAGGAATTTATGCCTATTTCATCATAATCAGCCGGAAAATTTCTAGAAATAGGCCAAACCCCCGGAACACCACAAAGAACGACACTTGTCTATTTGCATCCTGCGACTGTCAGCGGTCACTCTAGTGGTAGGCCTGCTTATTTTTGTTGTCTGGGAGGAAACTTTCAAAACGTTTTCCTTACGGTGCAGGCCGGGGGATGTGGGATTTTTATCCACTAAAACTTTCCCGGTGGCCTTCATCGACGCTGTAGAACTTTGGGCACACCGATCGGACCTCACCAGAATCCCTCCAACACCGGACGCTTGCTAGAGCACCCGTCCCTCCCGGGAAACAGAGAAAACAAGGTCTCCCGTCCCCTGCACCGTCGCGTTACTTGCGACAACGCAGGATCTACACCGCGACGTCGCCTGCCTCGGATTGGTTACCTTGGACCTAAGAAACTTCCTTCCAGATTGTCCTCAGTGCATCATTCTTCGAATAATGTGGCCTGCCCATTGCCACTTCAATCTCGTCAAAAAACTCCAAGCGTAGGTTGTTGCATGACTTTGAGCACCCACAGAAATCTAAATAACATGGTGGCCCATGTTATTTAGATTTCTGTGGGTGCCACACTAAACCAATAGAAATATGACAATCAAACCAATGTTTTGGATGGATTTGCTCAAAGCCGATGGCTGCCAACGTGCATTCCGAAAGGCCGAAAATTGCTCGCCTAAGGGCCAATCTGGCAACATTGGTGTGCCCACTTTTTTGTTTTAGAGTTCCGTTCCAATTCACTTTAAATTTACTTATCTACATATCGGCATAAATATTATGTAATTTTCTTTTTATTTTTACATTTTGAAGTTATACAATTGTACATAATAAATATTATATGAATAATTATTAAACTAAAACAACTTTTAAATATTTTATTAAAGCAAATATTCTTACACATAATTTATTAATGTTTCTCCCCAAAATCGTAATTTGGAACGTCATATGAAAGAGAAAGCGCTACGTGCTCGCGTATAGCGTCATTTCTTTCTGACCTCAGCAGGCCATAGACAATTTGTATTATATCCTTTATTCTTTTCCGCACTATTTGGTTTTGTATTAACCATGTTCAGCGTAGGTCACAGTATTTTTAAGAGTAAAGTGAATATAAGCTCAAAACAAAACTCAATTGAATTAATGTTATTTCATTAAAGGTGACAGTTGGGGCCCGGGCCCGAATGTCATCCGCTTCAGGCACGCGTCTTGTGTGTTTTTTGTGCAAAGATTGAAAGATTTTAGTTATTATTGGTTTCTATTTATTTATTTATTTTATAAGTTTATGTACACACACAATTAAGGTACCTAGGTAAGAGAAGTCTTATAGGTACAGGTACAAGGGCACAGCTTATTTCTAAAGAAATCTCTTTAGAGAAAGTTTTTATTTCCGTCCTTCCTGTTTTATTCTCAACAAATCAAACAACCAGATAGATACGAAACAAGATAGATACGAAACCAGATAGATACGAGTGCTGCCACTACCATAGTTTTTCGCAATGTGGAGACTGGAGAAGCGATGACGCTGGTAAAGGGCTCGGTTAAGCCGAAGCTCCTGACAACATTTTTTTTTTGGGAATGATAGACGCTGTTGGCCGCAGATGGCCATTACAGCTTCACCAGACAATAGGAGGCGAGCGCTTAAAGCACTCTAGCCTTAACGGCAGAAGTAGCACCTCAGGGAGGCACGCCCTCGGCTTGGGCTGTCGCTTAAGAGAGGGCTGAGTTTACCACCGGTTCACAACGCGCCCCCACTGAGAAGAACCGGCAAGAAACTCAGTGGGGTGATGCATGTCGTTGAGGTCGCATACGTACGACCCTTCGGCCTCGCCGGCGAGACCGGTGTCTGATAGCTAGTGTAGCATACGGTTGTCGGGGAGGGGTCGGCGCATCCCGGTCCAATAGGACCGTCATGGGGTCAGGAGGGTCGAGCAGTACGTGCCGTGGTCTGCGGCGCGAGTCAGAAGGACTAGGGGCGTAATCGGCGGCGGCTTGGAGCATATTATTTTATATTAAGTACGTACCTATACATGCTACAAGTTTGAGAAAGTTCGCTTGCGCGATTTAGTATCGGAGGTGGCGCCATTTGTCATCTTGTATGTGATACTACTCGCTTCATTGCATCGCTATATAATACCACGAGTGGCGTCATCTGATTATATCGAGTCGCCACAGTATAAGCCAGAGAAGCCATAGATGATAACACTTTTTTTTTGACGCGGGGGAAATCTTCGAAAGATCCCCGGGAGCTGTGGGGCTCGACCGGGGTATGTGGGATTCTTACCCACTAAAACCCCCGCGGCTGTCGCATCGGTACATGAGCGGGGACCCAGGTCACTCCGTGGGATCTGCACCAAGGGCCCCTCAGTGCCTTGCCTTTGAGCCGGCCGTCGAGGGGTGCCTTGTAGCCCCCCGGGAACCAGTCACGGTGCTCACGGGGACGGGGGTCGCAACCCCGCTGACGTCCTCCTCGGAGTCGCCGCCGTACTCAATGGACGTTCTTAGGGCCCACACCCCGACCAGTGACTCCGAAGGTGCTACCGATACCTAGCCTTACCTCTGAGTCTTCTGACGTAGGGTTTTATTATATTGTTTGTTGTGTGTGTAATGGCCACCTAGCAAAGATCTGTTTGGATTATGTTCAGTTCTTACCCAGGATCATCAGTTAGTTCGCAGTCAGTGCAGCAAATGACTGGCTTCTGACCTTGGAATGAGCAAATCTGAAAGGCAAAACAGGCTGGTTTTACTTAGCCTTGACTCATCATCATCAGCAGCCTAAAGCCTCTCCTTTAGTAGGGACGGGTTGCCCTCACCATAATTCCCACGTTTGGCAGGTGACTTGGGACCTTAGCCTAGGCTATTAACCATTCTTCGGAGTCGCTGGACGTTCGGGGTGTGGGCCCTTTGAGCGTCCATTGAGTACGGCGGCGACTCCGAGGAGGACGGCGGCAGGGTTGCGACCCCCGTCCCCGTGAGCACCGTGACAGGTACCCGGGGGGCTACAATGCGCCCCCCGGCGGCGGCAAAGGCAAGGCACTGAGGGGCCCCTGGTGCAGATCCCACCGGAGAGCCCTGGGGTCCCCCCTCGCATGTGCCGATGCGACAGCCGCGGGGGTTTAAGTGGGTAAGAATCCCACACACCCCGGTCGAGCCCCACAGCTCCCGGGGATCTTTGGAAGATTTTCCCCGCGTCAAAAGAGAAAAAAAAGGCTGTTAACCATTATCTAGACTAGGCTATTAAATGACAAAACAAACAGACAGAACAAAGAAACTACATTAATTCAATAACGGGGTGAATCTACATATCAGAAGCAGGATATGTCCAGGAACTAGTCCAGCCACCTTGCGAAGATCGTCGCTCCACCTAGCCCGAGGGCGTCCTACACTACTGAGCTCGATACTCGGCTTCTCTCATCCAGTTCCTACCACCTTGCGAAGATCGTCGCTCCACCTAGCCCGAGGGCGTCCTACACTACTGAGCTCGATCCTCGGCTTCTCTCATCCAGTTCCTGCCACCTTGCGAAGATCGTCGCTCCACCTAGCCCGAGGGCGTCCTACACTACTGAGCTCGATCCTCGGCTTCTCTCATCCAGTTCCTGCCACCTTGTGAAGATCGTCGCTCCACCTAGCCCGAGGGCGTCCTACACTACTGAGCTCGATACTCGGCTTCTCTCATCCAGTTCCTACCACCTTGCGAAGATCGTCGCTCCACCTAGCCCGAGGGCGTCCTACACTACTGAGCTCGATCCTCGGCTTCACTCATCCAGTTCCTGCCACCTTGCGAAGATCGTCGCTCCACCTAGCCCGAGGGCGTCCTACACTACTGACCTCGATCCTCGGCTTCTCTCATCCAGTTCCTGCCACCTTGCGAAGATCGTCGCTCCACCTAGCCCGAGGGCGTCCTACACTACTGAGCTCGATCCTCGGCTTCTTTCATCCAGTTCCTGCCACCTTGCGAAGATCGTCGCTCCACCTAGCCCGAGGGCGTCCTACACTACTGAGCTTGATCCTCGGCTTCTCTCATCCAGTTCCTGCCACCTTGCGAAGATCGTCGCTCCACCTAGCCCGAGGGCGTCCTACACTACTGAGCTCGATCCTCGGCTTCTCTCATCCAGTTCACGCCACCTTGCGAAGATCGTCGCTCCACCTAGCCCGAAGGCGTCCTACACTACTGAGCTCGATACTCGGCTTCTCTCATCCAGTTCCTGCCACCTTGCGAAGATCGTCGCTCCACCTAGCCCGAGGGCGTCCTACACTACTGAGCTCGATCCTCGGCTTCTCTCATCCAGTTCCTGCCACCTTGCGAAGATCGTCGCTCCACCTAGCCCGAGGGCGTCCTACACTACTGAGCTCGATCCTCGGCTTCTCTCATCCAGTTCACGCCACCTTGCGAAGATCGTCGCTCCACCTAGCCCGAGGGCGTCCTACACTACTGAGCTCGATCCTCGGCTTCTCTCATCCAGTTCCTGCCACCTTGCGAAGATCGTCGCTCCACCTAGCCCGAGGGCGTCCTACACTACTGAGCTCGATCCTCGGCTTCTCTCATCCAGTTCACGCCACCTTGCGAAGATCGTCGCTCCACCTAGCCCGAAGGCGTCCTACACTACTGAGCTCGATACTCGGCTTCTCTCATCCAGTTCCTGCCACCTTGCGAAGATCGTCGCTCCACCTAGCCCGAGGGCGTCTTACACTACTGAGCTCGATCCTCGGCTTCTCTCATCCAGTTCCTGCCACCCTGCGAAGATCGTCGCTCCACCTAGCCCGAGGGCGTCCTACACTACTGAGCTCGATCCTCGGCTTCTCTCATCCAGTTCCTGCCACCTTGCGAAGATCGTCGCTCCACCTAGCCCGAGGGCGTCCTACACTACTGAGCTCGATCCTCGGCTTCTCTCATCCAGTTCCTGCCACCTTGCGAAGATCGTCGCTCCACCTAGCCCGAGGGCGTCCTACACTACTGAGCTCGATCCTCGGCTTCTCTCATCCAGTTCCTGCCACCTTGCGAAGATCGTCGCTCCACCTAGCCCGAGGGCGTCCTGCACTACTGAGCTCATATCCACAAAGATGGTGACTTACTTGCGGTCGGTTTTTTAACTTGAGAAGCCTTAATCCATCAGTGCAGCGATGGAGGTGGACGCAAGTACCATTTTCTCCGTCTTCTGTTACACAGTATGATCCTGAAAATAAAATCTGTTTAAATCTGCGGTCTACCTACTTAATACCTATAGAGGCGGCTGGAGGTTCTTGACCTTCAGCGAGCGTATATTAATAAATAAACTGTAAGTAAATATTTCGTTTCAATAAATGTTATTTCTAATATATTCATTAAAATAAATAATACTAGAATATTTTTTAAATAAATAATGGTATCCATTTATTGAAACTAAATATTTACAGTTTATTTACAAACTAGCTGACCCGTGCAGCTCCGCCCGCGCTTTTATTACGTTTTGCTCCCCTTTTCTCCCTCCTCCCTAGATTTATCTCTCTCCATATCTCTCTCGCTTATAAAAAAATCTAATTATATGCTCTTTCTCTCCTCTCTCTTTCCCGCTCCCGTTTCGGTTTCCGTCACACTCCCCCTCTTCCTCTCCCTGTTATCCCCTCTCTGAACCCTCTCTCTTCTACGAACTTACTCCTTCTCACTCCACCTAACTCCCCCGATCCCTCACCCCATCACCCCCTCCTCGAATCCCCTCTCCCTCTTTCTTCTCTCTTGCACCCTCCACTCGTTCTATATATCCTCGTCAATCATGGTATCAGCGGCATTAAATATACTTTATGACCTATTCTCAGACCTCCCCGATATGCACACAAAATTTCATAAATATCGGTTCACCCATCTATTTAATGACCTTTCCTTATATTGCTTAACCTTAACCTAGTGGCATGAAATATACTTTACGGCCTATTCTCAGACCTACCCGATATGCTCACAAAATTTCATACAAATCGGTTCACCCATCTATTTAATGACCTTGCCTTATGTAGCTTAACCTTAACCTAGCGGTATGAAATATACTGTATAACCTATTCTCAGACCAACCCGATATGCACACTTTCATACAAATCGGTTCACCCGTCTATTTAATGACCTTACCTAACGTTGCTTAACCTTAACCTACCGGGATAAAAAGTATCCTATGTCCGTTTCCTGGTTCTAAGCTACCTCCCCACCAATTTTCAGCTGAATCGGTTAGGCCGTTCTTGAGTTATAAATAGTGTAACTAACACGACTTTCTTTGATATAATATTTTTAACCGACTTCAAAAAAGGAGGAGGTTCTCAATTCGTCTGTATATATTTTTTTCTTTTTTTATGTATGTTCGCGCATAACTCTGTCAATTATGAACCGATTTGAAAAAATCTTTCTTCCATCCATTCTTCAATCCATTGATTGGGTCCCATAAAAAAATTATTGCGTAGAAATAAGTAGTTCCTGGAAAAACAAGAATGGTGACTACGCACTGAGAGCTGCAGGTAAGCCTATATCGATGACGTTATGTCGCTTTTTAAGGACAAAAATGGTCATAACTCTGGCAAATATTTACCAATTTCAATGATTCTTTTTTTATTCGAAAGAAGAAACCACTGTATTAAATCTGTATGAATTTTATTACAACCGGATAAGAACTTCCTGGAGGACCATGAACGATGTGGAGGAATTTATCTGGTAAAAACCATAAAACTGATGTTCTCCATTACATTGCTCTGACAATTATGAACCGATTGCGATGATTCTTTTTTTATTCGAGAGAGTAAACTGCTATGATGATTCCATGCAAATTTCATTACGACCGGATATTTTTTTCTGAAGAAACATGAATTATGTAAAACTATGTAGATGATAATGTGATCATAACCTACCTAGATAATTTTACGGTTTTCGATGGTTCAATCTTTATATATGAAAATATCACTAAAAAGTTTAAAATAAAATCTTTTTAAAAAAAAATTGAACCGACTTCAATATCACTGAAAAGTATAAAATAATTTAAATATTATTGAAGTTGGTGCCAAATATACACAGCCGGTAAGCTAACACCAATTTCAATAATATTTAAATTATTTTATACTTTTCAGTGATATTGAAGTCGGTTCAATATTTTTTTAAAAAGATTTTATATAGATTAAAGTTCTATAGTGATTGTATGTTCAATTTCGCGGATAGATGGCGCTGTTCATAATGTAAATCACGCTAACATCGTAAATTACTGTCTAATGATATTCGATCATGAAAGCTCTAAGGTTTTCGCATCTTTTATTGTTGCGACTTTACAGTCGGATAGGTATTGTATTACTACAATACTTATCTATACACTACTTGGACTTGGGGAGTTTCATTACAATTTCATGAACAGAAATCTAATGAAAATGTCCTGGGTGTACCGGACCATTTAGTATTTTTATTTATTATTAATCCATAAATACATTTAAGTACATTAAACATAATGAAGACTCAATGGACCCCGCACTAGGCGAACCTGTATCGCGGGCGACCTTAAGAAATAATTCTAATAGTAAGTAACAATATGAGCATATCAATTATATATGTAATATTATATACGTAAAATATTATATAAATATGTACATACATACTTAATTAATATATACTATAAATCATTATTTTGGTATTGATAATAATAGTTCTGTGGCGTTATAGTCCAGTGTAAGTAAAAATGTCTTTAATTTAACAATTGCCTCTGAAGAGCTGAGATTTGATATATCACAAGACTTGTTTATTTTTAAGTAAATAAATGGAAATAAGAAGCTGCTAAATCGTTGTGCAAAGACGGTTTTAACAGGGTTATATTTAACAATAAGTCGTCTACTTTGCATACTTGTTTTGTAATCTTCAGATGAAATAAAAGTACTATGAAATTGAAGTACTGCTTTATGTACATAAAGTTGACGCACAGTAAGAACTCCAGATTCACGATATAGAATAGTAGTAGGAAACCGAAAATGTTTCCTAAACATAACCTTGAGGACAGACCTTTGAACCCTCTCAAGGGAAAGTAGGTAAGACTTGGGAGCACTTCCCCATGCTGTAATAGCATATATTAAAAGAGATTGACAGATAGCGGTGTAGACCATGAGAAGTGTTTCTTTAGTAGCAACGTTTCTGAGTAATTTCATAATATGTATTAGTTTTCTAACCCTTCCAGACAAGGTTTGAATATGATTATCAAACGTGAGCCTTTGATCCAGAGTGACTCCTAAGTATTTCTGAACAGTCGTCCTGGAGAGAATATCACAAGAACAAGTAGTATCTATATTAAAACATGTATGAGCCTTTAGAGTGAGTAAGGGAGGAGGGCTGGATGACTTTGTTTTGTGAAAGCATATGTAGCTGGACTTGGTAGCATTAAGGGTAAGAAGGTTTGCATTAAGCCATGCAGTTACTAATTCCATACCACGATTGGCCATGGAGAAAACATTCGTCCAGTCTGAGTCTTTAAATATGATGACAGTATCATCTGCATAGCAAATAATATCAATGTCTTTATTGGAGGAAAATAGATTGGTAATATCATTAATATAGGTTATGAATAGAATTGGTCCCAAGACGCTGCCTTGAGGGACACCAAAAGATACCTCAGCAGGTTTACTAAGAAGGCCATCAACTAAAACAGAATGTTTTCGGTCATTCAAGTAGCTTGTAAACCAATCTAGAGCAATACCTCTGATACCTAGTAACTCTAACTTTCGAAGAAGGATGACATGAGACACAGTATCGAAAGCTTTGTAGAGATCAAGAAATAATCCGAGACAATAACGACGATTGTCAAGAGTCGCGGAAATACTGTTTAATAAACGGGTGATGGCTTCCTCAGTCGATTTGCCTCTACGAAATCCATACTGATTATGTGATAAGAGGTTATTTGATTCAAAGAAGTCTGTTAGTCTCTTGGCAACTATTTTCTCTAGCAGCTTAGCAAAGACGTTAAGTAGAGAGATAGGTCTATAATTAGACGGATCAAGTTTAGAACCAGTCTTATATATTGGGACAATAACTGATACTTTCCAGCAGTCGGGAAATCTGCCGCTCGATATGCTCAAGTTTATTATGTAAGTTAGTGGTTTTAGAATCAGATAACAAATTCTTTTGACTGTGGTGTTTTTTATGCCATCAATACCAGGTGCACTATCAGCTTTCAGCTGACCAATCAAAGCAGAGACTTCAGAATCGTCAGTGGGGTGAATAAAAAAAGAATTTGGGGTATTGGATTGGATATTAACCGATTGGGCAAGATTTTGTTCTGTAGAATTGTTTAATATTTTCAAAGCTAAGTTTCGACCGATATTTGCAAAAAAATTATTACAAGTAGACAGAGAGTCTTGAGAAGAACTTTCTATATTTAAAAGTTCGACAGGCTGCCTCTTCTTACTTTCCATTTCACATATTTTATTTATTGTTTTCCAGTATTTTCGAGGGTTGTTCTTGTTTTCCGCTAATTTGTTATGATTATGCTGCAATTTTAACTTTTTAAGTAAATCACCAAGGAAGTTCCGATATCTCTTATACGATGTTAGGAGAACTAAGTTATTAGGATTAACTCTTACCCGAAGGTGAAGATTATCTCTGTGTCGCATACACCTGATGAGCCCTGGAGTGATCCAATCATTTAGGTTATATTTAGTTCTGCTTAAATTAACTTATTTAGAATTAGATTGTATTACACGAGAAAGGTGATCAGTAAAAATCTGAGCAGCGAGACTTGCGTCCGGGCAATTTAAAACAATCGACCAGTCAGTATCTTTGAGCTGGCACTCAACGGCAGCGTAATTTATTTTTGAAACAACTCGGGAGTGCCCAGACTTTTGTTTCTTAACCAACCGAAATCCAGCCATGACCATGTCATGATCAGTTATTCTTGTTGAGCAAACTATACCCACTGCATCAGTTTTAACACCAGTAAAAACATGATCAAGACAGGAACCGTCTCTAGTTGGAAGTGAAATAACTGATTTTAGGCCTAGCTCAGCTGTTAAACACATGTAATCAGTAGTAGCAGATTTGTTATCTAGAATGTTAATGTTTAGATCACCCATAAGAATAATGTTATTACTTTGTGTATGATTTCTAATGTAGGCATCAATCGATTCTAAGAAATTGTCAATATTTTTATAAGAAGGCGAGCGATAAATACCAAGAATTATATGTGAGTCTGGAAATTTCAGTGACAGACATTCTGCATCTAAGATATCGGGTTCAGTCACATCAACATTCCAATTCTCTTTAACGTAAATTACCACCCCACCAGCATTGGTATTTAATCTACTTGTAGAAAAAGAGGCATAACCAGGAATACTTCTTAATAATGAGCATGTACCAAGATGGCATTCAGTAAGTATTATTGCATCAAAGTAAGGACCGGCTTACCCCTTACAAAAATTGACCCTTCGCCAATGCTATATCTTATGCAAACTAAATGTTTGCTCAGTCCCTATTGTATAAAGCGTAATAATACATATCTTAATGATTAACTGATCAGTTTATAATTACCCTATTCACATACAAAGGAAATTACGTGGTAATATGTGCAAGTAATGTTTCACTGCTTAGCCCCTATGAAACATAGCGTGATGTTTTATATACCAACTTATACCTTGATTTCTACACAACACATCAGTGAAAGTCCTATCAAAATCCATCCACGGGTTTTCAAATGATACCTGGACGAACAGAACGACAGACAGACAGACAGACAGACAGACAGACAGACAGACAGACAGACAATAATTCCAAAAAAAATTGTTTTGGCCTCTATGTCGATAGTACAGTACCCCCACATAGAAATTTTGGAAAAATATTCAATGTACAGAAAAAGTGCTCTTTGAGTTTTATTAAAGTATAGATATGTACACTTAAACTAGGTAAAAAACTTCCTCAAAGTTGTCGCCGCACTGGGAGGGAAGGGTACCTAAAAGACTGGCGGCATTACCCTTTTGTATGGCCAAGCTTATAAGTTGGCAGAAAAAGCTACCAGCCAGGTTTCCTGAGACTTCGATAAGTTTGGATGAAATTTCTTTCACCAAACCGTGCGTCTCATGAGACCAAGGCCATGGGGCCATGGGGCCGGTGGAGACCATGGGGTCTCCACCAGAAAGGACGCAAATATATAGCTCGAACCTAGAGCTGCATACTTGCGTCGCTTTGCATCACTAGCGGTCGCCGCTCTCCAGCCACCCTGCAATGGTAATTTTTAAAATAAATAATGATATGCTAAATTTTTTTTTAAATATAGTTGTGATTTTGCATCTTTTCATAAATACCGCTGTTTTAGGGAATTTACATACAAAAAATTTCTTTAAATATATTCTTTAGTAAGTAAATATACCAAACCATTTAAAAATTAATTGTAACCTTATTCAGCCATGCGATAGATGGCAATATCGTAACGTAAAATTAGCATACCACTTTCAAAAGTACCTATTATTGTCGGATAAGTACGCCACGTTTCTCTAATAACGTAATAATAACTCAGCTTCTTACCGCTGGTAACAAGTTGTGTGATGAAGGTACACGAAATTAGGCATATTTCCGTCAAAAAATTTTTAGAGCGTACCTACGCACGTTTTGCTGACTTATTACCACTACTGGTTACAAATTTTGTAATGACGATTTCCTTATTACATAAATGTTTCTGATCTTATATCGTGAATCTTTGTCTCGTGTTTTAATCCAATAACCTGCTTATACATACGTCATAAAAAAATAAAAAGGCTTTATATACCTACATACATCATTAGTACATAAGAAATACACGCTCCCAAAATATGGCTCTCCATGGAATTTGACAAAAAACATTATAAACAAATAGGTAGGTACCTTCATTCAAGTCGAAGTTCTTGATAAATGCACTTATATGACCCACGAAACATACAAGAAATAAATAAAAATAATCACATTTCATTGTTTAACCTTGAATATGTAATAGGAATGTATAACGTGTTTCGCGATGGACAATTACAGATATACTAAAGATATAATATATCTCTGTGTGAAGCCTCGGTGGCGCAGTGAGAAACTGCATACTTTGCAAACCACAGATGGTAGGATTAATTCCCGCAGAAAGCAACAATTTTGTGTAGTTGCTCCTTACTGGTTCACTGCGGCACTGTATCTGTAATTTCCATTCCTGCGGTACGGGGCGTTTAGACCCCGTACTAAAACTATCATTGTGGCGGCACGGGGTTTATTAAGCCCCGTAGCGTTTTAAAAACTTTTTAATTTTTGCTTATACATCTATGGATTCGTTAGGTATTTCTTCAGTGCGGTACTAGATCAAAATGACACCGTATAAAATAGATATCACGTAATATTACGATTTAATAGCACATCATAGACATATATAGACATCTTTTCTCTACACTGAGCAAAATTGAAAGTACTGCACGACCCGAGAAGTCTACGTTTTTCTTAGCCACCGCACCATAAGTGCGACACGTACGGGGCTATTTAGACCCCGTTCCGCACTGATCGTGCGTGTAAAACAATACAAATCAATCAGATTGTTTGGAACTAAGATGCTCCATGCGTCGCATGTCACATCGGCACATAAGAAGGCCCCCCGGGCTCTCCAGTGGGATCTGCACCATGGGCCCCTCAATGCCTTGCCTTTAAGCCCTGCGCCTAGAGGCGCATTATAGCCCTCCTCACGGGGACGGGGGTTGAGAGATCACAAGGGGGGTCCATACTCATAAATGCCAGTCACTAAATACAAAAATTCGAAGCTGGGTACAAAACGGGGCGTGAAATTTTTAGCTATGGTTCAGAGGGCGTGATGTAAGAAAGGTTGAGAACCTCTGGTCTAGATCGTTTAAAACCGTTTAGATAATCATTTAATAACGAACAGTGATACGCTACGGACATATTGTATAATTAAAGAATACCTATTTAAATAATGTGTTACATAAAAACATTTGTTTTGTTTTGTGTTTTGTGCTGCGTTCTTTGTGATGAAGGTATTTATATGATTTAATATGACATTGAGACTCCCGGGCCGGGAGGCCAGTTGTAACCACTGTTCGATAAACGATCAGTTGGGTAAGCCACGTCAGGCAAGGTCAGTCCTTAGATGGGTGACCGTTTAGTGGCATTTGAAGTGAGCGTCTCCGTGCTTCGGAGGACACGTTAAAAGTCGGTCCCGGCTATTGTCATCTAGACATCAGTCGTTAAGCCTAGTCAGAGGGCTGACGGCATCTTTAAAACTCTGACACCAGGTTGACCACTAACCATACGATAATAAACTATTTAAAAAAAAACCGACTTCAAAGTAAATTATCTAAAAAGCATAAAATAACAAAAATATATTGAAGTCGGTGCTAGCACATCATCTATACTTATAATAAAACTGTAACAGGTTCAATTCTGTACATTGAAGATATTTTGAAAATTATGTTTGGAGGGCATTCTATAACCGATACTAAAGCCAAAAATGTATTTTTTTTTATTTTTGTCTGTCTGTCTGTATGTCTGTCTGTCTGTCTGTCTGTATCTCGGCTGAGCATCACGCCGAAACTACTGGATGGATTGAAAAGAAACTTGGCATGATTTGAGTTAATACTCCGAGGTAGGACATAGGATACTTTTTATCCCGACATTCGGCACGGTTCCCTTGGAAGAGGGGACTAAAGTCAAAATGTGTACTTGGTTATACGCTTGCTCCGATTTTAACAATTTATCATCATAATTATAATAAATATTTTTAAGGGAACACTCATAGACAGTTGTTAACAATGTTTGGAAATCGATCAGGTTAAGCAACGTTAGGTAAGGTCATTAAATAGATGGGTGACCGTTTAACGCCATTGAACTAAACGTCTCCGTGCTTCGGAGGGCAAGTACAAAGTGGGTCCAAGTTTTTAACCGACTTTAATAAACCTCCTTTGGTTTTGTATTCTATGCGAATGTATATTATTGAAAGTTTAGTTAACCTAAACACAGCGCGGGCGGAGCTGCGTGGGTCAGCTAGTGTTAACTAAGACTAGCACGAGCTGACACCGACTTCAATATATTTTCGTTATTTTAGGCTTTTTAGATAATTTACTTTGAAGTCTGTTTTTTTTTATAGTTTATTTAACACTTTTTAGTGACTTTTATTTTAGCAAAATAGTATCAGCACTATCACGCAACTCGAACGTCTACGTTACAGTAACTTACTGAAAACATAAAATGTTTATATCTCTTAAACTACTGGACCGATTTTGATGAAACTTGTACTCTACCCTAAGTTGAAAAATACTCTATATATTGCAAAAATAATTTTCGAAATCAGACCTGTAGTATCTGAGAAATCCGAGGACAAACCTACATACATACATATATACATACATACATACATACACTCATAAAATTTTATTAAACTTGTTTAGAAGAAGCCCACATAGACTAACATATATAAATATTACGCATTTTTATCAATATTACATACATACGCGTCGAATAGAGAACCTTCTTTTTGAAGCCATACATATCTTCAAAAACACACCAAACCAAACACCATTTTCGCACTGGATTTGATCATAACTGTCATAGAATGAAATAAAGTACATACACTCAAACAGCTTTCATATGACATATAATTAATTCATCACCGTTGAACGATGTTGAAAAAGTAGGTCTAAAATTACGCATGGTTCTTTCATGAGTGTACGTATGTAAGTTTGTCCAACGATTACTCAGCAACTACAAATCTGATTGCGATAATTATTATTCCAATAGTTTTAGTATGATTCAACTTAGAGAATTTTATGGCCAGTCAATATTGTTAAATGTCTTTGAAAAACACTTGTTTTTCAAGTCTTGACAGAAAAGCGTGAGTATGACGTCAGTATGACGTAGTATTTAACATATTTGTATGGAAAATTGACGTTTCGGTGTTGAAAACTACGTCATATGGGGTATGACGTAGTTTTCGCCGATCTGTCAAGAATGCAAGTCGTGCTAGGCCTGCTGATATTAATAGACCAGAGCACGAATGTGGTGGTGTAGCCGCCTCAGACTAGGAGGGTCACAGGGGTTAGTTTTAGTCACTTCTAGCTAGGGTTGCCAGCTCCTGATTTGTATTTTAGAGGAATTATTAGTAGAAATTATAGGACTCAGGACGGAATTTATGGACAAGATGTTATTTTAAGTAAAACACTCTATTATGGAGTCAGTAGTGTGCAGGACAGGACTTATGTAGGTAGTAAGAGGTGACCCAGGGAGCGAGCATGAGTACATTTTCACATACATATTTCATATTTTTAAACATTTTTATCATTCAGTACAAAATAAATCAAGAATAAATTAATTCAATGTCGTGCGACTTGCATCACTGGACTAGAAGTAGAGATAGGAGATCTTTCGTGCTCGCTCACTGCTTAATACACACGTACGGCACACATATAGCCCGCCAACCCAGTGATTAGGTTGGCTAACATGTTAAATTCTACTTAAAATTATAGGGAAAACATTAATTTTATATAACGAAAATAATGTAAACATTTGTTGAAACCATACATGAATGTAACTTCTGAATATTTATTATGTAAATAGCTGCAATCAGTAGAAAAAACCACCACAAGCGAACGGAATTGCTGTGATTGGTTGAGCTCATCACGCACACATAATAATATGATATTGTATTAGCTGTTTATGATTGCCTAGTAGCGACCATACAAAACTGTTTGACACGGCAGATTAGTCGCAGTCGTCGTTCAGTTCTCATCTAGTAAACACAAGTGGTATAAATAGGGCAGTCGTCGTTCAGTTCTCATCTAGTAAACACAAGTGGTATAAATAGGGCAGTCGTCGTTCAGTTCTCATCTAGTAAACACAAGTGGTATAAATAGGGCAGTCGTCGAGCAGCATTCATCTAGTAAACATAAAGTGTTCACAAATTAAAATTATCTAATCTCAGTGCGTTTTAGGGACTATTTTTAGTAATTAATTAATTGTTAATTAATCAATCTCAGTCAGATCGACACAGTACTTAATCTGTAGAGAAGTGATATTATTTAGGTAAACATTGTGTGTAATGTCAGCCAGATTGGCACATAAGAATTAATAGTTTGTTTAAGTACCTAGAGATAACGCGTAATAGAATAAGGTATACAAGTGGTGTAAATTTTGTGATTGTACTAATTATTTGTATTCAGTCAGATGGACATAGATATTGTAAATATAGTGTTTAATGTATGTTCATTGATAAAGTAATGAAAGTAAAGTAAACAGTCAGTCAGATGGCATTTTGTTATTAGAACCAAAGTGTAAGTTTTATAGTGTTTAATATGTGTTTATAGTTCTAAGCTGAATCGTGTAAGTACATACTTGTTTTGCATCAAGGGCGGACATACCGTCGACATTCTTGTCCATGTAAATTAAATAATAATTAGACTATTTGTTTATGTATACAATTGTTTTATTTACACGGATTGCACTAGGTATATCTTTATGCTATTTGTTCCCAAACCAGCGCACAATGTGTAGGAATTGGAGCCATCAGGGCTAACTGAACTATCGAAGGACATTGTAAACAACCAGTTCCCCACAAGTAGAGATATTTACTGAGTCAAAAAACTCAATTAAATAATAATATGTAGGTATTAAAGCTTAGACAATTTTTTTTTTCTTTGTATTTAGTACTTATTACTTTTTGCTGCGAAGAGCTTCTTCATTTTCCTTTTTTTTTTCTAAAATAAAGGAGGAATTATCGTCCATATTTTTTTTTTAGTAAAGGATACTATCTATATTCAGAGCTGAAAATGAGGACATCCTTTAAATTAATGGACGTCTGGCAAGCCTACTTCTAGCCATCCAAACCTAAGAAGCGGGTGTTTACCGACCATAAAATAATGTTGTAGGCATTTATTAATTATTACTCTTTGCAGGGGAACCGTGCCTCGATGAAGATGGTAAAAATGGTACCTGCGTGAATATCAACAATTGTTTGGCAGTTCCTTCGTTGATACGACTAAAGAAGCGGCCTGTGGTAAGCAGGGTTACAGATAAAATAAGAAATCTGTTACTTAATGTACCTACTTACCAGTTCCAATGAAATAACAATTCCAAAAGCTGTTGCAAAATATTAGATAGTGACGTGTTTTATCCTTAGAGGAGATACCACTGGAGAGAGCATGATGCGCTAACCCCCTCTGCCAAATTTTTGGTCATATGGTCAGGTCATTCTTTATTTGTGTGCGTGTGTTTTTGAATGTGTTGCGAGTTTACTATAGTGTGGGTATGCGTGAAAGTGTATCTGTGTGTGTTTACTTCGCCTCCCGCACCCCGCAAAAGTGCCACGAAAAATTTGTTCTTGGAATCGACGCGATACTAACTCCTTTGGTACTTTCTCTGAGGTTTTATCGAATGCTAATACTAATTAAAAATACCTAATCCAAATATCGTCTGACCTAATCCGAGTATTTATGTATTAGGTACGGAAGTATTAAGTCAGATCTGTAGTACCTACATGAATATGCACGCAATTGTACGCATATATGTACTTATGTGGGTAAATAAATATTCATAAATAACAAGAACAAAACGACCATGATCCGTGTATCCGTGTACTGACGACCGTGTAACTCAATTTATCACTTATTACTCTAGGTACTTTTTTGTAAAAGTATTCACATAAACATAAAATGTTTGTTTTTAACTAGTTTTTGTTTTTAAAGTATGTATCATCATATTTGCAATAGGTACGAAAGTAAAATTACTGATGGATCTCAACTCATCACGTTACTTTTATTCCTATATAACTCTATATGCTAAATAATTTCATGACTTCTGTTCCAAGACCTAAGGTTTATTGTAGTTTAAAATATATTGTAATTATTTTATGCCATACCATACACGATACCGTGGATCAGGTACGGATTAGCATCGTAAAATACCTAGTCCAAATATCTACCTAACCTAATATTTATGCTTCACCTCTATCAAAAGAACAGCCTGTTATGGATCGCAGAATTCTATCCCAAGACACGAGTTTAATGGACCCATAGTATGTCATCAAAGCCCCAAGGAGTCATGAACATAAATAATCTAATAAGGAAAGGTCAAATGCAATTACCGGTAAACTGGTTTTGCTAGGACGTTGTATAACATGTACAATTAAAATAATAACATAGAAGCGCTCAAATCACTGTTCAGTAAACGATTAGTTAGTTAAGTAACGTCATGCAAGGTCAGCCCTTGAATGGGTGACCGTTTAGTGGCATTTGAACTGACCGTCTCCGTGCTTCGGAGGGCATGTAACAAGTGGGTCGTTGCAGTCGTTAAGCCAACTCAGAGAGCTAACGGAAGCTTGAACAAGCTTGACACCAGCCTGGCCAGTAACCAACCAAATAGGTAGAACAAAAAAAAAACATAAACAATATACGCACTAGGACTGAAACGGGCAAACGATCTCTAGACTTACAAAAATTAGAGAACTGTTCCACTAAGTTCAACTATAAGTTCAACCAGTTGAACTTATTGGACAAAAACGTCCAATTATTTCAACTTTGATATTTTTTTATAACAGTAGAACTTACTGGACGATATTGATCCTATTAGTTGAATTTTCTGTTTAAATCATAAATCATTTTTAATTCATCAAAATAAGTTTAAAATATTATATCAGAAGTACTAGGACAACAGAGGGCACAAAGAGACTTCCTCTCTCTTGTGATATCAAGTACCTACATAGTTACCAGTTCGTACCTGAGGTTCGTTTGAATATAATTAAATACAGGGGTGTCCCAGAAATGGTATCAAGCCGGTAATGACGCATTGTGTAACACACACGCAATCAATTTGTGAAAGATAATAATGAGAATAGTCAACAGTTTCAGTGTAGTGAGCTCGAAAACTTGTTCGTTAAATTCATATTATACAGGGCAGGCACGCAATCATTACAAACAGTAACATCATAGAAATAGGCACAATGCCACAGGGCTGCTCAGGAACAGTTTTAAGACGATATAAATATTTTTGTAATATAAAATGTCAATTTTTGCCGCATATGAAATTTTTTTCGGAGATTTTTGTATCAATACATACCCTTCAGCTTAATATACCCTTTCCGGGACGCCCATCCTTCGCAAGTACTGTAATTTTCGTAAAATGATCACACAATTTAGGTGAATCGTACGCAATTCATTGATTAGCACTAATTAACTCAAGTCAAGTACGAGTACGGTTCGCGCACCGAGGGTTCCGGACCATTATCGACATAATAATATAAAAGTTCTAGAAAAATGAAGTAATTTTAGCTCTTATAGACGTAGCGAAAAAGAAATTCAATAAACTATTTAAAAAAAAATAAAAACCGACTTCAAAGTAAATTATCTAAAAATCATAAAATAACGAAAATATTATTGAAGTTGGTGTTAGCGTACCTGCTGTGTATATTCAGCACCAACTTCAATAATATTTTCGTTATTTTATGCTTTTTAGATAATTTACTTTGAAGTCGGTTTTTTTTTTAAATATTTTATTTAACACTTTTTAGTGACTTATTTTACCAAGATAGGTATCAGCACTATCACGCAACTCGAACGTCTACATTACAGTAACTTACTGAAAACATAAAAAGTTTATATCTCTTAAAATACTGGACCGATTTTGATGAAATTTTTACTCTACCCTAAGTTGAAAGATACTCTAACTATTACAAAAAAAAATTATCGAAATCGGACTTGTAGTTTCTGAGAAATCCGTGGACAAACCTACATACATACATACACTCGTGAAATTTGGTAAATTCATTTAGAAGCCCACATAGACTAACATATATGAATATTACGCATTTTTATTAATATTACATACATACGCGTCGAATACAGAACCTCCTTTTTTGAAGTCGGTTAAAAAAGTACGCGTTTTGCGTTTTGGTTTTTTTACTATCTGAGGCATCGATATAATATATAAACTAGATAAACATTCACGAACAAAATGACATCTAAAATGTGGTCGCGGAAGTTGCAAACTTATCTGTGCTGGTGGGGGAGACGTGAACTAACGATTTTATAATAATAATAATGACTTGTAGTTTGACAGTTTCATATAGACAGTAGCGACACCACAGACTACTCAGTAAGAAAGCGACACTCCTATCGGCAAAAATAAATTTGTCAGGATGTGGCTTCTAAAGAAATAGCGACTCAAGGGCGCTATTTCTCGCTACCACTTTTTGAACCGTGACACCAAATCTAGTTTATATATTATATCGGTGATCTGAGGTGTAAGACGAATAGTAAAATAATTTTAATACGTCTAAAGATGGACTACACCGAGGGAACCCTCGGTGGGCGACTCCGACTCGCACGTGACCGATATTTTTTTATTTCAGATATGCTCTTTCGAAGGTGAAACACCAATAATATGCTGTTCGGATTGTAGTACTGTGAATCACACCAGGTAACCACGGTTCATTAAATGCTTTGATTATTATATACGTCTAGATAGTAAGTCGTCTTAAAAGTGACGTTCACACTGAATCACTACTCCATTATCCGCGTGTGCGTGCAGGCCTCGTAGGGTAAACATACCGGTTATCGGCCGTTTAAGCGGCTTGTTGATTTCAGAATTGATTTCTATCATAATTCTGTACCTCAAGACATTAAAAAAATATTTTATTCCATGCTACAATTAGTCTAGTTTCATAAAATCTAACGTTTGTAGACGTATCTGTGATAAATTATTTTTAAAAAAATATTATTTGTAAAAATAGCAAATATACCAGTTATCGGCCTTTTCACTCAGTTATCGTCCACCAGTGCACTGGTTATCGACCACCTAATTCACAGTAGAAAATCAACTCTTATTCAATAGCTCATAGAGTTCATAATGGTATGAAAGTAAAACAATTAATAAAATCCCAAAAGGCGGTATATTTTTACTCTTCTACGACTTAAAACTAACAAAAAAGGGATTAAAATTAAAAAACAAAACAGATATACCTTTACAAAAAGAAACAGATATAAATAATAGATTAAAATTTTGACTCAAACAAACAGCTACTATTAGATCAATCATCAATAAACATCTCTTATCACAATCATATAAAAATAAATTTCAAACATAACAAAATTCTATGCCCAGTATAACCGAGACATTAAGAAGAACTAAAATAGGTACCACTACCATTAATAAAACAAATAAATGGTTTACAAACAATATAAAAATTATATAATTATTATATAAAGTAAACATTTAAAAATAAATCAACACAAAGTTTAATTAAGTAAATAAAAAATCAGTCTATCAATCAGTCAGTCAGTATTGTTAATGAAAGTCTTCAAAACTTCTCTTCTTGCATTTTCAGCAGTTTCACACAACATACATTCATATGGTATGGTAGCTGCTTGATTGTATGATAAATTCTTTAGTTTCGTGCATTTTAGGTGATACCAACGAATGCATTGATCACAGCCAATATTCATTTCACCCTCTTCTTCAGTGTCACTTATAAGGTCAAGATCACAACAACCACATTTAACACGGGATTGAGTTTCTTCTGTTTTCCTTTTCTTCATCCTCTTCTGTTTTGGTGGTGGTTCTTTTCTCTTTAACTCTCTTTCAAGCTTTCTTTTCTTAATTTGGTTTTCTTTGTCCTGTTTTGCTTTTTCTTTGTTTTCGTAATATTGTTGCCAAGCTTTAGACGTTATAGCACTCAGAAACTGGTTGGATTTACGGGTTCCTTTGTTTTTAGTGACAACATCAGGAAATTTAAGATGTTTTTTAAATGGATCCTCATCTATAACAGTTGCTGGTGTTTCCGGAGCCGATGCTATTAATATATTTTCTATGACTTTTATTTTATTAGTATTTCCCGATTTATTGTTCGAAGATTCTGTTGTTGAAAGTATTGATTGTTGTCCAATTGCATTAACATCATGAACTTTCAATGCAGAAGAAGCCAGATTCATGTCAGAAATTGTCCTAGCCTCTGTATTACTATAACTTTTGATCATAGGAGGCTTCTTTTTAGTGTCAGAGTTTTTAGTGCATGTTTCTTGTTTGTCTACTGAAATATCCAAAGACCTATTCAAGAGGACATGATCGTGATCTATATCTGCAAATGTTACATCCATCCTCATATTTTCTATTTGATCCTGGTACTTTTCTGATTCTAGATTTGTATTCATTTCCAGGTGGGGATCTTTGTGTAGCTCAGTTTCAATTTGGATAGCATGGCTCGTGGGGTTGTCATCAAAAGGAATAACGATATCGTTATTAACTTGACATATTTCTGAAAAATGTAGGTCACGTAATGATGCTATTGAGATGTCATTGAGAGATACATAGGAACCAATCTCTGGAATTTGAATAGAGCTGTGGTCCATGTCCTGAATAGAACAATATCCTGAAGTTTTTTTCCTGGGGCTTTTCGAAGCCTTGTCAGACGGATTTTTAAATTTAAAGGTTTCTGAATGTCTGGGGGTTGAAGTGGATGGATGGATTAAACCTCGGGGTGTCTTCGATGTAATGTCAGAGGATCCTTTAACTTCAAACAATTTTGTATTTTCCAGGATTGAACCGGATTGTGAAGGTTGGGGTGTCTTTGGGGTCTTCTCAGAGGATTGGTTAACTTCAATCGATTTAGAAAGGATTGAACTAGATCGCGAAGTTCCTGGTATCTTTGAGGATTTGTTTAATTCTAATGATATCGAGCGTCTTGCGGTGGTACTGGAATGTGAAGTTCGTGGTGTCTTTGATTTAGATCGCCGTTTTTGTAAATACAACTGTGCGATCAAGTTCTTGTAATATTATGCTTGGATTTATACCAAGCTTACCTATATTCTCTTCCATTAGGTAAAAAACTTTTCTGGCTATTTCAAAATGCCTCTCGTTCAGAGGTTTTTGTGAATTTGTTTGAGTAGCAGTTGTATTTCGTATCTGAGCGTCTTTTTCACATTTGGAAAAGTCTACCTGTTCTACATCAAATGGATAAAGGCCGCATTTACGGAATCTATCCTTGATCGTCTGAGTCATTTCCATATCCAGTGTCTCTTTAAAAACTTGGCAGAAGTTTGTTTTTGTTACGCATTTGTTTAGGTTTTCAGACCGACTCTTGACAATTTTTTACGGTGCGCTTCCATTCTTGTTTCAGTGGCTTGAAGACACTTACATCTGCTGGTTGTAGAATGTGAGTGGTGTTAGGTGGTAAAGCGTAGATAATGATATCATTATGCTCGCAAAACTTACTCAGTGGCATGGACATGTGTGACTTATGTCCATCTACGAAAAATAGTACAGGTTTTTTTTATATTTTGTTTCGTGAGCCAATCGTTGAACCCGTTAGACATGTACTCGAAAAATGTATCCGAACGCATCCACCCAGTTTCCGATTTTCCCAAAATCCATTCAGGCGGCATGCTGTCAACGACTGCTTTAGGTGGTCTTTTATATGGGAACACCACTAATGGCGGACATATCTCCCCAGATGCAGTCATTACCACCAGAACTGTAATATTTTCTTTCTCATATCATCTAAAATGTCTAATACATTTCGTTCAACCAAGAAAGTGTGTAAGTCTGCAAACCATTTTCGAATTGAACTTTCCTTGATGGCTTCTCGCGCCTTATTAATAGCTTCTGGCTCTCGGATGCTGATGTTTGGATGGCGTTTGAGAAAGCTGAGATACCATCGTATACCAGGTTTACCTCCTGGAAAGCGATGGTCTATGCCAAGTTCTTTTGCAAGCTCAGCCACCGTATCCAGAAGGTCATATTTGTTGATTGGAATTATCCAATCAACAATTTTCTTTTCTCCTTCAAAACCAAATATGGGGTCTGGGCCAACTTTTCTCCTTTGATCAGCAACACGACCGGAAAGCCTGTCCTGTATGGTAGATCTTGGAACTCCGTACTGCCGGCATGCTTCTCTTATGCCGCGAATGTTGCCGCGTATATCTGAAAGAGCGTTTGTCAGTGCTTCTTCACTATAAGCAAACCTTCGGGAAGGCTCTTCCCTTTTTTTCTTTTCCTTTCCTTTACCGAAAGGTGCCATCTGCAAAAAAAAAAGCTCAATTCCAACACCAAGCATGAAATGAATCCATTACCACATAGCATATACATATAACTGGTAAATAAGCTTTAATAAGTCGTAATTATTAGTTAACTAGCTTTGTCCCCGCGGTTAAAAAGTAGCCTATGTGTTAATTCAGAGTAAAGCTATATTTAAGCCAAATTTCATTCAAACCCATCTAACCGTTGCAGGATAAAGTGGTAACAAACAAATAAGCGTTAAATTTGTTAAGGTTATGAAAGCGCTCATACGGGCGGAAATAGGTTACATTTTTACCATTTATCGGCCGATCTTTTATAGAAAGGCCAGAATCAGGTGTAATTTTTACCAATTTTCGGCCACTCTTTATTTCAAGTGGCCGGATACAGGTATAATTTTTACTAATTTTCGGCCGTCCTTTATCTCAAACGGCCGGAAACGGGTTTTATTTTTACTGGTTATCGGCCGCTAAACGATCCGTATTTTTGAAGGTCATATCTTTGAAAATATGAGGTATACTGGCGGCCGGAATCTAGTTGTAAATTCACAAAATTCTAGCTGTTCACAAATATAATGGAATCTATGTTGGTGAATTTACGGTTTCCGGAATAAAG
Organism: Furcula furcula; assembly: GCA_911728495.1. NCBI lineage: Eukaryota > Metazoa > Arthropoda > Insecta > Lepidoptera > Notodontidae > Furcula > Furcula furcula. The sequence goes on from OU452242.1 coordinate 53,256,002, forward strand.
GCATATAGAAATGACTTGAATAAACCGGTTTTGCGACCACCCTGTCGGAAAGTAGATTTTGAAATTAATCGTTAACGTATTGTCCGGCCACCAAAAATATCACAAATTATGCCAAGTTTGATGAGTTTGGGCACTTAAATATTGAAATAATACATGCTAAATACACACAAACTAAATCAATCACCAATAAACCAACAGTAACACTTAAAAACTTACCATTGAAAATCAATCCACGTGCTATTTTTTTCGCTAAATTTGACACGCGTCCACACACCAAATTTTGAAATGGCGACTGAGGGCTCAGTTCGCAAATTGTGAGGCCATGCTATTGGATCATGAATTGTGAAGTTCGTCCGGATCGAATGGCGTGAAATTAGGAAGGTGCGGTCTATAACACTGTCTATTATTCAAAATAACGTGCGAAGTGGCCGAAAAGGGGTAGAGGCCGGTAAACCGGTATGTTTACCCTACTACACTAGCGTTATCTGTGGCTGTGTGCGTGTTTGGGGATCTCCAGTTATAAATATTTTTCCCATAAATAGCGATAGCGTTGTGGGCTATGCATTGATATATACTGTGTAAAAAGAATAGAATAGAATGGAATAGAATGGAATAGACTGGAATAGACTGGAAAAGACGGGAAAAGACTGGAATAGACTGGAATAGACTGGAATAGACTGGCATAGACTGGAATAGATGGGAATAGACAGGAATAGACTGAAATATACTGGAATAGACTGGAATAGACTGTAATAGACTGGAATAGACTGGAATAGACTGGAATAGACTGGAATAGACTGTAATATACTGGAATATACTGGAATATACTGGAATATACAGGAATATTCTGGAATATACTGGAATAGACTGGAATAGACTGGACTAGACTGGAATAGACTGGAATAGACTGGAATAGACTGGAATAGACTGGCATAGACTGGCATAGACTGGAATAGACTGGAATAGACTGGAATAGGCTGAAATAGACTGCAATAGACTGGAATAGAATGGAATAGAATGGTATAGAATGGAATAGAATGGAATAGAAAGGAATAGAAAGGAATAGAATGGAATAGAATGGAATAGAATGGAATACAATGGAATACAATAGAATAGAATATTAAATTAAATTACATTAAATGGCGTGTCCCTTACGATCAGCTAAACGTCTTATTTGCCTCATGACCAGGAAGAAAAAATATACTTCTAATTAAGTACTTACCTATATAAAAGTAATTAATTTATCAAAAAAAAAAAAAAATTAGTTTAATTAATTTATTTAAAGTTTTGGTCACTATCTACGTATTACGTTTAATTGAATTCATTTTTGCTAAAAGAAAAATTACCCCAGGCTTAAGATATATTCCCCCATTATTACCTAGCAACACCAGTCTAGTCGGACAATGTACAAATAGTCGTAAAAAACAATCAAGTTTTTATAATAATCCTTCACAGAATCTTAAGACTTATCAATGGAAAATTAAGTTAGGATCTTTATTAATTTTACTTAGTTAATATTTTCTCGATTTGATTACACAATTCGGCATAATGTTTTTTTTTTGCGAGCACAAACCATTGGTACAGTTCAAGTGACACTAAACAACCAAGTCGACCAATTTGATGTTTTGGTGTACCTGATATTGTCAAGTGTTTGAACATCGAACATGCTATCTAGACGTATATATAATCAAAGATTAAATGTATGTAGTAACAGCTCAGTGGGAGCCTTGGAAACAAGGTGCGCAGGTTCGAACCCCGGCTCGCACCTCTGATTTCTTTAGCTAATCATGTTCAAATCGTCTTTGTGCGATTGCTACTAGCTTTCGGTGAAGGAAAACATCGTGAGGAAACCAGCATGTCTGAGGAAGCCTAACTAGCTTTCAAATTACGTGTGAAGTCCGCCAACCCGCACTTGGCCAGCATGGTGGACTATGGCCCAAGCCCCTTCACCTTGAGGGAAGGCCCCATGCCCAACTGTGGCACAAAAACAAGGGCTGGTATTATAATGTTAAATCTAATGAGACCAAACTAAAATGGCTACTTCTGATGCCGTCAACTTTTCTTTTCTACTTTTAATTAAGTGTTAGTACTTAATTAGGGTTAATTCAATTCTTATATAAAACAATTATTAATCTCTTATTTTACAGAAATATTATTCTCGACAAATCGCTGGGATATTACTTCAAAACAGGGCAAAAAACTTACGACAGTAAGTACCTACAGATTTACCTACTCTTTATCCATGAAACCGTATCCACCCACTTCGAAATAAGTAAAAATTATAAAAGTATAAAACGTCCCACTGTAGGTACGTACACAATATGTACTTATGCTCGTGTATATATATTTCAACTCTTTCATTTGATACCCATATTTTATTTATGTTTTTGGAACTTAAAAAATTCAAAATGGCGGCTGGCGACAGCAATATTTTTTTTTTTTGGACAAATATGTAGTCTCTGACGCCAAGCCGCAGTGTGTAAACATTGTTGTGTTCTGGCGTGAAGGGCACTGTAGCTGGTGAAATTACCGGACACAAAGACTTAATATGGTATGTCTTAACCGTCGGCAACGCTGAACGCGATAGTGATTCTTCTGGTGTTGCTAGCGTGTATAGCCTGCGGCTGCCTGCGGCTGCCTGCGGTAAGTGCTTACCATCAGGCGGGCCGCATGCTTGCTTGCCACCGCAGCAGTTCCTATAAAAAATTTAGGCTACTAAAGTTACTCGTAGCATTTTTTTTTCAGCAATAAGTAATTACTGGGCCACTGTAATGGATCAATCTAGAATAATTAGTGGAGCAAATTGGAGCAATGTTTCGGCAATATGGATTTTATTTGCTCCATATAATTTCCTAGCAATGATTGCCTAGTTTCTTGAAATATCTCCATATCGCTCAATATTGCGGTGTTGCCGTAAATTGCTTGATATTTCCTGATTTTATTGTAGGTGCAGGATAGTTTTGCTGGAGGAAAGGAAACCAAGACACGCTCTCGCACTAGTACCTACCATATTTTTTACACTGAATAAAATACAATCAAATGTCATAAAAAAACAATGTACCAACAATATAAAAAACAGTTCAATTAAGGGGTCGTCCATTAATCACGTGATGTTTTTTAACAACTCTTTAACCCCTCCCCCCCCTCCTGGTGATATGTGGTGAGGTTTTAAACTACGATAAAACATCACATGTAAGGTTTTTTTTTTTTTAAACTATATTGAAATTTTCGGAATATTATCTTAAAATACAGGTAGGTAAGTAACTGATTAAATGTTGAAGGGGAAGTCACGTGCCGCTGTTTGGTTTAAAAATAGTGCATTCAACGAAGAATAAATACACATGATGATATTATTCCTGGTGATATTTCGTGATTTTTTCGGAAACACTCCCCCCCCCCCCCCTTTAGAGCCTCACGTGATTAATGGACACCCCCTAAGAAGCCGGCCAGTCCGGCTGACCGTGGAGATCGGCAACAATCATAATCAACCGAAATTGCCCGAAATTGAGCAATTTTAATTGGCATTTGCACCTAAGTTCATGATCGCCTCTGCAGCGTATAAGCCTGCCCCAAATCTCACTATTACGAGCCTTCTGCATCCAATCTGGTCCATATCTTTCATTATATATCGACGATATCTTTGGTTAAAAAAAACCTAAATCTATGGTTAAATATATCTGTCCATCTCTTTCTTTGCCTCCCTCGTTTCCTCTTTCCTTCTAGTGGAATCCATTCTGTTACCTTTTAGTCTATCTGTCATTATCCAACCTACTTAGGTGACCTACCCAATTCTATTTTAATTATCTTAATTTCTCCATCACATCTGTTAATTTTGTTTGTTTTCTTATTCTCTAGCGTTCCGTATTGTAGAATTGTAATAAGTAACATTTATTATTACAGAATGTCTAGAATACATGGTGAATCTACCATATCCTTGCTCACTGTATAGAGGGCTAAAGAGGTATTGGCATCAACAGAAACAGTGCTACAGCTACGCTGCTAAGCCTCCTTTTGCAACCGCTGGAGGAGTGAGCGCAAGGAGGCACGAATACCCACATAGGCTTCGGCCGTTTAGGAAACCAGAGTTTGGAAACCAGTTTCCTAAAAGGCTTTTTTTATACCTCTACGTAACTGGTTTCCTATAAGTATTTTTTTATACCTCCACGTAACTGGTTTCCTATAAGTCTTTTTTTACACTTCTACGTAACTAGTTTCCAAAAAAGTTTATAATTCATGTCACTGAATAACTATTCTGTTACAGTAGCCAATTTACTAGAAATTTTGATTAAGGAGACTAAAGTTGCTAATATTTGTAAAAATAACGTGAAAAAACAGTAAATGCTACCAAGAAATATATACTGGAATTATTAATGCAATAAAAGATTTGAAAAATGTACTAATAACTGTGGGGCACTGTATTGAAATTATTAAACCATACGCTTTTTTATTTTAATTTCTAAACTAAGAAAGTTGTTTTCATTTCATCTTAAGAACAGATTTTATGTTTTAAGTTATTGAATTATGTGAATAAGCACTGAGCTTATATCAATGTTTGTATTGTTAACAATATTTCTTTATTTTTTATTATTATAGCGGTAACAGCTCAGTGGGCGAGCGCTTGCCTTGGAAGCAAGGTACGCAGGTTCGAACCCCGGCTCGCACCTCTGATTTATTTAAAGAATCATGTGTGAATCGTCTTTGTGCGATTGTTACTGGTTTTCGGTGAAGTAAAACATCGTGAGGAAACCTGCATGTCTGAGAAAGCCTAATTAGCTCTCGAATGACGTGTGAAGTCCGCCAACTCGCACTTGGCTAGCGTGGTGGACTATGGCCTTAGCTCCCTCATCTGGAGGGGAGGCCCAACCCAACCCAACAGTGGGACATACACAAGGGCTGGTATTATTATTATGTTATAAATGTTATTATTAAATTCAAATATCTGAAATAAATCACACATAAATGTACAAATATGGATTTACAAAAACCATTAATTAAATACAATACTCTATTCCAATAAAGATTTATCCCGAAATCCGGTTATTAGTTTCGTAGGCGGCTCAAACAACAATAGCATAGTACTCTTAGGAAACCAGTTACTTAGAGGTATAAAAAAAGTCTTATAGGAAACCAGTTACGTAGAGGTATAAAAAAAGCCTTTTAGGAAACTGGTTTCCAAACTCTGGTTTCCTAAACGGCCGAAGCCCCCACATATGGTAACACCAATATTTAATTTATAAACCATATAATTTAACTGTCAGAAAAGTTAAAGTTATAATCATAGATAATACATTATAATATACTAAATACAGAAATAGATGTGCCACTCAAGTTTTAATTTCATAGTTTGCGTACCCAGACGTAGAAATGGCACTTGTGTTTATTTAGCTAGACTAGATGGCGTTGTATTTACTACACATTAATTATAATCGATAGATGGCGCTTATAGACTATTTTATGTATTTTAGTTAAAATATTTTATAAGGAATATATGAAATCCTATTAGTGTGTTAATGGATTTGGTTATTAATGAACAATATTAAGGTATCGTTTGAGATATTTAACTACAAATATACACGGATGCTATATAAGATTATATTAGATAACTTTACTGCGTGATATTATTTTTCAACGAGCACCATCTATCGGCATTTATATAAAACAGTAGCCAGTGCCCTTCACGCCGGAACACAGCAATGTTTACACACTGCTGCTTGGCGGCAGAATATGTGACACTGCGGTGGTAGCTACTTGGAAGGTTTCTTGCACAAGGAACCACCTAGTAAGAAGTTCAGCATACTATGTCAGACAATTGAGCCTGCAGGCTTAGCACGATTTGCCAAGACTTCGTAATCTTGACAGTTCGGTGTGGAGTATGACGTAGTTATCGACGTAGAAACGTCATTTCGGTATTAGGTAGCTCGATAAGTACGTCAAACTCCACACCGAACTGTCAAGATTACGAACCTTCGAGGAGATACCACTGGAGAGAGCATGATGCGCTAACCCCTCTGCCAAATTTTTGTTCTTATGTTCAGGTCATTCTTTATTTGTGTGCGTATCTTTTTGAATGTGTTGCGAGTTTATTATAGTGTGGGTATGCGTGAAATTGTATCTGTGTGTGTTTACTTCGCACCCCGCACCCCGTAAAAGTGCCACGAAAAATTTGTTCGGGGAATCGACGCGATACTAGCTCCATTCTAATTACTCTGAGTTTTCAACTGAACCTCGATGGTTGACTCAGGGATATCAAAACACGCACAGCATACAAGTAAAAGTAATTAACCTACTGATAACGATGATGGTAGGTATATGTTATTTCAGGCACTTCTAGGGTATGGAGATGTAGTGAATAATCTCCAGTGGCTCTGCGGAGGCTCCGTGATCAGCGAGAAACACATCCTCACTGCTGCCCATTGCATATCCAGTCCTTCTGAGTAAGATATAACTTTTTCAACAGTTATTACGCCAATATCACTGTTTTGTAAGGGGTTAGAGGACGCTGGACGTTCGGGGTGTGGACCCTAGTATGCCAATTGAGTACAGCAGTGACTCCGAGAAGGAAGGCGGCGGGGTTGCGACCCCCGTCCTCGTGAGCACTGTGACAAGTTCCGAGGAGCTATAATGCGCCCCCCGGCGGTGGGCTCAAAGGCAAGGCACTGAGGGATCCTGGAGAGCCCTCTCATGAGTCCCACATGCCTTGAATTATGGCAACCCTGTCTTCTAAGGGCGAGGCCTTTATTCAGCAGTGAACTACTTACGGCTGCTCATGCTGAGGCAGTCTTCAAGCCAGTCAGTATCCTGATGATTGCAGCTTGAAGGTTTCTCGTCTCGACCCCTTAACAGGTTCCCGGGGGGCTATAATGCGCCCCCGGCAGCAGGCTAGTCTACTACTAGTAGACTAGTCTGGCAGACAATGTCACAGTTATAGGAAACCGGACATGGTTGATGTTCTTCTTTTCCTTATTCTCAGAGGTCCAGTGACGTATGTTGCCTTGGGCATATTGAAACGAACCGATGAACCAGAATTGTGGCAGAAGTACAGGGTACAGAGGATCACTCCTCATCCGGAGTACAAGGCACCGGCCAAGTATAACGACATCGCGCTGCTTGAGACTGCCACACCGTAAGTATCGGTGGTATACATATTAACTTTTTTTGTAATCCGTAAATTTTGCATCTATATTGCTGAAGAGTAAAGATGCGTCTTTTTTTGGTTTTACCCACCTTGGTACAAAAATATCAAAGTAACTTCACTTGAAAGTATCCACAACAAGGGCAATGATCATGGTCACGTGCGTCCGCCACTTGCCGAGGTCACGTGACCTCACCTGACAACGTGCGCATGGTGCAAATAAAAAAAAACCTTATTATATTGTATTAAATATCTATTATCGATTCTGATTACGTGGTAAAAATATACGTGAGGAATAAAAAAATAACCTGTGTATTATACTCCTGCGCGGAGTAACAATTCATCGTAGTGGTTGTAAATGGCTCCTGTAAGGTTTTTTTAGGTTGAGAATCTTCTTCTCTTTTTCGACTGAAAGTTTTTTTTTGTTGTTGAGTCCTTCAAAACGTTTCCTCCTCGACGAAAGTTTTTTTTAAATGATAGGTATACCTTTAAAGAGACTATTTCTTCAGGATCCTGTTCAGCAGAGAAGTGTTGCCCGCCTGTCTGAACACTGGCAACGGTTTCGACTACACGGCCTGGGCCACAGGATGGGGGGCACTTGGGTACCGGCAGCAGTTGGCTGATAACCTGCAGACTGTAAGGATCTGTCTCCAATGATACCATCAGAGCTAGACCTCATATTTCAGGTTTTTATTTAAGTATTCATTTTCATAAAGTCTGTTGGAGGTCGAACCTAAATTATAGGGAACATCTTTAAAGTATACATACAGTTTTTCTTTTTTTAGGGCAGATATCTAAAAGGTAAAAAAAGGAACCCTTATGGTGCGACTTCGTCTGTCTGTCTGTCACACCTATGTATTTCAGGAACCACTCATTCAATCAATTTAAAATAGTTTTAGATCTTATTTACCCAACCTCATCGCAAATGAAAAGAGTACTTAAGTTTTATCTGTTATTAATTTTTAATGGGGGTCGAAATGGGCCGTCAAAATTTTAAAATGAGACTACTATATCGAATAGGGTATCATATCAAAGGGCTTCATTTGCTCATTTGTTTATGTCATGTAGTTTTTGGCTTTTGATCTAAAATTTCAATAAAATTCTGTCACACAGCGAGTTATGGAGAGATTTATGCCCGGAAACTTTGCACGACAGAATCCGTAATGAGGAGATTCGCTGAAGAACTAAAGTCACCGACACAGCTCTATATTACCTAATTTTACGTACATACGCATCGAATACAGGAATCTGCTTTTGGAGTCGGTTAAAAATTCTTTGGCTCTGCAGCGGGCCTAAAAAGGCCACCATAAACATGTCCTATAGAAAGAATTCATATTCTGCATTCCCAGCAGATCCTTCGCAATTCCAATTAATTTATTAGCAGACTGCCACCATTATGATTAAAAATTAAACCGCAACTTATTCAAGAATACACCGAAAGTTGCATTTGTAGACTCGCAGTTGAACATGGTATATTTCAGGTTTTCTTGATGAGATTCAGTGAAGAGGAATGCGCTACCCACTATCCCCCGCACCGGCATTTGATCCATGGATATGATCACTCGAAACAGATGTGCTATGGAGACACGAAGAATCCTAGAGACACTTGTGAGGTAATTTTTTTTATACAACCAAGGTGATAAAAAAGAAATAAAAAAATCAAGCATGCACCGATCACCCGCCTGATTGTCAGCAGTCACCGCAGCCTATGAACGCAGGCAACACCAGAAGAATCACTAGCGCATTGCCGACCTTAAAGACAGATAGTAAGGTCTCTTGGATCCGGTAATTTCACCAGCTACATTATTTCACAGTATGTTTACACACTGCTGCTTGGCTGTGGCACTGCGGTGGTCCTTGCACAAGGAACCTACCAACAATTTGTTGTCCCCTGGCTGTCGCATCGGCACATCAGACTCTCCAGGGCTCTCCGGTGGGATCACCAGGGGCCCCTCAGTCCTATGAGCCCGCTGCCGGGGGCGCATTGTAGCCCCCCGGGAACCAGTCACTGTGCTCACGGGGACGGGGGTCGCAACCCCGCCGCCGCCCTCCTCGGAGTTGCCACAGTAGCTACTCAATGGCCGTCCTAGGGGCCACACCCCGAACGTCCAACGACTGCGAAGGAAAGAACCTACCTTTTTTTTTTCTTTTTTTTATCAAAATTCTGGTGGGGATTATGTCAACCCCTCCTTTCTAAGAGGAAGGCCGTTGTTCAGCAGTGGCAGTCTTTCGGTTGTATTAAAACACTACTGTCTGTAACTTAGTTTAACCAATTTGTACGGTTTATCCAGGGTGACAGCGGTGGACCTTTACAAGGGTTGACAGAGTTCTCCAACTGTCAATACCTGATCCTGGGAGTGACGTCATACGGCAGAGCATGTGGTTTCACCGGCGGCTCCGGCATGTACACCAGGGTCTCTTATTACGTGCCCTGGATTGAGAGTATCGTGTGGCCTTAAGTGAAAAAAAAAAACAAAATTACAACGTTGAACTAGCGACATCTACAAATTGTCGCTTAAAACTACTGGATGTAACATTAAGAACAGAACTGGTCATACTGGCGCCGCCATCTCTTATTAAAATCTGTAATTAAATTAAAAAATAATTTTAAAAAGTTGTTTTGTTTTATAACCCGCAATGTCACTGCTGTTGGGCAAAGCGCAAAGCTCATGCCATAGATAATAAATACACTTGGCTCATGCTGAGACTCCGAGTAATTATAATGGAGCTAGTATCGCGTCGATTCCCCGAACAAATTTTTCGTGGCACCTTTGCGGGGTGCGGGAGGCGAAGTAAACACACACAGATACAATTTCACGCATACTCTTGCAAATGTCTAATGCAAACTCTTCATGTTTCTATGAACCTACACTATAATAAACTCGCAACACATTCAAAAAGATACGCACACAAATAAAGAATGACCTGAACATATGAACAAAAATTTGGCAGAGGGGTTAGCGCATCATGCTCTCTCCAGTGGTATCTCCTCTAAGTGCTGAGTGGTCTTGTCTTGTCTTCGACATTAGAGATGAGCTACGGCCATCATCCACACAGGACAAGTGCGGCCTGTTGAATTCACAGGCCGAAGGGTCGTACGTATGCGACCGCAACGACGTGCATCACCCCACTGAGTTTCTTGCCGGTTCTTCTCAGTGGGGGCGCGTTGTGAACCGGTGGTAAACTCAGCCCTCTCTTAAGCGACCGCCCAAGCCGAGGCCGTGCCTCCCTGAGGTGCCCTTGTGCTCGTCGCTACTTCTGCCGTAAAGGCTTGTCCGGTGAAGCTGCAATGGCCATCTGCGGCTAACAGCGTCTATCATTCCCAAAAAAAAAAAAAAATTATGAATTCACGTTCGAAGGGGGAAGCCTATGATCAACTGTGGACGTCTTCTGGCCGGTGATATAAGTAACAAACGCACAAAGTTGTAACTCTCCACGTAATTTGAACATGTGACCTCCGGTTTGCAAAGGAAATCTCCACCGGCCGCACGGGCTCGCATGGCAGCCTCGCCAAATGTGCGGTCGGTGTGGACATGCCTCGGGGTAGTTCAGGGTTGAGCAGTCGGCTATCGGTAAATGGGACGCGCTCAAAGGTGCCTCGGTGTGCGCTGTTCGTTCGGTGTGGACGGTGGTTTTTTGGCTCGCGAGCCAGGCTGCAGATGTTAACGCAACTGTCCATTTCATCGCCTGATGGCTCGGCCTGCTTCGCGAGCCACGGCTCGGGGTTTCCGGGAAAACTCTGAGGCTGCCTCGCGAGTCACGCGAACCCGTGCGACCGGTGTAGACCGACCCATTGCGGCTGCAAATGTAGTACCCATAAATGCATGTAGTATACAAGAGTCAGTCTGCCGGAACGCCCGTATTAAAACCTTTGATCATTCGTATACAAAGAATTTTGGAGTTTATATGTATTACATGTGTTGAATCATGTGTATATGGACGTTATTATTTGTGCTTACGAGTATTATAAGTTTTTGGAAGTGTGACGCTGATTTGCAATTCTATGATTTGAGCGAAGGTGAGATATATTTTCCTACATAGACTTATAATATAAAAATCTCGTGTCACGGTGTTTGTGGTCGCAAACGGCTCCTCCGAAACGGCTCGACCGATTTGTATGTGATTTTTTATGTATATTTGGTAGGTATGAGAATAGGTCGTAAAGTATATTTCATACTGCTAGGTTAAGCAACGTTAGGCAATTACATAGATGGGTGACCGTTTCATTAGATTTGAACGAAGTGTCTCAGTGTTTCGGAAGGCAAGTAAAATGTAGGTCCCGGTTATAACAGACTACTAAAAAGGAGGTTATGTAGTCAACACGTATGTATATGCAATTGACAAACCTCAGTGGTTTAAATTAGTGCCAACCTATGTTTTACCTATGGAAACTGTTCTTTGTATTTAAATAAAAAAATATATAAGTAAATAAAGTTAGGCTAGATTGTAATTTATATGGTGTTACCTTACGGTACAGCATTAATAAAAGCCGTCAACTAGTGGTCGCACTAGAGGCGAGCAGTGGCGATTTGTGGCGTGTGGCGACCACCGGCGTTTACAGTGTGCGGCGAGTCCATGCAAAATGTATGAAAACAACAGGAAATAGGTCGGTGGCTGCGTTTTGTGGTTGTGGCCGGTGGTCCGTGTGCGGCGACACTAAGGAGAACAACGGCGTGGGATTGCTACCCCCGTCCCCGTGAACGCCGTGTCTGGTTCCCCGAGGGCGGGCTCAGAGGCAAGGCACTGAGTGGTTCCTGGTGCAGATCCCATCAGTGCCCTGGTGACAGCCGCGGGGGTTAAAGAATGCCCCGGTCATTCTCCACAGGCCCCGGGCCCCTTTTGAAAGATTTCCCCGTGAAAAAATGGTTCCTTGTGCAAGGAACTGTCTAGATAGATCCCACTGCAGTGTCAGGTATTCTGCCGGCAAGCAGCAGTGTGTTCCGGTGTGAACGTTGAAGTATTCTTGTGATAATATATACAATAGGTTAGATTAGTGAATCAACATTGAGATTTCTGTTTTGGACACACGAAATGAGGACAAAGAAAATAAAAAATAACGTTACAGACTGGTTTTGCAAACTCGTTTATGGTACCGTCGTCATTATGCCAACTTAGTTAATTGACATGCCATTTTAAAAATACCATTTTTTGGGTTCCATACCTAAAAGGTAAAAATGGAACCCTTGTAGTGAGACTTCGTCTGTCTGTCTGTCACACCTATATATTTCAGGAACCGCTGACGCTACCGATTTGTAACTTGAAATAGTTTTAGATCTTTCTTACCCAACCTTATCGCAAATGAAAAACATTTTCTTTTTAGTTTCTTTTTAATAGGAGTCGAAATGGGTCATCAAAATTTCAAAGTGAGACTATAGGCCGCCGTTTAACACGCGTGTCGCCTGCGCGGTGGGAGGGGAGCGGGGGCGGGTAACGCTACACACGCAGTCAATAATCCAAAGCTTTATCTCGAGATAGACATTGTTGGTAAAGAATAAAATAATAAGTATCTTTTTTTAAAGTACACACATCAAAAGTGTCTAGGGATCAACATATATTTTTGCAATAACTTTTCTCCTGATTGATATTAATTAAAATTTTCTTTAAGGATTCATCAAATAAAGTGTTTTCGTTTGTCACAGTAACGATAAACCAAGTCACCTTTGCATTAATAAAGAAATTTGCCATTTTCCTAATAAAGGGATTTTTGACATTTGAACCACTAACACAAAAGTTCGAAAAAAAGACTGAAATAACAGTTTTCTTTAAAATTTTATTGGGTAACTTAAACAATTAATAATCCGTGTTTCTACCGCGAACACTAACAACACAAGAACATCGGTTTGGCATACTCAAAATGAGTTCATCCAAATCACGCTGTGGAATGGCCGCCCATGTTCGTTGCAACAACAAAAAAAGGTCTTCTTGCGACTGGATACCCTCCATATTCGGCAGAGCTCTTCTCTGTAGCATATCCCATGCATGCTCAATCGGGTTCAAGTCTGGCGACTGAGCAGGCCAGGGCAGGACATTGATGTTAGCTGCGGCGAGAGTCTGTCTTACAACTCTTGCGGTGTGCGGTCGTCCATTATCATGCATTAACTGAAATAAGGGACCGATTTGCACTTGTAGAGGAACGATGACGTCTGATACAATCGTCTCAGCATAAATTTGAGCGTTGAGGTTGCCTCTGATCCAAATCAACTCAGTTCTTCCGCCGATCCAAATACCCGCCCATACCATGATGGTTCCACCACTATAAGGATGGGCTTCCTGGCAGGATTTTAATCGCTGTTGGCGTCCAGGGGTTCTCCAGTGTCGTATACGTCTTGTATCCGGTCTCATACCAAAACGAGACTCATCAGAAAAGCACACGAAACGCCATTGTTCTTCTGCCCAATTTCTGTGTTCAAGAGCCCATTGATATCGAATCCTACGATTGTGCATTGCTATAGGTGGTACCCGTAGCGGTCTTCGGGAATGAAGGTTCACTTCATGCAAGCGGTTTCTGACTGTTTGGTCGCTAATTAAGTTCCCTGAAGAGTGATGAAGCCTCACGGCTAACATCATGGCAGTTATTGTTGGAGCTCTTCGAGTTAAGATTTGAATATATCGGTCTTGTCTCCGTGTGGTGCAGCGATACCGTCCTCCATGGCGCTCAGCCACGGTACCAGTGCTTCGGTAACGTGTCCAAAGTCGACTGATAACACTCTGACTTGTATTCAGAGCTAAAGCCACAGTACGTTGCCGGGAACCAGCTTCTATCATTCCCACGGCTCTGAGCATTTCTTCCCTGCTTAAATGACGTCGCCGCTCCATAATAACGTTGGTTTTAATCAGTAGTAGGGAAACAGTAGCACTAATAATGTCTTCAATGCGTTGTATGTTTTTATAGGGAAAATATTGACAGCTGATTTTCATCTTTTACTCGAATTTGATTCACAGTTCCTGATTCAAATTATGAAATGCACCAAAAAGGATCCATATAAATTTATAAAGTCATAAATTTATTACAAAGCCACATCTCAATCTCAAGAAATCCGCTTAAAAATGCTTGATCCCTAGACACTTTTGATGTGTGTATTTATTTTTAAGTTTTACAAATATTTTATAATAGCTTCATAGGTACAAAATCATAAAACAATAATTAACTCCGTTTAAGAAATATTTAACCACAGATAATATTTTTATAGGACTATTCGTCACTAATATTCATATCGCTTGAATCATCATCATAGCTTGAGGAGTCAGAATCTTGCAAATTAATAATAAATCGGTCCATCTCTTCATCAACGAACTGGAAGAGCGATTCATCTTGAGATTTATCTTGGCAGTCGTATACCTTGTGCGTTTATCTTCAAGCGTCCGTAACAAAAACACCAACCGCGCGCTGCGAGCACAGCCAGCCAGTGTTGCCAGCGGACAATTTAAGAATGGGCCGAAAGCAGTGCTGGCAGGGGCCGATTTTAGGCAGTAAGGGCCGAAGTACGACTTTCCATTGATGTCCGTCGAATTCAGGGGCGGTAAGGGTTGCGGGAGGCGGAGGTTTAGGTGTACTACCCCCCTTAAAAGGAAAAGTTGCGGAGCCCCCCCATTTTCGAGTTTTTTAATTTTTAATTCTGAGGAAATTTTCCTCATTTTATTTATTAAAATTATTAATATGTGTAAAAAACAAGGGTTCCCTCTTGTTTTTAGGGGGAAAGGGGGGAGCCCTCTCCATCATAAACGGTATTAGAAAACGGGAAAATAGAGATGTAAAAAAAAACCATCGAAAATTTTAGTTTTTCTGTTTTACAAGAGCCCATTCTTCATCTTTAATTTTTAATCTTTAATGTTTAGAATGTATGACTTATGTCTATTTCTTTTTAAATAAAGGAATTGGTCAACCGAACCAATGATTTCGTTGGATTGGCTGTTGGAGGCTTAAAGGCCGATGAAGGGCCGATGGCAGCCATAGGCCGACATAGTTTCGAAAAGGCCGAAAATCGGCCCCCCAGGTGCCGATCTGGCAACACTGCAGCCAGCGCACTGCCATGCGTAGCATCCCTAATACGTCTGTGGCACTGCCGCATTTGACGTAAGCTCTCTGCTCCGCGCACCCCTTTCAACCATCCGCTAACATCTCCCCTCGCTCCCTTCTTGCCGCGCAGGCGATGCGCGAGTTAAACGGTCGGCCTATAAGTACAATATTGAATATCATATGAAAGAGCTTTATTTGTATATCTTAAAACAGATTTCTTTTTTGTTTATGTCACGTATTTTTTGGCTGATAATAAAAAATTACAAAAAAGAATCTGTTCACCGCCAACCCCCTTATCTCCGAAGATTGTGGAGGGAAAAGTCTGAAATAATACGTAATACATGCCTTATATATTTTACAGGAAAAATACAATGATATTTCTAAATAGTACAGTTTTTTAGTAATCCCAAAAAATCTCGACAAACAAACTTAGTTTTGCTATTTGATTTTTTGCTATATGAGGTGTTAAATGAATAGTAAAATTACTTTAATACGTCCAAAGATGGTATGGAACCCTCGGTGCGCGAGACCGACTCGCACTTGACCGGTATTTTTTTTTCACGACAGGAAAAGTATTAATAAAACACAAAAAAATTCTTAAGTTTGATACGGCCAGAAAAGAAACAAAAAACCGATTGTTAATAAAATTGCCTCAAATTTCCTTTTAAATGTATGTATGTACGTACATGTACTATCGCGGACACGAACGGTGTACCTGTTTTCAATAAAAATTGTTCTAACGAAGTTACGTTCACCCCGCCCGCACGTACTTTGGTCCGGCTCATGCAAGCGATTGCCGTGTTAAAGGTGATACATCGCTTGTGACCGCGAGAGTACATTACTACATCTTATAAAACGAAGTGCTCCACCGTGTCTGTCTGTTTGTCTGTTCGCGATAAACTTAAAAACTACTGAAAGGATTTTCATGCGGTTTTCACCAATAGATTGAGGGATTCATGAGGAAGGTTTCTTATATTTGTCAAGGTTTTGTGTTAATTTGATTGTTGGAGGTGCCGGAAAAAACGTGGCGTATAATGCGGCCATTACTGAGAATAGCCGGCAAGAAACTCAGCTTGGCTCGCTCAAGCAGCGCGCTCGCAGGACTTATAGCTACATGGTTGCCAACATACTATCACTACAAAATAATGAGAGCTATCACGATCGGCAAGAGATGTAGCAAGACCAAAACTAAAAGCTATCGATATAACATCGCATCGACATTTTAAAGATAAACTCAGTTATAATGTCGGTGTATAATTTGACGGGCCCGTTGGTCTAGTGGTCAGACACCCTGCCTGGTAATCGATGGGTCGTGGCTTCGATTCCCGCCGAGTGTCTGGGTGTTGTTTATTTATTTAAGTATGTATTTACAAAAAAAAGGTATATATGTATTAGTATCAGTTGTCTGGTTTCCATAGTACAGGCTCTGCCTAGTTTGGGATCGGATGACCGTGTGTGGATTGTCCCAAGATATTATATTATTAATAAAAAAAGTCGGGTAAACATTTTTTATGTCTCGATATATCGATATAAAATATCAAGTATCGAAATAATATTAAAATCAATATTCTTTTTTAGATTACAATATATTTTTCTTCAGAGGGCGGTATCATAATATTACACACACCACCCATGGGCCACTTGTCTATTTGCCCGAATGCCCCAGGCGGAGTGTTATGTTTTTCCAGAGCATGTATCAAACTCAAACTCAAAAATAGTTTATTTCAAATAGGCTTAACGCTAGCACTTTTGAAAGGTCATGTTTTTTTTAAAAAAAAAATCTACCAACGGATCACAACGCGGCCTCAACTGAGAAGATCCGGCAAGAAACTCAGTGGGCTTGTCATTTTTTCACTTTCTTTTTTTAAACTGTGTGTCATGTTGCAATTAGATCAGAGCGACAGTGTGTCTCGCCGTCGAAAAGATCTAATAAGACAGAAAAAAAAATACGACGAAAGTACAACAAACTAAAAAGCCAAAGGGATAGTAGTCGGACCAGACCCAGCAGCACCCGCGCACGAGTTGACTCGAGCAGCAGCCATCACTCCCCTCAACCATATTGGAGGGAAGGGGGTGACCCGCCACACGAAGCCGCCACAAGCAAAGACTTTTCGATGGCGAGTATGTATGTTTGCAAGTATGTATGAAAGCATATATGCATGTATGTCTATTTATTTGGCATGGCCTACAACCTAAATGGCGTGATGGACATAGTGATGCTTTTTAACTGACTTCAAAAAAGAAGGAGGTTCTCAATTCATCTATATATATATATTTTACTAGCTGACCCACGCAGCTCCGCCTGCGCTATTTTGACGTTAACTAAACTTTTAATAACAGACATTCGCATCGAATACATAACCTCCTTTTTTATAGTCAGTTAAAAACTGGGACCCACTTTTTACTTGCTCTCCAAAGCACGGACCCGTTTAGTTCAAATGGCGTTAAACGGTCACCCATCTATTTAATGACCTTACCTAACGTTGCTTAACCCGATCGATTACAAAACCTTGACAACTATCTATGAGTGTTCCCTTACTAATATTTATTATATTATAAAGAAAAAATTATAAAATCGGACCAAGCGTATAACCAAGTACCCATTTTGACTATAATCCCCTCTCCCAAAAGAACCGTGGTAGATTACGGGATAAAAAGTATCCTATGTCCTACCTCGTAGTAAGATCTCAAATCATGGCAAGCTTCATTTGAATCCATTGAGTAGTTTCGGCGTGATGCGCAGCCGTGATACAGACAGACAGACAGACAGACAGACAAAAATTAAAAAAAATACATATTCGGCCTCAGTATCGGTTATAGAATGCCCTCCAAATACAATTTTCAAAATATCTTCAATGTACAGAATTGGACCTGTTACAGTTTTATTATAAGTATAGATAGATAATTTATACTTGTTTGACCATAATTTGACAGTGAAAATTGCAACATTATCATAACCGAGATTATATTTAAAATATCGATAAGATGTTATATCGATAGCTTTTATTTTTGGTCTTGCTACATCTCATGCAGGTCGGGTTGGTTGGCAACCATGTGTCCAGTCAACTTTAATGTTTACTGTTACACAGTGTGTACTTCTCGACATCCGGCGACCCGGATATTCCGGAGCACGTCCAATCACTGTAGCAACACATAAGCTGACGCACGTTTACACTTACAGCCATTTATTGCAGTAAAATGTCATTTTCTCTTATTTTTTTCAGGAGATCCATGTATCGATTTCGAAAATAGAAATGGGACTTGTGTGAGATTCAACAAATGCTTGTCAGCTGCTTGGCTCCGCGCTCGATCCAAATCGCCTGTGGTAAGTGGCCTCCGTAGACCACCAGTGGGTATAAAAGGTACGCGTCCATTGGCCCGCGCCGGACGCACCGCACGCACGGCACGCAACGGGTTTTAGTTTGCTTTCTATGATTTTGACGGCCCGCATCGGAAAATGACGGCGCGGATAATGGACGCAGCATTATGTAAATTCATACAAAGCAAACTATAGTCTGTACCTAATAAAACTGAAAACGTTTACAGCTTTACTCGTATTATGCCATCGATATAATATATAAACTAGTTAAACATTCACGAACAAAATGACATCTAAAAAGTGGTCGCGGAGGTTGCAAACGTATCTGTGCTGGTGGCGGAAACGTAAACTAACGATTTTATAATGATAATGACTTGTAGTTTGACAGTTTCATATAAACAGTAGCGACACTCCTATCGGCAAAAATAAATTTGTCAGGATGTTGCTTGTAAAGAAATAGCGACACAAGGGCGCTATTTCTCACTACCACTTTTTGAACCGTGACACCAAATATAATTTATATAGTATATCGATGTATTATGCGGTCGTAAAACCCGCTCGCCGTATACTTGACAATGCGACGCGGCAGCAAAAAAAGCTTGGTAATACAAAGTTGTATTTGCGGCCACGCGAAGTCAACAATGTAGGCGTTATGTAGTTATTGAACCGCAAACGAATTTGTATTCATTTACAAATTCATTTGAATCTGAGTATAAAATCCGTTGCGTGCCGTGCGTGCGGTGCGTCCGGCGCGGGCCAATGGGCGCGATTGTCGAAGAATAATAATATGAGCAAGTTCCGGTTTTATGTTTACAGGTCCAATTCTGTACATTGAGGAGATTTTGAAAATTATGTTTGGAGGGCATTCTATAACCGATACTAAATCCAAAAATGTATTTTTTTTTTATTTTTGTCTATCTGTCTGTCTGTCTGTATCTCGGCTGAGCATCACGCCGAATCTACTGGATGGATTGAAACGAAACTTGGCATGATTTGAGTTAATACTCCGAGGTAGGACATAGGATACTTTTTATTCCGACATTCGGCACGGTTCCCTTGGGAGAGGGGACTAAAATCAAAATGTGTACTTGGTTATACGCTTGCTCCGATTTTATCAATTTTTCATTATAATTATAATAAATATTTGTAACGGAACACTCATAGACAGTTGTTAACAATGTTTGGAAATCGATCAGGTAAAGCAACGTTAGGTAAGGTCATTAAATAGATGGGTGACCGTTTAACGCCATTTGAACTAAACGTCTCCGTGCTTTGGAGGGCAAGTATAAAGTTTTTAAGATTTTAACCGACTTTAAAATAGGAGGTTTTGTATTCCATGCGAATGTATATTATTGGAAGTTTAGTTAACGTAAACACAGCGCGAGCGGAGCTGCGTGGGTCAGCTAGTCTGCTTATAAATGAATTGAGTGTGATTCACCTTAATATGTGTGATCTTTCGAAGAATAGTAGAATGGGGATGATGATGAAAAAATAATAATTCAAGTTAGTCAGTCAGTTAGACTATCAAAAAATACACGGACATGTATTTTTTTATTTAACAAATCAATAAAAATTGCCAAAGATATAGAGCGTCTAAGTTCGGGAGTGGGGGCTGTTGACGTCACACCTCAGTAAAATTGTATACCGGCGTGACGATCTTCGTGATTTTTTGTTTAATCGACAAAAGAAAAAATACGTGTCCAATATTTTTTGATAATCTAAATGACAGACTAAAAAAATGTTTTTAGTCATCTAGCCTATTGCGAAGGATCTGCTGGGAATGCAGAATATGAGTGCCTTTCAATTGAAATGCATAAGGCTGCCTGTCCACCGGAGCGGAGCGAGGCAGTTGAGTAAGATTGCACACTAAAGAGGAGTGGAGATTTTGTGCAATCTTATAGGTTAATATTTCTCCGTTTGTCCGCTCCATTGCCTCGCTCCGCTCCGGTGGACAGGCAGCCTAATGAGGCCTTTTTAGGCCCGCTGAAAACCATTCAGATTACAAGCCGGGCATCGCAGGTTCCAATCATTCAGGAGCGACAGTTTTGTATCATCGTTGGCAGCCGAAAGTAGTTCACTACAGAACCAAGCACTCACAAAGGGGATGAAAGAGAAAGAAAGGAGGGAGAGAAAGAGAAATAAAGAAGGGAGGGATTGTCATAAGCTACGCTTGGCTGGCGTCTTGGGGATCGCAGTATAGGTGGTAGGTAATCCAATAGAAAGACGCTGCTGCCCGTCTTCTTGTTTTCCTTTAGCCTTTTACGACAACTAATGGGAGGAGATAGGTGGTTGGTATTCTTAACTGGACACCACACGAAGAAAAGAGGGATAGTGAGGTAAATTCGTTTATTACTAAGGCGTTTATATTTCTTCTGGTCACACAACGCTTTCTATCCACGGCACGTAGAATACTAATGTATCGTGTGACGAGCGGCAGTGCAATGTGAAGGGCACTGTAGCTGGTGATATTACCGGACACAAGAGACTTGATAACTAATGTCTCGTGTGACGAGCGGCAGTGCAATGTGAAGGGCACTGTAGCTGGTGATATTACCGGCCACAAGAGACTTGATAACTAATGTCTCGTGTGACGAGCGGCAGTGCAATGTGAAGGGCACTGTAGCTGGTGATATTACCGGCCACAAGAGACTTGATAACTAATGTCTCGCGGACCTAAAAAGGCCTCATTAGGCTGCCTGTCCACCGGAGCCGAGCGAGGCAGTGGAGTAAGATTGCACACTAAAGAGGAGCGGAGATTTTGTGCAATCTTATTGGTTAATATTTCTCCGTTTGTCCGCTCCACTGCCTCGCTCCGCTCCGGTGGACAGGCAGCCTAATGAGGCCTTTTTAGGTCCGCTGAAAACCATTCAAATTACAAGACGGGCATCGCAGGTTCCAATCATTCAGGAGCGACAGTTTTGTATCATCGTTGGCAGCCGAAAGTAGTTCACTACAGAACCAAGCACTCACAAAGGGGATGAAAGAGAAAGAAAGGAGGGAGAGAAAGAGAAATAAAGAAGGGAGGGATTGTCATAAGCTACGCTTGGCTGGCGTCTTGGGGATCGCAGTATAGGTGGTAGGTAATCCAATAGAAAGACGCTGCTGCCCGTCTTCTTGTTTTCCTTTAGCCTTTTACGACAACTAATGGGAGGAGATAGGTGGTTGGTATTCTTAACTGGACACCACACGAAGAAAAGAGGGATAGTGAGGTAAATTCGTTTATTACTAAGGCGTTTATATTTCTTCTGGTCACACAACGCTTTCTATCCACGGCACGTAGAATACTAATGTATCGTGTGACGAGCGGCAGTGCAATGTGAAGGGCACTGTAGCTGGTGATATTACCGGACACAAGAGACTTGATAACTAATGTCTCGTGTGACGAGCGGCAGTGCAATGTGAAGGGCACTGTAGCTGGTGATATTACCGGCCACAAGAGACTTGATAACTAATGTCTCGTGTGACGAGCGGCAGTGCAATGTGAAGGGCACTGTAGCTGGTGATATTACCGGCCACAAGAGACTTGATAACTAATGTCTCGTGTGACGAGCGGCAGTGCAATGTGAAGGGCACCGTAGCTGGTGATATTACCGGCCACAAGAGACTTGATAACTAATGTCTCGTGTGACGAGCGGCAGTGCAATGTGAAGGGCACCGTAGCTGGTGATATTACCGGCCACAAGAGACTTGATAACTAATGTCTCGTGTGACGAGCGGCAGTGCAATGCAGCTGTCATAGGCAGGCGTGTCGCTCGCTAGTCTCGAGAGTAAAACAGTCCGATTGCTTTTCAGATCTGTTCATTCGATGGAGAGATTCCTATCGTATGCTGCTCAGATTGCGATACAGATATTGATGTGAGGTAAGATCTCTGAGACGTATTGCAGACGTGCGCGGGTGCTGCTTGGGGGACTGGTCCGACTACTATCCCTTTGGCTGTCTAGTTTGTTGTTTTTTTTATCTTTCTTATTTGATCTTATGAACGGCAGTACACACTGTCACTGGTGCTGATCTAATTGTAACAAATCAAACTTTGTTTTAAAAAAAAATGTGAAAAAATGACAAGCCCGCTGAGTTTCTTGCTGGATCTTTCTCAGTTTTTTTTTTTCCATTATTTGTTGTTTCGCCAGTAAAACTTTGTTTTCGATAAAGTTGTGCAGGAAAACGCGATTTGGTACGTGTCCTGTTTGTTAGTGTTAGGAAAATTTTGATTCAATTTGGTAATGTAATGTTCAATGTAATCTTCTCAGTTGAGGCCGCGTTGTGACCCGGTGGTAGCTTTTAAAAAAAAGTTGATTGTTCAAAAGTGAAACCTATTAGAAATAAATAATTTTGACATTGACTTTAAAGACTAGCGCAGAGCTTCGCCCGCGATTTTACCGACACTTACAACAATCATCGTTATGTTTCAACCAATTTACGCAAAACCTTGATAAATAATATATATCTAAACCTTCCTCTGGAATTACTCTATCAATTACTGAAAACTGCACTATATTCCGTTGCGTAGTTTAAAAGATTTAGCCGTACAAACTGCGGGAACGACTTTATTTTATATACTTTGTAAAGATAAGATACTTTGTAAAGATATTGAATATAAAGGTTATTAGGGTACCTTACCTTTAAGTAATTCTTTTTTTGTCCGTAGTAATCCCTGGTAAACCTCGAGAAACAAACTTAGTTTTGCGGTTTGGTTCTTCGGCTATCTGAGGTGTTAGAAGAATAGTAAAATAACTTTAATAAATCCAAAGAAGGTACGGCACCCTCGGTGCGCGAGTCTGACTCGCACTTGACCGGTTTTGCCTTAATGGCTGAAAATGGCAAATCACGCATGTTTATTTCAATGACCCTATGACCTCCCCATATATCTGCAATAATAAACGTATTGAATTGTTATTTTTTATGTTTTTTTTATTTTTCATTGTTATTTCAGTAATGTAATAGTCGGGAGAAACAATGGATTTTATTTGAGGACTGGTGAAAAGGCTTTTGACAGTGAGTATTCTGGAGATTCATTCATTGACATTATTTGCTGTTGGGAAAGAAATCACCACAACCTATAGACGTCGCTAGCAACACCAGAAGAATCGCTAGCGCGTTGCCGGCACTTAAGACCTTGTGCTGGTGAAATTACCGGTCACCAGCTACAGTGCCCTTCACGCCGGAACACAGCAATGCTTACACACTGCTGCTTGGCGGCAGAATATACCTATAACCTACTTGGACGGTTCCTAGCACAAGGAACCTACCATCTAGTCTTCCTTGCCAGGTTTTTCTAGCGCTTGACGCTCGCTAGAGCACAAATCGGGGGAGCAGTGAATGCACGCTTCCCCCGACACCCTTGCAGTCACGTTTGATTGTCCGTGGCGCCACCAGTGATACCATTGACAATTTTTCTTGTCCATGGTAACCATGTTCTACCGGTAGACACGACAACAGCGGCGAATCTTTCGCAAGATCAGCCATCTACGCGGGAGACATTATAGTGCACGAGTGCTTGCGTAGACACAAGTGCACTCACTCTTGCTTTTACCTCTCCCAATCCGATGTGACGGAAGACCGACACGACCGGGGAGAGGTCAGCAGGACCGACTTGTTACATGCCCATCCGACGCATGGAGCATCTTACTTTACAGACGATTAGGTGATCGGCCTGAAAGGAACAACTACACAAAGATGTCGCTCCCGTTGTTGTTGAAACCCCGACCTCCGGTTTGCAAAGCAAGCGGTTTGCCACTGCGCGTCGGAGGCCTTGCGGTTATACGGTCAACTTCGTGGTACCTCTAGAGATGAATTATTTTGTCGATACACTCGCGCCGTCTCATCTTCCAGTAACGTCGACTGAGGCTGGTGCTGCTGCTCACAGCGCAGAGTACCTCAAACGCCGCAAATATGAATGTCTTGGAGTGGGTTACATATTTGAGGCGTTTGGGGCAGAGACGTTGGGTCCGTGGGGGCCGGGAGCCCACCAGGTGTTCCAAAAAAATTCCGAACTCCTCGTAGGAACATCTGGAGACCGGAACGCTGGCTTTTATTTCGGTCAGCAGATTAGCATTGCCATCTAGCGTGGCAATGCTGCCAGCGTTCTGGGGACTTTGCCACCAAAGAGTGAGGACGATTTGTATATATTGTAAAATTGATTTTATTGTATTTATTATTCCCTTGTTACTCCATTATTAAGTATTAATAATTATTTAAATAATATTTTATTTTAGTTCATTCTGAATGATTAACCGACCCGTGATTAACCGTTGGGGAAGAAAAGTTCTCGAGTGGCGACAACGAACCGGAAGACGCAGCGTAGGCAGGCCACTAGGTGGACCGACGACATTGTTCGCGTTGCAGGCAACCGGTGGATGCAAATGGCAAATTGTCGTTCATTGTGGCGGTCTAAGGGGGAGGTCTTGGTTCAGCAGTGGACGTCTTCCGGCTGATGAGGATGACTGTTTGTATTGCACAGCATTATACGTGAATATATTCACAGACCTGCTTCAATATGTCTACGAGTATTAACACCTTCGCTGCGGCAAGTAAAATCATATACCTTTATCTAGTCAAGCGGTGGGTCGAAATGTGCCCCCACCGATATTCCCGCCAGTGCACGGCAGGTCTTTTTCGACCCACCAGCACTTGGGTAGATTAAAATGGTATAACTTTGCCAAAACATGATGTACTTATACAATTTTTTTTTACTATTGGAATAACCTTGAATCTGACTTCCTTGAAATTGCCCCGGTATCTACCAAACAGGAAATGACAAGTTGAAATATATATTTGTTCCTGTCGAACTCTTACAAAAACCTGAGATAATCGTTCCGCAAAAGCGGGAGGGACATAGTTTTCTTCGACCGCACTAGCTGAAGTACCGCGGCAGGCCGATATGGGCCTGTTCTGCACTGAAGGAGTTGGTTCTTCTCAGTGGGGGCGCGTTGTGAACCGGTGGTAAACTCAGCCCTCTCTTAAGCGACAGCCCAAGCCGAGGCCGTGCCTCCCTGAGGTGCCCTTGAGCTCGTCGCTACTTCTGCCGTTAAGGCTAGAGCTCCTATTGTCCGGTGAAGCTGTAATGGCCATCTGCGGCCAACAGCGTCTAAGATTCCCAAAAAAAAAAAACCCTAACAATATATTTCCAGAGTGCTACGAGTATAAGGCACATCTGCCGTACCCGTGTCCTATTTTCAATGGTTTAACGAGGGTCTACTCGTCAAAGTGCGTCAAAATTTTCCAAACCGGCTCGCACGCGTATACCACCATAGGAGGAATGGCGGCCAGAAGAGCTGAGTACCCACATATGGTATATACTAAATCATCATTATCACATAACATAGGTCTCCCCTTGAGCCTTCAGAGTCGCTGGACGTTCGGGTTGTAGGCCATAGGACGTCCATTGTGTACGACGACTCCAAAGAGGACGGCGGCGGGGTTGCAACCCCCGTCCTCGTGAACACCGTGACAGGTTCCCGGGGGGCTCAAAGGCAAGGCACTGAGGGGCCCCCGGTGCAGATCCCATTAGAGAGCCCTGGGGTGCTGATGCGACAGCCACGAGGGTTTTAGTGGGTAAGATTCCCATATACCCTGGTCGAGCCCCACAGCTCCCGGGCACCTTTTGAAGGAAACCCCCGCGTCAAATAAAGGTCTCCCCTTGAGAGAGAGGGAGTGCCATAATCCCCTTGGAAGGCGTCTTGAGGATTGCAGTAGTACGCGGTAACTGGTTTCTCTTACGACACCTAAGGGGAAGATTTGGAGAGTGCTATTGTTACCCTGAACTGATCAAATTGTTAATGGATTTTTTTATACTACCGCGGTGGCAAGCGTGCGGCCCGCCTGATGGTAAGCAGTCACCGCAGCCTATACACGCTAGCAACACCAGAAGAATCACTAGCGCGTTGCGTAGATATTAAGTCTTTGTGTCCGGTAATTTGACCGGCGAAAGTGCCTTTCACGCCGGACCACAGCAATGCTTACACACTGCTGCTTGGCGGCAGAATATCTGACACTGCGGTGGTATCTACCTGGACGGTTCCTAATACAAGGAACCTCTCTCTCTCTCCAACTTAAGAGCTGGGCTCTTGTCGGTGAAGCAATTTCCAATCTGATCTATTATATGCTTTCATTTTGACCTCCTGATACGACATTCCACCCACTTCTTCTGCTACCTGCTTCATAAAACTTCGTCTGGGTCTTCCTCTTCCCCTTTTCCCTTCTATTTTACCTTCCACTATCGTTTTAAAGAAGGTGTCGTGTCGTATCAAGTGGCCAATCATCTTTCCTCTCCTATTCTCAATAGATCTCAAAATTTCTCTTTCTTCATTGACCAGTTCTAAAACTTCCTCATTCGTCTTCCTTTCTGTCCAACTTATTCCCTCCATTCTTCAACAAGGAACCTACCGCCGTGTTTTTTTTTTGACGCGGTGGAAATCTTCCAATGATCCCCGGGAGCTGTGGGTCTCAACCGCGGTGGGATCTGCACGAGGGGCCCCTAAGTGCCTTGCCTTTGAGCCCGCCGCCGGGGGGCGCATTGTAGCCCCCCGGGAACCAGTCACGGTGCTCACGGGGACGGGGGTCGCAACCCCGCCGCCGTCCTCCTCGGAGTCGCCGCCGTACTCAATGGACGTTCTAAGGGCCCACACCCCGATCGTCCAGCGACTCCGAAGGGGAACCTACCACCTAGTAAATAAAACGAAATAAAGTTTTTAAATAAAACGAAAATGGTCCTTTGGGGTCGTTCTGGTGTAAAGGGCACTATAGCTAGTGATATTAGCGGACACAAGAGACTTGATAACTAATGTCTCGGGTCAGTAGCGGACTAACGGGGGGGCGGAGGGGGCGGTCCGCCCCGGGCCTCGGGTCCAGGGGGGCCTCCAAACTCCGATAGCTACGTATTAAAGAGTACATCATACCTAGATTATTTTAAGAGTTCCAGCGCACAAACTCTGTTACAATACAATACAAATACACTTTATTGCATACCCAAAAATACATTTTAAACTTTGATTAATATATCTCTGCTAGTTTATGACAATGCAAAATTTAGCTTGTTTGAAATGAACTAGCCGATGTCCCTTCAATTAAAGCTCGAAGACAGCCATAATGTTATTAGAATATGTGTTAGTATTAGGTAGGAGGAGGAGGAGGAGTTGGAGGCCCCATGATGTACGTAAATAAAATAAAAACGTATTACAATGTACCATTGGTTCCAGTCGTACCTGACCTGTGGTCTATTCAACAGGGAGTAGTCACCATCGGTTCACAAGGCGGCCTAAATTCAGAAGATATTTTTAGGCGACTTCAAAAAAGGAGGAGGTTCTCAATTCAACTGTACCTACATATACCTGTCTTTTTCGTTACAATCATACCATCAGCAATAGCGAGTTTTGCCATACGAAAGATAAAACGAAAAAAAAAATTCGAGACATCCTGGGCCTGGGAGCAGGAATGTGCGTTCCCTCCAGCACGCTCATGATTGCTCCTAATTACGAACGCAGTTGTTACCTCGAACGCATCCTCACATACCACGGGGTCAATTAAGTTGGGGCCTGGGATTATAGGATCCCCGGAAATGGAACTGGCCGATCTTCTTGAAAAAATAGCATAGACTATGAGCTGCGCAATAGGAGTATTAGACAAAGTTTATGTTCATCGACCATAGCGGGACCATGGAACGAACGAACAAGCTGCTAGACCTAGATTTACTGCACTAATTTATATATCTAGGCTTACTAATAAGCGATAATGGAGACTGTGTTCAAGAGGTAATTAGAAGATTCCAGATGGCAAAAACTGAAGTAAAAAGACTCGATAAGATATATAAGAGCAGAGTTATTCACCGTGCAATAAAATATAAATTAATGCGTATTCTGGTCTTCTGGATCTTCCTATATGCCTCTGAAACCTGGAAATGAATGGCTTGCATTCTTTATAAAGTAGATGCATTCGAAATGTGGTGTTGGCGTTGGAGCAGAATGCTAGGCAATATCGTGGACCGAGGGTCGTACTAATGCAAGTATTTTCCAAGAGCTAAACATCAAAGAGCGCCTAAACACGTCCCCAACTACTTCGGGCACACGGGTAGGAGAAAATCGGACAACCTAAGAAAGGCTTATCATCACAAGCTAAATTAACGGCAGGAGAAGCAGATGATACATGCCGATGCTATGGGCAGATACTAACACAGCGGTTACGAGAATAATGCTCAAGATCTAGCATCATAGAGAAGGAGGTGGCAAAAGTCTGGCATTATTTGCGTCCTTCAGTCACAAGAAGAAGAATGTCACGAAAATATCGTCTGTTGAAATTTAACGTTTTCACCCTGTAGGTATAGCCTGAGAGAGCCTATATACACAACAAGTCAAAAGTTCAAAACCCATTTAACTGTTTAGGCTGTAGAGCGTGCCAAAGAAATAGACATACATACATAATTTCGAAAAACATAGCCCTCCTTCTGGGTAAGTCAGGCAAAAATACGACACTTCTGACCGGGGGGGCCTCATTACCTTACGCCGCCCCGGGCCCCCGACCGGGTTAGTCCGCCACTGTCTCGGGTGACCAGCTATAGGCATGCGTGACGCTTCTAATCAGGGAAACATCTTGCTACTCTCGATATTTACTTATCAGTTGGTTAAGCTTCATCAGGCACGGCCGTTTAGGCTGAGCCCCCATTGGTGCGTTCGTTGCGTCAAGTCGTCGCAACGAATCAACGCATTACGACGATAAATCCAAAAGAAAGACGCTGTTGCCCCTCTTCTTGTTCTCGGTTAGTCGCCTCTTACGACACCCATCGAGAGGAGATGGGGGGATGCAATTCTAACCTGACACCGCACGGGTAAACTGTAACTTAGGGGTCGTCCATTAATCACGTGATGTTTTTTAGCAACTTTTTAACCCCTCCCCTCCTCCTGGTGATATGTGGTGAGGTTTTAAACTACCAAAAAAATCACGTGTATTTTTTTTGTACAAAGTATATTGAAATTGACGGGCCCGTTGGTCTAGTGGTCAGACACCCTGCCTGCTAACCAATGGGTCGTGGGTTCGATTCCCGCCAAGTGTCTGGGTGTTGTTTATCTATATAAGTATGTATTTACAAAAAAAAAAGTATATAAGTATTAGTATCAGTTGTCTGGTTTCCATAGTACAGGCTCTGCCTAGTTTGGGATCGGATGACCGTGTGTGGATTGTCCCAAGATATTCATCATCAGCCGGAAGACGTCCACTGCTGAACATAGGCCTCCCCCTTAGAACGCCACAATGAACGACAATTGGCTATTTGCATCCACCGGTTACCTGCGACGCGCACAATGTCGTCTGTCCACCTAGTGGGAGGCCTGCCAACGCTGCGTCTTCCGGTTCGTGGTCGCCACTCGAGAACCTTTCTTCCCCAACGGTTATCGGTTCTTCGAGCGATGTGGCCTGCCCATTGCCACTTCAACTTGCAGATTCTGAGAGCTATGTCGGTGACCTTAGTTCTTCGGCGAATCTCCACATTTCGGATTCTGTCGCGCAAAGAAACTCCGAGCATAGCTCTCTCCATGGCTCGTTGTGTGACTCTGAACTTTTCTAAAAGGCCAGCCGTTAGAGACCACGTCTCAGTACCATATGTCATCACTGGCAACACACACTGGTTAAAAACCTTCGTCTTCAGGCACTGCGGTATTTTGGACGAGAAGATATCGCGTAGTTTCCCGAACGCTGCCCATCCGAGTTGGATTCTTCGGGCGACCTCTTTGTCAAAGTTGGACCGACCTAACTGGACAGTTTGTCCTAGGTATACGTAGTGGTCAACAACTTCGAGTGTATCGTTCCCAACAACTACCGGTACGGGTGCAACATGGACATTAGACATGATCTTCGTCTTGTCCATGTTCATTTTAAGACCCACCTGTTGGGAAACGCTACTGAGGTCGCTGAGCATCGTATTGAGGTCCTCCAGCGACTCTGCCATAATGACTATATCGTCGGCAAAACGAAGGTGAGTGATGTATTCGCCATTGATGTTGATGCCGAATCCGTACCAGTCCAAGAGCTTGAAAACGTCCTCCAATGCGTTTGAGAACAGTTTCGGAGAAATAACGTCTCCCTGTCTCACACCTCGCTGCAATGGGATTGGTTTCGTGCTCTCTTCCTGTAGTCGGATCGACATGGTGGCGTTGCTGTACAAACACTTCAACACTTCGATGTACCTATAGTCAATGTGGCACCGCTGGAGGGACTGCAATACCGCCCAGGTCTCGATTGAATCGAAGGCTTTTTCGTAGTCCACAAACGCTAGACATAATGGCCGATTATACTCCTCGGTCTTCTGTATAATCTGGCGGAGCGTATGTATGTGGTCTACGGTGCTAAAGCCTTTTCGGAACCCGGCTTGTTCGGGAGGCTGGAAGTCATCAAACCTGCGTTCGAGACGGTTCGTAATGACTCTCGAAAACAGCTTGTATACATGGCTCAGGAGTGAGATGGGTCTATAATTCTTCAATAAAGTGTTATCACCTTTTTTGAAGAAGAGAACCACCACACTCCTGTGCCATGCTTCTGGCGTAGTACCCTCGAGTAAGACGGAATTAAATAACTTCTGGAGGACTAAAAGTACCGG
The DNA here is from genome assembly GCA_911728495.1 of Furcula furcula. Taxonomy (NCBI): domain Eukaryota; kingdom Metazoa; phylum Arthropoda; class Insecta; order Lepidoptera; family Notodontidae; genus Furcula; species Furcula furcula. The sequence continues at coordinate 53,287,051 of OU452242.1, forward strand.
TTTTCCACCCGCTCTCAGAAGTTCTGTTGTGATTCCGTCTTCACCCGGCGCCTTGTTGTTCTTAAGCTGTTTGAGAGCCATTCTAATCTCGTACAAGCTGATGTCTGGGATGTCCTCAGTGTAGTGTCGGGTTAGTTGGGCTCTGGTGTCCTGAGCTATTCGGGCAATGGGTTTTCGTGTCGAGGTGTACAACTGTCCGTAGAACCTCTCGAGCTCTCTCAATATCTCCGACTTTGATGAGATGACACTGCCGTCGTCGATCTTCAGCTTGGTCACTTGGCTTTGCCCAATAGACGAATTCTTTGCAAACACTTTAGAGCCTTGGTTCCGCTCAATTGCGTCCTTAATACATGCTGTATTATAGGAACGCAAGTCGTGTCGCATGGATTTCGAGATTCGTCTATTGAGTTCAGCATATTCCGACATATCAGCTGAAGATTGCAGTCTCATCTCAGTTCGGGTTTCCATTAACTTAGTGGTTTGATTGGAGAGCTTCTGAGGCTTATTACGGCGTGGGGTCTTAAAGAACTTGGACCCCACTGCATGGACAGTTTGCACCAACCCATTGTTTAACTCGTCCGCAGTTTCGCATTCGGCTAGGCACTGGAAGCGATTGTGTAGTTCGAGTTGAAAGTCTTCGGGGTTTTGGATTTGGGCGGTTCCCGGGCGGAGCGTGGACTTCATCAGACGGGACCTCTCAAGCTTGACATTGATATTCAATGTGCCTCTAACAATGCGGTGATCGCTACCGGTTTTCACCCTGCCGATCACGGAGACATCATCGAATATATGCTTGTTGGTCGTCATGATGAAGTCGATCTCATTTTTGGTTGAACCATCGGGGCTTATCCACGTCCACTTCCTGGATGGTCGCTTCTTGAAGAAGGAGTTCATCACAAAGAGTCCCTCCTTCTCCATGAAGTCGACCAGCCGCTGGCCCCTTTGGTTCCGCTGTCCGTACCCATATGACCCCACTTTCAACTCATCGCCATTCCGTGTGCCCACCTTCGCGTTGAAGTCCCCCATAACAACGGTGAAGTGTGTTTTGGAGGTATGTATGGCTTCTGCTATCTCCTCATACATAGCCTCTACTTCATCGTCAGGGTGTGCCGAGGTCAGCGCGTAAACCTGTATAACCTTCAACGAATACCGGCTGGTTATTCTGAGTATAAGGTACGCTACCCTGCTCGACACACTATCGACCTTTATAACGTTGTTAATGAGGGACTTACGGACGAGAAACCCAACACCACCCTGAGATTTTCGGTCTCCTTCCCGGAAGAAGAGCAAGTTTCCGGAATCAAGGGTTATCGTATCCTGACCCTCTCGTCGGATTTCAGATAATCCCAAGATATCCCAACGTAACTTGCTCAATTCTTCCTCCAGCTCGATAATCTTCTCGTCAGTCCTAAGCGTGCGGACATTATGTGTTGCCAGGGCCAAAGTTCGGTGGGGGTGGTAGCGGGGCATCTGCCGGAGATTCTTCGCACCCCCTGCTCGACCGTTACCCCGCCCGCTACCAAGGCGGGGAATAGAGGAGCTGCCGGGGACTGGGGGCCGTAAATTAGCATTGTCAATCATTGGGGGGGGGGGGGGGTTGCCATAATCCCCACGCTTGGCAGGCGTCTTGGGGATCGCAGTTTCGAAAAGATGGATATATTACACAGAAAACGCTGCTGCCCGTCTTCTGGCTTCTGGCTGGCCCAAGATATTATTATATTATTATTAAATTTTCGGAATATTATCTTTAAATACAGGTAACTGATTAAATGTTGAAGGGGAAATCGTTGCCGGCAACGGTGAGTCAAGGCCACGTGCCACTGTTTGGTTTAGAAATCGTGCATTCAACGAAAAATAAATACACGTGATGTCTAATTATACCCCTCCCCCCTCCTGGTGATATTTCGTGATGTTTTCGGACCCCCCCCCATTTTCGCCTCACGTGATTAATGGATGACCCCTTACTCATATTATGATTCACCAAAAGTGGCCTTATTAAACCCGCAGGTTGGCCACTAAATTATCCAATGTGTAATATCATCTTTTTGTACAGGCCCTTCTAGGATATGGAACTGATCTAAACACGACCCAATGGCTTTGTGGAGGCACCATCATTAGTGATAAATTCGTCCTGACTGCTGCTCACTGCATAGCCAGCGCTGGCTTGTAAGTTTCCTTATTGAAATCTATACTTATAATAAAACTGTAACAGGTCCAATTATGTACATTGAAGATATATTGAAAATTATATTTGGAGGGCATTCTATAACCGATACTGAGGCCGAAAATGTTTTTTTTTTTTAATTTTTGTCTGTCTGTCTGTATCACGGCTGCGCATCACGCCGAAACTACTGAATGGATTCACATGAAATTTGGCATGATTTGAGATCTTACTACGAGGTAGGACATAGGATACTTTTTATCACGTAATCTAGCACGGTTCTTTTGGGAGACGGGATTAAATTCAAAATGGGTACTTGGTTATACGCTTGGTCCGATTTTATCAATTTTTCTATAAAATATAATAAATATTAGTAAGGGAACACTTATAGAGAGTTGTTATCAAGGTTTTGTAATCGATCGGGTTAAGCAACGTTAGGTAAGGTCATTAAATAGATGGGTGACCCTTTAACGCCATTTGAACTAAACGTTTCCGTGCTTCGGAGGGCAAGCACAAAGTGGGTCCAAGTTTTTAACCGACTTTAAAAAAGGAGGTTTTGTATTCTATGCGAATGTATATTATTGAAAGTTTAGTAAACGTAAACACAGCGCGGGCGGAGCTGCGTGGGTCAGCTAGTTACCAATAAATTCATTCAGTCTCTCTCTTCCTTTACTCTCACAATCCGATGTGACGGAAGACCGACACGACCGGGGAGAGGTCAACAGGACCCACTTGTTACATGCACATCCGACCCATGGAGCATCTTACTTTTCAGACGATTAGATGATCGGCCTGCATTGTCCTAGCCAGTAAGGAACAACCATGGGCGGGTAAGTGGCTAGTGTTTCCCTTGCTTTCCCCTTGCTTGCTAGGTTTTCCCATTATTTTGCTTAATGAGCCTAGCTCCTTGCCTACTTAACGTGCTAGGTATGTGCTGAAATTACCCGGCTCAGTTACTGAACAACAAGTATCGGTTGACGAAATGCAGTTAAATGCAGCTGTATCTATGCAGGCGGGTCAAAAAGTTGGAAAGAAATAGAACTAGCGACAGGCGGACAGGCGATGTATCAAATCGCGGCTCACCGTTTTATCCAGGCCAAATTAAACACAAACCGATAATTAAGACTCATTTACATGATGCCATTTTCTTCTACATACCTACAAGACCAATAATTGAATGCATCGATATAATATATAAACTAGATAAACATTCACGAACAAAATGACATGTAAAATGTGGTCGCGGAGGTTGCAAACTTATCTGTGCTGGTGGCGGAAACGTGAACTAACGATTTTATAATGATAACTAGCTGACCCGCGCAGCTCCACCCGCGCTTTTATTACATTTTGCTCCCCTTTTCACCCTCCTCCCTTGATTTATTTCTCTCCATCTCTCTCTCTCTCTCTCTCTATTATAAGAAAAATATAATTCTATGCTCTTTCTCTCATCTCTCTTTCCCCCACCCGCATCGGTCCCCGTCACATTCCCCCTTTTCCTCTCCCCGTTGTCCCCTATCTGAACCCTATCCCCCCATCTCTCTCTCCCAACTTGCTCCACCTAACTTCCCCGATCCCTCACCCCCTCCTCGAATCCCCTCTCCCTCTCTGTCCTCTCTTGCAACCTCCTCTCATTCTATATATCCGTCAATCATGGTATCAGCGGCATGAAATATACTTTACGACTTATTGTCAGACCTACTATACCCGATATGCACACAAAATTTCATACATATCCGTTCATCCATCTATTTAATTACCTTGCCGTATGTTGCTTAACCTTTACCTAGCGGCATGAAATATAATTAATGGCCTATTATCAGACCTACCCGATATGCACATAAAATTTCATACAAATCGGTTCACCCATCTATTTAATGACCTTACTTAACGTTGCTTAACCTACCGGTATAAAAAGTATCCTATGTCCGTCTCCTGGTCCTAAGCTACTTCCCTACCAATTTTCAGCCAAATCGGTTGAGCCGTTCTTGAGTTATAAATAGTGTAACTAACACGACTTTCCTATAAATATATAGATTAAAGTTCTATGGTGATTGTATGTTCAATTTCACCGATAGATGGCGCTGTTCATAATGTAAATCACGCTAACATCGTAAATTACTGTCTAATGATATTCGATAGTGAAAGTTCTAAGCTTTTCGCATCTTTTATTGTTGCGACTGTAATACAATACCTATACACTACCTAGACTTGGGGAGTTTCATTAAAATTTCATGATCTAGTTTGGACTCGCTCGGGATTTACAGATTTTAACTTTTCAAAGATATAATGTCATATTGCTATCAGCAAAGTACTTAGAACAATACATAAATCTAATGAAAATGTCCTGGGTGTACTGGATCGGCTTACCCCTTACAAAAATTGACCCTTCGCCACTGCCATATCTTATGCAAACTAAATGTCTGCTCAGTCCCTATTGTATATAGCGTAATAATACATATCTTAACTGATCAGTCTATAATTACCCTATTCACATACAAAGGAAATTACGTGGTAATATGTGCAAGTAATGTTTCACTGCTTAGCCCCTATGAAACATAGCGTGATGTTTTATATACCAATTTATATCTTGACTTCTACACCACACATCAGTGAAAGTTCTATCAAAATCCATCCACGGGTTTTCAAATGATACCTGGACAAACAGAACGACAGACAGACAGACAGACAGACAGACATACAATAATTCCAAAAAAAATTGTTTTGGCCTCTATGTCGATAGTATAGTATCCCCACATAGAAATTTTGGAAAAATATTCAATGTACAGAAAAAGTCCTCTTTGAGTTTTATTATAGTATAGATAGAAGATAGATGACTTGCAGTTTGACAGTTTCATATAGACAGTAGCGACACTCCTATCGGCAAAAATAAATTTGTCAGGATGTGGCTTGTAAAGAAATAGCGACACAAAGGCGCTAATTCTCGCTACCACTTTTTGAACCGTGACACCAAATCTAGTTTATATATTATATCGATGATTGAATGCAATAAATGAAACCGAATAATTGATCTTCAAGAATTGTAAGTAACTGTTTACACGCGGATACTAGTTAAAAATTTGAATGTAATTGTTGAATGCAAATCTTGCCCAATAGAGCAAGAATGTGACATGTGGTTCAGACGATGCAAGGAAATTATTGCCTCAGTATTAATGTATGCAACAGGCAAGAAACTTGCATCGTGTAAATGGGCCATTATGGCATTAGCGAACCAACAAAGACAGAAAAAAAATATTTACCTATCACACATTGACTAATAGAAAAAATGTTAACAGGGGTCCTGTGAAGTACGCTGCGCTGGGTATACTCAAAAGATCTGATCCTGCCGAACTGTGGCAGGTATACAAACTGAAGAGGATCATCCCTCATCCGATATACAAATCACCCGCCAAGTATCACGATATTGCACTCCTAGAAACCGCCACTCGGTGAGTACTTTTTTATCATCATCATTATCAGGCCATCAGCCCTTTTTTTTTGACGCGGGGGAATCCTTCCAAAGATCCCCGGGAGCTGTGGGGCTCGACCGGGGTATGTGGGATTCTTACCCACTAAAACCCCCGTGGCTGTCGCATCGGCACATGAGAGGGGGGACCCCAGGGTTCTCCGGTGGGATCTGCACCAGGGGCCCCTCAGTGCCTTGTCTTTGAGCCCGCCGCTGGGGGGCGCTTTGGACGTGGACGTTCTAAGGCCCTACACCCAGCGACTCCGAAGGATCATTATCAGCCCACATTAACCCGCTGCTGGACATAGGCTTCCCCCAAGTCACGCCACTGAGCCCGATCTTCGGCTCTCCTCATCCAGTGTCTGCCAGCCGCTCTGCGGATATCGTCGCTCCACCTAGTCACAGGGCGTCCTACACTACGCTTCCCGATTCGCGGTCTCCACTCCAGAACCAGTTTACCCCAACGGTATTCCGTTCTTCGGCCAGTATGACCAGCCCACTGCCACTTGTACTCTTTACGACTAGGTAACCTTCGGAGTCATGGACGTTTGGGGTGACTACAAGGAGGTGGCGGGGTTGCGACCCGGCGTTCCCGGGGGGCTACAGGCGGCGGGCTCAAAGGCTAGACACTGAGGGACACATACTGCAGATCCCACCAGAAAGTCCAGGTTTCCCCTCTAATGTGCCGATACGACAACCACGGGGATTTTATTGCGTAAGAATCCCACATACTCCGGTTGACCCTCCACAGGCCATGAATCATCGGGCTAAGAGACTATGCTGTGAGGCGTCGATCATAAACACAAAGATACACGTGTAAGCACGCACACACATACAACTCTAACTGCCGCTCTCACAAACGACAATTAACTTTAATTCCAATTAAGTAATTTTTTGTAATCTATTTATTTTGACTTTCAGAGCCTCTTATGCTTATTTTTGACTAATTATTAAGAAATTATTGATATATCTACTTACTCTGAACGTAATTAAGTATTAATTGGCTTCAAGTGTCGAAATCATATATCGATGGTCAAAATAAAGCAATTTCGAAAAATTCCAAACTTATCGAAGTCTCAGGAGACCGCCGGGCTGGTAGCTTTTTCTGCCAACGTATAAGCTTGGCTATACAAAGGGATAATGCCGCCAGTCTTTTAGGTACCCTTCCCTCCCAGTGCGGCGACAACTTCGAGGAAGTTTTTTACCTAGTTTAAGTGTACATATTTATAAATAAACTGTAAATATTTTGTTTCAATAATAACTTTGTCATAGTACAATTAACTATAATTGACGTTTGTAGGTTCGGCATCTATTATGTCAAGGGATATAGGATATATAGGAGACCACTAGTACTACTTTTTACTAAGTGGTAGGAACCGTCCAGGTAGGTACCACCGCAGTGTCAGATTTTCTGTCGCCAAGCAGCAGTGTGTAAGCATTGCTGTGTTCCGGCGTGAAGGGCACTGTAGCTGGTGAAATTACCAGACACAAAGACTTCATATCTAATGTCTTAAGGGTCGGCAACGCGTTTGTGATTCTTCTGTTGTTGCTAGCGTCTATAGGCTGCTTACCGTCAGGTGGGCCGCACGCTTGCTTGCCACCTTGGCAGTATAAAAAAAGACCCCTGCCAAGCTGTGGGACAATATAACAATATTTAAGTTAACCATTCGTCCTTTAGTATTAAGTTTAGCAGAGAAGTATTACCAGCCTGCCTTAACACGGGCTTCGCATCCGAGGTATCTGCATGGGCTACCGGTTGGGGCTCCCTGGGATATCGCGAGGAGCTGGCTGATAACCTTCAGACTGTAAGTTGGAATGATATCAATTATAAAATCACAAAAATCCGTAATGCGTACTAACCATAGGGTTTATATATTAAGAATAGAGTACGCGTTTGTCTATGGTCCCATTAAACAAAGCGTAGGCAGATTTTCTTCTACGAGGCAGGTTCTTTGAACTGTTTAAAGTTATATTACAAGAGTCATATTGATATGTAAGTGATAAGTAGTAATAGGTTTGATCTGTAACAAGCGCAAATATCTAAATACAGCTGACGTTATTGTACCTATTGTCGTGTACCTGATATATATGTATTTTGATGTTCTTACCTGTGCCTACGGTTCTTACTTGCATTTAAGCAATCTATAGTACTTTTACTGATTTTTGTTCGGTGGTACTAACATTTTATACATAGACAATATCATTGGGTACACTACAACTCATCTCGTCTTCAAGATCTGTCAATTGCCATTTTTTAAGAGTTAAAAAAGTACAAGATAAAAACTGACATTGGCTAAATACACCCGTGTGAAGCCAGAAGCAAACAAAAAAAAAAAAGTACAAGATGGCTGCTGACGGCTGACATTTTAACTTTTTTTTTAAATAAAAAAATTAAAAAATTTGCCTATGATACTCCCACAACTGAGACGAATCTAAAGACCAAACAGCAGACATAATATTAGTTAAAATCCATCAAACCATTTTGGCTGTATGCCGTGCCAAAGAAATATATACCTACATTCATAATCTTGAAAGACAACATAAATTCGTGCAAAAAGAAAGCGACTAAAAAACTGTAACTAAGTACCTAACTAAAATGCATTGAAAATGTCAACGCAAGCTTCCACAATTCGCGTGTGCGTCTTCACGTTCACGCACAACTGAGACGAACTGTATGTGTGCGTGAGTGCGATTCTTCAATCGCACTCACGCACACATACACCGTACACGACCAGCGACGGCCGGGCTGCGCCCCACCATTAGCGCGGGGCTCGGGACTGGACGTTCGGCACGCGATCAGTGCACAACCTTTTTGTACTTACTGTATAATTGCCAATAAATATCACTAAGATCCAAAGCTCGACTTTCCTTGGAAGACCTTGAAGACTACCTCAGCGGCCACAGAAAATATAAACCGAAAATATATTGAAGTCAGTGCTCTCCGAATGCTTGCGAAACTACTATCCCGTTGGCCTTGTAGTTTGTTGTAATTTTGTCGTAAATTATTGTTTTCTTCTTTTCTCCCTTGTTTTATGTTTCGAACGGCAGGACACACTATCGCTAATGTTGATCCAATTGTAACAAGACAGCACAAGGGCACCTCAGGGAGGCACGGCCTCGGCCCAAGCCGAGGCCGTGCCTCCCTGAGGTGCCCTTGTGCTCGTCGCTACTTCTGCCGTAAAGGCTAGAGCGCTTCAAGCGCTCGCCTCCTATTGTCCGGTGAAGCTGCAATAGCCATCTGCGGTTAACAGCGTCTATCATTCCCAAAAAAAAAAAAAAAAAAAAAAAAAAAAAAAAAAAAAAAAAAAAAAAAAAAAAAAAAAAAAAAAAAAAAAAAAAATGACAAGCCCGCTGAGTTTCTTGCCGGATCTTCTCAGTTGAGGCCGCGTAGTGATCCGGTGGTAGCTTTTAAAAAAATTACCAATTAAAGGTGCTAACTTAAGTTAAGCCGCTTTGAAATAAGTATTTTTGACTTTTGACTTTGGCTATCACGAAAACGCACATAACGCATTCGATCGAACTGAAGAACTGAACGTCTCTCCGTGCTTCGGAGGCTTAGAGGAGATACCACTGGAGATAGCATAATGCGCTAACCCCTCTGCCAAATGTTCTTAAGGTCAGGTCTGCATTCTTTATTTGTGTGCGTATCTTTTTGAATGTGTTGCGAGTTTATTATAGTGTAGTTATGCGTGAAATTGTATTTGTGTGTGTTTACTTCGCCTCCCGCACCCCGCAAAAGTGCCACGAAAAATTTGTTCGGCGAATCGTCGCGATACTAGCTCCATTCTAATTACTCTGAGTTCGGAGGGCACGTAAAACGTCAGTCTAAAAATGCCACTTTCGGTGAATCATAATATGAGTAAGTTACAGTTTCATTTTTATTCGTATGGCAGCATTAATTAACACCAAATATGAATATGCTAATGAATTAATTTATGATTCACTTAAAGTTACGAAAATTACAGGAATTGCGAAGGGTCTGCTGGGTATGCAAAATACGAATTTAACAGAGGAACTCAGTAGTCGTTAAGCCAAGTAAGGCTAGGGCAAACGGCAGCTTAAACAACGCTGACAAAAGTTTGGCTACTAACCATACATACCTACGAAAAAAAAAGATATATGATCCTTTACATCGGCCGCTCCGAAATTTCTCTTCCAGGTGGAACTATTGAAGTATAGCGAAGATGACTGTGCGGCTTTTTATCCAGAACATAGACTCTTGGTGAATGGCTACGATCCTCAAACACAGATGTGCTACGGAGACAAAGACAAAGACACGTGCGAGGTATGTTGACCTACGGCGTAAACCGGCTTATAGCGCGAAATAAGCCGGTCAAAATATGATAAACTTTTCTGGGCAGTAAGCAGTGTTGCCAGATCGGCCCCTGGGGGGCCGATTCTCGGCCTTTTCGAAACTATGTCGGCCTTTGGCTGCCATCGGCCCTTCATCGGCCTTTAGCCTCCGACAGCCAATCCATCGAAATCATTGGTTTGGTTGTTCCTATTCTAAAAGCTGTACTAAAGTGCTATACTTTATATATAAAGAAATAGACATAGGTCATACGTTCTAAACATAGATGTAAAAGTAAAGATGAAGGATGGGCTTGTGGCAACACGACACAAGCAGATGGCGCCACAATTACCACGCGACCACAGCGACGCGAGGACAAGCAAGCAGTATCACATACAACGCGATAGATGGCGACACCTCCGATCCTGAATCTCGCAAGCGAAGTTTCTCCAACTTGGAGTATATATACAACATCCCGACAACAACTGTCGGGGGCTTCGGCCCTGGCCGAGCATCACACCTCGCTCGGTCGGAGGATCCTCCCTTTAGCGCCGCCGTAACTTCGCCAAATCTGGTGACCCCGACGTGATATTGACGCAGCCTTCGGATCGGACAACAGCCCAGCTTCGCCATCGTTCTCTCCCCACAGCAGTAACTCTCCAGCTTCAACCAGCGAGTCACAAGCCAGCCAGTATCCCGGCCTCATCGGACGACCACCGCATGCAGCTACAGAATGCAAGCCTGGTCAACCTTCGGCCACAACTTGGCACAGCACCCCTGCACTACGGCCAGTCCTTGTAAGAAGAGCGCATTTCTCTCACCGGTACGACTAGCAGCCGCCAGCTATACGCACTGCACACCTTGACCCACTAAGGACGACGCAGCATCAGCCCCGACTCACTGGGACTACGCACCGCAGTTCCGACTCACTGGAACTGCATCCACTGGCACTGGCATAGCGACTGGAGCGCAAGGACGAGCTGGCATATGAAGACAGTTGATCGACTTCCAGTCTTCGGGGGGGAGTGATGTGGCAACACGACACAAGCAGATGGCGCCACAATTACCACGCGACCACAGCGACGCGAGGACAAGCAAGCAGTATCACATACAACGCGATAGATGGCGACACCTCCGATCCTGAATCTCGCAAGCGAAGTTTCTCCAACTTGGAGTATATATACAACATCCCGACAACAACTGTCGGGGGCTTCGGCCCTGGCCGAGCATCACACCTCACTCGGTCGGAGGATCCTCCCTTTAGCGCCGCCGTAACTTCGCCAAAGGCTCTTGTAAAACAGAAAAACGAAGATTTTCGTTTTTGTTTTTTTAATTAACATTTCTTGTTTCACGTTTTTTATTACTGTTTCTGATGGAGAGGGCTCCCCCTTTGCCCCACAAAACAAGGGGGAAACCCTTGTTTTTTACACATATTACTAATTTTAATTAATAAAATGAGGAAAATTTCCTCAGAATTAAAAATTAAACGAGTTAATTAGTGATTTTAATTGAGGTTCTACCCCCCTTAAAAGGTTAAGAGGGGGGGGGGGTGTAGTACCTCAATTCGACGGACGGCAATGGAAAGTCGTCGGCCTTTACTGCCTAAAATCGGCCCCTGGCAGCACTTCTTTCGGCCCATTCTTAAATTGCCTGCTGGCAACACTGGCAGTAGTCACTGGACGTTTGCGGTGTGTGCCCTAGGACGTCCATTGAGTACGGAGGTGACTGAGGAGGAACTGGCGGTCCAGTGATCACAGTGTCTGGTTTCTGGGGGACTACAATGCCCTCCCCAACAGCGACCTCGAAGGCAAGGCACTGAGGGATTCCTGGTGCAGATCCCGGAACGCCCAGGTCACCGGTGGGATCCTTTTTGTAGTAAGCAGTTATGTGTGGCTGTATGTATGTATGTGTGTGCGTGTACGGGTGGGTGGGACAGTAGGACAGATGACGCCATAGATATACATACCTAATCATCCGTACAAATGACGACGCCATCATAAGTTTTTCAGTGTTTTCATTTTCAAAACGTTGCGTCATGTTGCGGACAAATAATTACTTAAAACGGTTTATTTTTCTCTGGCCCAATCTATTCTGTCTTATTGTTTGAGAGCTTGGGGGGGAGCTAGAAAAACTCACATGATCATTGTAGAAAGAGCCCAACGAGCGTTACTTAAGGTAATTAATTTTAAACCTTTTAGATTCCCTACCACCCAGTTGTTCGCAATATGTGATGTGTTAAGTGTGAGACAACTCTTTGTCGCTAGTACTATTCTCACTCAGCATAGCAAACTCTACTATGACTGTAGAACAATTCAACAGCGTAGAAAATTTACGGTATGTCGCAGTACTCGGTATAGAACCATTTTTGTTGAGAAATTTCAATGTTTTCTTGGTCCCTTTTTATACAATAAAATTAATAAAATACTTAACATCTATCCGCTTAATAAACACGAATGCCAAAGTAAATTGACTAAGTGGCTAAAAATGCAAACTTATGACGACATTGAAAACTTATTCATTAAAATCAAATGAGCTAAGTAAATGTTTTGTTACCAATTATGTTCTCGCCCACTGAAAATAATCTTACTTATTTTTATATAGTTAATTTAAAATTATTACTTAAGTAGGTATATTAAGAACTGTAAACAAGCTCACTTACATATTCATTAACAATAGCGTCAATGTTCACTATTAATCGGTACTTAGTGTGTGCCGTTGCTTACTGTATACATTTAAGGAAGTGTCTAATATCTAAGACACAGGCTAGGCCTAGTTTAGATACTAGCATTATTGTTGTTTGTAATACACTATTATATAATTGACTATAACAATAAAATCTTAAAAATAATAGTTACCAGTTTTCGTGGTCGAACTAGTCAAGTTAATGAACATTGTACTAAGTATTGTTTTTTCGATCTACCTGCGATTCAAATTGTAAAGTTTATTTATGTTAGATATTATTATTGTTTTGTCGTGCTAGTGTATTTTTGGTGAAAATAAACGTATTACTATTATTATTAAGTGTTATTTCGTATTTCTCCGAAATTAAAAGTCGAAAAATGTTTTTTGAATGCAGTATTTAAACATAGAGAAACGGTATTTTTATTATGGTTGTAACGGTATTTTTATGAAATGTTGTCAGTTAGCATTCAATATACACTCGCGGTCACGTACGGTGTACCACCTTTAGGATACCAAACACTTGCACGAGCCGGCCCAAAATACGTGCGGGCGGGGTAAGCACACGTAACGTTGTTCAATCGATTTTGATTGAAAACTGGTACCTACACCGTTCGTGTCCGTGATAGTACTTTTATTATAATTTCACACTTTAATTTTCATGCAAATTCCCCAGCTTACATCTTTATTTCCCCTAGGGCGATAGCGGTGGGCCTCTGCAAGTTCTGACGGAAGAGGAGGAATGTGTCTACGTGGTCCTGGGCGTGACATCATACGGCCGGAAATGCGGACAGGTCGGCAGCTCCGGGATATACACCAGGGTCTCGCACTACATACCCTGGATTGAAAGCATCGTGTGGCCAGATTAGGCGGCTGCAGTAGAATTAAAAAAAAAAATTAAGTACCTATTTTTTTTAATAATACCGCGGTGGCATGCGTCGGCCCGCCTGACTTAGAGGAGATACCACTGCACTGGAGAGAGCATGACGCGCTAACCCCCTCTGCCAAATTTTTGTTCATATGGTCAGGTCATTCTTTATTTGTGTGCGTATATTTTTGAATGTGTTGCGAGTTTACTATAGTGTGGGTATGCGTGAAAGTGTATCTGTGTGTGTTTACTTCGCCTCCCGCACCCCGCAAAAGTGCCACGAAAATTTGTTCGGGGAATCGACGCGATACTAACTCCTTTGGTACTTTGAGCCGCCTGATGGTAAGCAGTCACCGCAACCTATAGATGCTAGCAATAGAAAAATCACTAGCGCATCGCCGACCCTTTTAAGTCTTTGTGTCCGGTAATATCACCAGCTACAGTGCCCTTCACACCGGAACACAGCACTGTTTACACACTGCAGCTTGGCGTCAGAATATCTGACACTGCGTTGGTACCTACCTGGACGGTTGCTTGCACAATGTGAGGTACATTGTGCATTGTACTTAGTAAATACACATTAACAATTACGTATTTTTCGAGAGTAAATGTCTGGATGGATTTTGGCTTGTAATATGTCGTATTAATTGTAAGCATTTTGTGAGAGGTGTCACTCTCAACATTTAAAAAAAAAAAAAAAAAAATGGTCGTCAGCCGCCATTTTGTATTACCTTTACTTCCTAAGCATCGATATAATATATAAACTAGATTTGGTGTCACGGTTCAAAAAGTAGCAGCGAGAAATAGCGCCCTTATGTCGCTATTTCTTTACAAGCCACATCATGACAAATTTATTTTTGCCGATAGGAGTGTCGCTACTGTCTATATGAAACTGTCAAACTACAAGTCATTATCATTATAAAATCGTTAGTTCACGTTTCTGACACCAGCACAGATAAGTTTGCAACCTCCGCGACCACATTTTAGATGTCATTTTGTTCGTGAATGTTTATCTAGTATAAATATTATATCGATGTTCCTAAGGCCTCGTTTACGGAGGCGCGGGTCGTCACGCGTCGCGATGGGTGGCGCGGCCCGCTCTGAGTTAAAACATATGGTGTTGTAGGAGTGAGAGAGAGATGCGAGACGCCACGCCACACGCGACACGCGACGCGCCGTGCCTAAATGAGGCCTTAGATGTCAATATGGGTATGAAACGAAATGTTGATGTCTACGGTAAATATATGTAGGTAATATAATAATTTAAGGTCGTTTTTGTTCGCAATCGGATTTTTGTGCTTTAATGCTTTTATAATTTATATTTAATGTTATACCACACCTGCTATGCGATTCTCTAACGAAATCTTTCGTGGCTGTGCTCAGCGGTGAGCTCAATGATGAGCCAGCCATAACGACGCTGAGCTTAGTGCTGTTAAAATCCGTATTCACTATCTCATTTCGGCTCGTTGTCGAACTGACATTCCAATTATTTCAAATCAAATCAACTTATTTGCTAAAATGTGTGTACAATAGGATGTCACAGTATTTAATAAGAGCGCAGCACATTTACCACATAAATGGCATGCAAATACCAATAATATTTAACCTTAAGTCATCATCATCATGAGCAGCTGAAACGTCCACTGCTGAACAGAGGCCTTCCGCTTTAGAAACGAGGAGTTTTCATAATCCGCACGGTTGGCAGGCGTCTTTTAGTCTTTGTCCTATAGGTAAACCAATATAAATATGTAGAAATAAATATGTATGTATGTGTATCTATGTATTTATTTATGTATGTATATGTATGTATGTGTGTGTATGTTTGTATGTGTATGTTTGTATGTGTATGTGTGTAGTTATTTTCTAAGTTTTCTGTATGTGTTACTTTGGTGTGCAAATAAAGAGTATTCTATTTTATATGCTGCTGCCCGTCTTCTTGCTGTTCCTTAGTCGCCTTTTACGGACACCTAACGGGAGGAGATGGGTGGGTGCTATTCTTATCCGGACACCCCACAGGGACCTTTAGTAGTTCCACTGAAAACCGTAAATTCTCGTGGTGCTAGTGTTGTATTAAAAGCCCTGCCGCAGCGTCGAGCTCGAGGTAGTGTTGCTTAGAGAATAGCAACTGCTTGGAAAGTGCCTTCACTTAACTTTTTAAGATAATAAATTATACAAAAATTAACCGCCTTCAAATTGTAACTAAAAAGCTTGAATTAATTTCTTAAGGTGATCTTTCCGGCCGGCAATTATCTTTTTCCTTCGACTTCTTCGCCGTTGGCCAATCCTCACTGAGCAAGCGGGTCTTAAAAGGCCACTTTCGGGGAATCATAATACGAGCAAGTTAGGCCTAAATAGGTCACATTAAGCATTTCATCTGATAGGAATTCGTATTCTACATTCCCAGCAGATCCTCCGCAATTCCTCTAACTTTCGTAGAATTATCTTTTTTCTTCGACTTCTTCGACGTTGGCCAATCCTCAAAAGAAAACACCCACTGAGCAAGCGGGTTTTAAAAGGCTACTTTCGGAGAATCATAATACGAGCAAGGTAGGCCTAAATAGCCCACATTAAGCATTTCATCTAATAGGAATTCGTATTCTACATTCCCAGCAGGTCCTCCGCAATTCCTCTAATTTTCGTAGTAAGGTCACACATTTTAGATGAATCATCATCGTCAATTGATTTATTAGCAAATTCATATATGGTGTTAATGCGGCCTTATGAAAAAAGATAAATCGTATATCATATTATGATTCACCGAAAGTGACCTTTTTACCCCCCTGTGAAAGGTTGACCGGTGTATCAATCAGAGGGACATTAAATGATACAACAAATAGAGGATACATAATCATCATCGACTAGAAGAAGAAGACGAAACACATTTGACCAACACACAGTAATAGTAAAACTACAAAGAAAGTACATGAAAAAAACAGTTATGTGGGGCCAAACAGGATGCCGCCTCAGCATACTGCTGTGCCGTAATGAATTACAACACAACGCTGGTATTCTGGCAGCACCTTAAGAGGTGACGTCACCGACATTAATGAAATACAGTAATATATATATACTTATATAAAAAGAAAAAATACAATTATAAAGTTTTTTTTTGGGAATGATAGACGCTGTTGGCCGCAGATGGCCATTACAGCTTCACCGGACAATAGGAGGCGAGCGCTTCAAGCGCTCTAGCCTTTACAGCAGAAGTAGCGACGAGCTCAAGGGCACCTCAGGGAGGCACGGCCTCGGCTTGGGCTGTCGCTTCAGAGAGGGCTGAGTTTACCACCGGATCACAACGCGCCCCCACTGAGAAGAACCGGCAAGAAACTCAGTGGGGTGATGCACGTCGTTGAGGTCGCATACGTACGACCCATCAAAGGAATAGTTAGTTACTTACTTATAGGGGAAAATTATCTTATACAAAAAGTGGCAGTACTGGGGTAATCCATCAAACGTTTACAGATATTCACTACGGAGCATATGCCTCTCCCTTAGAAGGAATAGGTGGTAGGTAATCCAATAGAAATACACTATCCATTTTCTTGTTTTCCCTTAGCCTTTTACGTCACCTAATGGGAGGAGATGGGTGGTTACCATGCATACCCGGACACCCCACAGGAACAACTGGGCTAATAAAAAAAGTAAAAGAGTATTCATAAAATAGTTTAGTTTATTTATTACTAAGGCGTTTACATTTCGTCTGGCCACACGACGCTTTCTATCCAGGGCACGTAGTGAGAGACCCTGGTGTATATCCCGGAGCTGCCGACGAACCCGCACGTCCTGCCGTATGACGTCACACCCAGGATCACAGACATGCAGCTAGCTTGCTCTGACTCCACTTGCAACGGACCGCCGCTATCACCCTGAGGAATGATAATAATAATTCAAATTTATTTATTTCAAATAGGCTTAATGCTAGCACTTTTAAACGGTATTTTTTTTTAAACTAACACCGGTTTACAGCGCGGCCTCAACTGAGAAGATCCGGCAAGAAACTCAGCGGGCTTGTCATTTTTTCACCTTTTTTAAATAGTATTTGTCTTGTTCCAATTAGATAGAATCAGCGACAGTGTGTCTCCTGCCATTCAAAAGATTAAATAAGAAAGAGAGAAAAAAAATACGACGAAAACACAACAAACTAAAAGGCCAAAGGGATAGTAGTCGGACCAGTACCCCACGCGCAGCACCCGCGCTCGAGTTGAATCGAGCAGCAGCCATCACTCCCCTCAACCATATTAGAGGGAAGGGGGTGACCCACCACACGAAGCCCCCACAAGCAGACTTTTCGATGGCGAGCATGACCGATCCAAAATTACAGGGAGTACCTCGTCAGGCAAGACACAAAGCAATCCAGCTTTCTTCAGGCTAGTGTGTTGCTTGCCGTGAAAGTCTCGTTTGCTATCAATTCGCCTTACCTCGCAAGTATCCTTGTCTTGATCGCCATAACACATTTGCGTGGTATGGTTATATCCTTCGGGTAAATGTCGGTGCTCAGGGTAATGACTTGCACAAACATCTTGCTCGTATTTTCGTAATTCTACCTGAATTGTAAAATACATAGTAGATATCATCGTCATCATCATCAGCTGGAAGACGTCCACTGCTGAACATAGGCCTCCCCCATAGAACGCCACAATGAACAACAATTGGCTATTTGCATCCATCGGTTACCTGCGACGAGCACAATGTCGTCTGTCCACCTAGTGGGAGGCCTGCCAACGCTGAGTCTTCCGGTTCGTGGTCGCCACTCGAGAACCTTTCTTCCCCAACGGTTATCGGTTCACCGAGCGATGTGGCCTGCCCATTGCCACTTCAACTTACAGATGTCGGTGACCTTAGTTTTTCGGCGAATCTCCACATTTGAACTTCTCTAAAAGACCAGCCGTTAGAGACCACGTCTCAGTACCATATGTCGTCACTGGCAATACACACTGGTTAAAAACCTGCGTCTTCTGGCACTGCGGTATTTCGGACGAGAAGATATCGCGTAGTTTCCCGAACGCTGCCTATCCGAGTTGGATTCTTCGGGCAACCTCTTTGCTGAAGTTGGACCGACCTAACTGGATAGTTTGTCCTAGGTATACGTAGTGGTCAACAACTTCGAGTGTATCGTTCCCAACAACTACCGGTACGGGTGTAACATGGACATTAGACATGATCTTCGTCTTGTCCATGTTAATTTTAAGACCCACCTGTTGGGAAACGCTACTGAGGTCGCTTAGCATCATATTGAGGTCCTCCAGCGACTCTGCCATAGTGACTATATCATCGGCAAAACGAAGTGAGTGATGTATTTAGTGGGCAAGAATCCCACATACCTCGGTTGACCTCCCACGGGGTCGCTGGGGACATAGGAAGGTTACCCGCGTGAAAAAAGGAGAAAACAAAACAGAACAAAAATCATCAATGGACATTGCATTTTTTTTTTCAAGTGTGTAATTCGAAAACAATTTCGAGGAAAAAAGAAGTTAACTGATGAGTTTCCACTATTCAAATATCAAAAACAATTAATGATTAATTGTATTTTGGACAAAATACAATTGGCCTTCTAATGACGTCACAATTGACACAACATGTAAACAGCACTGGATCACAACGCGGCTTCAACTGAGAAGATCCGGCAAGAAACTCAGCGGGCTTTTAATTTTTTCTCTTTTTTTTAAACAGTGTTCGTCTTGTTACAATAAGATCAGCATCAATGACAGTGAGTCTTGCCGTTCAAAAGATCAAATAAGAGAGAAAAAAGAAAATACGACGTAACTACAACAAACTAAAAGGCCAAAGGGATAGTAGTCGGACGGAGTCAGTCCCACAGAACACTATTACTCAAGAGGTCAGTCCCCCAAGCAGCACGCGCGCACGAGTTGACTCGAGCAGCAGCCATCACTCCCCTCAACCATATTGAAGGGAAGGGGGTGACCAATACCTTCTTGCCTGACTTCAAGGATATGTTGAGTGTTGCTATGCTTACAGTTTGAAGGTTATCAGCCAACTGCTCGCGGGGCCCTAGAGCTCCCCAGCCGGTTGCCCACGCCGAGTACTCAGACGCGTAGCCCGTGTTCAGGCAAGCTGGTAACACATCAGCGGCGAAAATAATCCTGGTGGATTTTTAGGCACATTTATTATCATCATTAGCAACCGAAAGACGTCCACCGCTGGACAAAGGCTGGGTAGCCTTTGTTCAGCAGTGGACGTCGGTCGACGTTAAGGGGTTTTAAAAGGCAGGGGATTTAAAACCCTGACCTCCGGTTTGCAAAGCAAGTGGTTTCCCACTGCGCCACGAAGGCTACAACAACAAGCAAAATAACCGGTCAAGTGCGAGTCGGACTCTTTTTTTTTTTTTTGGGAATGATAGACGCTGTTAGCCGCAGATGGCCATTGCAGCTTCTCCGGAAAATAGGAGGCGAGCGCTTGAAGCGCTCTAGCCTAGCGAGTCGGACTCATGCACCGAGGGTTCCCTACCTTCAATGGACCTATTAATGTTATTTTACTTTTTGCCAAGTTCAGATAGCAAAAAATCTAAACTGCAAAATTAAGTTTGTTTGTCGAAGTTATTTAGGATTATTATATACCTAATAATAATTTTTTATTTCAGTCTGCGTAGGCCCATAGATAAATACCTTAAACTAAAAGCTGTATACTATTTAGGAAGATTATTTTATTTTTCCTGAAAAATATAGATAGACATGTATTACCTACAACTATTTCAGATTTTTCCCTCCATAAACGTCGGAGATAACGGTATTTTTTTGATAATTTTATATTTTTGATATTTTGATAATTTGACGGGCCCGTTGGTCTAGTGGTTAGACACCCTGTCCGCTAACCGATCGGTCGTGGGTTCGATTCCCACCAAGTGTCTGGGTGTTATTTATATATTTAAGTATGTATTTAGAAAAAAAAATGTATATAAGTATTAGTATCAGTTGTCTGGTTTCCATAGTACAAGCTCTGCCTAGTTTGACCGTGTGTGGATTGTCCCAAGATATTATTATATTATTATATTTTTTATTATCAGCCATAAACTACGTGATATAAACCAAACTAAAAATCTGTTTTGAAATTTGCAAATGAAGCCCGTTCATTATGATAGTTAGTACTCGAAATACTACTCACTTTGAAATTTTGTGACCCATTTCGACGCCCATTAAAAAAAATAAACGAAAACAAATATGGATTTAATATTTTTTTTTTTATACTACCAAGGTGGCAAGCAAGCGTACGGCCCGCCTGATGGTAAGCAGCCACCGTAGCCTATAGACGCTAGCAACACCAGTTCTTACTAGTTCTACATGAGTGTAGAACTAACAGGATTTTTTTTTCTTAGTAGTCATACATGTAGAACTAAATGTAGAACTACTGGGAATAGGCCGAAGAATCACTAGCGCGTTGCCGACCCTTAAGACATTAGATGTTAAGTCTTTGTGTCCGGTAATTTCACCAGCTACAGAGCCCTTCACGCCGGAGCACAGCAATGTTTACACACTGCTGCTTGGCGGTAGAATATCTGACACTGCGGTGATACCTACCTGGACGGTCCCTTGCACAAGGAACCTACCACCTAGTAAAAAATGAGGTTGGGTACGTAAGATCTAAAATTATTCCAAGTTTCAAATCGATTGCGTCAGTGGTTCCTGTAATATATAGGTGTGACAGGCGAAGTCTCGCAAAAGGTTATTTTTTTAGGTATGGAACCTTAATAGCAGTACACTTACGGAGTGGCAGTCTCCAGCAGTGCGATATCGTGGTACTTATTTGGTGACTTGTACTGCGGGTGTGGGACGACCCTCTTCACTCTGTGAAGCCGCCACAGCTCGGCAGGGTCCGTCCTCTTCAATAAACCCAGGGCAACATACGTCACTGGACCTCTGATCAATACAATACAATACAATAACGTTTATTTCTCCTCACAAAAAAAAAACATGTAGTGAAACCTCAGATTAATTAGAATGGAGCTAGTATCGCGTCGATTCCCCGAACAAATTTTTCGTGGCACTTTTGCGGGGTGCGGGAGGCGAAGTAAATACACACAGATACAATTTCACGCATACCCACACTATAATAAACTAGCAACACATTCAAAAAGATACGCACACAAATGAAGAATGACCTGAACATATGAACAAAATTTGGCAGAGGGGTTAGCGCATCATGGTCTCTCCAGTGATATCTCCTCTAACAGTGAAACATAATGGAACATAATGATATCATCATGGTACAATTACATTGTGAGGAGCTGGCGTCCGAATAGGCATAAGCCTGTATCTCGGATTACCAGGTCCCTACTCTAAGGACATTACTTAAGAGAACATCACATTGTTAAGAGAACATAATCATAAACGTATTACAGAATTAATCAATCATATATTTATTGGCATAATATGGGTTGTACAGACGTTAGCAGTTGTTTGGGTACACCATACTAGGCTTTCGACACGCAAATATTACATAAATACACGAGTGAGTCACCTTACGTTTGTTGCTCAATAATAATAATGTCCTCCTGGCCGATACGACCACAGCGGCCAATCTTTCACAAGATCAACCATGTATAATCCTCGGCAGGTAACACGCTGGCTACACGGTTATAAACCACAGCCACTAACTTGATAAAGTGGCTACGATTCCAGGAAAAATATCGATATTTCGATATTTTATGTTTAGTAGTCTTGTGTACTACAAGAACGGTGAACGGTTAGGAACCGTTGCGCAGTGCTCACCGAATAGATTCGATTCCCTAATCATAATCGTACATCGGACACTTGTTCTTTTAGTTCAGCTTGAACGATGAACAAGCAACCGTACGAAGTACTACGTACGAAAGAGTCCGGTCCTCATCTTGCGGATGTTGTGTGTTGCCAGGGCCAAAGTTCGGTAGGGGTGGTAGCGGGGCATCTGCCGGAGATTCTTAGCACCCCCTGCTCGACCGTTACCCCGCCTGCTATCAAGGCGAAGAATAGAGGAGCCGCCGGGGACTGGGGCCCATTTGCAAGTCGTGTCTGTCATTGTGTGTTTAGTGGGGGAGTTGCCATAATCCCCACGCAGGGGCAGGTGTCTTGGGGATCGCAGTATATATGAAGAGATGAATCTCAAACAAAAGACGCTGCTGCCCGTCTTCTTGATTTCCCTTAGTCGCCTCTTACGATACACCCAACGGGAAGAGATGGGGGGATGCAATTCTAACCCGGCACCCCACGGGTATTTTAAACTATATATGCAAAATTCCTGTGACCAGCCCCAAACCATGTGATGATAATGATGATCGTTGTGTGATGATGATCTTCATCACCAAGATATGAACGAAGTTGATGATGTGTGATGATGATTTATCTTTTCATGTGTACTTATGTATACACTAGCTGTAACCCGCGGCTTCGCCCGCGTTTACTTTGTTACTCAAACGTGTTTTGAATTATAGATAGAGGTTTTTTAAAATATTGTTTACGCTAATGCTGTCTTTTATTTACGCGAATGCTACACATTGAAATCAAACTACTTTTACAGATTTAATCGCGGTTTATTTTAGCTTTTACTATCCCGGAGTTACGAATACTTTGCAGCACCCATGGTCACGGGAGGACTGAGATGTTGAACGTCCTTATGCCACAATTATGCCGGTGTATCCTCAGGTCTTCTTAGTTGATATTATTGGTCCGATCTTCCGACGCTCGATTTCAATATTGTTCACACTTTTAGTAACCCTGATCTAATAGGTATCAAGTATGTAGCCTGTATTTTTGTGTAAACTATCATAGCTCCCATTTCTTAAATAATTACTTCTTTATTTAAAAAGATACTGTACTTATTTTGCAATTCCATTAAAAAACTTAGGAGGTTGTTAAGTGGAAACCATTTAGTAACCCCGTTGGTAGATGCCCTTAGCGGTTGGTTTTCGAAAAATGCTGGAAATTAGTTTATTCAATAGTTTTCTTTAGTTCATTCACTGAGTTTCGTTACCATAGTTCCATTATAGCATTAAATGCAGATCTTTCTTAACGCAAACTTTAGGGATTTTTCGAAGAATGCCGGAAATAGTTTCTTAGATTCTTGTATGCAATACATAAAATATGTCGTGTGGCTGTAGGAATAAAATATTTTTTGGAACTCAATTGATCGCTTTTAAGGGTTAATTAAAAAAACTACATGGATTACTTCAATATGACGAATGTATCCGCTAAGTGGCATCAGTGCAGCATGATTTTTTTTGCGTTTGATACTCAAAAACCGTGCTATAACCCCGTTAAGGGTTGATTTTCAAAACAAATGTGTTAGACGTGTTTCTCAATTCTTTGATAAGTACACTGACAAAGTTTTGTGTCTTTGAAAAAATATTTTTTTGCATACAAACTTTGATACCTCATTTGTCCCACGGATTTTCGAATAAAACATTGAACACAACACAACAAAAAAAAAAGAACCGACTTCAATAATACTAAAAAGAATAAAATAATTTAAATGTTATTGAAGTAGTTTACTCTCTTGAATAAAAAAAGAATAATAGAAATCGGTTCATATTTGTCAGAGTAATGTAATGGAGAATATCAGATTCATGGTTTTTTAACCGACTTAAAAGAAGGAGGAGGTACTCAATTTGTCGATATATTCTTTTTTTTACCAGATTGGACCGAATAATTACTTTTGGGGGTCAATTTAAAAAAAAATGCACATGGCTTTCTTTAATTTCATGAATGCATCCACAGTGTCATCAGTGCAGCATGATTTTTTTCCGCATTCATACTCAAAAACCGTGCTTAAACCCCGTCAAGGGTTGATTTTCAAAACAAATGTGTCAGACGTATTTTTCAACTTCTTTTGATGACAAAGTTTTGTATCCGTGTGATGAAAAATATTTTTTTGCAAACTTTGATACCCTATTGACCCACTTAGGGGTTGATTTCCAAAAAATGCAGAAAATTTGTTTGTTGTTATGTTGAGTTTATTTAATGAGTTTTGTGACTGTAGCAGCATTATAGCTAAAACGAAAATCCTTCCTCATGCAATCTTTGAAACCTCATAAAATAACTTTAGGGATTGTTTTTTGAAGAATGCCTGAAATAAGTTTGTTAGATTATTGTGTGCAATGCATAATATAAGTCCTGTGACAGTAGGACAAATAAAACATTTTGGACCCAATTGGACCCTTTTAGGGCTTGATTTTTAAAATAAATTGCTTCAACTTGATGAATTTATTCACAAAGTTTCATTAGTGCAGCATGATTTTCTCTACGCGTTTAATACTCAAAAACCCCTTCAAAAAATAATATGATACACGTGTTTTTTTATGATTACACTGATAAAGTTTCGTGTCCATGCGATGAATAATTTTTTTTGCATAGTAATTTTGATACCCCATTTGGCCCACTTACTCGTAGGGGTTGAGATTCAAAAAATGCTGAAAATTAGTTTGTTTAATTGTTTTGTTGACTCTATGTACCGAGTTTCGTTACTCTAGCTGTATTATAATATTCAATGGAAATCGTTCTATGTGTAAACTTTCCAACCCCATTATACGACTTTAGGGGTTGTTTTTTGCTAAATGCCGGAATTGGGTTTCTTAGATTCTTGTGTGCAATACATAAATTAAGTCTTATGACTGCAGGTCGAAGAACATTTTTGGACCCCAAATGGACCCCTTTATGAGTTTATTTTCAAAAACTATTTATACATGGATTGCTTTAGTTTGATTAATGTATTCGCAAAGTTTCATCAATGTAGCATAATATTTTTTCGCAGTTCAAACTTAAAAAACATACTAAAACTCCTTTAAGGGTCGGTTTTCAGAAAGTTGTGATACAGGTGTTTCTTCATTTCTTTTGTTTAGTACGTTGACAAAATTTCGTGTATATGTGGTGAAAAAAAAAAATGTTTTCCATACAAACTATGAGACCCCATTTGACCCACTTAGGGCTTGATTATCGAAAAATGCTGAAAATTAGTTTATTCAATTTTTTTATTGAGTTTATGTACCGATTTTCGTTACTCTAGCTGTATTATAGCATTAAATGGTGATCGTTCTACGTGTAAACTTTCCAACCCCATTCAATGACCATAGGGATTGTTTTTTGCAAAATGCCGGAAATGGCTTTCTTAGATTCTTGTGTGCAAAACATAAATTAAGTCTTATGACTGTAAGTCAAAAAACATTTTTTGGACCCCAATTGGACCCCTTTAAGAGTTGATTTTCAAAAAATGATTATTTATACAATAATTGTTTTAGTTTGATAAATGTATTCGCAAAAATTTTGCAATGGAGCAATATATTTTTTTTCCGCGTTTCATACTCAAAAACCATGCTAACACCCCTTTACGGGTAGAATTAGAAAAAATTGTGATACACGTGCTTGTTAATTTCTTTGGCTTAGTACATTGACAAAATTTTATATCCGTGTGATAACGAAAAAGAAATTTTCTATACTTACTTTAGCCCCCCCATTTGACCCACTTAGGGGTTAATTTTACAATAATGCTCAAAATTAGTTTGTTCAATTGTTGTGTTGAGTTTATTTACTGAGTTTCGTTACTCTAGCTGCATCATAGCATGAAATAGAAATCCTTTTTTGTGCAAACTTTCCAACCCCTCGATATGACCTCAGGGGTTGTTTTTCGAAACATGCCGGAAATAGGTTTCTTAGATTCTTGTGTACAATATATAAACTAAGTCTTATGACTGTAGGTCGAAAAACATTTTTTGGACCCCAATTGGACCTATTTCGGAGTTGATTCTCAAAACATGATTATTTACACAGTGATTGCTCTAATTTGATAAATATATTCGCAAACTTTCATCAATGCAGTACGTATGTTACTTTTTCACATTTCATACCCAAAAGCTATGTTAAAACCCCTTTAAGGGTCGATTTTCAAAAAGTTGTAATACACGTGTTTCTTTATTTGTTTTGCTCAGTACTTTAACATAGTTTCGTTTCGGTGTAACGAAAAAAAAATTTTTTCATACAAACTTTGGGAGCCCATTTCACCCACTTAGGGGTTGATTTTACAAAAATGCTCAAAATTAGTTTTTTCAATTGTTGTGTTGAGTTTATTTACCGAGTTTCGTTACTCTAGCTGCATCATAGGATGAAATGGAAATCCTTCTTTGTGCAAACTTTGAAACCCCATTAAAAAACCTTAGGGGTAGTTTTTCGAAAAATGCTGGAAATTGGTTTCTTAGATTCTTGTGGGCAATATATAAACTAAGTCTTATGACTGTAGGTCGAGGAACATATTTTGGACCCCAATTGGACCAATTTCGGAGTTGATTTTCAAAAAAATCTTATTTGCCCTTGGATCGTTATAATTTGATTAATGTATTCGCAAAGTTTCAGCAATGCAGTATGAAATTTTTTTTTCCGCGTTGCATACTCAAAAACGATGCTAAAACCCCTGTAAGGGACGATTTTCAAAAAGTGTGATACACGTGTTTCTTTATTTCTTTTGTTTAGTACACTGACAAAGTTTCATGTCCTTGTGACGAAAAAAATATTTTTTTCCATACAAACTTTGGGAGCCCATTTGACCCCCTTAAGTATGGAATTTCGAAAAATCCGTTCTTATTGTTCACCTAGACTATTTGAATAATGTTGGTTTCAAATTTCAAGATTGTACGTTATATGGTTTTTGCTGTATCGTGATTCCTAGAAAACACCCTGCTCTTTTATTAATATAGATGAAAAATACACGATGTATTCATTTCAATTTGTAAATAAAATTCGTTTATTAATCGGTTGGTAAAAGTAAACAAAAAGACTAAACTAGTTTTGAGGTTGAAAAAACGACGGATGCATCGTCAACGATTGACAACGACGTCTACAGCTAAAAACATTCTGTTTACGATATAAACTAGTCGAAACTTTAGACTGTTTTATAAACTAGATTATCGAGGACGATATTACTAGTTTATCGTCGACGATAGACTTGTGTAGTACATGAGAGAACTATTCCTTTTCATTTTTAGTACAACACTCTTTTAGTACTTCGTCTTTCGGTATGTATTCGTAGTCTCTGGCTCTATGAACGAATAGGAATAGCTGACCAGTTATTACAGATAATAACTGGTAAGCTATTCCTATTCGTTTTTAGTACATCATTCATTTGGATTAATTTAGTATTTCGTCTTCCGCTCGAGATTTATTCGTCTCTGGTTCTGCACGAACTGGTCCGATCAGTTACTCGTTGACACATAGAACGGGACTGAATGAGCGGGAATTATATGTACTAAAAGTACTAAAATAATAAATTTTATAAATTTGAAAGATTATACTAGTACGTAGCGCTCCGTTCAATGTCCGAGCAAAATAATAAATAAATAATAAATAAATCTTTATTCATTAACCAGAAAGATTACAAACTTCAAAACAAGGTTGGAATCGCCTTTTAAGTGTAACACCTGTGCCAGACGATTCCGCTCTCCCATAGCCATATGTATTTATACATTTCAATAAACCTAGCAGTAAATTGTGTGTTATTGTAAATATTAACATTAACAGACAAAAAATAAAGAAAAGGTAAGTTTTTTTTTTGTATTCTGTATCTGAATGTATGTTTGCCTATGTGTGTGTGTGTTTGTGTGTAGCTGTGTGTGTGCGTGTGTGACTGTGTGTGTAGTTGTGTGAGAGAGAGAGTGTTGATATTTAACTATGTATAAGTATAAATATAATGCAAAAACGTCTCATACGAATGATTCAAATTCATGATTTTTAATTTTTAATTTAGGTACTTACTACAATATAAATTACGAAGATGATTGTAATAATGTTTCTGTATCTTCATATGTTAAAGATTTTAACCAATTAGTTATCCTTAATTTACAAGTACGAGTATCCATAGGATAGATGTTTAAGATTTTATTAACTTTATTATATAAGAGGGCCGATTTTTTAATATACTGTCGTTGAGCAAAAACAGTTTTGACATTGTCTATAGTGAAAACGATATCTTTCCTAATTTTAGTTAAAATACTGGGATCAAAGACTACAGATTTATGCCTTTTCAGTACTACAAATAAAATATACAATTTTCTGACGGTCAATAAATTACTTTCCATGTAAAGCTCATTTGTGGGGTACATGTACGGCTTAAAATACATCACTTTTAAGAGCGCCCTTTGAGCTCGTTCCACTTCCAAAAATTTTATTTTGGATGCCCCACCCCAGACAGAGACACAGTAACCTAACACAGACTGAGCTAATGCTAAATATATTCTATTCAAAAGTGATTCAGAGGCTACATATCTTAATGTTTTAAAAATCCAAATTAACTTTCTTATTCTGGTAGAAACTAAATCTATATGACTGTGCCATGATAATCATTACACCTAGGTATTTAGTCGAAGCTACTTTATTAATTGTAGAGCAATTGCAATTTATTTCAGGTGAATAATGACAAGTATGTAATTGAATACTAAAGTTAGTAGCAGGCTGGGTACGAATATTTTTCGAAAAACATATATAGTTAGTCTTCTCACTATTGAGCGAAAGAAGGTTCATCCTTAACCAATGAGCCACCTGCATAAGTGCCAGTTCAGTATCGTTATGATCGTTCAGTATTCCATGAAGAACCATTAACAACCAAGACTGTGTCATCGGCATAGCAAAATATATTAGCACCTTTAATTTGTAAATTACACAGCCCGTTGATATAAATCAAAAACAGCGTCGGGCCCAACACACTGCCTTGTGGCACTCCGTAAGATATATGTGTGTCATCACTGACATATTGTCCAACTTTTACTTTCTGTTTCCGACCACTCAAATAGTCTTTGAAAAGCAGTAGGGGGGTACCCCTGATGCCTATGTTCTCAAGCTTTTGCACCAGAATGGGGACAGAAAAGGTGTCAAATGCCTTTTTTAAATCTAGAAATACAGCAAGACTCTTGTATCCTTTATCTAAATGTGTTAGCTTAAAGCTATTAGTGAGCTTAAAGCTATGACGGCATCCTCTGTCGACTTGTTTTGCCTAAAACCGAATTGCGAATCAGATAAAATGTTATATTTACTCAAATAATTGATTAATCTTTTGTTCATTACTTTTTCTACTATCTTAGATATAGAAGATAGTACTGAAATAGGACGATAGTTGTTAACATCGTTTTTGTCACCATTCTTGTATACCGGAGTAATAAGAGCTTGCTTAAGCATTGCAGGAAATACGCCCAGTTTGAAGCATAGTGTTACGTGCGGGTGGGTATTAAAATGCCGATTAACGTCAAAGAAGATTTTATTCCACGTACACTCACACTGTATACACTATACACGCAGTATACACACAAGGTACAGTAGTCCGAGTCGCACAGGTGACCCTCACCATAACGCGTATCTAATGATTCTAACAGAGCTTCCAACGTCCGTCCCTCATGTGGCAGGTTCTCTAATATGAGCAGAGCGTCACCTCGTAGTGCCAGCACCAGGGCCATGAAGGATTGGTCATCACTCCATCCATTCCACTTGGCCAGTGTTTCGAACTGGTAGCGGAAGGCGGTCCACGACGAAGACCCGTCAAAGTGCGGAAGGTCGAGTTTCGCTGCTGATGGTGAAGGTGAAGCCACGGTTAGTGGTTGGCGAGTTTCCAGTATACGGATGCGGTGGTCATGGTCATCAATTCGACCTTCCAGGTTCTCCGCCTTAAGAGTAACCTCTTTGACGTCCGCTTCCAGTTTCGTAACTTTCTCACCGAGTATAGTAATGCCGGCATCAATCTTACCCAGAACGGCCTCCTGGTTGGCCTGGATAGCTTCTTGGGTAGCCTGGATGTCACGGCGGGTGGCCTCTTGGATAGCTTCTTGGGTAGCCTGGATGTCACGGCGGGTGGCCTCTTGGGTAGCCTGGATGTCACGGCGGGTAGCCTCCTGATTTACCTGAATAGCTTCTTGGATCTCGCGGCGAGTAGCCTCCTGGTTCGCCTGGATCTCGCGGCGAGTAGCCTCCTGCATACCCTGGATAGCGGCCAGCAGGGTTGACAAGTTAAGCTCCGTCGAATCCCCCGGTGGTGCGGTACCAGACGAGGTAGCGTTCTCAGGCTGGACCTCCTCCTCTTGACCACGGAGACGTGCAGCATCCATCTCCACCTGTCTCCTTGTTCGCGGAGTACGCGCTTCTTCTTCTCGCGGCAGAATCGGCATTCCGCTTCTGACACCAATTGTTACGTGCGGGTGGGTATTAAAATGCCGATTAACGTCAAAGAAGATTTTATTCCACGTACACTCACACTGTATACACTATACACGCAGTATACACACAAGGTACAGTAGTCCGAGTCGCACAGTACTTCACAATAGTCCAAAGTCGTCGCAAGGGTCGCTGGTACAATTCTCTTCGATCGCTTCCTTAAGATGTTTTCGCTGTCGCTTGTAAACACAAACTGACTGGGCGCCTCTATGCGTCGGCTTATATACCTAAATTAACAGAGGGGTGGAACTCTCTCGAATGTAGTCCTAAGTACTTGTATAGTCTAGTACTTTCGAGCCGATACAATAGCGGCGTGACCTTCGAGAATGAACTAACAATAGGCGGGGGCAGTGACCCGTGAGCGAGCGAGCGGTAGGTACTTACACAAGTACATGCGAATTGGAGGGACCTACTTTCTATTGAGAATTCGAGATCTTTCGGTACGAATCGATAGTAGACCTATAGACTAACAATGCGTTTTGAGATCATTGCAATTAAGTAATAATTAACGGAGTAATTAACACTTTTATCTCCCGGTCGTAACAATAGATTGACCAGATGACATATAATTGGAGTAACTTCGTTTATGGCAAGTTTTAAAAAACTAGAAGGTATATTGTCCCAGCCTGGAGCACTGCTAGATTTCAACGAATTAATCACATCATGTATTTCCATTGGGTCTGTGTCCAGTAAGGCAAAAGATGAAAGCTGAATATGACGCTGGACGTCGCTGGACGTTCGAGGTGTGGGCTCTTTGAACATCCATTGAGGAAGGCGACGGGGTTGCAACCCCCGTCCCCGTGAGCACCGTGACTGGTTCCCGGGGGGCTACAATGCGCCCCCCGGCGGCAGGCTACAATGCGCCCCCCGGCGTCGGGCTCAAAGGCAAGGCATTGAGGAACCCCTGGTGCAGATCCCACCGGAGAGCCCTGGGGTTCCCCCTCTCATCGTTCTGTTTTCCACTTGCATCTGATAGTCGTGTACCCATACTTCTTCATACTTAGTACATCGAGCGGTTTCTTGCACATCGTTCAAGCTGAATTAATAGAGCGAGTGTCCGATGTACGATTAAGATTACCGAATCTATTCGGTGAGCATTGCGCAACGGTTCCTAACCGTTCACCGTTCTTGTAGTACACAAGACTAGTAAACATAAAATATCGACATATCGATATTTTTCCTGGAATCATAGCCACTTTATCAAGTTAGTGCCTGTGGTTTATAACTGTGTAGCCACTCTTTAAAGTTGGCAAGATTTTGGCGTAGTGGGGGAAAGTTCGCGCAAGTGCACTTAGTTGCAACAAAACATGGTCAATATAATATATTGCAATTTTATTACCATATTTTTAGTCATGTCATAAACTTAAGGAAATACATAGGAATGATTGAAATATAATGAGATGTAATAAATTAAATTCATAAAGTTAAACTTACTTAAGAAATGTATTTTAAAATAAAATATTGTGTGAAAGTAATTACTGATTAAATGCTTGGCGGCCGGCAGTTTGCAGGATGAAAGTCGGAATCTACTTAGAGTGATAAAATAACATTTTCAAAAATTTGTAACAAATACTTATCAAAAACAAACTGAACTATTTTAGTGCACGCAAGTTTACTCGGGAGCGAACGGGACGTAGACGAATTGCGGGGAGCAAGGCTCGAACGGCTAACCAATAGCGCGCCCGGAACGATATTACCTTGTTCCCCGCGTCCCGCTTGATAACCAAAGATACCTATAAAAATCTTTTTAAAAAAAAATCGAACCGACTTCAATATCACTGAAAAGTATAAAATAATTTAAATGTTATTGAAGTTGGTGTTAGCTTACCGGCTGTGTATATTTGGCACCAACTTCAATAATATTTAAATTATTTTATACTTTTCAGTGATATTGAAGTCGGTTCGATTTTTTTTTAAAAAGATTTTATTTTAAACTTTTTAGTGATATTTTCATATATAAAGATTGAACCATCGAAAACCGTAAAATTATCTAGGTAGGTCATAACCTACCTAGATAATTTTACGGTTTTCGATTTTACGGTATAGCATACTATATGATCACATTATCGTCTACATAGTTTTACATAATTCATGTTTCTTCAGAAAAAAATATCTGGTCGTAATGAAATTTGCATGGAAACATCATAGTAGTTTACTCTCTCGAATAAAAAAATAATCATCGAAATCGGTTCATAATTGTCAGAGCAATGTAATGGAGAACATCAGTTTTATGGTTTTTACCAGATAAATTCCTCCACATTGTTCATGGTCCTCCAGGAAGTTCTTATCCGGTTGTAATAAAATTCATATAGATTCAATACAGTGGTTTCTTCTTTCGAATAAAAAAAGAATCATTGAAATTGGTAAATATTTGCCAGAGTTATGACCATTTTTGTCCTTAAAAAGCGACATAAAGTCGTCGATATAGGCTTTCTTGCAACTCTCAGTGCGCAGTCACCATTCTTGTTTTTCAGGAACTACTTATTACTATGCAATAATTTTTTTATGGGACCCAATCAATGGATTGAAGAATGGATGGAAGAAAGATTTTTTCAAATCGGTTCATAATTGCCGGAGTTATGCGCGAACATACATAAAAAAAAAAAAAAAAAAATATATACAGACGAATTGAGAACCTCCTCCTTTTTTGAAGTCGGTTAAAAATGACTTCTGCGCATCTAACGAATCTTGCCAAGTTACGTGCCGATAGCTGTACGCAGGATATATTATAGTGCACAAGTGTTTGCGTACACACAAGTGCACTCTTTTATACCTCACATAATCCGATGGGACGGGAGACCGACACGACCGGGGAGAGGTTAGACGCAGGACCGACTTTTTACATGCCCATCCGATGCATGGATCATCTTACTGTACATACAATCAGGTGATCGGCCTGCATTGTCCTAGCCAGTAAGGAACAACTACACAAGTTGCTCCCCGCAGGATTCGAAACCGCGACTTCCGGTTTACAAAGCAAGCGGTTTCCCTTTGCGCCACGGAGGCTACAATAACTGTTGCTCAATATTTGTTTATCAAAGAGGATGTAGGTTACATTTAACTAATTTTAAAGATCATATTTTGTTTTTTAAAAACTTGTCCACAAGATTCTAACCACTTCATATAATACACTTTTTAAGCGCGAATACACTTTTTTAACCGACTTCAAAAAAGGAGGTTCTGTATTCGACGCGTATGTATGTAATATTAATAAAAATGCGTAATATTCATATATGTTAGTCTATGTGGGCTTCTAAACGAATTTACCAAATTTCACTAGTGTATGTATGTATGTATGTATGTATGTATGTAGGTTTGTCCACGGATTTCTCAGAAACCACGAGTGCGATTTCGAAAATTCTTTTTGCAATAGTTAGAGTATCTTTCAACTTAGGGTAGAGTATAAATTTCATCAAAATTGGTCCAGTAGTTTAAGAGATATAAACTTTTTATGTTTTCAGTAAGTTACTGTAAATTAGAAGTTCGAGTTGCGTGATAGTGCTGATACCTATTTTGGTAAAATAAGTCACTAAAATAGTGTTAAATAAACTATTTAAAAAAAAATAAAAACCGACTTCAAAGTAAATTATCTAAAAAGCATAAAATAACGAAAATATTATTGAAGTTGGTGCAGAATATACACAGCAGGTACGCTAACACCAACTTCAATAATATTTTCGTTATTTTATGCTTTTTAGATAATTTACTTTGAAGTCGGTTTTTTTTTTTTTTAAATAGTTTTTGTGCTATAAAGAGTCGCATCATGTCTGATGAGAACCAGACAACTGATGGCATGATTAAAAATTTTGTAGTCTGAGAGAAGACAGCAGGTCTACTAAGGCCACTTTCGGTGAATCATAATATGATTAAGTTACGGTTAAATTTTTATTCGTATGGCAGCATTAACACCAATATTAAGTCTGCTAATTAGTGCTAATAAATGAAGTGAGTAAGTATGTCACAACTTAAGGACCATGCCCATATTAGTATGGAGCTGAAAGTCAGAAATGCCATGCAATGCCCAAATTGCAGCTCTATGTCAGATGATAACTATTTAACAGTATTTATATGATAACTAGATTTAATGTCATATAAAGCACCGGTTCAAAAGATATTGGACATTAAACATGATAACTTCCTACTGGTTTTTTATACATTTTATAATTTACAGACGGCATTGCTATTAGTTTTTCTCTAGGAACTTCATGATCATCACATAAGCTAAGTGAGATCAGTGTTCTTTTATATACTTATCTGTATGTTATCAGATAAACATGTCAGTTATTTGGAATTATCTAGTCTGTCTCCATTGTATAGTGTCAATATGTATGTGAAAACAATTTGGTTAGATACACTGGTACTGCAATGTCAACAGAACGTCTTATTTTTTATTATTTATATCCAGTGCTTCATATGATTTAAAATTAACAACATAATTCTAGTTTTTATTTATCAGAGCAATCTTGTAATATACTTTATCTGGGCATTTCTGGGGCACAAATGGGCATGGTCCTTTGTGCCATTTTTACGAAAATAACAAGCATTGCGAAGTATCTGCTGGGAATGCAGAATACGAATTCCTTTTAGATGAAATGCCTTTTAGTGGCCTTTTTAGGCTCGCTGGTTCTGTCAACGAACTCAGAGACATTTAAGCAAATGTTTATTATTATAATGTAAAGTCAGAACATAAATGTGATTTTTATTGATTTAAACAAATCAATTTGATTTGTTTAAATCAATAAAAATCATTCAGTCTGAGTATTATTTAATTTTTTTTAAATTCCGATAAGTATATTTAATGTCAAAGTCAAAAATCTTTATTTCAAATAGGCTTAAAGCTAGCACTTTTGATTGGTAAATTTTTTAAAAGCTTCCACCGGATCACAACGCGGCCTCAACTGAGAAAATCGGCAAAAAAACTCAGCGGGCTTGTCATTTTTTCACTTTTTTTAAACATTGTTTGTTTTGTTACTATTGAATCAACATTAGCGATACTAGTGTGTCCTGCCGTTCGAAACATAAAGCTAGGGAGAAATATTGAAATCATATAATATTATCAATTGAAATGATTTGTTATATTGACTAGTGTTTCGGGAATGCTGTTTATGCCTTTAAGTGGAATTTGTATCAGCATAAAAATAACAAACCTTTATTTGACATTGTATGTTACGATATACTTTCTGTTGGTACCTTTTTAATAAATATATAAAAAGCAATGTATTAATGGTAGGCAGACGTGGGAGAGGAATCTTACAATTCGGCGCTGGCTATGCAGTGAGCAGCAGTTAAAATGAACTTCTCACTAATGATGGAGCCTCCACAGAGCCATTGGGTTGACTTCAGATCAGCTCCGTAACCTAGGAGTGCCTGTGAACAACCAATAAATGGTGTTTTAAACTTTCATGGGGAGGAGACATATAAGGCAGGTAATTTCTTCAACCACAGTGCCTTTCACACCGGAACAATATTTACACACCACTGGTTGGCAGCACTGCTAAATTTTTTAGTCAGCGGGTCTGAAAAGGCCACTTCCAGTGAATCATAATATGAAAAATATCCGGTTTAATTTTTATTCGTATAGCGTCATTAACACCAAATATGAGTAAGCAAATAAATGAATCGAGTATGATTCACCTAAACGTTACCCGTAAACGTAACGTTAGGTAAGTACGAATCGTATTATTAAATATTTTGTATACTTACTTACTATAATTAGATTTAGGGTCAGGGTCACTCTAAAGGGCGCACTGAAAACCAGCGTCGGGGGGTTACATCATAAATCCTCCGGCGTCCTTTTGTAGTGTATATTGTAGTATTCAATTCATGTTTCTTTTTGTTATTATATTATTATTTGTATGTACCTACTTACATCACAATAAAATTTACTTTCTTTCTTTTTCTTTTTTTTTCTAAAATAAGTGACAATTTTACGAAAATTACTGGAATTACAAAATATGAATTCCTTTTACAGGAAATGCTTTATCCGTCAGCGGTCGATGCGTGATCGCGCACATATGCGGCTTGCATGTTAACATGGTGTAGATCGGAATCATCGGCCGTTGAGATATCAAGGTGGCGTTTTAGGCCCGCAGATTGACGCCTGCAGGTTTCGCCCCGTGTGGTGTCCGCGCAAGAATAGCATCTTTCCATCTCATCCCGTTTGAAATCGACTAAAGGAGAACTAGAGGACGGGCAGCAGCGTGTGCGATCTTCAAGACGCTTGCCAAGCGTAGCCGTTATGGCAACACCCCACCCCCATAGGAGAAAGGAATTTTTTCCCGAATGCTCCAGAAGGAGGGCTATGTTTTTTCAAGAGTAGGTATGTCTATTTCTTTGGCACGGCCTACAACCTAAACAGTTTGATGGACTGTGACTGTGACTGATATGTCGT
Organism: Furcula furcula; assembly: GCA_911728495.1. NCBI lineage: Eukaryota > Metazoa > Arthropoda > Insecta > Lepidoptera > Notodontidae > Furcula > Furcula furcula. The sequence goes on from OU452242.1 coordinate 53,324,069, forward strand.
TAGATTTGTCTTAGTTGTGTGAGTGACTTATAGTACATGTTTTCGTAGATAGTATATCGGTGATGTTTTCCCAAAAAAAAAATGTGTGTGCGAGTCCCTGCGCGCGGAAGAAGTAAAACTTCATTCTCGCTCTGTCTCGTTCTACAGTCAGTCAGTCAGTCAGTCGGTCGGTCGGTCTATCGGTCAGTCGGTTGGTCGGTCGGTCGGTCGGTCGGTCGGTCGGTCGGTCACTCACACACACACTCACACTCGCACTCACACTTACACTCACACTCACACTCACACACTCACCTACTCACGCACTCACACACTGACACACGCTGACGTTTAACGCTTAACGTTTAACGCGTTAAGTAATAACATTTTTGGAAGTCGCATAAGAAGTTTCACTTCAAAAAATTATGGTGACTGTTAGCCACCATTTTGTATTATTTTTACTTCATAAAATATCAGGATACCAAATGAAAAGTCATAACGAGACGAGTTGAAATATATAACTAGGGAAAATGTACGTTTTATGTATGTATAATGTAATTTAAGCCCATTTTGTTTATTCGCATTCGGGCTTTTTGTGCTTTTATGATTTACTAGCTGACCCACGCAGCTCTGCCTGCACTATTTTTACGTTAACTAAACTTTTAATAACAGACATTCGCATCGAATACATAACCTCCTTTTTTATAGTCGGTTAAAAACTGGGACCCACTTTTTACTTGCTCTCCGAAGCACGGGCCCGTTTAGTTCAAATGGCGTTAAACGGTCACCCATCTATTTAATGACCTTACCTAACGTTGCTTAACCCGATCGGTTACAAAACCTTGATAACAACTCTCTATGAGTGTTCCCTTACTAATATTTATTATATTATAAAGAAAAAATTATACAATCTCACCAAGCGTATAACCAAGTACCCATTTTCACTTTAATCCCCTCTCCCAAAAGAACCGTGCTAGATTACGGGATAAAAAGTATCCTATGTCCTACCTCGTAGTAAGATCTCAAATCATGCCAAGTTTCATTTGAATCCATTCAGTAGTTTAGGCGTGATGCTCAGCCGTGATACAGACAGACAGACAGACAGACAGACAGACAGACAAAAATGAAAAAAATTTCATTTTCGGCCTCAGTATCGGTTATAGAATGCCCTCCAAAAATAATTTTCAAAATATCTTCAATGTACAGAATTGGACCTGTTACAGTTTTATTATAAGTATAGATTTCAGACATGGATCATGAATCAAACCAGCGGCCTTTGGGCTAGCTACCAATGACCAGGGGTGCCGAACCAGCTTGCCAAAATATAGCAAATAATCTAAACATATAAGGCTAATGTTGCCTCTTTGCGGTAGCCACTAGGGCTGTCTAACTAGTGAGCCCATCAAAATATAGCAAATAATCTTATCATATAAGAGTATTGTTGCCTCTTTGCGGTAGCCACTAGGGGTGTTTAACTAGTGAGCTCATCAAAATATAGAAAATAATCTTATCATATAAGAGTTGTTGCCTCTTTGCGGTAGCCACTAGTGGTGTTTAACTAGTGAGCCCATCAAAATATAGCAAATAATCTTACCATATAAGGCTATTGTTGCCTCTTTGCGGTAGCCACTAGGGGTGTTTAACTAGTGAGCCCATCAAAATATAGCAAATAATCTTACCATATAAGAGTATTGTTGCCTCTTTGCGGTAGCCACTAGGAGTGTCTAACTAGTGAGCCCATAAAAATTATAGTAAATAATCTTACCATATGAGGGTATTGTTGCCTCTTAGCATTCATGCCCTTGTGGGTTGGCAATGGTGGCCTGTAGCGACCATAGTCATAGCACTTTCTCCCCGGGTTCCATCTCCTTTCCATCTGCCCGTGTCTATAACAACTGTATGGCAGTTTCACCAATTGCTCCAGACATTCTAGAAAACAATACACTTTTACTAAACGTAGGAAAACAAAATACCAGTGGGTCTAAAAAGGCCGCTCTCGGTGAATCATAATATGATTAAGTTACGTTTTAATATTTATTCGTATGGCAGCATTATCACCAAATATGAGTCTGCTAATTAGTGCTAATAAATGAATTGAGTACTTATGATTGATCTAAAATGTGTGACCATTTTACGAACATTACAGGAATTGAGAAGAATTAGTTGGGAATGAAAAATACGAATTCTTTTTAGATGAAACGGTTAATTGTGGCCTTTTTTGGCTCGCAGTTTCCCTAAGTGGATCGATGGATATCTAGGGCCCCACATCCCAAACGTCCAGGGACTCCGAAGCGAGATAATTTGAAATAAATAAAAATTAACAATGCATTTTTTAAAGTACTGCACACATATAGCTACATGACTGCACATCTGTTACTAAGAGCGCGTTCCACTTGGCGCCCACAACGATCACGCTCATGACCGCAGTTTTCCCCGTTCCACTTGCTTGTGAGCGTTACGGTCGTAAACTCAAGTGGAATGGATTATAGAGCGTTCTGAGCGTGGAGGTAAATAATACAAACGGCGAGTTAATAAAAAGAAAGCAAAAGATCTAAGAAGTTAGGTTATAATAATAATGTAGCAAAGATGTTGTTAAGCGCAAGCTTAAGTGCTATCTGGGTGTACAAGACCAAATTGCTCACTAGATATCTATTTAAACACACATTGGACGAATGACTACATGCAGATAAACCCATTGAGGTTTGCGCTATGTAGTTTTAATAGTTGAAAAGCATGTAATGGAGTAAATTGAATAATATAATTTAAAAAAACTGTAAGCCTTGAAATAAACTTAAATAATTATTGTTTCAATCGATTTATATTGAAATAAATGTAATTATTATAAATTATAATAATAATATTCTGGGACAATTTCACACACGGTCAGCTGATCCCAAACTAGGCAGAGCCTGTACTATGGAAACCAGATAACTGATAATAATACTTTTTTTTTTTTGTAAATACATACTTAAATAGATAAATAACACCCAGACGCTCGGCGGGAAATCGAACCCACGAACTATCGGGTGGCAGTCAGGGTGTCTAACCACTAGACCAACAGGCCCGTCAAAAAAATTCAAATTTTGTCTATTTTATTTTTGTATTTAATATTAGTGGTGTATTTAATTAATTTACGTTCAAATGTAATTAAAATGTATTTTGCTGCAGAAACATTCATTTCTACTAAAATATCTCTTTCCGCATGAAATAACGTAAGTTTCACGGGCGCCATCTTTGATACTTTGAATTTTGAAAATGCCGCCAATTTTCTCAACGCCCACGACGACCTACCTTTTGACATGGGTCGTTGTGAGCGTAAGTCATGACGTCATGAATGACCTTTTCGCCGCGACCACAACGACCGCGGTCGCTAAGTGGAACGACTAAAGGAGCGTTTTGATCGTTGTGGGCCGCAAGTGGAACGCAGCCTAATTAAAATATTCTGAGTCTTACTGTCAAATGATTTGTCTCCGGTTCTCAAGTAAAATCTGCCATCACTGCCCATGATTATGTTTCTAAAACAAAAAGAAAAGTCATCTATACCTATTTGTAAAATAATAATAAAACTTAGGTAATAATTACAAGGTGGTCCCTAGTGCAAGAGACCGTCTTGCAGGGCTATTGCGTATCTTCAGCCACCTAAGTGACTATCAAGCTTCAGTTGACTACCAAACTTTGAAGTCAACTGAAAGTTATAGTATTGGTATTTATTGGTCACTCAAGTTAGGCAATACCGAATGAATCATTTGACAGTTAGGCCTCGTTTACGGAGGCGCGGGGCGTCACGCGTCGCGATGGGCGGCGCGGCCCGCACTGAGTAAAAACATATGGCGTTGTAGGAGTGAGAGAGGGATGCGAGACGCCAAGCCACACGCGACGCGCGACGCTCCGCGCCTCCGTAAATATTGCCTTAGGCCTCATTTACGGAGACGCGGGGCGTCGTGCGTCGCGTGTGGCTGCGCGGCCCGCACTAAATTCAAATGTAGAGCGTTGGATGAGTGCGTTTACGGAGAAGCGATTTTTTTGCGTTTGCTTGAAATGGAGCGTGTTTTACTGCCGAGCCCGCGGATGCCTTCGTCACGTCTCACGCGGCGTTTATCGCGGTGGTGCACGCAGCGGCGATTCTCGATGAATCGTTGCCTGTGGCGGAACCTTCTGCCAGTCTATTTGGTAATCGTTCAACACAGATGCAGTCACCGTCCGAGTATGAAATAATAGATTTTTTTTTGAAGAAAATTGTATGTTATAAAGAGAGTTAGTTCTCGCGATGCCCACCGCGTGCTTCGCGAGAATACGACGCGGGCGCAGCGGTGGGCACCACCACTCTTCCCGCCTCGCGTCTCTATAAACAACACCGTATATTGCTATAAGTTTGTGTTTACGCGTGCAATGATACGTGCCGCTTCACGCGCCGCCGCTACATAAACGATAAAAACGTCCGACACGCCGCGAGACACCACGTCACACGCGACGCGCGACGCCCCGCGTCTCTGTAAATGAGGCCTTATTTGATGGTCACTTGCCATAGTGATCATCACTTTAGTTGTCAAACGAGATGAGTAATAGGGGTATCCGCCAAATAGCAGTTTGTGTTTCTATCAACTCATCTCCTCCCGTTCTGTGTCGTAAGGAGCGACCATAGATGATACTTAATATACTGAGATAGATGCGCAACTCTAGTTTTCATTTTTATAATTGAAGGTCTGTTTGCTAGATGGCGTTGCTTGGCGCGTTATAACGTTTTGCTCCGAGATGGCGCTGCATTGACAATAAATATTTATATTGAACGGTACATACAAAGCTACTGTTTACAAAATTCATAATTTTCCAATAACATAAAAAAAATAATTAATGAAATACACAAAGATTTCTCACATGTAAGGTTTAAGAAACTTTATTCTCATAAAGAATTACAAAATTCACTTACATGAGAACATAATAAGAAGCAAAACTTAAAATTATTTAAATTAAATACCTGCATGCGCGAGAGTAACAACCAAATCACTTAAGTACATACGTTTTACATAGGTAACGAAGTATTTTACTAATGGGTCAATTGTTTGTAAACGAATCACTATAGCAAGACCAACAACACTAAATAAAATAAAATCCACCAGTTTGTAAGTTCAGTACAATATGAAACACACTAGCGATATCTAAATATTGAAAACTATCTTTCATTTATTTAAAATATTGTATATTTGATGCAAATCTCAGATTATTTTTCGTATTGGTAGGTAGGTACCCACATATAATAAAAATATACACAGATCAACGTCGACTAGATGCGTTAAGTTACTTATGGAATAAAAGATGTTTACTACGTTTTTAACAAATGGTTTTTAAGTAGTTTTTTAAACATTTGGATAGATTTAGCTTCCTTGATATTATTAGGTAAACTATTGTACAATTGTGCACTTTCAAACGTAATATTTTTTTTACCATAATTTGTCCGAGGTGGGCGCAAGATTATACTATTAGCATTTCTAAGCCGTCGCAAGTACGGGTGTGTATTTTTAGTTTTAAATGTTATACTTGTGTGTGTTTCTTTATTTAATATTTTCCGTATTAGAATACATGTATAATATCTGTACGTTTTACTTATATCCATCAATTTTGTATCGTTATATAATTTTAGTGTTTGTGTCCGATAATCAAGATTAAATAATGTTTTTATTAGTTTATTTTGCGATGTTTGTAATACTTTTAAATTGGTTTTGGCGGCTGAACCCCAGACTTCAATCAAGTAGTCAATGTGCGGCTTAACTAAAGAATTGTATATGTAATATTTTACATGGTGTGGTAAACACTTGGTTATGCTACGAAGAGCACCAGTTAGGGATGTTAACTTTGATTTAACTTTTTTAATATGAGGTTTCCATGTCAACTTACTGTCAAGAATGAGGCCTAAGTATTTTTCATCGTCTGTCCGGCTAATGATTTGACCATTAATTCTTAATGGTTCAAAACTAGATATTTTTTTATTCTTTGCAGCAAATATAACATAGTGCGTTTTTTCTACATTAATAGTTAGCAGATTACTCTGAAACCAGGTGTTAAGAAGGTCAAGGTCACTTTGAGCATTACTTACGATTGAATCTATTGCATGGTCATAATAAAATAGATTAGTGTCATCCGCGTACATCGACAATTCACCATTAAGTTGTAGTGTGCTTATACTGTTTACATACACTAAAAATAGCAAAGGTCCCAATATTGAACCTTGAGGGATTCCATAGGTTATAGATGCCATAGGACTTTGGAAGTCTCCAATCTTAACTACCTGAGAACGTTCCGCAAGATATGATTCGAGAATTTTATATGCTTTGTCAGTAATACCAATGTCGATTAATTTGTTTAAAAGAATTTTGTGACTAATTGTGTCAAATGCTTTTTTTAGGTCGATAAATATACCTAGGCTTATTTTCTTTTCGTCTATATTGTTTTTAATTTTAGTAATTAGGTCTACATTAGCTGATAAAGTATTCGATTTAGGCCGGAATCCGTATTGTTTATGATAGAGAAAGTCGATTGATTTCAAGTAAATTTCAAGCCGATTGTAGATAACTTTTTCAAAAATTTTAGACATTACTGGTAACACTGATATAGGACGGTAATTGTTTGGGTCTGATTTGGACCTTGATTTATAGATTGGTGTTACTTTTGCGACTTTTAGATTAGTCGGGAACGATCCTTGGTCTAAACAGAAATTTATGCATGAGGTAAGCTCTTTTACAATTTGATGCATAAGACATTTTATTGTTTTTGTATTTACTCCATCGATACCGGCACTAGTATTAGCATCTAAATTATTAATAATTTTCAAAATTTCATCAGTTGTGGCTGGCTTTAAATATGTCAAACCAAATGTTGATTTTTGGGTGGTTACTGTAACAGCGGTGTAAGTCTTGTTATCGTGATACTTTATAGGAATCGAATTTGCTAACGTAGAACCAACCGTTGAAAAAAAGTCGTTGAAACATTTACAGATTTCGTTCGCATCCGTTGTTGTAAAACCTCCTCTTTCTAACTTCGATGGCATCGAGAGCTCTTTTGGTTTATTGTGAGTAAGGCTGTCAATTAAGTTCCACATCTTCTTTGGCTTACTTTTGCATGTTGTAAACTTTTTATAGTAGTAATCACTTTTCATTTGTTGTATTTCTTCATTTACTTTCTTTTTTTCTATCAAAAAGTCTTGTTTAAGTTTTTCATCTTCAGGATTTAGTTTGTGTAATTGGTAAAGTACATTTTTTTCATTAATTTTATGGATTATATTTGTATTTACCCAGTCTTGTTTAGGTGGATGCAAGATTTTTGTCCTATATACTTTACATTGTTTAATCATCATAAGCATTGTATTTTCGAGTTCTGCGTAATTATTGTTGTTTCTGTCTATCATAACTTGTCCTGCTATTGTTTGTAGTTTTTTGTAGTCTATTGACACATACTGTATTGTTTGTTTCAATGGAGGCCGGTATTTATTGATTTCGAAAATCATCTGTTTGTGATCAGACATCGATGATTCAATGACTGCTAAATGAAACTGGTCATCTGTTAAGCTTGTGGAAACATGGTCTAACAAAGTTTTCTTCTGCGCAGTTTCACGAGTGCAATATTTAGGAGAGATTTTGTTAATTATTCTGAATCCATTCTCTTGGAGTATATCTTTATAATCTTCTACTGCATCACTGGGATTTAGTAAATCAAGATTAAAATCACCACACACAACAGCTCTTCTTCTGCGGTTTAGTTGTAATGAGTAAGTATTGAGGAAGTTTTTGACGTTTGTACGGCCTGGTTTGTATACCGCCCCAACGTCTAGAGAGAATTTCTTCAGGTGTATCCACAAAAAATGATTATCTTCCTCTGTTAGTTCTTGGATGACATGGTGTTTTAAGTGATTTATGGCAAAAATTGATACTCCACCACCAGTAGTAACCCGCCTGTAATTGTAATAATGAGTGTATCCCGGTATTTGATATTTCTTTGCTTCGTCATCCGATTTAATCCATGTTTCAGTAAGTATAATTATGTGCACTATTGTTTTTAAGGACTTGATAATACAACACAGTTCGTCAAATTTTCCGGGCTTGACAATACTACGAGCATTTGCATACAAAAATTTGAGAGATTTTTTGTTACACTTTATATCATCATAATTGCTTAAAGCTTGATAAGTTGTTTGTGTTTTATGTTCATAGATTACAGGATGGAGTTTTTTGGAATAGTGGTGACGATTTGAGGGAGTCCTTTTATATATTTAATCATAAGATTTTCTTCTCCAATTGATGTTCGGTACTTGATTTCTTCCTTGAGTTTTTTGAATCGAGCTTGTTGGTAGGGTGTTTGATCGGAAAATATTTTTAGTGTAGGTGATTTCAGCAGTCTTTTATTGCGAAGTATTAATTTGGCTGTATTTTCTGATTCAAAGCTTACCTTAATTGGACGGACATTGTCGTTCTTATATCTCCCAACACGCATTATTTTGGTAGGTTCCGGACAATTTTCTACAATTAATTTAATAGTTTTAATAACTTCAGCCTTATCCAATTCACGGCGTTCCTTACTATCGTTAGATTTAGGTTCTTGTATCCCCGCTATTACAATATTCATTTTTCTTGAGTTCTGGTCATTTAGTTCAGTTAGTAAATCCTCATATGAAGTTTTTTCGTTAGTTATCAACTCCTTCGAAGGTATCTGTAATTTCTGTACATCTAATTCTAAAGTAGCGATTTTCATATCTGCTGTTTGCACAGATTTAGTTAAATTTTCTATCTTTACATTAATACCTGTTTGTTCTAGCGCTAAGACTTTTATATTATGCTCAGTTACCTCTAGACACTTTTTAATATCGTTCATTTGTTCTTTGACCATTGCAATATCACTCCTTATATTTTTTGCGCTTTCATTTTGAGTTTTAATTGATGAAGTCATCAATGCCATCATTGCTTTTATTTGTTTTTGTATTTCGGCTAATTGCGGTTGTATTTCTCCATCATCAGTGTGTTTTCGTTTATTACGGAACGTAATCGACGATGCGTTAGAGGATACCATGGCTGAATCACCTGCACTACACAGATTTGGATCTGATCCACTCCGTTCCATGTTAGTACCACTTCCAGTAGTAAAGTCCATATTGATCTTTGACTCCGAGACTGACCTTTTTTCTGGAAACCGGTTACTGCTTCGCCGATAGTTGTGTTCTATTTAAAATAGTTGTAACACACAGAACACTGAACAATGTAACCACTGTTTTAGGTACGTTATAATTAAGTTGGAAATGAGTTACATCGGTGATTAGAATTTATAAAAATAATTTGCAACACGTCTGTATCGAACGCTCGCCGCACGAGGAAAAAAAAAAAAAAAAAAAAAAAAAAAAAAAAAAAAAAAAAAAAAAAAAAAAATGTACTCTGGATATAAACGCATCCACTGTTAAACTTTGCTTGCGAGATATAATTACACACTAGCTCCTTCTATCGGCGTTTAGATAAAACTATATTTTCGGACACCGTAACACAGATGGCAGTAGCTTCTATTTACATTTTAATAACCACCAATGTATAAAGTTGCACCCCCCCGGGAGCGGGAGCGACTAAGGGAAAGAAGACGGGCAGCAGTGTATTTCTATTGGATTACCTACCACCTACTGTGCTCCCCAAGACGCCTGGCAAGCGTGGAGATTATGGCAACCCCTCCCTTCTATCTACGGGGAGTTGTTTGTTCATTAGTCAACGTCTCTTGCCTGCTGATGATGATGATGAGATGACTTCTATAAGGGACCATCCTGGTCTACCAGGATATTCTGCCGCCAAGCAGCAGTGTGTAAACATTGCTGTGTTCCGGTGTGAAGGGCACTGTAGCTGGTGATATTACCGGCCACAAGAGACTTGATAACTAATGTCTCGTGTGACGAGCGGCAGTGCAATGCAGCTGACTATAGGCAACCGTGGCGCGCGACCATCAGGCGAACATCTTGTCTCGGTATAGGTTAAAATAAATATATTTATTTATTTAAAATATCAATGACCTTATATCCTTGTCCGTGTCACAATCAGTGCAGCATACAAGAGGAAATGTACCATCGAAGGAACAGATCTGCAAGAAAATAAAGAGAACTACATAAAAATATTGTAGGTAGTAATAAGTATGAAGGACTGTAGCAAGTAATAATTCTTACTAGCTGACCCGCACAGCTCCGCACGCGGTTTTTAGGGTTCCATACCTAAAAGGTAAAAAAGGAACCCTTATGGTGAGACTTCGTCTGTCTGTCACACCTACGTACATATATCAGGAACCACTGACGCCATCTATTTGAAACTTGGATTATTTTTAGATCTTACTTACCGAACCTCATTGCAAACAAAAAATCCATTGCGCCGTTTAAGGCTGCCTGTCCACCAGAGCGGAGCGAGGCAGTGGAGCGGAGAAATGGTGAAATATTAACCAATAAGATTGCACAAAATCTCCGCTCTAAAATCTTAGTGCAATCTTATTGGCTAATATTTCTCCGTTTATCCGCTCCACTGCCTCGCTTCGCTCCGGTGGACAGGCAGCCTTAGGCTGTCGGCCTTCCCAAAGAAATTGTTTATTTCATTGGTTACTGCCCAGTTTGGGATCAGATGATAAGATATATATTATTATTATTATATTATATTATTATCTGAGCCATCATAATCAACATACATAATCGTCTAATGCTGCACATAGTTATCTTCAATAGTGAGAGTGGCGGGTTTAAAATATGGCTAGAAGCCAAGAAATAGCGGTTTTTATATTTTTAAGTGTGGACTGTATTAGGTGTATTAAATTAGTAGGTAATGAACGCTACTCGACGCTGTAAAACGCAGGTAAAAGGCAAGGAAAAAGGTAGGAAACAGCTAGCACCACTCACCTGATGATTAGCTGGTACCAGGCACAATGTGTCGACACAAAAAGTTCACAAAAATTCACAGTTATAGGCAATGCAAGAGATTCCGCACTGAATATGTAAATATTCAGTGCGGAATCTCTTCCAAAACGATTGGACTAATGAGTCCATTAACGAAAAGCGCGTTTGAAGAGTCATGCGATCATTTTCTAACGTAGGAGCGGGTAAACATTCCAGCGGAGCGGTATGTATAAAATGGGCAGGTGTCAACGCGGACGGTTCTGACGGATCAGTGCTCAACAAATATAAGGGTCGCGAGTTCAAAACTGATTCAATACCATTCAACACCGTAACCATCTCTTCATATGTTAATATTTGTTTACCTATTACGCGAAATAAATGGCCTTTAACAGACTTTATATGGGACTCCCAAATTCCGCCAAAATGCGGTGCATTTGGTGGATTCATCTTCCAAATTATACGGCTTTCCGCTAATTCGCTACTAAAAGTTTTGTAGTAATCATCGGATTTAAGAAATTCATGAAGTTCGTTTAGATAGGAACGCGAAGCAACAAAATTCGTACCGTTATCGCTGTAGAGATACTTACAAGGACCTCTACGCGATAAAAATCTTTTAAAAGCGTCTAAAAAGGTAGCTGAGGTTAAATCAGAAGCAAGCTCAAGATGAACTGCCTTGGTTACTAGGCATACAAAAATGCATAAGTATGCCTTTTGACTACGGACACCTCGTCTTCTAGTATGAGTTATATACAACGGTCCAGCGTAGTCTACGCCCGTATGCGTAAAAGCATTACAAGGTTCTACACGGCACGATGGCAAAGCGGACATCATAGGAAAAGTAGCTTTTGGTTTTAACCTAAAACATGCGTTACATTTATGTATGCGGGAACGAACAATACGGCGGGCGGATAAAATCCAAAAACGTTGTCTCAGTATTGAAAGTAGTAGTTGCGGACCAGCGTGAAAGTTTTTCTTATGATAAAAGTCAATTATCAAATTAATTATGTGACCATTTTTCGGCAACAATATGGGATGTTTATGTAATTTTTCTAATGATGCGTTATCTAACCGACCTCCGACATATAGAATGCCATCATTCATGTATGGCGTTAATTTGCGAAGAGCTGAGGAACAACCTTTTCCTTTTTCTATAAGTTTAATATCATCAGCGAATGAAGCGTGTTGAATGGCCTTAATTATAACAAGTTCAGCAGCGTCTAAATCTTGCGCGGTTATTACATTATTGCGGGGCAATTTTCTTAGAAATCTTAACACATACACTACAGTGCGAAGTAACTTATTCCACGAGGATACTCTATAACTTAATGTCAGAAGTAGATGCTCAGTTTGCGCGGCGGCGGCGTCGCAAGCGACGTGAGATAATGTTTTTTCTTCAGGTAAACATGAGCTTTGCGGTGAAAATTGCTGAATTGGCCATTCACTAATAGGAAAAGACATCCAAGATGGGCCTTGGAACCAGAGATTATTCTCTATTAAGCGTGAGGGAAGCAGCCCGCGAGACACACAATCCGCGGGGTTTTCTACTCCTGCGACGTGATAAAAATGATCACTTGGCAATAAAGATTGACATTTCGAAATTCTATTGGCGACGAAAGTATTAAATCTGTGTGGGGAAGAGTGAACCCAGCACAAAGCGACTTCAGAGTCAGAGAATGCGTAAATATTATTTATTGGGTGTCTTATTGACAATGTATTGACCACTGAACGCACTAACTTAGCGAGCAGTGTTAAGGCGCAAAGTTCAAGTCTCGCTAAAGTCACGGTCTTTACAGGAGAAACGCGGGATTTTGAACAAACTAACGTGACTATAGGGGGAGAATCTTCATTAACTACGTGAAGGTATATGACGCAGCCAAAACCTTTTTCGCTAGCGTCAGCGAAAGCGATAAGCGAAACAACAGAAGAGTCCTTAATACCCATATGGCGCGGGAACTGAAGACCCGAGATTAGCGGTAACTCTGAAATATATTGTTGCCACAACTTGACAACAGAAGGAGGCGGAGACTCGTCCCAATCAATTTTGAGGAGCCATAGTTCTTTTATTAATAATTTAGCGAATAGCGTTATGGGACCGACAAGACCCAATACATCATAAAGTTGTGCGGTAGCGGATAGCATAGAACGCTTTGTACAAATAGCGGGCGGTTGAGATACAGTAAAAGTAAAATTATCAGTAGCGGGATGCCAGCGAAGGCCTAAAATCTTATGAGTGTCATTATCGTTAAAAGAAATATATTCTTGTTGACGATGACTTGCGGGTATGTGTTCCAACAATTCGTGGGAATTACTCGTCCATTTAACTAGATCAAAAAATCCAACTTTTCAAAGCCGGTGGCTTTGAAAAGTTGGATTAATTGTGTTGCTGTCGCTACAGCTTCATCTAGCGTTGAAGCTGTGGAAGCAAGGTCATCCATGTATATATCGAGCTGTCTTTCAATAAGACTAGCTGCGAGAGGATAGTTAGCTCCTTCATCTTTTGCTAACTCACGCATGACGCGAAGAGAGAGAAAAGGTGAGGAACGAAGACCAAAAGTGACACGAGTAAATTCATACGTTTGCAAGGGTTCGTCATCAGAAAAGCGAAATAAAATTCGTTGGAACTTGCGGTGCGAATCTTGTACATGTATGCAAAAATACATTTTACGAACATCAGCGAAAAAAGCAATAGAATATATTCGTACATTGAGTAAAATATTGAAAATATCAGTTTGTAAGTTTTCACCGGTATGCGAAATATCATTAAGTGATAAACCGTTATCCGACTTACAACTGCCGTCTATTACTACACGGAGCGGTGTGGATGATTTATCCTCCCGAATAACCGGGTGGTGAGGTAAGTAAAAACAAGGCACATCAAACCTTATCATTTCTTGCGGAACAAGTGTTAAGAACCCTTTATCTAAATATTCCCTAATGACGTCATTGTAACGCGCGCGAAGTTCAGGATTTCTACTAAATCTTCTTTCAAGAAGAGAAAATCTTTTTTCAGCGATTTGAAGCGAATTACCTAATTTTTCTGGTGGATCCTTAAATGGCAAAGCGACAACGTAACTGCCATCAGGATTGCGAGCGGTATTAGAGGTGAAAATATTTTCACACTCATTATCTTGCGGACTTATATACTTGGTAGAAGGCAATTCTTCCATTATCCAAAATTTTTGAAGCATGTCATTAAGCGGTTCTTGTTTAATTAAATGAAAAGAATGCGATTTATGAGTAGGGGACTCAACATAAGCGTCGCCCATTATTACATAACCTAGCGTTGTTTCTAGTGCCATAGGCGCGTGCGGCGTAATTATTTTATTTGACAGTAATATTTTACAATAGGTATTTACCCCCAAAAGTAAGGAAATTTCCCCAGGTACAAAGAACTGGTCATCAGATAATCGTATCGAAGATATATAATTAATCTTATTTAAATCAATCTTAACGTCCGGTAATTTCCCGGTAATGTGAGGCACTACTAACGGTGCGACTTCATATACGAATTCATTATCGAAGCGAGATGTGAATTTAACGTGAGTAACGCCTAATATTTTTTGCGATGAACCACCAATGCCATGAACTTCGGTAAAGCGGTTTTTTCCCGATATGGGTAAAGATAAACGTTTGCAACAATCAAGCGAAATATAGTCACTTTGTGACCCTGGATCTATTAAACATCTTACATAATATTCACGTCCATAATTATTTATTACTTTTATTTTTGCGGTCGCTAATAAAGCAGCGGTTTGAGTGGGATTAATATCATTGTTAAGGTTTGTAATACTAAACGACGACAAGACCGTAGTAGACTCCAAGCCCTGAGTGCATACACTATCACCCGAGTTGGACTGCGGATTAATTTCGATCTTATTCGTAGAAGGATTAGAGGTTAAATTACAGTGAGCATTACGAATACCCGAGACGGCCGGCTGGGAAACCGGTTTTTGATGTAGCGCTTGCGCTTCATATTTAATTGTAAAATGTAATAAGGAATGGTGGCGTTGATTGCAATGTAAACATGTACGTTGCGAATTACAAAATCTGGACTTATGTTTATTACTTAAACAATTCGTACAAAAACCATTTTGTTTTATGTAGTTATACCTTTCCTTAGGCGTTAATTTAGAAAAGCGCGGACAATTAAACAAGTGTGTGTGTGTCTTATCTTGACACATAACGCACGGTTGATTGTTGTCAGTATTAATAAAAGTTCTAGTAGGACCACTGTTAGGTCTAGGTATATTATGTTTTTTATTATTATTAGAAAGTTTGTTTGCGGTAGGTTCAAATTGTTTTTGTATATTATTAAGTGTCTTACTTTGCTCTTGGACGAAACTGATAAGACTCTGATATGTAGGTATATCAGTTTGACGTTGCGACAATTCAAAGGCTTTAACAGTATCTGCATCTAATCTTTGCAATGCTAATTGTAAGCACATAAAGTCTGTTAAGTCATTTAATTTTAACTGTTTTAGCGCTTTGATTGAGGAATCAAAATTATTAATAAATGATTCTAGATTTGCGGCGGAACTAGAAGTAAGCGGTTTAAATCTTAACATATGATTAAAATAAGAGACAGCGAGTGAACGAGTATCGTTATATTTTTGTATAAGATTATTCCAAATTATGGGATAGTTTTCTGGCGTAGCGGACAGCCCAGCGCAAATTGCTTTGGCTTTATCAGTAAGTTTACCAACTAAATAATATACGCGTTCAGTATCCGTTAAATTCGGATTATCATGAATAATACTTTTAAATTGTTGATGAAACATAGGCCAATGACGAATATCGCCATCAAACGATTGTAATTCGATAGGCGGAAACTTATTGTGGTAAGAAGAAGACTTGGATTCAGTCTTTATCGGAATATTAGAGTCTTTCTGTAACTTAGAAAGAACCCCCTTTATATGACAGTATAACTCTTCAAATGCGATCCAGGTTTGATAATCAACGGAACTGGTGGGGGTGGCTTGTAAGTAGACATTATTATAATCATCAACAACCTTTTCGAAATCAGTACGTAACGTATCTACATTACTAGCGTTTAACAAGAATGTATCACGCTGTTGTTCATCAGCGATAGCCGATCGCGACAATTCGTAAATTTTTTGCAAACGCGAGAACATTGCTTCTCGTTTTGCTCGAAGAATGACAACCTTTGGGTCCTCCCGGCATGGCGACCGTTCTTCACCCCTAGATTTACTCATTATTCAGCGGATTAATTTAATAAAAGCAGGCGATAATAAATAAAGTATGCGTTTGTTGGTTTTAATAGCTTAAAAACCAATTGCTATTAAATTAAAGCGGTACCTAAGTATTTATAAACGATTAAGTACAACTAAGCGAATGAGTTACCCTAACTACCGAGATATGCACCTATGAAATTATTTAATTAGCTTTAATAGCCTATAACCAATTAAATAATTAGCGAGCGTAAAATATAATATTATTAATATTTTAATAACTTAGCGTATTGTGAAGTGAAAATGAGCGCGTTAAGTAGGTAGGTGGCACGTATTAGCTGCGACGCGAGCCAAGCGGGGCACAGAATGCTACCTGCATACAGCGTATGATTGTAAAGAAAATAATTTTAAGTACGTAATTACGATTATCAATCTATAAGCACTGTCCTTCAACACAAATAAATGCCTGCGAATTAGATTGCAGAAATCTAGAAGCGATTGAATATACTTATGACTTATGTATATTATCAAAGCGGGCGGGAATAATTTATAATTAAATAGGCTTTTAATTGTTATTTCACAGACAGATAGATAATTATAGCGATTAGATAATCGAATAATGAAACCATTGGATGGGACCAAAAAAGGTATCAAATCCGGTGAGATGGACCAAAAAAGGTGGCGGGTTTAAAATATGGCTAGAAGCCAAGAAATAGCGGTTTTTATATTTTTAAGTGTGGACTGTATTAGGTGTATTAAATTAGTAGGTAATGAACGCTACTCGACGCTGTAAAACGCAGGTAAAAGGCAAGGAAAATGGTAGGAAACAGCTAGCACCACTCACCTGATGATTAGCTGGTACCAGGCACAATGTGTCGACACAAAAAGTTCACAAAAATTCACAGTTATAGGCAATAGAAGCACTCACGCGGCGGCGGCGGTGTGCTGTAGGACTCGTGGTTAGAGGGTTAGTAAGCGGATATATGCTACTCAAGGAAGAACGGGATTGGTTGATTTGGAAATACGTCATTTACGTCACAAGAGAGCGTTCAGAAATGCATGATTAATTTAAATACCAAACAGAGAGTAAAAGAAGGGACAGTGCTCTTGTGTCTACGCAAGCACTTGTGCACTATAATATCTCCCGCGTAGATGAATGATCTTGTGAAAGACTTTAGACACCTACGGGTCTAATAAGGCCACCTTCATACATACACATAACATAATATGAGTAAGTTACAGTTTAATTTTTATTCGTATGACAAATATGAATCTGCTAATCATCGATATAATATATAAACTAGATAAACATTCACGAACAAAATGACATCTAAAATGTGGTCGCGGAGGTTGCAAACTTATCTGTGCTGGTGGCGGAAACGTGAACTAACGATTTTATAATGATAATGACTTGTAGTTTGACAGTTAAATAAATTTGTCAGGATGTGACTTGTAAAGAAATAGCGACACAAGGGCGCTATTTCTCGCTACCACTTTTTGAACCGTGACACCAAATCTAGTTTTTATATATTATATCGATGCTGCTAATAAATGAATTGAGTATGATTCACATAAAATGAGTGACCATTTTACGAAAATTGAAATATGGAATGCAGAATACGAATTCCTTTGAGATGAAATGCGTAGTGTGGCCTTTTTAGGCTCATGGCCGTATTGGCCTGGAGAGAAATTTATGTGACTTACTTGCGATCTCGTCTGTGTTTCCTCCAAGTACTTAGCCGCAGATATGCACTTATTATATTTAACACAAGTGCCATTTCTATTATTATTGACGCACGGGTCTCCTGAAATGAATAAACATCATTTTCAGTTAGCTTATGCGCTATGCTTAACACAGTCTTCGGTATTATTTTTATTTAATGCTTTTCAGATCGTTTTCTCTGAAGACTATTTTATTTAGTTCTAAAATAGTTTATATGCAGTGACAAAACTACTAGTGAGTAAACTGTCCAGATAGGTCGGTCCAACTTCGACAAAGAGGTCGCCCGAAGAATCCAACTCGGATGGGCAGCGTTCGGGAAACTACGCGATATCTTCTCGTCCGAAATACCACAGTGCCTGAAGACGAAGGTTTTTAACCAGTTTGTATTGCCAGTGATGACATATGGTACTGAGACGTAGTTTCTAACGGCTGGCCTTTTAGAAAAGTTCAGAGTCACACATTGAGCCATGGAGAGACCTATGCTCGGTGTTTCTTTGCGCGACAGAATCCGAAATGTGGAGATTCGTCGAAAACTAAGGTTACCGACATAGCTCTCAGAATCCGCAAGTTAAAGTGGCAATGGGCAGGCCACGTCGCTCGAAGAACCGATAACCGTTGGGGAACAAAGGCTCTCGAGTGGCGACCACGAACCGGAAGACGCAGCGTAGGCAGGCCTCCCACTAGGTGGACAGACGACATTGTGCGCGTCGCAGGTAACCGGTGGATGCAAATAGCCAATTGTCGTTCATTATGGCGTTCTAAGGAGGAGGCCTATGTTCAGCAGTGAAAGTCTTCCGGCTGATGATGATGATGATGTTACTCACCTCACCTTCCAGCTCCATTATCAAGTTAGCTTAATCTCGATGTGTTTACTAATAACGATTCCAGGGTTCTGTCAACTACCTTCCAATTCCATCATCAGGTCAACAACAAGGTGTGTAAGTTCGAACCCCGGTTCGCATCTGATCATCGCGGCTGGCTATTTGCATCCACCGGTTGCCCACAGCTCGCACAATGTCGTCAGTCCACCGGGAGGGTTGCCTACGCTGTGTCTTCCGGTTCGTGGTCGCCACTCAAGAACCTGTAGCGACCTACTACATAAAGAGAGTACAAAAAAGATGATCCTGAATCGCGCAAGCGAAGTTTCTAAGTACATTAAGTAGGTATATATCTACGACATACATCCCAACTTCAACCGTTGGGGGCCTCGCTCGGTGAAGCTGTAATGGCCATCTGCGGCCAACAGCGTCTATCGTTCCCACAAAGAAACCGTTGGGGTCTTCGGCCCTGGTCAAGCATCACACCTCCCTCGGTCGGAGGATCTTCCCTTTAGGATTGGTTCTTCGAGCGATGGATGTGATCCGTCCACGGTGTGCCATTTTTTTTTACCACTTTTAAGCTAGTGCTTGACTGCAGTCCCACCTGCTGGAAAGTGGCGACGCAATCGAGGATGGTAAAACACACTAGCTTATTAAAAGCCTATTCACTCTAGTCTCACATTATAATCGGGCGGGAAAACCGACGCAGGCAAACTGTTCCAGTCCTTAGCTGTCCTTATTATAAATGAAGAAGCAAACCGCTAAGTCCGGACTGAAGGCACTTGCACCACATAAGGGTGTGTACGTGCCGTGCGTCTCGTCGTCCGATGATGAAAGGGATATGGTGGAATTAAGTCATGTAATTCCTGTGCACACTCTCCAAAATGCATCCTGTAGAATACCGAGAGGCTGGCTACTCTGCGCCTGTGCTCTAGGCTTTGTAAATTGGCCGCTACTAACTCTGCGTCACCCATAAGCCTCTTAGTACACCTCTCCACTGAGTCCAAAGCTGCAAGATGACATTTAGCAGCACCAGCCCATGTGACATGTACATAATCGACATAAAAAAACTTACCTTCGCTCATATCGAATAACGATGACACAACACTAGTAAAACACAATAAAAATATAATTCCACACACTACATCCCTAACAGGACTCATTGTAGAGTACTTTGAACTTATAAAACCTATGTCTTGAACGTTAGGGGTAAGTATATGTTGAAAATTTATTTTCGTATAGCAATTATTAATTTATCAAAATAACGTGCGATCTATGGAAGAATAACTTGTTGTCTAAGTAACATATTAAGAGGTGTTTTTATCGAAACAGGTACAAGAACCGGTATTTTATGAGGTGAATGAATGAATGAATGATTTCTTTCATAAAATGTTGTCTTATGACGAAAACAATGCACTTGGTAACAACCTTGGTTGTAATGTGGTTACACATTCAAAAAGAAATACCTGCTCCCGGCTGGTCTAAAGGTAATATCGTTATTACTATAGCCTCCGTGGTGCTCCGTGGTGCTTGCTTTGCAAACCGGAGGTCACAGGTTCATAATCCCCGGGGAGCAATAACTATGTGCAGTTCCTTACTGATTAATACAAATAAGACAATGCAGGCCTATCATCTGATTTTTTGCTAAGTAAATAAGATGATCCATGCGTCGGATGGGCATGTAAAAATTCAATCATGCGCTTGACCTCAACCCGGTCCTGCCGGTCTTCCGAACCATCGGATTGTGAGAGTAAAGGAAGAGAGAGTGCACTTGTGCACTATCTCCCGTATAGCTGATCTTGAGCATTATTGGCCGCTGTGGTCATATCGGCCAGGTGAACACAAAACACTTCTGTTACTTGTGGCAACTCGACATAACCACATGGCGCCACATGTGGTAGCGTCGCGATGAAGAGAAGTACCACATACAACAAGACAGATGGCGTCACCGATTTCTGAATCGTGCAAGCGAAGTTTTGAAGTACGTTCGCTATAAGTATATACAACATCCCGACAACCACTGTCGGGGGTATCAGACACCGGTATCGCCGGCGAGGCCGAAGGGTCGTACGCATGCGACCTCAACGACGAGCATCACCCCACTGAGTTTCTTGCCGGTTCTTCTCAGTGGGGGCGCGTTGTGAACCGGTGGTAAAATCAGCCCTCTCTTAAGCGACAGCCCAAGCCGAGGCCGTGCCTCCCTGAGGTGCCCTTGAGCTCGTCGCTATTTCTGCCGTCAAGGCTAGAGTGCTATAAGCGCTCGCCTCCTTTTGTCCGGTGAAGCTGTAATGGCCATCTGCGGCCAACAGCGTCTACCAGTCCCAAAAAAACAAAAACCACTGCCGGGGGCTTCGGCCCTGGCCGAGCATCACACCTCGCTCGGTCGGAGATCCTCCCTTTAGCGCCGCCGCCGACGCATTCGTTAAATACTAATACTACGTATACGCGTATATATATATATATATATAATATGGCGTATACGCCAAAATTTAAAAGTCGTAACGGTTCAAAACATACTTTAAAGTTAGATTTTTTTTTTGTCAACGAATATGTTCCGAAGTGAGGTTCTAGGGATAAACTCGTAACCTTTTTACCTAAACTTAAAACAATAATACATAGCATCCTTAACATTAAGTAAAAAATAGATACTAAACCAGGCTGGCCTGGGACCAAGGACCAGCGGATCCAAAAAGGCCACTTTCGGTGAATCATAATATGGTTAAGTTACGGTTTATTTTTTATTCGCATGGCTGCATTAACACCAAATACGAGTCTGCTAATTAGTGCTAATAAATGAATTAAGTATGATTGACGTAAAAAGTGAGATCATTTTACGAAAATTACAGGCATTGCAAATTTGCTGGAAATGTAAAATATGAATTCCTTTTACAGCCCCGGAATCTACGATTTTTTTCGAACCGGGGCAGAAACTTGATAGTGGCGCCCCTCCCTGCAGCGTTTGAGAAATTACATAAAAAATCTCAAATCGGCATCACAAGTTCTTGTTTCATCATCTTGCTTGTGGTGTGGGCCTGTGTGGTGCCTTTTTCTTACAAATCGAAGGTGAGCCAGGCTTCCGTATGCTAGGCGCTTTGTGGAGCAAGTTTTTTATTTTTTATCATATTATATTATGATTTTGGCGCCCCCTGAACCTGCCGCCCGGGGTTTGCCCCCTCCTAGATCCGGGCCTGCCTTCTAGAGGAAATGCATAATGTGGCCTTTTTAGGCCCGCAGACATTTAGAACAACATTATTAAAATAATAAGCTATTATTTTAGTACAAATTATTCGGTACCTACTGTTATTTCATCGGTAGGTACTGGATTAACTGTAACAGGTACTTATCTAGTATTATTTATTACCGCCCAACCCAAGTGTGATTTTTTTTATTTATTATTTATTTATTAGAATTGAATCTATCTGTATTTTCTAAGCGTGAGGCGATCAGTGGTCATAGATTAGCCCGGGGGTCAAGTTTAGCAAAGGTCAAGGCTAGAACGTTTAGGACGTCTGTTTCTATAAGTGCCTTTCCTAAGATTTATTTTATCAGTGGTGGTACCTACTTCTACGACGACGGGCCCGTTGGTCTAGTGGTCAGACACCCTGCCTGCTAACCGATGGGTCGTGGGTTCGATTCCCGCCAAGTGTCTGGGTGTTGTTTATATATTTAAGTATGTATTTACAAAAAAAAAAGTATATAAGTATTAGTATCAGTTGTCTGGTTTCCATAGTACAGGCTCTGCCTAGTTTGGGATCGGATGACCGTGTGTGGATTGTCTCAAGATATTATTATTATTACTTCTAACTGCTGCTCAATAGGTTGTCGGTTCGATCCCCACCTAGCATTTGGGTGCGATTTTTCTTTATAAGTATATAATTAAAAATATACTTATATCAGACTTGTTTGGTTACAGTACAGGTACCTACCGAGTATTTTATTTACTTGGTGATACAGGCTCTAGTCTGCTTTATTTTATGTCTTATATTTTTAACCGACTTCAGGAGGAGAGAGGACGATGACTTTTTTTTGCTTTAATAATTAAAAATGTCCTTTTTTTAACAAATATAAACCATCTTCACCGAACAAGACCGAACCGCATGATAGGTCCAAAGAAGGTACGGATGGAACCCTCACTTGACCCGTGCTTGACCCTTTTGTGTGTACAAAGAAGGTACGAAAACCTCGGTGCGCGAATCCGTCTGGCTCTAAATAAATATAATTATTAATTTGTAAGAAGTGGCCAAACTGGTCTTCACGGTCGTCCACATAACAGGTTTCTTTTGAAACATTCTCCTTATAGATTTTTGTTTAAACGATTGCAAGTAATTTTATTAAAATTATAATGTTGTATTATAACTGTTGTAGTATACCCATCTCCGCCCGCTGGGTGACCGTAAGATGCGAATAGGGGAGAACACTAAGACATCAGCTTCTTTTATATTGGACTAGCAATTCCCTGCGGCTGCGCCCGCTATTTTTTTTTCTACCGCGTTGAACACCTTTAGGAGTGAAATTTTCAAAAACTCTTTCTTAGTGGATACTTACATCATAAGAAGAACCTACTGTCCAAATTTCATCTTTCTAGGTCCAGCACTTTGGACTGTGCGTTGATGAATCAGTCAGTCAGTCAGTCAGGACCAGTAATAGGCATGATGACTAATTCTGAAAAAATGCTCTATAATGTACTTACGGGTCTACTATTGCCGAAAATAATAATATTTTTGTATTAAATTTTCAATTAACAGCAATATTTTCAATTTTTAAAATAGAGTTTTAATTTAATTCCAAAACGATGGCCGGTGCATGGCGCCATTTTGTGACGTCACTAAGGTGTAAATAAACATCTGTCTAGGTATAAAAGTGAATCATTGTATGAAAGAAAAAGTTGAGATGACAGTTTGACAGTTGTTTATTTACACAGGATTGACGTCATTCACTCTGATCATCGTTTAATACAAAATGGCGATTAGCTGTATTTGAGTAATTTATTTGCTTAAATATCACGAAAATCTCTCTTTTATTATGAAAATGAGATGCATTTCTGGAATCAGTGCAATCTGTTCTAATATTTAAAACCACAGATTTATTGGTATTGTGTTGCAGTCATCATGCCTATTATATATGTATTGATTGATTACCTAAAGTAGGGCTAATTTAATAGATCACATTTGACTCTTCATCAAAATTTAACAACGTAACCATGTAATAGCGGCATGAAATATTCTTTCTTCGAAGTTAGAACTGCACACTTGCTTAACATTTTTCAATTACGATTACATATTTATTGTAATAATGACAAAAGAAACAGACAGCACAAAGAAACTGATAGATGTCAAACATAGTCTATTAATTGGCCCTACATTACCAACTATACTGTGATCCCCAAGACCAAGTAAATATAAATCCGTGCCCAAGACGCTTTCCAAGCGTGGGATTATGGCAGCTCTAAGAAGGTGACAATAAAAGTTTCGAGAACTGGCCACTTACATAAACAATATTTAAAAAGTAATTACTTACAACATTTTAAAATGGAACTCTTTGGCTGTAGGATGCAGTTTGTTTCGTCAAGGTTTCATCTGACTGTCAATTGTTTTTACATTGTGGCGCCATTCAAAGAGGATTTAACACTGGCGCTATTTAAAAAATTGCGTGTCTACATTAACATGGATTTAACTCGGGAAAATTTTCGTGGTATGATTTTCTACGATTTTAAGTGTACTTGACAGCTCAACAGAGCATCCCTCGGCTTCAATCTGCTTTTGGCGATGAAGCACCATGCAAGATGACTATTTATAGCTGGTTTGCACAATTCAAGCGCGGTCGTGTCAATCTCAGTGACGAATCTCGCGATGGTCGCCCGTCCACTGCTGTGGACAACAAAAACATCGATGCTGTGCGCCGTGTGATTGAAACAGACAGGCATTGTGGCCTACCATGAGATTCGCGCATCCTTAGACATAGGCATGAGTCAAATACAATCAATCCTACACAAACATTTGGCTGTGAGAAAGCTGTGCTCGCTCACGGTGGATCCCACAAAATTTGACCGAGGCACGATTGGATCAGCATCAGCGACAGTTTGTCGCTGATACTGATCCAATTGTAACAAGACAAAATTGTTTAAAAACAGTAAAAAAATGACAATCCTGCTGAGTTTCTTGCCGGATCTTCTCAGTTGAGGCCGCCTTGTGATCCGGTGGTAGCTTTTAAAAGTATTGACCATTCAAAAGTGTGCTAGCGTTAAGCCTATTTGAAACAAATATTTTTGAATTTGAATGCTGTAGGTACAGGCAGTCACAGCAGTCATCTGGTTAACTTTATTACGATCAGCCATCTACGCGGGAGATATTTTAGTGCCCAAGTGCTAGCGCAGGCGCAAGTGCACTCTCTCTTCCTTTACTCCAACAACCCAATGGTACTGAAGAGGTACTGAACACCGACACGACCGGGCAGAGGTCAGGCGTAGCACTGACTTGCCATCATAAATGCCCATCCAATGATCTCACTTATCAGACTTGACTTGACTCGACTTTCTCCCCCCTCAACCAGGGGAGCGATGGCTGCTGCTCGAGCCAACTCGTGCGCGGGTGCTGCTTGGGAGGACTGCCCCCCTAGACAATGTAACATTCTACAAGCGTTATCACTAATAGAAAGTATAAAAATGTATGAGAATGACATAAGTCATCGAAAAAACACATGACAAATTATAGGGAAATGACACCGTTAACGAATGAAGAAATAGAATCGCTATGAAGCGATTGCATCTTGTCTAGGCCCTCTGGTTCGACTACCATCCCTTTGGCCTTTTTTTTTTTTTTCACACTCTTATTTGATCTTTTGAACGGCAGGACACACAGGCTGATGCTGATCTAATTGTAACAAGACAAAAAAAACAAAAGTAAAAAAAAAATTAAACTTGACAAGCCCGCTGAGTTTCTTGCCGGATCTTTTCAGTCGAGGCCGCGTTGTGATCCAATGGTAGCTTTTAAAAAAAAATGTTTACCATTGAAAAGTGCTAGCGTTAAGCCTATTTGAAATAAATGATTTTGAATTTGAGACAATCAGGTGATCGACCTTTATTGTTAAAACCAACCAAACAGCAGCAAACAAATTAAAAACAGTGCCGGGTTACCCTTAAAGCAGGAGTCAACAATTGCTACGGGCCGCGCGCCCCGCACGTAGGTGCGTGACCTAGAAATTAGTAGGTATTTGCCTTACTTTATACCTCTAAACTTTAATACTTAAATATGATTTGCTACGGACCCCGCACTGGCTTAATCTGGCACTGATTACAAGAATACATGGGTGAAGAATGTTTAGCTATGCCTCCCTCCTGCAGAGAGCTACATACCTGCGAGAGCCACAGCATTCTGAGAATAATGTGCGATACGCGACACCGCCTTGAACTGAAGCACTGGATACGGCTACATTCACCAGTAGCTAACTTTTATATCCTTTTTGCCTACGTAGCTAAGGGTGTATTGCTCTATGGCTTTTTAATTGTTTCGTTTTTGTTTATTTTCGTTTTTTTATCACAACCATTTCATACCATTTAGGGTTAAGTGTTTATAATAAACAAATGGTTTATTACGTAACTCTCTCTCTCTCTCTTATTATAAACTGCACGGCTGACCAGAGCGGCTGACACAGTGAAAAATCCTAAATCTATGGGCTGACAGCAGATATGGGCAAAGGACTTATATCCAGAACCGTAAAAACAAATTATAAAAAAATTGGAGTTGAGTTGACAGTTGACACTTTGACAAATTTGACAGGACGGTAAATAATCATTAAAAATGACGTGGATGGAGAATAGAAATAGATAGGTTAATTTGTTAAAAATGTGTTATAAACAATAATTAGAACGAATATACTATTTATTATCACGGAACATTTGCATCAACATACAAAATGATTGATATAACTGATACCCAGAGTGAGTAGACAATTTTTTATTTCATAAATCGTTTGTTGTTGAAATACCGTGGTTGAATTTTTGTTATAAAAGTTATTAAAATGACGAAAAAGAAGCAGTTAAAAGACGCGAAAGTGAACGTAACTGTCGAGGGAGACTGTTACATTAATCGTTTCGATAAGTTAACCAAATTTTGCCATAATGTTGGATACATTATGGCAAAATTTGGTTATCTAGATTTGACTATATAAATTGAGATTCAAATGATTTTGGTGCCGCCTGTTATAATAATTATGTCCTCCTGGCCGATACCATAACAGCGGCCAATCTTTCACAAAATCAGCCATCTACCATCTACGTGGGGGATATTATAGTCGATGATTACAAGCACAAGTACTTGCATAGAAGCAAATGCAGTCTCTTCCTTTACCCCCACAATCCGATGGGACGGAAGATCGACACGACTGGGGAGAGGTCAGGGGCAGGGCTGACGTTTTACATGCCCATCCGACGCATGGATCTTTTTACTTTGTGGACTATCAGGTGGTCGACATGCATTGTCCTAGGCAGTAAGAAAGAACTGCACAAAGTTATCGTTCCCGGTGTATTTAAAACCCTGGACTTCCAGCTTGCAAAGCGACCGAAATATTAAAAAGTAAGTCTCTTGTGTCTGGTAATTTCACCACCTACAGTGCCCTTCACACTGGAACAAACTGAAACACACACTGATTATAATATAAATAATCTAATTAACCTCTCCACGGCCAATGGCACAGTAGCGCGATCACATGGTCGGCCAGTGAGGGATTAAGTTTAATTTTTAAAAGAAAGGTATGTCTACTATACTGTTTGAGTCCTGACATTTCCAGCCACTGTCCTATTATTGTTTTTTATTTATTCTCTTTTGAGTGGTTTTTTACTTAAAAAAAAGTTATGTTTGTAAGAACCACACTACTATGTTGAAAAGACAAATACATAAAATAGATTAATAAATGACAAGCCCACTGAGTTTCATGGCAAATCTTCTCAGTTGAGGCTGCGTTGTGATCCTGAAATAAGACAATTTGAAAGTGCTAATTTTGTCCTATTTGAAATAAACAATTTCATTTTATTTCATTATGGTGATTAATTTTTTTTACCAGCATTTCGCTTACCATAATAATATCTTCCCAGTCTCATAAAAAAACTTTTTTATATTATAATGATATCAACATGGTTTCATAGATACAATTAGAGTGGGCAATCTTAAAAAACATAGAATATCAGGGCCCAGAGTAGGTTCTCAAAAACAGCGTACCACATAGACAGTGATGAAAGGTAACATTGGTTACAGAGATAGGCGTTGGCCTCGCTGGGTTTGGTATGACATTCCTGTTCCTTGGTGTCCTACTGTTATTCGACAAAGGATTACTAGCTATTGGAAATGTGAGTATAATTTATTATTTATTTATTTTATTTTATAAGTTTATGTACGCACACAATTATGGTAAGACAATGGCATTTCTATAGAAATCTCTTCCTGCATGCCCAGGAGACAAAAGGTGAAAGAATGTATTTCATTCTTCAGACGCAGTGTGTTAAAAAAAATTATACCTATATAAAAAAACACATATAACTAAATACATATACGAAAAAATATTGAATATAATAATAATAAGCCCGCAGGGCAGCTTGTGGCGAGCTGTTGGTGCGTAACGACACCACGGACCCGAGTGCTCCAGACAGTCGGTCAGGGCCCCCACCTCGGCGTGTCTTCGTCGGCCGAGTGGAAACCGAAGGGGGACCGCAGGACTCTCAGTTCTGGCTTGCCTTAATTGGCCGTCCAGAGAGGAGTTGTTAGAGCTATATGCTCCAGGGGTGGAAGTGTTAAAGGGCATAACGCCGCGAGTAACTTCGGAGAAAGCGCAGCACACCTCTCGACACCCCTGAGTCACCCACACCGGTGTTGCTCTCTGTCGTCATCGGACGATTATTTGGGGAGCCCATCTAGTGGGTGGCAAGCCACCACTTGCCAAAAAATAATTACCTCTAAATGTAATTATGGCAAGTGACCCCGGCCTTCTGCAATAGCCCAGCTGCCAGTCCACCAAATGATCAACCACATAGACAAGTAATCTTTCCATATACTTACAATAGTTTCCAAGCCTGCCGAGGTCAACTGTTATTTTTTCTTCAATAAGTCAGTTAATCCCAGCAGGTACCCACCACACACACCATTTAATTATAAAAAGGGCCTCTACGTGTTGGATTCGTCCCCACGCAAGCCTCTTAAAAGACCGGGTAAATCCCGTGAAACAAAATACATGAAAAATAATAATAATATCTTGGGACAATCCACACACGGTCATCTAATCCCAAACTAGGCAGAGCCTGTACTATGGAAACCAGACGACTGATACTAATACTTATATACATTATTTTTTTGTAAATACATACTTAAATAGATAAATAACACCCAGACACTTGGTGGGAATCGAACCCACGACCCATCGGTTAGCGGACAGGGTCACTAACCACTAGACCAACGGGCCCGTCAATATATAACTATATATATACAGTGTGAACTCTATATAATGACACTGAATGGACTGTGCATTTTATGGCGTTATAGAGAGTTGTTGTTAAATGGAGAGAAGAAAAATCAGAATTATAAAAAGAAAAAGTTTATTTCAGATATGATTTTGATTTACTATACATGTTTACCTGCAGTTTGTGAGTAGTTTAAAAGTTTGTGAGCAACTAAGAATATGATAACGTATAGATAATCCATGACTCCTACTTATTAGTCATGTTCAACAACAGTCTACACGTGCAAGCAATCCTAATTTGTAAACAAAAGAAGGGTAGGATAATAAAGCGACAAAAGTATGTTCACAGCTGTGCAGTATTTACTAATTTTGGCAACTTAAAAGGTACTTTTCATTACTTAATTGTCATTATTGAGAGTGGGGGCAATGCTATACAGAGTGTATCATTGTATGGAAGGCAAGCAAAAACAACCAAAGCCAAGTGATTTAGAGCTTTAGGGAGTTTGTCGTTAAATCGAGTGACGTTAAATGGAGTTCACACTGTTTATACACACATCAAAAGTGTCTAGGGATCAAGCATTTTTAAGCGGATTTCTTGAGATTGAGATGTGGCTTTGTAATAAATTTATGATTTTATAAATTTATATGGATCCTTTTTGGTGCATTTCATAATTTGAATCAGGAACTGTGAATCAAATTCGAGTAAAAGATGAAAATCAGCTGTCAATATTTTCCCTATAAAAACATACAACGCATTGAAGACATTATTAGTGCTACTGTTTCCCTACTACTGATTAAAACCAACGTTATTATGGAGCGGCGACGTCATTTAAGCAGGGAAGAAATGCTCAGAGCCGTGGGAATGATAGAAGCTGGTTCCCGGCAACGTACTGTGGCTTTAGCTCTGAATACAAGTCAGAGTGTTATCAGTCGACTTTGGACACGTTACCGAAGCACTGGTACCGTGGCTGAGCGCCATGGAGGACGGTATCGCTGCACCACACGGAGACAAGACCGATATATTCAAATCTTAACTCGAAGAGCTCCAACAATAACTGCCATGATGTTAGCCGTGAGGCTTCATCACTCTTCAGGGAACTTAATTAGCGACCAAACAGTCAGAAACCGCTTGCATGAAGTGAACCTTCATTCCCGAAGACCGCTACGGGTACCACCTATAGCAATGCACAATCGTAGGATTCGATATCAATGGGCTCTTGAACACAGAAATTGGGCAGAAGAACAATGGCGTTTCGTGTGCTTTTCTGATGAGTCTCGTTTTGGTATGAGACCGGATACAAGACGTATACGACACTGGAGAACCCCTGGACGCCAACAGCGATTAAAATCCTGCCAGGAAGTCCATCCTTATAGTGGTGGAACCATCATGGTATGGGCGGGTATTTGGATCGGCGGAAGAACTGAGTTGATTTGGATCAGAGGCAACCTCAACGCTCAAATTTATGCTGAGACGATTGTATCAGACGTCATCGTTCCTCTACAAGTGCAAATCGGTCCCTTATTTCAGTTAATGCATGATAATGCACGACCGCACACCGCAAGAGTTGTAAGACAGACTCTCGCCGCAGCTAACATCAATGTCCTGCCCTGGCCTGCTCAGTCGCCAGACTTGAACCCGATTGAGCATGCATGGGATATGCTACAGAGAAGAGCTCTGCCGAATATGGAGGGTATCCAGTCGCAAGAAGACCTTTTTTTTGTTGTTGCAACGAACATGGGCGGCCATTCCACAGCGTGATTTGGATGAACTCATTTTGAGTATGCCAAACCGATGTTCTTGTGTTGTTAGTGTTCGCGGTAGAAACACGGATTATTAATTGTTTAAGTTACCCAATAAAATTTTAAAGAAAACTGTTATTTCAGTCTTTTTTTCGAACTTTTGTGTTAGTGGTTCAAATGTCAAAAATCCCTTTATTAGGAAAATGGCAAATTTCTTTATTAATGCAAAGGTGACTTGGTTTATCGTTACTGTGACAAACGAAAACACTTTATTTGATGAATCCTTAAAGAAAATTTTAATTAATATCAATCAGGAGAAAAGTTATTGCAAAAATATATGTTGATCCCTAGACACTTTTGATGTGTGTATGTAAATAACAATAATACGTACATAATATATTAACATTAAATTAGTAGTAAAATAGACAGACTACAAGACAGAAGAAAGATAGTGCTCTTTGACACAATTTATTTAAATAATAATAAAACTCTCTCGACAGAGTCTGCCGTAGCATCAAAGATTAACAAGAGTCCTAACTGGTAACAAATATCTACTCAAAGATCAGATCCTGCTAGGAGTAGCAGCCCAGTGTAGATCTGAACTGGTGACTTCCGGATTGTAAAATATGGGATCTGCAATGTCCAACGCAGATTTGATTGAGGGTGTAGGATTGTCCAGCGAAAAAAGGGGAACTGCTGCCTGCGAACTGCAATGAATCGCCCTCGTAGAGGATGGCGTGCCGGAGTGTCCTGGTACGCCACCCGGTTGTGTGTCTGCGGGCCTTTTACACCCACAGACAGGCGGCTTTACACCCACCAACGAGGAAGGGCTCGCCGAAATACGAGCGGTCGCTGACGGGACCCGGATGAGTACGAGGTACGTTCCCGGGGCCCGTCGACACAGTGGGCTGAGGACACCGTGGGGCTTAGTGGATAAGAGTCCGACATAACCCGCACTAGTACCCCCCATAGCAGTGCGGGTATCCATGAGGATTTCCCCATGTAAAAAAGGAGTTTTGGATTATCAAACGAAATTTCCTCACACACCACTGTCCCGAGGGTTTGCAAATAGCCAGGTCATATTGGTTGAAATGCTTGTCTGTATACCGTGTAAACCCAGTGTTATACCAAGGCTGTATAACCAGGTATGTTGCCTGGTAGGTTACCAGCCTACTGCAATCTAGCACCTATATGTAATTGTAACTTTTTTTATATTGTTGCAGATTCTTTTCATCAGTGGGTTAGCATGTGTTATAGGTCTCCAAAGGACGTTTTTCTTCTTCTTCCAAAGGCACAAGATCAAAGCTTCCGTGGCCTTCTTCGGTGGCATCACAATTGTGCTACTCGGTTGGCCTATGGTGGGCATGATTGCTGAAATATATGGGTTCCTGTTATTATTTAGGTAAGTTTATTAAGGGATTGCTAACATCTTGCATTGCCATCACAAAAAAAAATTGAAATTTTAAACTCAATTATTTGAAATTCTAAACTCAATTTCTTGAAATTTCTTAAGTATCAAAATTGAGCAATCGCGCTAAAGTGATGCTATCCAAATAGAAACTGTTCAATATTATGCACTTCTGCACTCTTTAATCCTTTTTAACCGACTTCAAAAAAGGAGGTTCTGTATTCGACGCGTATATGTATGTAATATTAATAAAAACGCACAACATTCACATATTTCATCATTGGTGCCCGGTAATGCTGATGTTATTTTACATACTTGCCATATGGTGTTCGTCATTAACTGCATGATTGGTGGCAGAATTTCTGACACTGTGGACCTACCTGGACTGTCCCTTATACAATGTGTTACAAAATATCCCGTAAAAAATAAATAATGAAATATTATTATTTCACT
Organism: Furcula furcula; assembly: GCA_911728495.1. Classification (NCBI taxonomy): domain Eukaryota; kingdom Metazoa; phylum Arthropoda; class Insecta; order Lepidoptera; family Notodontidae; genus Furcula; species Furcula furcula. The sequence continues at coordinate 53,356,710 of OU452242.1, forward strand.
GATGTGCAAACCCTATTTCAGTAAAATTAAAAAGTAAACCACGTAGAATGTACCTACATTTCTACCTAATTCGCGGAACGACAAAAATTTTAAAAGACCTAACTTTACTTACTAGGGTTGACAAAATATTAGGCTTTGATAATTAATTATATTTTTTACGTATTTTGTAACACTTTGTTAAGGTTTCTGCCTGAAATCAGGTCAGTTTTTCTGATCGTGGTTCTCTGTTTAAGTATGGTTATTTTCTATATCCTCAGGGGCTTCCTGCCGGCAGCCGTGAATTTCCTAAGAATGGTACCTGTGCTGGGTTCTCTACTCAACCTACCTATTATTAGAGGGGTAAGCATGGAGTCTTGATTCTTTAAGAAATCGGAATTACAGTGAAATTGTGCCACTATTGTATCAGCGTCACGCTATGATGGCCGTCATGACAGCAGTCTCGTTCCCTCACTGTTACTTGCAAAAATAAAAACATTTCTTGCCCAATGATTTAATAAAAAAAACATAAAAAGGTTTACATTATAACTAAACAATTAAGGCAAATGGCTGAAACATGTCCATTGCTGAAGAAAGGTTCACCCCCTTAGAAGGGAGGGGTTGCCATAATCCCCATGCTTGGCAGGCTGCTTGGGGATCGCTGTATAGGTGGTAGGTAATCCAATAGAAAGACGCTGCTGCCCGTCTTCTTGTTTTCTCTTAGTCGCTTCTTACGGACACTCAACCGCAGTAGACGGAAGGGAGTAATTCTTAACCTGACATCCCATGGGTAAACACTTAAATGATATATTTTTTAAATCAGTGGAACCTTAAATAGTCAAGTCCTTAATATAGACTCAAGGTACGCGTCCATTGGAACGCGCTGGACGCAACGCACGCACGGCACGCAATGGATTTTAGTTTGCTTTGTATGATTTTACATAGCGCTGCGTCCATTATCCGCGCCGGCATTTTCCGATGCGGGCCGTCAAAATCATAGAAAGCAAACTAAAATCCGTTGCGTGCCGCGCGTGCGATGCGTCCGGCGCGTGCCAATGGACGCGTACCTTAAACAGTATAAAAATATGTAATGATTGAATTGATAACAGGGTGTAAAAATACATACTTATTTTTTAAATATTACAATTTCCGCAGTTTAATATATATAGTTTAAAATAAATATATTTTCATCATCATCACCACCCGGAAGACGTCCACTGCTGAACAAAGGCCTCCGCCTTAGACCGCCATAATGAACGACAATTTGCTATTTGCATCCACCGGTTGCCTGCGACGCGAACAATGTCGTCGGTCCACCTAGTGGGAGGCCTGCCTACGCTTCGTCTTCCGGTTCGTGGTCGCCACTCGAGAACCTTTCTTCCCCAACGGTTATCGGTTCTTCGAGCGATGTGGCCTGCCCACTGCCACTTCAACTTGCATATTCTACGAGCTATGTCGGTGACCTTGGTTCTTCGGCGAATCTCCTCATTCCGGATTCTGTCGCGCAAATAAACTCCGAGCATAGCTCTCTCCATAAAATATATATAGTTAAATATATATATAGTTTAAAATTACCTAGTATATGATAGTAAAAAGATAATACACGTATACTCTTTTACAGGTCGTCGATAGAATAGTTGGTGACACCGGTCGTAATATGGTATGATAGTGCGTACACAAACATAAAGACTCTATATTAGATATTAATAGTATCTTGTAATAATTTATATGTACATTATTTTCACGTGTGAAATCTCGTAAATGGTGAAACGGATTTTGATGCTTTAAATGTAAAATTATTGTATATTTTTAAGTATATTTACTACTAGTGTGTTAAAACCCATTATCACCCACTGACTGGTTGCAAACTAACACCCGTATTCATATGGTTGTGAATACGAGTGTAAGTATGCTTACAACCCCCTTTTTGTCCTCGCGGAGACCTTTAATAGGTCCCCGGGTCCCTGTGGTCAAGAGGGTAAGTCGAAGGGATCGCAACCCCGCCACCGTCATCCTCGGGGTCGCCACCGTACTCGATTGACGTCTAGGGTCCACACCCCAAACTTTTTTTTTGACGCGGGGGAAATCTTCGAAAGATCCCCGGGAGCTGTGGGGCTCGACCGGGGTATGTGGGATTCTTACCCACTAAAACCCCCGCGGCTGTCGCATCGGCACATGAGAGGGGACCCAGGTCTCTCCGGTGGGATCTGCACCAGGGGCCCCTCAGTGCCTTACCTTTGAGCTCGCCGCAGGGGAGTGCAGTGTAGCCCGCCGCCGGGGGTTGCATTGTTGCCCCGGGAACCAGTCACGGTGCACACGGGGACGGGGGTCGCAACCCCGCCGCCGTCCTCCTCGGAGTCGTCGCCGTACTCACATCAACTTATTAAATAAACAATAAAGTTGAAAGTGTGTTCACACATTTTGTGCGGTTTAGAATTATATAGTACTTAGTGTTTACTCAGCCAAACCCACCAGTGGGTGAAATCGGGTTTTAACCCACTAGTGAGTGTGCATTACCCATCATTATAAGTAATTGAATTTCAATTTTGATACAGAATAATGAATGTAGTTTGGACAAATTATAGATAGTTCCAGCTATACGTCATTATTTCCGTGTCTACAATAATGGTCTTCTACTAGCATAAGCATGGCAGCAGTATGTAATTATTGCTGTGTTCCGGTGTGAAGGGCACTGTAGCTGGTGACATTACCGGACGCAAGATACCGATACTGTTGATGACTACTATATTGAAAATCTTATGTATATGTGACAGCTACCACACAGTACAGTGTATTTAGTACAATATATTTTTTAATGAATTTTATATTGTTTCGAAGGTCGAATATTAAACTATAAGTTATTGTACTGTACAGGGACATTGGTAAAAAACTAACACTCTTCCAGTACTATATTACTAAAACAATGAACCACATTTTTTGAAACTAATTTTACGGATTATATCGCGGTTTATTTTAGATTATAATTACCCGACGTTTCGAATACTTTACAGCATTCATGGTCACGGGCGGACTGAGGTGGTAGCTGTCCATATGTCATAGTGGTCTTAGGGTACCCTCAGGTCTTCTAATTATTATTGTTAGTCCGATGACCATGAAAGCTGTAAAGTATTCGAAACGTCGGGTAATTAAAATCAAAAATAAACCGCGATATAATCCGTAAAATTAGTTTCATTTCAACATTTTTTGTTTTATGACTTTAAAAAATCATAATATAATTACCAAAAACGAACTTTTAAGATTTCATTATTCCATCTATAAACACGTTTTAAACGTACGGCTCCTGTGCACTTTCACTCATAGTCATAATAATTCTGATTTGCTATCTCGCTACCGCTCGTGCCTTTTGCACTAAACAGCTGTATGTTTTACCCAACTAGTGCATTATTTTGACTTATAGACTTCGGGACATTTAGAGCGTTCAATTTAAATATTTTTATTATTGTATGAAATTCTGATGAATTATTAAAAGTCGTAGAACAAAGATTGTTGTTTTTGATAATATAATATAATAATATTCTGTGACAATCCACACACGGACATCTGATCCCAAACTAGGCAGAGCCTGTACTATGGAAACCAGACAACTGATACTAATACTTGTATACTTTTATTTGGAAATACATACTTATATAGATAAAACACCTAGACACTTGGTGGGAATCGAACCCACGACCTATTGGTCAGCAGCCAGGGTGACTAACCACTAGACCAACAGGCCCGCCAAATGTTACTAATATACTCCCTAGAGGTTGTTAGTGTTTTACGAAACACCCTGTATAGTCATTTTAATACTGTGCCATAATTATATGAATATACAGAGTGTGTATCTTGAAATTATTGATAATGGATAATCAATATTCCATTATGTTTACGATTTTTTTTTGCCGTTCCTCTCGGAACCCATACCACACCAGGCGGTCTTAAACGGGTTTTGACAGTTAACAAAATTAATGAAACTGTCCGTTTTCTCCCGTACATTTAACTAGTTCCTGATAGTTCCCGCTAGAGGCGCTGGTGTGAAATGTCTGGAGAAAACTGTCAGTTTGATCAACTTCGTTAATTACCAAAACCCGTAGTAAACCCTCAGCCCATTATCTACCGCCCGTCACCTAAGGGGTCGTCCATTAATCGCGTGAGGCTCGAAAGGGGGGGGGAGGGGTTCCGAAAAAATCACGAAATATCACCAGGAGGGGGGAGGGGTATAATGAGACATCACGTGTATTTATTTTTCGTTGAATGCACGATTTCTAAACCAAGCAGCGGCACGTGGCCTTGACTCACCGTTGCCGGCAACGAGTTCCCCTTCAACATTTAATCAGTTAAGTACCTGTATTTAAAGAAATTATTCCGAAAATTTCAATATAAACTATATTGAAATTTTGTACAAAAATATACACGTGATTTTGGATAGGGGGGGGGGGGGGGGTAGTTTAAAAACCTCACCACATATCACCAGGAGGGGTTAAAAAGTTGCTAAAAAACATCACGTGATTAATGCACGACCCCTAAGACAATCTCTTGAGCCAATCAAAAATCCGGCTCGAAGGACCACGTGATGTTACAGACGTCGTTGACGGTATCCCGGTTGTGGTAGTATTGTTTACAACAAAACCACTGTTAATTTATAGTTAATGTCTACGGCTATATTTAGTGTTTGAGTCGCACACACAGGTGCACAGGAATGATTACACACTGCTGCTTGGCGGTATAACATGTCGTGTCGCCTTGGGGTCGGTATAGTAGGAATGCCCAGAACCCCACGAGCTCCATCTAAGGCAAGGGGATACCTTTTCACATTTCTATTGGGCCCGTAACGGTGGGATCGAAGGACCGGAGCGAGTACCGTCGACGCTCTGACGCTGTCGCCTCCTTCGAACGGGAACGGCCCTCCCGATCCCTCTCTGCAGCGTCATGAGACATAACGGTCTCAAATAAGGACCTCCACACGCCAAACCGCCTAGGTTTCCATGGTCATCCGCTATGGTATTTACTATTTCTGATCAAACTACTTTCTGATTTAGATTATACTCAGAATAAAGTTGTATATATTCGATAGATCGAGGAACGTCCTGGTAGGTACCACCGCAGTGCCAGATATTCCGCCGTCAAGTAGCAGTGTGTAAACATGATTATGTTCCGGTGTGAAGGGCATTGTGGCTGGTGGCATAATCGGACACAAGAGACTTGATAACTAATGTCTTGTGTGACGAGCGGCAGTGCAATGCAGCTGTCTTTAGGCAGGCGTGGCGCGAGACCATCAGGTGAACGTCTTGCTTGTCGCGGAGTGGTTTAAAAGTCCGATTAAAAGTCGATTATCGATTGTTACAAAATAGTAAAGTTATTTGCAAATACTTTGTAATATTTCGACTATTAACCCAATATAAATATGAATGTATCTCTTGCTTTTTATTTAAACCAGCGACTGTATGTGGCTTCGACCGGAATTTTTAAGGTTTAAGGAGCCTAGTATCCTGGGTCATACCATGAACGTATCAAAAAACAAATGACTGAAACTACTATGCACTCAAAACTTATCCGAGATATTCCAATACATTTTAAACCTTTGATAAGAAGCGGTATGAATTTTGAAATGAACGAGCATGGCTCGGCCGGATACGCGAATGACTAGTGGGCATTGCTTAATCCAGTTTCATACGAATAATTTTATTAGCCTAATACGTTCATAGCGAGGTATAGTATGGTCCAGTTACGTGAGCAGAGTCCTTAAACCTTACGTAAGAAATTCTCAAAATGTTTAAAACCGCACCACGCTATGATTGTCTAGTTTCGTGTCTTTGTTACGTTAAGTGAAGTAGCCAATGTTCTATCTATCTTGGGTCACTGTATGGCGGCCTAGGGATCAACGTTCTACACTCCTCTGACTCATTAGGGTGTTGCTTGAGTACTAAATTAGCTTGTGCGTTTCTAACTACGGTTGTATCACTTAACATGAGGTAAATATAAAAATACGTCAACGAAAGGCGCCAATTTACCAAAACGTAAGAGCGCCATCGTAGCAAAAACATGCCATGTAAGGGTGCCAACTAATAAAAGTACGCTACGTAAAGGCGCCAACTTATCCAAATTCTGGTTCTAGGCAAACAGCGCTAGTCTTCCATTAGGACTTTTCTGGTAATCTCAAAAAGGCTTTAAGCTTTAATCTACTTAGTTTTGTTTAAGGTCTTCACTCAGGTTGAAAAAGACTTATAGTATTTTTATTGTGGAAGCATCAAGGTCGGTTTTTCCATTTCCGAGATAATAATTCTAATAACTGTTGTACTTATTTATTAAAATTCAGAAAAATACTGCTTTCATAAATGTTGAAATTAAAATTCATTTATTCCTTCCGTGACCATGGGTGCTTTAGTCTGACTATTAAATGGTACAAAAATAAATAGGTACTTATCTATATAAAATAATTTACTACATGTTTAGTTTTCATGCGAAAACACTTTTGGCGGTATTCGATTTTGTCTGATATCCAATAGCTTTACGTTATAGCTGTCGTTTGTTTTATTATAGCGATTAATACAAATAGCTAATTCTATCTATATAATATATAAACTAGATTAAGTATTACGGTCCGAACAGTGACACACAGAAATAGCCCCCTTGTGTCGCTATTTCTTTTGGAGCCACAGGCTGACAAAATTATTTTTGCCGATAGGAGTGTCGCTACTGTCTATATGAAACTGTCAAACTACACGTCATTATTATAATAAAACCGTTAGTTTTCGTTTCTGCCGCCAGCACAGATAAGTCCGCGACCCCCGCGACCACATTTTAGATGCCATTTTGTTAGTAAATGTTTATCTAGTTTATTTATTACATCGATGGCTAGTTCAAACAATTTGGCATTCAGTTCTTACAATGTGACAGTATCCGATTTTTAGAATTCTATTTAAGTACTTGAGAAGACGTTTAATTGTCAGACTGAACATCCAAAACACGGCTAATCTGTAAATAACACACTTACGGCCGAACCTAAAAACGTTAATTATAGTTAATTGTGATTAGGACATATTTTGTAAATGGATTATTTCGACTTTAGAAGCAAAATAATACTTCATACGCGGATAGTGAGTAAATATATAACTAATCTCGTAATTAATACTAAAAGATAATCATAAGAGACTGGGAGAGTCGAAATAAATAGATTACAAAAAATGACTTAATTGCGATTAAAGTTAATTGACGTTTGTAGGTTCGGCCGTTAATCTTAATTATTGGTACTGGTTATGGGGACTACCATACTCGTTGGGCGCCAAAATTTTTCTTACATGGTAACATCGAAATCGTTTATTTTCCTCAGGATGGCCAATCGTGAAGACACTAATCGGACTAACGTATCCACACATTCCTCCCCATCTTTGTAAATAAAGACTTCATTTTAAATCTGTAGGTGTGTAGTTTTTTTTTATACAGTCCGTATTTTTTAACCTATGTACAATATTATTCCGCCAAGCAGCAGTGTGTGAGTATTTCTGTGCTCTGATGTGGAAGGCACTGGCTATAAATAATAGCGGAAGAAATTACGCGACACAAGATACTTTATCTAGTCTCGGGTAACGAGTGGAAATGCCACGCAGCGGCGTTAGACAGCTGTCTATAGGCCGACGAATCGTGACCATCAGGGGAACAAACTGGCTTGTCTGTCTCCGTCGAATATAAGAACCCCAATAAAAGTATGATATTTACTTCACAGGGACCTCCGAGCTCCGACCTCCCCTAATAGCCACACCTGTACCAACCAATACATAGGTCCAGTGTATCAATACAGCAACAATGCTTATAATATTGGTACAATAGAAAGGAACTCCTTATACACACCAAACTTCACGATATTCTAATCCATTTTTGCTTTACAACGACAAATGTTCATTAAACTTTACCTATGTAGTATTTTATAGTAGACTTATAGAAACAATCTTCTGTCTATGATAGTAGAATAGATGATTGTCCGCCAGTAAACACGGTTTTTTTTTCGCGCGGATTCCAAATTTAGTCTTCGCGTTCAGTGTTACCTATAGGCATGCGTTCAGTGTTGCTGACTGCTTTGTTCTAAATTTTACCACATTAGACCTGGCATTAAATGTATCAATTTTTGTTCATGATTCCTCACATCTCAATACTCATTACCTCAATTTAAGACAAGGGATACCTAGATGATATAATTCTACCATTTGTTTTAAAACATGTAGGAGTAACTAAACGCAACTAAAACCCCACTCGCTAGATATTCTATGGAACGTCGATAAAATGTTGATGGCGGCTGGCGAGTGGCGGCGCTCACCCCAAAAGTGTTGCCGAGTAATTTACTTTCCCTATATTTTGGGGAGTTACCTACGTTTTCTGAAAGAATAATTACAAAAAAGACTATGCTGTGTCTTGTATCGAGGTGGACAGTTTAGCGGGGCGTATCTTATTTAACAACTAAGATGATGATCACTATAGCAAAGTAACCATCAAATACTTAACAGCTGTGAAATGATTCATTCGGTATTGCCTAACTTGAGTGACCAATAAATGCCAATGTTAACACACTTTCAGTTTACATCAAAATGCGGTGGACAACTGAAGCTTAATAGTAACTACCCCACTATCCAAGTGGGGGTAGTTATAGATACGCAATATCCCTGTAGATAATTTTTAATACTATCGGATATTTAAAAAAAAGTTGTTCTAATGACACACTCTATATAATTAATAAATGAAACTAGAAATAAAATACTTACGAATTAAAAATAATAAAAAAAAATATTTCACGCGTGTTTTTAAGTTAACTATATATAGCACACTAGAATTGAGAAAAAAATACTAAAGTGTCTACCTGTATTTGTTATTAATACAGTTACATGTATTTCCATGCAATTTCCTGATTTTTCACAAGGAAATAGTGTGAATTGTGAGAAAAGGCTATAGCTGTAACAGCTCAGTGGGCGAGCGCTTGCCTTGGAAACGGGGTGCGCAGGTTCGATCCCCGGCTCGCACCACTGATTTCTTTAATTAATCATGTGCGAATTGTCTTTGTGTGATTGTTACTAGCTTTCGGTGAAGGAAAACATCGTGAGGAAACCTGCATGTCTGAGAAAGCCTAACTAGCTTTCGAATGACGTGTGAAGTCCGCCAACCCGCACTTGGCTAGCGTGGTGGACTATGGCCTAAGCCCCTTCACATTGAGGGGAGGCCCGTGCCCAGCAGTGGGACATAAACAACGGCTGGTATTGTAAGAAAGCTACATTTATTTATTATTGAAAGCGATAAATTGTATAAACGACGTTATTACCACAAAAGTGTAATGTAATTTTCATTGATAATATTTTCAAAATTTAGCTTTTCGAGACATACGTCTAATAAAATAAAAAATACAATAAGTTCTAAAGAAAAACTAACAAAGAGTCCGTGACAAATACATCAATCCATATTTGATTTTGTGTCTTGCAACCCCACCTTCAGTTACCGCCCGAGCCCCGGGCTAGAACAGGCGTGTTGATTATTAGCGCATCTATTTTTACATCGTTTTCACACACACAATTACCGCGGCATAAAACACAATTAAAATAACAAATATGTATCAAATACATAGCGAAAACATATAATGTTTATTGTTAAGAAGTGTGTGTGTGTGTTCGTGTGACAGAACGTCGAGTGTGGGCTGTTATATATAATTTTTCATTATATTTTTCGCTGTACGAAATGTGGTCATTTATTTTCTAATTTAATTAAGAATGTAAGTATTACTTGGTTTTTATTGTTGTAAATATATAAAAAATAACTGTTTGGGTACATCAATGGGTCACCAATTCCGAAATCATGAACAGACCTTATTTAAAAAAAAATAGGTTTATAACCCCTGAAGGATAACAAGGGAGTGTGTTACACGTATAATCATTTCTTTGTCTGTTGCATCCTAGCTTCCAAATTAGTAGTACTAGTAGTTTCTTTATTTTATTTGAAAGCTAGTGTAATTAAAATAATTATTTGATGTTTTTTTTTAGTTTTATTTATCAAAATACATTACTAAATATGTATTTATTGGCATTGATAAAGATAATATGTATTACATATAAATCTTTTCTCATTTATAAGTTTAACCGATAGATCTTTTTATTAGTGAATTGTTTCTTGTAAGAGAGTATAGTGGAAGTCTCTTTATGGAACAAAAGCCAGCAGTGGCTGGATACTATGTTCGGATTTTGATGATTATTTACGGAGTTATAAATAACTGGCGCAGTCAGGTAAATAATATTGGTATTGTGTAGTTAAGAATTATATCTGTGTTTTAACTATACTACAAGCTTCTTACTACTAAAATAAACATCTAATTGGTTCATTCGTTACAAGGGAAATAAAATAAAAAAATTTGGTCCTTCGAGCTGGATATGAATCGCAAATGGGTAATAAAAAAATTATTTGACTTCGCGAGTTTTATTGCGATCCATTCGTTGAGATATTAGAAATGCCTGTCCTATCGAAAACATACGTGGTCCTTCGAGCCGGAAACGGTTCACTTGTAGTTTCACCTTTTACAGTTCATCATTCGTGGTTACGGTGGGATTACATACAGTGTACTTAGCTTATAACTAAATTAGGAAACATTTTTATGTGAATATTCTAATTCCTATTTTTAGATCATCCATACTGTTTTTACGACGTCTGAGATATAGTAATATATTTGTATTTACAAACTTAATAACTATCATTTGTTAATTCTTCTAGCTCTCTAAAACGCGATTCTGAATTGACTCAATTCTAGTATATTGTGTTTTCAGCTTTGTATTTTGAATAGAATAGTCCTGTTTTCTGGTACTTGATCTCCATTTCCTCGAGGAATGCTACGGAACGCAGATTTGTCCTGTTTGCAAGCACGAAAATAATGGTGGATATATTAGGTTCGCTCATATTAAAAAAAAGTTCTAGGAACAAATATAAATAAAATACTAGGTGAGGACCTGTTCCCTTGTGCGAGGGACCTTCCAGGTACCTAGGTACCACCGTAGTGTCAGATATTCTGCCGCCTAGCAGCAGTGCAAGCACTATCAATAAGATACTGGTCTCACCGGCGAGGCCGTAGATCGTAAGCGCGACCTCAACGACGAGCATCACCCCACTAAGATTATTGTCGGATCTTCTCTGTGGGGGGTGATGTGATCCGATGGTAACGCCCTCTCTTAGGCGACATTCCCAACCGAAGCCTGAGGTGCCCTTGAGCTTGTCGGTTCCTTACCCTTCAAGATGAAGAGCTATTAGTGCTCGAATCGCCTCTTGTTCTGGGATCTTTTAGAAGATCAACCTCTACGCGGGATATATTATAGTGCACAAGTGCTTACGTATAGACACAAGTGCACTCTCTTCCTTAACTCTCACAATCCGATGTGACGGAAGACCGACACGACCGGTAGAGGTCAGACGCAGGGCTTGTTACATGCTCATCCGACGCATGGACCAGCTTCCTGTACAGACAATCAGGTAATACGCCTGCATTGTCCTAACCAGTACAACTGGACAAAGTTGTCGGGATTTGTAACCGCGACCTTTTGTTTGCAAAGCAAACGGTTTCCCCCTACAAGGCTACAAACTCGGGCCCGTTATACTTAGACTCGGCTATCTAAAAGTCTGCAGTCTAGACGGATATTTGTCTCTCAATTTCATTGTATTCGCGGCGTTTCTCTTGAATATTTAATGCGCTTTGCTGCGAATCCTCGCACCTGACAGTAATCAAGTTCTACTCGCGAAACAACAAAGAAAATTGCTTCGAAACGAAGGTCAAGTTTCTTACACCCACAGTCATGGAAATGTACGATTATTTATTCTATTGGTGCACTAAATATATTTGCGTTTCGTGTAAAATTAACTCTTGGCTCAAGGACAAGTTTTGTATGTGTGACGGCTCAGTGGGCGAGCGCTTGCCTTGCAACACAACAGTTTCGAACCCCGGCTCGTACCTGATTTCTTTAATCATGTGCGATTGTTACTAGCTTTCGGTGAAGGAAAACATCGTGAGGAAACCTGCACGTCTGTGAAAGCTTATCTACCTTTGGAATGACTTCATCTTGAGGGCCCGTGCTTACTTTGCTCAACAATGGGATATTAATAAAGCTAATAAAAGCGTGTTAACAAGGGCTGTTAAAAAATCGAAGCAACTCACGGAATTTAAATTAAAAAATATTTCATAAAACTTATTATGTCTTTGAATAAAACAGTAGAGATCAAAAAGTCGCTGTACACTGAACATTTTGTTTTTCGGGGTGCAGCGACAAAACCGTTTGCTTTGAAAACTGGAGGCGACTTCGAATCCCGTGAGCGACAACATTGTGCAATTGTTCCTTATTGGCTAGGACAATGCAGACCGCGTACGGGGTGTCCATTGAGTACGACAGCGACTCCGAGGAAGACGGCGGCGTGGTTACGACCCCTCGTGCCGTGAGCAGTGTCCGGTTCCCGGGGAGCTATAATGCGCCCCTGGCAGCGGACTCAAAGACAAGGCATTGAGGGATTCCGGGCGATGCGACAGCCGCGGGGGTTTTAGTGGGTAAGAATCCCACATTACCCCGGTTGACTGCCACAGGTCCCGGGGACCTATCGGAGGCTTCCCCCGCGACAAAATAAAAAAATAGTGGCGGCAGTGCTGCACCTATCTGATTGAAACAAATAAAATCTTTTAAAAAAAAAATTGAACCGACTTCAATATCACTGAAAAGTATAAAATAATTTAAATATTAATGAAGTTGGTGTTAGCGTACCTGCTGTGTATATTTGGCACCAACTTCAATAATATTTAAATTATTTTATACTTTTCAGTGATATTGAAGTCGGTTCAATTTTTTTTAAAAAAGATTTTATTTTAAACTTTTTAGTGATATTTTCATATATAAAGATTGAACCATCGAAAACCGTAAAATTATCTAGGTAGGTTATGATCACATTATCGTCTACATAGTTTTACATAATTCATGTTTCTTCAGAAAAAAATATCCGGTCGTAATGAAATTTGCATGGAAACATCATAGTAGTTTACTCTCTCGAATAAAAAAAAATCATCGAAATCGGTTCATAATTGTCAGAGCAATGTAATGGAGAACATCAGTTTTATGGTTTTTACCAGATAAATTCCTCCACATCGTTCATGGTCCTCCAGGAAGTTCGTATCCGGTTGTAATAAAATTCATACAGATTTAATACAGTGGTTTCTTCTTACGAATAAAAAAAGAATCATTGAAATTGGTAAATATTTGCCAGAGTTATGACCATTTTTGTCCGACCGAGCGAGTCCGAGCGACTAAAACGTCATCTATATAGGCTTTCTTGCAGCTCTCAGTGCGCAGTCACCATTCTTGTTTTTTCAGGAACTACTTATTACTAAGCAATAATTTTTTTATGGGACCCAATTAACGGATTAAAGAATGGATGGAAGAAAGATTTTTTCAAATCGGTTCATAATTGCCAGAGTTATGCGCGAACATAAATAGAAAAAAAATATATATACAGACGAATTGAGAACCTCCTCCTTTTTTGAAGTCGGTTAAAAATGAGTAGGTAGGTACCTACCAGGCGTAAGCGCACGGTATAACTGCCAGATGCTACTGTATAATGTTTATAGTAAAAATATAAACAATCTCAAAGCAGGGATACTAATTGCTAACATCAAAGTGTGTAGGTGAGTATCGTAAAACTGATTAAAAAAAACAACATAATAGTCTAAGATCCCGTCATAGAACGACCTTCACCGAGCTGGTTAATGGATTAAACGTATTTTATATTCAATTTAATACGTTAATAAATATATTGCACATGGGTTGTCAAAAAAAATCAGTCCAGGATAAGATTAATTAATAATTTAAAAAAATATTTTTTTTATGTTTTTCACTGGTTTGGTTAATAGACAAATTCCATACATTAAAGCCCATATAATATGAAAACGTTAGGTTGCCTTATCTTTTCCAGTCACAACTCTTGGGTTGGCAGGTATAAACAGGTAAATCGATACTAGTACTTACACCGGTAACTTTCACCGGTCTGGTTAATTAATTAAAATTAAATGAAAATAAAGATTATTTCATTACGAACACGGTGGTATAGGGTTGTCTGCGAAAATTCAGTCCTGAATTCCGGTTGTCGAATTTTAAAAAGCATAGAGTTTATATATTAAGAATAGAGTACGCGTTAGTCTATGGTCCCTTTAAACAAAGCTTAGGCAGATTTTCCTCACTGAGTTAGGTTAATTGAACTATTTAAAGTTATATTATGAGAGTTATATTTATATGTAAGTGATGAGTTTGATCTGTCACAAGCGCAAATGTCGATAAATACAGCTCACGGTATGGTACCTACTGTCGTTTACCTGATATTTATGTCTTTTGATGTTCGTTCTTACCGGTGCCTACATGTTCTTACTTGAATTAAGCGTTCTATAGTACTTGTACTGATTTTTGTTCTGTGTTTAATGACAAATGGTATTAAGATGCAAGGAAAATGCAGAATATACACAGCAGGTACGCTAACACCAACTTCAATAATATTTTCGTTATTTTATGCTTTTTAGATAATTTACTTTGAAGTCGGTTTTTATTTTTTATAAAATAGTTTATTTAAATTATTAATTAATCTTATCCTGGACTGAATTTTTTTAGACAACCCATGTGCAATATATTTATTGACATATTAAATTGAATATAAAATACGTTTAATCCATTAACCAGCTCGGTGAAGGTCGTTCTATGACGGGATCCTCTACTATAAGTAAGTACATTCGGAATCGCTTTTTATTAGACAAAACTTTACCTACAGATGTAAAATTAACGTAATATCTTCATAATGTTATGTTTTATCGCTGTAAACTTTTGTGTAAAAAACTGGGGCTATGTATGCTGAAGTTTATCTGAAAGATCGAATCCGGGACGAGGTGATCAGACAGAGAACCAAAGTTACCGATATATCGATGGCTCCTACGTTAAGTATCGTATGTGCAAAACCCGCACTTTACAGGAGAGCGAATTTAAGATATTTTTCTACGCTTGTTCTTTAAATTTGAAGCTATTTGGCTGAAATTTGTACCAAACATAGAAAATGCCTTATTTTACCGAATAGTATGAAAACAAACGTTTAATAATTATTCGTTTTAGAGATATTGTTGTTACGCTTTTATACGATGGAAATCTGCAGTATACAAATATCATAAGTATTACTTACGATTACATACGCTGCAATTCAGTAAGCAGAAAATATCGTATATTTTACTTACGATGTTTTACTTCGACATTAATTTTGCATTAAGAGACATACTATATTTTACTTTCTCCATATTAAATGAAATAGGTGATTAGGTCAACAAAATATTTAAATAATAAATAAAACAACTGAACTGAATCTAAATTACTTTTTTAAAATATTTTATTTAGAGGTCTGACAACAAAGTAGGTAACTCACTAGCTCTAACTCTCGCAGAAAAATCAACAAAATTAAAACAATAATAAAACTTACAAACGTAATTACGATTGCCTGAAAATAATAATGCTCTTAATATTTCTTAGGTAAAATAAAATTTCTTACAAATACCTAAACAAACACTTTATTAGAGCGTATGATAAGCTTTATTATTGGACATAGAAAAACTTTTAAAATAGCTTTGACTATCATAAAATAATTACTTATAGTTAAAAAAAAAAACAGAAACATCAACCTATAATACTGACATTATACCTTTAATAACAGTTAGACAACAAAAGTAAGAAATAAAAATGCGTACCGAAAAAAAAATAAAAAAAAATTAACAGAATTAGTACAAACAAATCAACAGAACGGAACGAATTCTTTTTATAATATATAAATTCTTTTTAAGTAAGTTAAAACCTTATAATATAATTTCTAAAACAAAATCCTTAATCTGAATCATTCCGAGTCAATGTGTGCAGTTTGACTCCACTGGGAGGTTGGCGTAAAAATTGTGATGAATAGCTGGAATTACACCTCTTGTAACTCATTAAATCATCGTTTATTATTGAAATGAGTTGAACTAATTTTACGGATTATATCAACCTCAAGATACTGTAAGCTCTTACTGTGTAGATCGACTAAGAATAATAATGATAAAACCTGAGGGTACCCTAAGACAATTATGATGTATAGGCAACTACCACCTCAGTCCACCCGCGACCATGAATGCTGAAAAGTGTTCAAAACGTCGGGATATTAAAATAAAAAATAAACTGGGATATAATACATAAAATTATTTTCTTTTCAACGTTTGTTTCAATTTAGATATATGCAGCTTATTGTAAAGTAGGCCCACAACAACATCGCTTTCATTTCGTTGTCAGTCGTCTGGTATTAGCTTTCTGAGATCTGTTAGATCATACTATATTACATGAAGTCTATTTGGATCTACAGAAAGTACGTTTAATTTCTTTATTTTTGTCCTCTGAACAGTGAACACCATCACCATGTTACGAGTATGTTGAATAGTTTGGAAATAACATGCGGAGTTGTGTACTCGGACCTTGTAGCGACTATGAAACATTTTCGTGCTTTGAAGCCTTTCCGCCATACTTATTATTGGAAACAAGTTTAATAGTAGAAAGCTTAATATAGATCTCTTCAAATCTCTTAACTTTCGTGGTGCCTTACAGGTGGACTAACAAGGGTTCGTGCACCTGTAAGAATCTTTCGTTCTGAGGTTATATCAGTCCGTGTGATTGTTATTTGTCTCCCGCTTTGCAAAGGAGGGAAATAGAATTTATATTTCTTTTACTCCTCCTATATACTTTTATAATTATATTTATTGCGGTTTCCAAGACAATTTTGCGTTTCCCCGGGACTCGCCGAGGGTCAAACCTCGGCGTCTTCACTGGTGACCACTGTAGATCCTGGCTGACATTCACAGTGGTGGGAATGAGTGGTGGGAGTAACCCCAAATTAAAATAAGTCCCACAACCGTCCTACATCTGTAGCAACTACTCCCACACTTTTCGACATAACATCTGAGAAACATTACATTATATAATATATAATACAGAAAATTACATTACCAACAAAAACATTCTCACAATCTGTGTCCAAAGGACTAACATTCACAGCCTGGATAAGGGATGAGGTGTTTGTATGATTCCCGGGTTATTTTTCTTAATAGAGTGGTCCTGAAATATATTTTCTGCACCATTGTCATTTCGTTCTGAATGAGGAGTGTTACTGTTTACGGTGGGTGGCGTGATAACTAGTACGGAACTATTAAAATCCAAGGTATAGGTCAAACTAGCTTCAAGTGTGGTTTTATTTAAATCTGGCATAAGCTGTGACTAAACTTGCATGGCACTTACTTCATCTTCTTCGAACTTCGATGGTTAAAAACTTCTAAATGTTATCAAATCTTCATCTGAAAAAAAAAGCTTTATAAAGATGTTTATGCAAATCATACAGCAGTCATAGATCCTAGAAACTTAACACAAAGTATTTTAATAAGTAAATGTTTACCTACCAGAATTGTTATTTGGCAGTAGTGGTTGTTTTTGAGAAATATCTTCTTCCGGCATCTAAGAAAGTGCTTCTATTTCCATTAAATGAGTCCCAGATGGCAATAGAGACTCTAAAGTTTAAAAAAAAGTAACAAAAGACAGTACTTTTTTTGCAATTACCACGTAATTTATTGTATGTTAACCTTACCATATCCAATTCTGCAACGTAAATCAGCGTAAATAACACATACGATAAAAGTCAGATTTAAAAATACCACGTAAATAGTCGTACGTAGCACATACGATAAAATAATTGATTCGATTGGCAGCGTACAAAATCGTAAGTACTACATACGATATAATTTGATGACCAAAAAGCAACGTACTAAATTGTATTTGTTATATACGATATTTTTGACATAGTTTCGTAAAAAACTTAAACACTTAACAACAACGATACAATACAACCCCAAAAGGAACATCACAGAGTCTTTGAGTTCTTGAATTATGTCTCAAATACGAACATGATTTATTTTTACTCATTATCAATCTTATAAAGTGATTTAAATTAAGTAAATGGTAAAACGAATTCGTGCCGTGCGAGCGGAGCGTAATTCCCACGTACAAGCCGGTAAGTGATAGATACGATTCGCCGATCATCTGTACTCCCGTGCACCTTTACCCCGTATAATATAGCTAGAGTAAATACAATTATTTACGGCGCCCACAAAAATAACATACGCCTTTATACGGGAAAAAACTTTTTCATTTTTCACGTTTTGAAAATTCTGTTAATGGGATTAAAAAGTAAATAACACCTTAATTACGAATCAATGAAAACATGAAAATCATGTTTTTAGACATACGATACTTAACGTAGGAGCCATCGATATGCCAATGGATTAGCAAACTGAAGTCAGTGAGCTGGCCATATCTGCCGTAAAATGTGAAGGGCACTGTAGCTGGTGATATTACCGGCCACAAGACTTGATAACTAATGTCTCGTGTGACGAGCGGCAGTGCAATGCAACTGTCTATAGGCAGGCGTGGCGCGCGACCATCACGCGAACGTCTTGCTTGTGCCGTTCCCAGTTTGAATAAAAAAAAAAGAATCTCAGGTTACGTCTAGTGTACTTTTATATCATTTTGGCACATTGCGTTCGTATTGCTGACACATACAAATGCTACGCAGTAAGAACCTGCCATGATTTACATTTATTTTAAAGTTGATAGCACACTACGACGAAAAAAATAATAGTCGTTTGTTCATCGAGGGAAGAAAGTGACCTACCTACGTACTTTTTTTTTCCTAGTGTAACCTATGAGGGTGTGGTTTGAAGTTCTACAGATTGAAATAGGACCACTTTTGCGGATTATATCGCGGTTTGTTTTTGATTTGTTCATTCAAAAAGGTGCTACAAAGTCGTACATATTATAAAACATTTTCAAAATTAAATTTACAATAAATGGTTCTTATATCTTTGACGGGCCGGTCTAGTGGTTAGTCACCCTGGCTGCTTTATCTATAAAAGTATGTACCTATTTACAAAAAAAAGTAGGTATATTTGTATTAATATCAGTTGTCTGGTTACCATAGTACAGGCTCTGCCTAGTTTAGGATGGCCTTGTGTGGATGGTCCCAGAATATTATTATTATTATAAATAATATGTCAATTGCAGGTAGGTATAAAAACATTCATGATTTAATGCGACCTATTCCAGCGACTACAAAAAGCAAAAGTAATAAAAAAACAAGGAATTCAACGAGATATAAAGTACACATACTTCAAGTAACATAAGTATCCATAAATAATAGCAAAATTGATTTTGCAAGTTAATATAAATAAGTAAATACCAAATATTTTTTTATTGTTAAGTACTATCCTGGCTTTTCCAGCTTGAGGACAGAGATGTTGAAAGGTCCTCCTTATGTCACAATAATCCCAGTGTAGGAACTCTTATTATTTTTTGTCCGATGCACACAGAAAGAGCTTACAGCTCGCGTAGATCGGACCAACAATAACAAAGAATCACGAATTTATATTTACTTCGTAAAAACAGGTTCGTGCAAGGAATACAAAGAAATGTCAGGATAGCAAAAGTCATAAATAAACCGTCCGTAAAAGTAGTTTCATTTCATGTAATTTAAACTTGCTGTGGCTCTAAACATCACCTCATTGTGTGCACAACCTTATGTTACCTTGAAACAAAAACAAGTAGGTAGCACGAAATTACGTTTCAAAAATAAATACTTTGAAATTGTATCGGTAATATATTGCCAGCATTCGTTTGGTGTTCTCGCGAGGAGAGTTCTATGGAATGTGGTTCTGTTCTATGAGATTGCAAAATAAAATTATAGATATTTTGTCGTATGGAGTGATGTGGATCAGTGCTGCAATTTAGCGCTTTCGACGCGGAATTTTAGATCAACCGACTTATTTGTTGTTGACTCCTAGCGGAAAATCTAGCTCTTTAGCGAAACAGTCGTTAATTTATACGTTTTACTTAAAACCATCACAAAATAATTTTTTTTATACTTATTCCGGGTGATTCGTAACTGGTCAATCATTTGTGCTCACAAACACATTTTTGTTCACTACCTACATACTTACTTACTTACTTACTTAAAATTAATAACAATCACATTTTGTTCAGAACGAAAACGAGACCTACATACTTAAAATTAATAGAAAAATAATATACGTAAAAACATTTTTTTTTAGTCAAACATTATGTTTGTTAGATCTAATAAATCAATATAACTCCAATGTATAAGTTTACTCGTTGATTTAACTCCATATGACATGTACCCAAAATCCATCGATATAATTATGACTAAATAAATCGATGCCAAAACCAGATATTCTGTCATTTTTCGTAAACAAACCCGGTACTTCAAAACAAACTTAAATTTCTTCACCTATACAACATGAAAGCTTTCCATTTATCACCAATCACACGAAAAACATCCAACTGATTCGGAAAACTAGTTATATTACTGAAAATATAATTTAAATCAATATATATAAAAGGAGATGTCCTGACTGATTGACTGATTGACTGATTGACTGATTGACTGATTGACTGATTGACAGACAACGCACAGCCTAAACCGCTGGTTCTGGAGACTTGAAATTTGGCAGGGGTATTCTTCACAATACGTAGACGCACACTAAGAACGGAATTTTCAAAATTCACATCCTAAAGGGTCCAAATAGGGGGTTTTATGTTTTATAAAAAAGTGTTATATTTAATGAACGGTTGGTACTAGAGCCTTGAATTTTCACATGCAGACGCCTCAATGAAAGTAAACAATTACGTGTTTTTTCATTTCTCCAAATTTTCTAAGTAGGAGTTACAGGACCTTAAATTTTGTAAGAAATAAATATTTTACCATTTCTTAACACATTTCACTGTCTTCCGATACAATATGATAGACAGGATAAAGGACAAAGTCAGGTTTAAGAAATTATGAGTGTTTTAAGGTCAAAATGGGACCCCTAAGTTAAAAATCTTGCGTGTGGTGTCTTTTAAAAGGTAATTGAAAACAGTTTTTTTATGATATAAGCGGTAGGTATGAGTTATATCATGGGTTTTAAAACTAAAATACGACATCAATGTTTCAAATTTGAATTTGATATGATTTTAAAAGTGATTATATTGTTTATTTAAACTATTCTGCTAACTGCTGCGTTAGCTCGAGTGTGGCTACTAAATGCACGCAGAGGCTGTCGAGAGTGTTCGCAAACGCGCGTATCCTGCACCGCGCGCACCCGCGTCAAGATGCCACCTAAAAAAAAAAGCTGCCGCTTCGCTCCTCAGCCATAAGCCCGGACAAATAACGGGCAAAGTTCGGAGTTGTCGGTTGGACGTTTGGGTTGTGGGCCCTAGATGTTCATTGAGTACGGGGCGTTTTAGTAGGTTAGTCATTCCAGTTCGGAGCTAGGTACCGAATCAAACCAAAGAAAAAACCGGTCAAGTGCGAGTCTGACTCGCGCATCGAGGGTTCCATACCTTCTTTGCACGTATTAATGTTATTTTAATCTATATATATAAAAGGATAAGTCCCGACTGACTGATTGACAGACAACGCACAGCCTAAACCGCTTGCCTCTATTTCTATTTTTTTTTTATAGGGGGGTTTATGTTTTATAAAAAAACGTTATAATTCATGAACGGTTGGTACTAGAGCCTTGAATATTTACACGCAGTCGCCTCAAAGAAAATAAACAATTACGGTTTTTGTATTTCTCGAAATTTTCTAAGTAGAAGTCACGGGACCTCAATTTTTGTAAATAATAAATATTTTACCATTTCTTAACACATTTTACTGTCTTCCGATACAATATGATAGACAGGATTAAAACGAAGTCAGGATTAAGAAATTATGAGGGTTTTAAGGTCAAAATAGGACCCCTAAGTTAAAAATCTCGCGTGTGGTCTTTTAAAAGCTAATTGAAAACCGTTTTTTTATGGCATAAGCGGCAGGTTTGAGTTATATCATGGGTTTTAAAACTAAAATACAACATCGATGTATACAATTTGAATTTGAAATAATTTTAAAAGTGATGGGAAAAGATTATATTGTTTATTTAAACTACTTTACTAACTGCTGCGTTAGCTCGAGTGTGGCTACTAGATGCACGCAAGGTTTCAATTCAATACGAGGCTGTCGAGAGTGTTCACAAACGCGTGTATCCTGCACCACGCGCACCCACGTCAAGCTGCCATCTAAAAAAAAAAGCTGCCGCCTCGCTCCTCAGCCATAAGCCCGGACAAATAACGGGCAACGTTCGGAGTTGTCGGTTGGACGTTTGGGTTGTGGGCCCTAGATGTCCATTGAGTACGTGGCGTTTTAGTAGGTTAGATACTCCGGTTCGGAGTTAGGTACCGAATCAAACCAAAAAAAAAACCGGTCAAGTGCGAGTCTGACTCGCGCATCGAGGGTTTCATACCTTCTTTTCACGTATTAATGTTATTTTAATCTATATATATAAAAGGATAAGTCCTGACTGACTGATTGACAGACAACGCACAGCCTAAACCGGTGGCCCTAGAGACTTGAAATTTGGGAGGTGTATAAATTCTTCACAATACGTAAACGTACACTAAGAACGGAATTTTCAAAATTCGCATCCTAAGGGGTCCAAATAAGGGGTTTTATAAAAAAATCGTTATAATTCATGAATGGTTGGTACTAGAGCCTTGAATTTTCACACGCATACGCCTCAAATAAAATAAACAATTACGTATTTTTGCATTTCTCGAAAGTCACAGGACCTCAATTTCGGTAATAAAAAAAAATATTTTACCATTTCTTAACACCTATCACTGTTTTCCGATACAATATGAAAGAGTATTATTAGGACGAAGTCAGATTTAAGAAATTATGAGGGTCTTAAGGTCAAAATAGGACCCCTAAGTTAAAAATCTCGCGTATGGTGTCTTTTAAAAGGTAATTGAAAACCGTTTTTAGGGTTTCATACCTAAAAGGTAAAAAAGGAACCCGTATGGTCTGAATTCGTCTGTCTGTCTGTCTGTCATACCTATATATTTCAGCATCAGCTGACGCTACCGATTTGAAACTTGGTACAGTTTTCGATCTTTCTTACCCAACCTCATCACAAATGAAAAAAAATATATTTTTTGTTTTAGTTTTTTAAAGTTGAAATGGATCATCAAAATTTCAAAGTGTGACTACAATATCGAGTGGGATATCATATGAAAGAGCTTCATTCGCACATCTCAAAACACATTTTTATTTTGGTTTATATTACGTAGTTTCTGGCTGATAATCAAAAATGTAAAAAAATACCACCAAAAATTATCTCCGAAGTTTGTGGAGGGAAAAATCTGAAATAATTATGGGTAATAATTATAATATGTACCTATATCTATATTTTAAAGGAAAAATAAAATGATCATTCTGAATAGTACAGTTTTATAGTAATACTAAAAAACTCGACAAACAAACTTAGTTTTGTGGTTTGTTTTTTTTTTTTTGGTATCTGAGATGTTAATTACATTAATAGTAAAATAACTTTAATACATCCAAAGATGGTATGGAACCCTCGGTGCGCGAGTCCAACTCGCACTTGACTGGTATTTATTTATGATATAAGCGGCAGGTATGCGTTATATCATGGGTTTTAAAACTAAAATACGACATCGATGTTTCAAATTTGAATTTGATATGATTTTTAAAGTGATGGGAAAAGATTATATTAGTTATTTAAACTATTATGCTAACTGCTGCGTTAGCGCGAGTGTGGCTTCTAAATGCACGCAAGGTTTCAATTCAATGCGAGGCTGTCGAGAGTGTTCGCAAACGCGCGTATCCTGCACCGCGTGCACACGCGTCAAGCTGCTGCCTAAAAAAAAAAAGCTGCCACCTTTCTCCTCAGACATAAGCCTGGACAAATAACGGGCAACCTTTGGAGTTGTCGGTTGGACGTTTAGGTTGTGGGCCCTAGATGTCCATTGAGTACGGGGCGTTTTAGTAGGTAAGATACTCCGGTTCGGAGCTAGGTACCGAATAGAACCAAAAAACAAAAGCCGGTCAAGTGCGAGTCGGACTCGCGCACCGAGGGTTCTATACCTGCTTTGCACATATAAATGTTATTTTCCTATTCTTTTAATACCTCAGATAGTAAAAATCCGAACTGAACCCAACCAAATTTATCGAAATTAACAGTTTTAAAGAGTTTAACAAAAACTAATTTATTTTATGACTCTGAAGCTAGTACCGAATCTAAGCATACCACCGCAGAGCCCGGGGTTCCCTCTCATGTGTCGATGCGACAGCCGCGGGGGTTTTAGTAGGTAAGAATCCCACATACCCCGGTCGATCCCTACAGCTCCCGGAAACCTTTTGAAGGTTTCCCCCGCGAAAAAAAAAGTACCGAATCGTACCAAAAAGAAAACTAAAAAAAAACGGTCAAGTGCGAGTCTGACTCGCGCATCGAGGGTTCCATACCTTCTTTGCACGTATTAAAGTTATTTTAAAACGTGCAAAGAAGGTATGGAACCCTCGATGCGTTGTCTGTCAATCAGTCAGGACTTATCCTTTTATATATATTGATTGATGATGATGATAACGTTTTTTTATAGTAACCCATTTTTGTCCCTGAAATATCCCACATATTTATCATGAAAATCGTAAGACATCACACTCGAGATTTTGACTTTGGGTTCCACTTTGACCTAGAGACCCTCAAAATTTCTCAAACTCAACTTCGTCCTATTAATACTCTTACATTTTTAGTAGTGCCGCCTAAAAAAAAAAAAATGCTGCCGCCTTTCTCCTCAGCCATAAGCCCGGACAAATAACGGGCAACCTTTGGAGTTGTCGGTTGGACGTTTGGGTTGTGGGTGCTAGATGTCCATTGAGTACTGGGCGTTTTAGTAGGGAAGATACTCCGGTTCGAAGCTAGGCAGCGAATCGAGATACCACCGGAGAGCCCGGGGTTCTCTCTCATGTGCCGAGGGGGTTTTAGTAGGTAAGAATCCCACAGACCCCGGTCGAGCCCTACAGCTTCCGGAAACCCTTTGAAGGTTTCCCCCGCGAAACATAAAAGTACCGAATCGAACCAAAAAAAATCTAAAAAAAAACCGGTCATGTGCGAGTCTGACCCGCGCATCGAGGGTTCCCTACCTTTTTTGCACGTATTAAAGTTCTTTTAATATTCCTCTTATAGCAAAAACCCAACCGCAAAACTAAGTTTGTTTCTAGAGGTTTTTTAGGATTACTAAAAAACTGTACCACTTTATTTTTTCTTCATTTTATTTTTTCTTTAAAATATAGATAGACCTCTATTACCTATAATTATTTTAGATTTTTCCCTTCACAAACTTCGGAGATAAGGGGGAACGGTATTTTTTGTGACATTTTTTGTTATAAGCAAAAAAACACGAGACATAAACAAAAAAAAAACTGTTTTGAAATTTGCAAATGAAGCGCTTTCATATGATACCCCACTTGATATAGTAGCCTCTTTGAAATTTTGACACCGGCCCCCATTCAAATAACAGTAAAAGAGATAAAATATTTTTTAATTTGCGATAAGTATTCTTATCCAACAAGTAAGATCTAAAACTGTTCTAAATATCAAATCGATAGCGCCAGTGGTTCTTGAAATATATACATGTGACAGACAGACAGACAGACAAAGTACCGCCATAAGGGTTCCTTTTTTACCTTTTAGGTATGGAAACCTAAAAACATGCTGAGTGGATTATGGTGTCATTCGGCATAGTGTTCTTGGATGCTTTAAAAAGACAACTACGTGTATTTTAGTTTATTATTTGGAAAAATATTCCCGTTGTATTAACAAATTTCACTGTTTGACCTTAAGTTTCCTCCCAAGTTTATTGTCATTTAAAAGTTCATGGGAAAATATTTTGTATTTAATTTTAGATTTTTATTTGGACTGCCTCGGTGACGATGGGCGCGAGTATGACCTTTGATCGCTTGGACCTGATTTTGATTACCAAGTCGTGCAAAATGTTATCGGGTGGAGTTTATTTTGTCGGTATTTCTTCATTAACTACCTTTGCGCGAACGAAGTCGCGGGGGACTGCTAGTCATAAGATATACGAATAAATAAAATATTGTTCGCATGAGAATGCCACAGATAAATAGTTAAGTTTCCACATAAAATTTAATGTACTTATGTAGTATTTCGGTGCAATAAGTACATAAGTACTCAATTAATGAGTCCATTTTTGCGTAGGCGGATTTTTGTGCTTTTATAATGTATTACGACTATTATGTTAAACATGATGGTTATCTTGATGGATTGCCGTCTTTAGCGAAAATATTTTTTTAATCTCTAGTATTATACGAATAATTTAGGGGTTGCGTACAAGGCCGACGGCCTTTCATGTTTTATATAGTAAGTATTATTAATATAAATCAACTTAGCGACAAGACAAGCAAGACTTTCACCTGATGGTCGCACGCCACGCCTGCCTATAGACAGCTACACTGCACTGCCGCTCGTCACACGAGACATTAGTTATCAAGTCTCTTGTGTCCGGTAATATCACCAGCTACAATGCCCTTCACATTGCACTGCCGCTCGTCACACGAGACATTATCAAGTCTCTTGTGTCCGGTAATATCACCAGCTACAGTGCCCTTCACGCCGGAACACAACAATGGTTAAACATAGCTAGGCCTACCTATCTGGGCCTAACTCATTTTTTTGCGCGGTAACCATCTTTACCCCGGGACCTGTGGGGGCTATCGGGGTATGAGGGATTGTTACCCATTACAACCCACGCGATTGGTGCATCGGCACATGAGAGAGGAGAGCTGGGCTCACCCGAGATTTGCACCAGGTAACCCTCAGTGCCTTTCCTTTGAACCCAGCTCTGGGGGTGCATTGTAGTCCCCCAGGTACCGTTATGGTGCTCACGAGGAAGAGGTTAGCAACCTCGCCACCATCCTCCTCGAATGCGCCGCCGTACTTTATAGACATCTAGAGTAGGCTTGTGTAGTACATGTACTAAGTAAGTACTAAAAGGAATTAATTCCCGACACTGATAAGAATGAACTATTCATTTAGTTTTTTATTAGTACATCATTCTTATAGTACTTTGTCTTCCGTGGTGCATTCGTATTCTCTGGTTCTGTACTAACTGGTCAGCTCTTCCTTTTCGTTTTTAGTACATCATTCATTTAGCATGCACTTCGTCTTTCGCTCGCGATATATTCTAGTTTTTATGTACGAACTGAGGGCCTAGACAAGATGTAATCGCTTCATAGCGAATCTATTTCTTCATTCGTTAACGATGTCAATTCCGTACAATTTGTCACGTGATTTTTCGATGACTTATGTCATTCTCATACATTTTTATACTTTCTATTAGATCGCTAATAGAAAGTATAAAAATGTATGAGAGAGCGTTATCGAACGCTTGTAGAATGTTACATTGTCTAGGGGGCCTGATCCGATCAGTTAGTCGCTGACAAACACGGAACGGGACTGAACGAGTGGGAATGATACGTACTAAAAGTACTAGAATTGTACTAGTACGGAACGCGCCGTTCAGTGTCCAAGCAAGAACAAACCTAGTCTGCACCCCAAGCGTCCAGCGACTCCCGAAGTGTCAAAACTAAATTGAATAAAAAAAACTGTCGGTGTGTGAAACGACGCCTCTATTCAGATTTGTTATGATGGCTGCAATAATCGTTTGGTTGGCAATAAAACAAACAGTTACGCATTATATAAATAGGCATTGGGCCATAAAATCTATTCGATACAGTACAAAGGGCGTCTGTAACATGTGTTGAAATGATTTTATTAAAAAAGGGCCATTTTACGGCGTCGTCCGCCATTACGGCAAGATCGGATACATGCCAGGACAGGACCGCCAGGATGCGTGTTACGTAATAAAATATTTATTACGTTGCCACCCTGGGAGGTGTTGCTATACAAATAAAATATTATATTTTTGGTAACATTCTTTTTTTTAAGTATTTGAGAAACAAGTAAATTGATAACTACGATTTCTTTTCAAATAAGCCGTAAGTACCTATTTCAGTAATAAGTTTAAACTTTACACAATAAAATGGCGATCACATCAAAAGAAAAAAAAATGTAAATTAAAAGAAACTCAACACATTCACCTGTTATTAAGTTTCCAAACTCCGGTAGTTTCACCAGCTACAATACCCTTCACTCTAGATAACAGCATTAAGTTCCCACTGCTGCTTGGCGGTAGACTATCTGATACTGCGGTGGTATCTCCCCCGTGATAATCTGTGCCCGTGGAGTGTCCGTAAGGGGTCCTCCATTAATCACGTGAGGCTCGAAAGGGGGGGGGGGGGGAGGGGTCCCGAAAAAATCACGAAATATCACCAGGTACCCCTCCTGGTAGGAGGGGTATAATGAGACATCACGTGTATTTATTTTTCGTTGAATGCACGATTTCTAAACCAAACAGCGGCACGTGGCCTTGACGCACCGTAGCCGGCAACGACTTCCCCTTCAACATTTAATCAGTTAAGTACCTGTATTTAAAGATAATATTTCGAAAATTTCACCACGTATCACCAGGAGGGGCGGAGGGGTTAAAAAGTTGCTAAAAAACATCACGTGATTAATGGACGACCCCTAAAAGGCGACTACGGGAAAGCAAGAAGACGGGCAGCAGCGTCTTTTTATTGCATTACCTACCACCTATACTGCGATCCACAAGCCGCCTGCCAAGTGTGGGGATTATGGAAACCCCTCCCTTCTAAGGGGGAGGCTTTTGTTTAGAAGTAGACGCTTCGGCTGCTAATGATGATGATGATCGACCTGGACAGTCCCTTGCTCAAAAAACCTACCATGTAGAACAGTTTGTGGTCCAACTTTAAATCCTGTTTCAAAAAACCAGTGTTATAGTACGCATCTCTTACGTAGGTCGCTTTTTTCTCGCCGGGGTAACCTTCAAAGGTCCCCGGGAGCTGAGAGGCTCGACTGGGGTATGTAGGATTCTGTCGCATCGGCACATGATGAGGGGGACCTGGGCTCTGCACCGGGAACCCCTCAGTGCCTTGTCTTTGATCCCGCCGCCGGGCGGGGGCATTATAGCTCCCCGCGGGAACCGCACATGGTGCTAACGGGGACGGTCGCAACCCGCCCCGTTCCCTCTCAATGGACGCCCCATACGCAGTCTGCATTGTCCTAGCCAATAAGAAACATGTACACAAACTTGTTGCTCCCCACGGAATTAGAAGCCGCGTCTAGTTTGCAAAGCAATGAACCTCTGGGCTATACGGTTGGATCTGCACTAGAAGCCCATCAGTTCCTTGCCTTTGAGCTCCCACCGATCTTTTACGTACCTTAGCTCATACTGTGAAATATATTATTTACTAGCTGGGTGGAGCTGCGCGGGTGCTCCACCCGCGCTTCGTGAATCTAAACCATTCTCGAATCCCCTTGAACACGCACCAAAAATTTCGTCAACATCGGTCCAGCCGTTTAGGAGGAGTTCAGTGACATACACACGTACAGTAGAATTATATATATAAAGATTACACGTTTTATAGACCTGTATAGTACGGTGTGTGCGGAAAGTCTTGACACTCTCGTTCCAAGTGTCAGCCTAGACACATCTTCTAGGTACTAATTGTAATATTTGTATTATAATTTAATAAAGTTTTAAGTAAAACCAATTTCTTTTATACTCGCCGACTGCCCAAGTTCAAGTCACGCGAACGGACAATCGGAACTATATAGAAAATAATATTTACGAACTTTTTTAAACTCATAATACAATTTATGTTTATCCGTGTCGCCCGGTGTCGACTAATCTCATTTGCTACGGCTCAGAATCACGACAGTTATTAGCATAAATAAAATTTGATTTATAACTTGGCGCCCAACGTGGGACATTCTGAGATTGCGGACTAATTAAATTACTAGTTTGAAAAGAATTATTTAACGGTTATTTGGTAAAAAATTAATTGAAAGTTATTACATTGAGTGATTTTCGATCGGTCATGCTCGCTATCAAAAAGTCTTTGCTTGTGGCGGCTTCGTGTGGCGGGTCACCCTCTTCCCTCCAATATAGTTGAGGGGAGTGATGGCTGCTCGAGTCAACTCGTGCGCGGGTGCTGCTTGGGGGGACTGGTCCGACTACTCTACTATCCCTTTGGCATTTTAGTTTGTTGTATTTTCGTCGTATTTTTTATTTTATTTGATCTTATGAACGGCAGTACACACTGTCGCTGGTGCTGATCTAATTGTAACAAGACAAACTTTGTTTTAAAAAAAAAATGTGAAAAAGTGACAAGCCCGCTGAGTTTCTTGCCGGATCTTCTCAGTTGAGGCCGCGTTGTAATCCAGTGGTAGCTTTTAAAAAATTGACCGTTCAAAAGTGCTAACGTTAAGCTAACTAAGAAACTTAAGTCTTATGAGTTAGCCCACTGCTGGCCAAAAAACGATTTAAATAAAATGAATCGACGAAATGTACCTATGTACGCACATCATTTCCGAACGACTGCACCAAATTGGATAATTTATTTTTTTGTGGTCGTTATTCTCAGGAGAAGGCTCTTACAGAAAAAAAAACCGGTCAAGTGCGATTCGAACTAGCACACCGTGGGTTCCATACCATCTTTGTCATGTTATCAAAAAACCAAACCACAAAACTAGTTATTTTTTTTGTCGAGGTTTTTTAAGTATACTAAGACTTATTTTTCCTGTAAAATATATATTATAAACATTTATTACTCATAATTATTTCAGGTTTTTTCCCTCCACAAACTTCCGAGATACCCCTTATTAGGAGGAACGGTATTTTTTTTATTTTTTTTATTATAAACCAAAAACTACGTGACATAAACCAAAATAAAAATCTGTTTTTAAATGTGTAAATGAAACCATTTCATATGATACCCCACTCGATATAGTACTTAGTATAACTTTAAAATTTTGACGCCCATCTCAAGAAAATATGATTTCAAATCGATAGCATCAGTAGTTCCTGAAATATATAGGTGTGACAGACAGACAGACGAAGTCAGACTTTGCGTTCCTTTTTTACCTATTAAGAAAGTTGCACAGAAAATTACGCAGGCAGAGATGCGCGGGACAGCTACGAAGATATAATAATCTATGAAAATATATCTGTTCGACCCTAAAAAAAAATTATATTTAAAAAAGAATAAGTACATTCGTAATTCAAATATTCATGAGCGGCTTAACGAATGATCTGTCACCCACCTGAGCGGTGGCCTAAATAGTGATGTTCCACAAAAGATCGACATAATCATCCGTAAGTACTACATTAATCGAGTCGCAATACGACATTCGTAATCTTATAGTCAAGGTTATCGGCGAGCCGCTGTGGTGTTGAGTACGAGCCCATACGCACATTTTATTTTAATACTTTTAAACCAACAACGTATTTAGACAAATAAATTTATTAAAAAAGAATTATTAAAAAAAACTACAGCTGTTTACGCAGGAAACCACTTGATACATTGAACTCATAAATCACTTTAAAGCCAGTATCACATGGTACGATGGCATATTTATTTCAACTCGAATCTAAGGCCACGTCCTCGTTGTACGACAAAAGTATATGTACAACGATTATTATAACACATATATTAAAAAAAAAACAACTTAGTTAAACTTACTAAGTACTCAAGTTGCTGAAATAGGAGAACCTATTGGAACAGATACTATCATTTTTTTTTTATTATTGTTATTCTTTTCTTTTTTTTTTGGGAATGATACTATCCATCTACCCGTAGCGTGTCTGGGCAAGACTAGTACCTTCCCATATCATCCCGTTAGATGTCCTAGGTTGCAACCTAGGGAAAACCACTAACAGCAACATGTTCTGTTAACACCCGTCTCTGCCGCCGCTCCCGCAGCTACTGCGTATACTACGACCCTCAAGACGCCTACCAAGTGTATTGTAACCCCCCCACCCCTCCTCCTCTTTAATGGAAGGGCCTATGTTCAGTAGTGGACGTTGGGACCAGCAAAAACAGCCCACCAAAAAAATATTTAAACAACCTGACTAAGGAAGTTCAGCCACCACAGACCAAAGTTACATAAATTAACTCAGCGATTGGTCAATCAAGATATTTCTTTTCTTTACGATATTAATATATTCGCAGTATTTATGTCGTTGAAAAAGATTATCTATTCAAAAATATTAAATTGTTCATACCAATAATTTATACATTTTATTTTGCTTTTCCAATATCATGACGATTTATCGCACAGTGTGACTAACGCCTAAACTAATCCTATCTGAACATGTGATTGGAGATATTTTTTCTGGCGGCGCGCCAATTTCGGCGGGAAATAGCACAGCTCAATTAAATTAGTTTGTGTAATGGTTATCACGTCTGCGCAGAAGTGTTCTGCATAATACGTGCTAGTGCTGGACCGTAATCCAACTTGATGGTAAGCAGGGGTCGTAAGATCTGTTCAGTTCGGTCGTTCTATGTTTTCGAAATTTGATTATTGTATGACGCAGTAAGTAAACAAATAAAGCTTTTTAAAAACAAGCTTTGCCAGGCTATTCTTTGAGATCCAGAAAGGTTCTGTATCCATCCATGTTAAGTATTCTTTGCCCTCCACACTAGATGGCGTGAATTTCAGTTAAATTCATTTTATAACGTTTCCCCCCGCACATACTCCCCGTATTATAGTTAAAAACCAGGATAAATTAATAAAGCATAAATAGTCCGACTGCGAACAAACAAAATGGATTCTTTCATTAGACATACATAATAAATAGACACTGCATATATATTTGAACTCGTCTCGTTAAAACCTTTTATTTGATACCCATAATAATGATTTTGGAACAAAAAAAAATACAAAATGTCGACTGACGGCCGTTCCCACAACTAAAACGAATCCAACGACATATTATAAGTCGCAGTCCATCAAGCCGTTTAGGCTGTAGGCCATACCACAGAAACAGACATACAAACATACATACATAAACACTCTCGAAAAACATAAAACTCTTCTTGGGGAATTCGGGCAAAAAAGAGGATACTTTGAAAGGACTATTTAGTTTAAGAAGGACATAAACAAATAAAGACCTACCAAACGTGGGGATTATGGCAAAGGATAAAGAACCGATAACCGATAGGGAAGAATGATTCTCGAGTAGCGATCACAAAACATAGACCAGGCTTGCCACTAGGTAGACTAACGACATTCATGTACGGATTACAGAAAACCCCTGGATGGAATAGCCCAATGTCATTGATTGTGGCGTTCCAAGGGGGAGGAACATAAATTCAAATTCAAAAATATTTATTTCAAATAGGCTTAACGCTAGCACTTTTGAATGGTAATTTTTTTTTAAGTTACCACTGGGTCACAAGTTCACAACGCGGCCTTAACTGAGAAGATCTGGCAAGAAACTCAGCGGACTTGTCATTTTTCAATTTTATCACTTTTTTATTTAACAGTGTTTGTCTTGTTACAATTAGATCAGCATCGGAGATCGTGTATCCTGTCGTTGGAAAGATAAAACACGGAGATAAAATAAAAGATGTGCGTGCATGGAGTCCCTCCGCGCGGAAGAAGTGAAACTTCACTTTCGCTCTGTCTCTTTCTATTCCCCCTCCCCGCGACTGAACGACACTGAACCGATACTGAACGACACTAAACGATGAACCGACACTGAACGACACTGACCGACACTGAATGACACTGAACGACACTGAACGACACTGAACGCCACTGAACGACACTGAATGACACTGAACGACACTGAACCGACACTGGACGAAACTGAACCGTCACTGAACGACACTGAATGACTGCGTCACGTGTGCGCTTTCATACCCCCTCGTTAAGCGTTAAACTTGTTGGAAGTCACATAAGAAGTTTCAGTTCAAAAAAATATGACGGAATTACAACAAACTAAAAGGCCAAAGGGATAGTAGTCGGACCTAAACATAGACATGTTCAGCAGTGGACGTCTTCCGGCTGATGATACATAATTTATCTTACGGCGTTGTATGCTAAGATTCACATAACAATACTTAGGTAAGTATAACGTAATCTTCATGTTTTTCATAACTCACTGATTAGCTTCACTTCTTGTGATCCCATTCTAGGGATTCTAATCTCTAAGTTCGCCGGACCATTCGACTTTGATTACCGCATGTAATGTAACATCTTTTGTAATTGTTTCAGAATCCGCTCCGTGCACCATCCGTCTCGCCTCAGCGAGTACCTATACAAAAATTCAAATGTAATGTAACACTAATCTGAAAGCTGTCAAAACTCCCGCCAAAAACTTAATGCCGTCACAACCACAGACGAACATAGTGAAGTGAAATGATTATCGATCGATCCAAATGGCTTGAAAATTTTAACTAAATATTTGAATTCCGAAAGAATTTGAAGATATTTCTGCGCGAAAATGGCCACACCGCCGGAGTCGCCTGTAGAAGAGCATGCTTACGAGTTGGAACCAAGCAGAACTCCGAAACCAATTCCCGTTGCATTGGAAGAATTATGCAGGCAGACCAAGTTTTCTAAGCAAGAGATACGAGTGATGTACAGAGGTTTTAAAACTGTGAGTATTCTTTTAAATCATTCTTCTTCTTCTTTCTTCAGCCTGTTGCCACCCAATGCTGAGTGAAAGCCTCCTCCAATGCATGCCACCCTCTCGGTCTTGAGCTTTCCTCATCCAGCTTCGTCCGGCTACCATAACTAGGTCATCAGACCATCTGGCTAGTGGTGTGCCGACGCTTCTGTGACCCGTGCGCGGTCTCCACTCCAGTACCTTTCTTGCCCATCTCTCGTCCTGTCTACGGCATATGTGGCCCGCCAAAACCAAAACCGTGGCTAAGAGGAAGTGGAAGTGTCCACTTCCTCTTAGCCACGGTTTTGGCTATGTCAGTCAGTTTAGTCTTTCTTCGGATTTCCGTGTTAGGTACTCAATCACGAAGAGAGATCCCTAACATAGCCCGTTCCATGGCTCTCTGGGTGACTTGCAGTCTGTTGATCACTTGTTTGGTAAACGTCCAGGTTTCGGCCCCATATACCATGACAGGAAGGACACACTGTTCGAAAGTACGGCGTTTGAGGTTCATTCATAGGTATATATCCCCTTTGAGTACTTCGGTCAGTTTACCAAAAGCTGCCCATCCTAATTGTCTGACCTCTCTTTTCAAGACTGCCTTCAGATCTGCCCGAGATATACATATTCCTCCACTCGCTCTATTTTCTGGTCGCTAATTATGATATGGTCTATGCTGCTGCTACTAATAGATCATGATTAAGAAAAATTAACTTAGATATTAACCGATTTCTAAAAGGAGATTCTTTATTCATGAGTTTATTTGACACCTTTTAAGCTGTTCGTTGAACATAGACGATTCCGTATACATATATAATCAATGGATTCAACATTTTATTTTGTTATACAATTTTCTAAAAATTCGACTATCAGTCATTAAAAATATATCGTTAATGTAATATAATTATGTCTGTTTAAACATTATCATTATTTAAGATGAGCGAAAAATAATTTATTCCAAATAAAATATGTTTTTTTATGAAGCTGTTTCGTGATTGCAGCCATTTTGTTTCATGGAAAACGGTAAACAAGATCTTTAACAGTTTTGTGAAGGTACATTTTAGAATTACTACAAGTACTCGATTATACTATTGATTTTAATTATTTAAATTACTTGTTTTCCTGCCTGTACCAGAAAAGTATAAGAATGTATCTAACTCATAGTTTCTTGAGTGTAGAAATAGACCCGTTTCATCAAAATGATCTTTAGCCTAAACCGTTGATGGATTTTATCATAGGATATCGTTAGAAAGATTAAATAAGATAATTTCTAAAAAATATTTAAAGCATCCGACATTCGCCATTTGTTTAATAAGTATGTTGGTATATACACGAAAGTATAATTTCTGTAGTCTCATATATTTCATTTTTGGATAACTAGCGAGGTTTCCTTAAAAAAAAATACAAAAGAAACCGGCAAAATCTTTAAAAAAAGTTTATTGGCGGTATTTTTTTAACATAATAAGTATGTTAAAATCCTTCAAACCAGCCTACACGGCTTAGAAAGTACCACCAATACACATACTATATCGTACATACGCTTACAATTAAATACCTCCCTCCATCTAGGTCAGTAGGGTTAAAAAAAATAGATTAACCAAAAAATACTTGTACTTATTTGATAAAAAAAAGTTCATTATAACTCGCTGACTCTGCGAATTCTCTTCAGAGCACGTTTTAATATGTCAAGTAGTGTGATAGTGCTTTACCAACGAGTGCAAGAGAGTACTCGGGGAAAATCTAAGGGCTCTTTTCCACGGGACGGTTTTACGCCGTCTCTAGAGTGAACGGATAATAGGATCTACAATCCGGCCTACGGTGTTGCGACAATTCATACTAATTACTTGAAATATTCGCAACCTGCGCATAGTTTATGATTATGGTCG
The DNA here is from genome assembly GCA_911728495.1 of Furcula furcula. Lineage (NCBI taxonomy): Eukaryota > Metazoa > Arthropoda > Insecta > Lepidoptera > Notodontidae > Furcula > Furcula furcula. Next base: position 53,393,107 of record OU452242.1, read on the forward strand.
CATGAGTGGGAATTTTGTTGACTGTAATTTATAGGGCTAGTGTATAAATAATGGTAGAATCGGTAAAAGTATAATGACTCAGTCATCGATATAATCTTCGATCTAAGGATATAATATTTAAATGAGATAAACAAGATAAAAGATTTTATTAGTGAATACAAAATGATATAAAATGAGTGATATAAAATGAGATCGCGGACTTATCTGTGCTGGTGGCGGAAACGAGAACTGACGTTATTACTATGATATTGACGTGTAGTTTGACAGTTTCGTATAGACAGTAGCGACACTCCTATCGGCAAAAATAATTTTCTCAGCCTGTGGCTTGAAAAGCGAACTCTTAGTAGTATAGGAAACTGTTCTATAGGGGTTCTTAAAACACGAGTGTGTGTTTATAAACCGAGCGGAAGACGAGGTTTATAATAGTATCACATGAGTATTTTAATACTTACTTAACTATGTGCAGTTTCGCTACTTTATCGAAATTCATATAATAGGTAAAAAGTTTAAACCACCAAACTACAATACAAAATTTTGGTGCTCAATTAATTCAAATAACTTATATTCATGCGCATGTCATGTGTATGTATAACTGTAACTGCGTCCCACCAGAGACATTGTAGAGCGGCTTATAAATTGGATTTACAAATCAAAATATTACAATCTTTTTGGTCGGTAAAAGAATGAATAGGCAACTGAAGACTTTGCAGTATAGTCTCGAATATTAGCCTGCCCAAAAAAAAACCAAGGTGGTTTTCAATAGAAATCAGTGAAAAAATGTTATTTATTTATTAAAAATGTGTATACCTAATGTTGACACTTGTGAGTCAAGCAAAGACCGCCACGGTTGTCGATCGAGTAACATTAGTACGGTGAATTATAATACTAGTTCATTTCGTTTGAAATATTATTAGCGTTGGTTATTCGCACGCTATTTTGCGTGTCAACATCAAAATACATTTGGAACGGCTAACGATCTGGCTCGAACCGCATCGACCAAAGAGATATATGTACCTAAATAGTCCATAGAGCGAACTTAAAAATTTTTTTCTGGCTTTTATTATTATTATAATAAAAATAATAATACCAGCCCTTGTTTATGTCCCACTGCTGGGTACGGTCCTCCCTTCAAGAAGAAGGGGCTTAGGCCATAGTCCACCACGCTGGCCAAGTGCGGGTTGGCGGACTTCACACGTCATTCGAAAGCTAGTTAGGCTTTCTCAGACATGCAGGTTTCCTCACGATGTTTTCCTTCACCGAAAGCTAGTAACAATCGCACAAAGACGGGCCCGTTGGTCTAGTGGTTAGAGACCCTGTCCGCTGACCGAAGGGTCGTGGGTTCGATTCCCACCAAGTGTCTGGGTGTTATTTATCTATTTAAGTATGTATTTACAAAAAAAAATGTATATAAGTATTAGTATCAGTTGTCTGGTTTCCATAGTACAGGCTCTGCCTAGTTTGGGATCAGATGACCGTGTGTGGATTGTACCAAGATATTATTAAAAAAAAAAAAAAAAGAAGACGATTCGCACATGATTAAAGAAATCAGAGGTGCGAGCCGGGGATCGAAGCTGCGCACCTCGTTTCCAAGGCAAGCGCTCGCCCACTGAGCTGTTACAGCTATTATTTATTTTTATTATTATTATTTATTTTTATTTCATACAGATGTCCATAGAATGTTAGTATTATTAGTAACAATTTTTATCTTAAGCCTACGTTAGTATGTACTGTTAGTATTATAACAATTAAGTATGTACATGTGGTTTTATTTCAATCCTAAGACCACCCCAATCCAGTGTTCTTGAAAGGGGCATTCATAGCGTTCCGCAATAAGTTTCAAGATGGTGTTGGAACTATCTCGCAAGCGTCGCAGCATCGATCGTCTTTTACCTAGTTAAGTATATCTAATTCTTCAGTAAACATTATAGATAAGAGTATATTACTTAGATAGGTAACTCCCACGTCAAAACGTGACCTCCCCCCCCCCCCCCAACACCAGCGCCTCAAGCGGTGTGAGTTGAAACTCTAAATAGCCTCGGGCATTTTTAATAAAAAAAATGGCTAAATCTTTGTAGTATCCGATATAAAGCAAGTGGACGTCAATAGTATTATGCGTATTAGAGGCATAAAGTAATAAAACAAAAAAGATTTCTTATGGGCTGGGCATTTGAACCCGCTTCCCCAAGAATTCCTATTAAATTGATCTAACCTATTTACCGATACCGCTACAAGTATTATGGTAGCAGTTGCACTGATCTACTATCTTAGTTTCATTTCTAAAGTAAACCGAACAGAGAAAAGTTGCAAATCACGCCGCATGAGGGTGCTAGTGGTAGCTTTTCCCATTTCTTCTAAGATACCATACCATGGTAAACATACAAAATATATATTATGATTATGAAAACAATTACGTATAAATCACAAAAAGCCCGACTGCGAACAATCAGAGTGATCTTAAACGCCATGTATGTATATTACATTTATTTAACCTCGTCTCGTTTCGGCCTTTAATTTGATATCGATAATGATGTTACTGCAATTAAAAAATATATAAAATGCTTCATCATCATCAGCCGGAAGACGTCCACTGCTGAACATAGGCCTCCCCCTTAGAACGCCACAATGAACGACAATTGGCTATTTGCATCCACCGGTTACCTGCGACGCGCACAATGTCGTCTGTCCACCTAGTGGGAGGCCTGCCAACGCTGCGTCTTCCGGTTCGTGGTCGCCACTCAAGAACCTTTCTTCCCCAACGGTTATCGGTTCTTCGAGCGATGTGGCCTGCCCATTGCCACTTCAACTTGCAGATTCTGAGAGCTATGTCGGTGACCTTAGTTCTTCGGCGAATCTCCACATTTCGGATTCTGTCGCGCAAAGAAACTCCGAGCATAGCTCTCTCCATGGCTCGTTGTGTGACTCTGAACTTTTCTAAAAGGCCAGCCATTAGAGACCACGTCTCAGTACCATATGTCATCACTGGCAACACACACTGGTTAAAAACCTTCGTCTTTAGGCACTGCGGTATTTTGGACGAGAAGATATCGCGTAGTTTCCCGAACGCTGCCCATCCGAGTTGGATTCTTCGGGCGACCTCTTTGTCAAAGTTGGACCGACCTAACTGGACAGTTTGTCCTAGGTATACGTAGTGGTCAACAACTTCGAGTGTATCGTTCACAACAACTACCGGTACGGGTGCAACATGGACATTAGACATGATCTTCGTCTTGTCCATGTTCATTTTAAGACCCACCTGTTGGGAAAAGCTACTGAGGTCGCTGAGCATCGTATTGAGGTCCTCCAGCGACTCTGCCATAATGACTATATCGTCGGCAAAACGAAGGTGAGTGATGTATTCGCCATTGATGTTGATGCCGAATCCGTACCAGTCCAAGAGCTTGAAAACGTCCTCCAATGCGTTTGAGAACAGTTTCGGAGAAATAACGTCTCCCTGTCTCACACCTCGCTGCAATGGGATTGGTTTCGTGCTCTCTTCCTGTAGTCGGATCGACATGGTGGCGTTGCTGTACAAACACTTCAACACTTCGATGTACCTATAGTCAATGTGGCACCGCTGGAGGGACTGCAATACCGCCCAGGTCTCGATTGAATCGAAGGCTTTTTCGTAGTCCACAAACGCTAGACATAATGGCCGATTATACTCCTCGGTCTTCTGTATAATCTGGCGGAGCGTATGTATGTGGTCTACGGTGCTAAAGCCTTTTCGGAACCCGGCTTGTTCGGGAGGCTGGAAGTCATCAAACCTGCGTTCGAGACGGTTCGTAATGACTCTCGAAAACAGCTTGCTAATAAAATGCTTAGAGAAAGATAAAATGGCAGCTGGCGGACGCCATTTTTAAATAAAAAAAAATACATGGTCCCACAATTATTTATTTACTTACCTATTTTATTATTATTATTTATTATACCTACTCTCGAAAAACATATCCTCCTCCTGAGACATTCGGGCAAAAATACATAAGTACCTACATAGGTACGCGTCGAATTGAGAACCGCCTTCTTTTTGAAGTCGGTTAATTAAAAAGTCAGAAGGGCGACGGTTGGTCCAGTCCTCCTCAAGCAACAACCGCGCAGGATTATGACTTGAATAGCCGCCATCATTCCCCCTCAACCAATCCAAAATCCCAGTAAAATATTTCAAATCAAATTCTGAAGGCATAGTTCAAGGTCCTAGAAAATGTAGACTGCTACACTACAGGCAAAACATTAGCATAACCAAACAATCAAATATGGCGACACCTACCTATCAAGCGCTCCTATTTTTGGCGGGAACGGTCGTTCACTCTCTCACCTACTGACCTTTTACTTAGAAGCAGACACAATGGACTTATAGCTGTCTCACTCCGGCGTAGGAAACCCGCGTAGCGCTATCTCTGTTGCATTCATTAGAGGTATGTTAGAATGCCAATTATGTATGTTCGTTGCTCGAAAAAGGGTGCTCCAGTGATATTGCGTACTCTAAATACATTCGTTTTTGTTGAAAAGAATCAAGCAGGCAGGTACTTGAAATTACGCTAAGGCTATCAACTACTCTCGAAGCACCGATAACCGATGGGGAAGAAAGGTTCTCGCCTCCTCTTCAATTGCCGCGAGGGACGCCAGTCTCACCAAGCTGGTCTAAGTTTTTTTTTTTTTTGGGAGGACAGATGCTGTTGGCCGCAGATGGCCATTACAGCTTCAGCGACGAGCTCAAGGGCACCTCAGGGAGGCACGGCCTCGGCTTGGGCTGTCGCTTAGAGAGGGCTGATTTTACCACCGGTTCACAACGCGCCCCCACTGAGAAGAACCGGCAGGAAACTCAGTGGGGTGATGCTCGTCGTTGTGGTCGCATACGTACGACCCTTCGGCCTCGCCGGCGAGACCGGTGTCTGTTTGATAGTGTAGCATACGGTTGTCGGGGAGGGGCAGGCTCAATGCCATGGTCCAATACCATGGTCCAATAGGGCCGACATTGGGTCTGGGGGAAAGGTCTAAGTTCGTCATCACAGCCCATTGGGGGTAAAGATGCTCATTCAGATGTACTTAGCGCCCGCTGTAGTAGAATCGGATGTCCAAGATGTCAAGGAACCCGATACTCGTCAGAGTTTAACGACCTTAGAGGAGGATGCATAACCTTAGCCTTAGTATTAACTTGGCTCCGTGCTAATATAGTTTTTTAGAAATTAAGCAAAATACGAAAACAATAGCAAAAAAAAATATTATTGCAATCGGATTTGTTGTTTCTGAGAAATCCCTGGACAAACTTACATACATTCATACACTCATGTTTGGTATCTATATAGGTAATTGTTAAGATGCCCATATAGATTTACATATGTGATTATTACGCATTTTTATTAGGTAATACTTACTACATACATACACTTCAAAAACACCTTCCTTTTTGAAGTCGGCTAAACACACCGCCTTGTGTTGTGACGCGCTTGGATTTTGAGGACGTAGGACATCAATGATATCATTGTAGGACATAAAATCCGTAGCCCCCTTCGACTCTAGACTCTTTAGCGTATTTCATCGTAAGGGCTACCTGCAAGGGTGCGACTCGACCCTTGCTTCCCTTACGGAAAAACTCATAGTATATTTTATTTTAAGCCAATACCTACTACTAGAATTAGAACTACTTTTACGGATTATATCGTGGTATATTTGCGATTTTACTTTTCGAATGCTTTGCAGAATCCATGGTCACGGGAGGACTGAGGTGTTGAATGTCCTGATGTCACAATTTGTGTAGCTCTGAAGTTTAGCCTCAGGTCTTCTTTGCAGAAAGAGATTACAGTATCTTGAGGCTGTGCAGTGTTTTGTTTGGTTTTGGGAAAGTAAAATCTAAAATGAACACAGACTAGTACTATCCGACTTCAATATACACACATCAAAAGTGTCTAGGGATCAAGCATTTTTAAGCGGATTTCTTGAGATTGAGATGTGGCTTTGTAATAAATTTATGATTTTATAAATTTATATGGATCCTTTTTGGTGCATTTCATAATTTGAATCAGGAACTGTGAATCAAATTCGAGTAAAAGATGAAAATCAGCTGTCAATATTTTCCCTATAAAAACATACAACGCATTGAAGACATTATTAGTGCTACTGTTTCCCTACTACTGATTAAAACCAACGTTATTATGGAGCGGCGACGTCATTTAAGCAGGGAAGAAATGCTCAGAGCCGTGGGAATGATAGAAGCTGGTTCCCGGCAACGTACTGTGGCTTTAGCTCTGAATACAAGTCAGAGTGTTATCAGTCGACTTTGGACACGTTACCGAAGCACTGGTACCGTGGCTGAGCGCCATGGAGGACGGTATCGCTGCACCACACGGAGACAAGACCGATATATTCAAATCTTAACTCGAAGAGCTCCAACAATAACTGCCATGATGTTAGCCGTGAGGCTTCATCACTCTTCAGGGAACTTAATTAGCGACCAAACAGTCAGAAACCGCTTGCATGAAGTGAACCTTCATTCCCGAAGACCGCTACGGGTACCACCTATAGCAATGCACAATCGTAGGATTCGATATCAATGGGCTCTTGAACACAGAAATTGGGCAGAAGAACAATGGCGTTTCGTGTGCTTTTCTGATGAGTCTCGTTTTGGTATGAGACCGGATACAAGACGTATACGACACTGGAGAACCCCTGGACGCCAACAGCGATTAAAATCCTGCCAGGAAGTCCATCCTTATAGTGGTGGAACCATCATGGTATGGGCGGGTATTTGGATCGGCGGAAGAACTGAGTTGATTTGGATCAGAGGCAACCTCAACGCTCAAATTTATGCTGAGACGATTGTATCAGACGTCATCGTTCCTCTACAAGTGCAAATCGGTCCCTTATTTCAGTTAATGCATGATAATGCACGACCGCACACCGCAAGAGTTGTAAGACAGACTCTCGCCGCAGCTAACATCAATGTCCTGCCCTGGCCTGCTCAGTCGCCAGACTTGAACCCGATTGAGCATGCATGGGATATGCTACAGAGAAGAGCTCTGCCGAATATGGAGGGTATCCAGTCGCAAGAAGACCTTTATTTGTTGTTGCAACGAACATGGGCGGCCATTCCACAGCGTGATTTGGATGAACTCATTTTGAGTATGCCAAACCGATGTTCTTGTGTTGTTAGTGTTCGCGGTAGAAACACGGATTATTAATTGTTTAAGTTACCCAATAAAATTTTAAAGAAAACTGTTATTTCAGTCTTTTTTTCGAACTTTTGTGTTAGTGGTTCAAATGTCAAAAATCCCTTTATTAGGAAAATGGCAAATTTCTTTATTAATGCAAAGGTGACTTGGTTTATCGTTACTGTGACAAACGAAAACACTTTATTTGATGAATCCTTAAAGAAAATTTTAATTAATATCAATCAGGAGAAAAGTTATTGCAAAAATATATGTTGATCCCTAGACACTTTTGATGTGTGTATTTTCGTTAACTATGATTTTTAGATCATTTTCTTTGAAGTCGGTTTTTATTTTCTCTGAAAATATTTATTTTATATAATGTAAACAAAGATTATTATTATCATGCTTGCATTCAGCTTTTCGCGTTTTCGGACAAAAGCGTCGGCCGGCTGGCTCTGACATATGACGTCACGATTTCAAAGCCCCTTCCGACGCATTGTCGACTCGACGTCTTGGGTTTTCGTCGCCACTCAGCTCCGTACAAGTCAAGAGCGCAAGCGATTCTAGATATTTTTAAGACTTCAAAAAAGGAGGAGGTTCTCAATTCGACAGTATAAGTATTTTTTTTTACCACGCGACCTATAACTGGCTAGACGATAAAACGTTAGCTCGATGCTAAGCGGCGATGCATTCATGGCTCCATGTCTCCTTAGTCGTTTGAGCCGAATAATCTTGCAGCAATAGTGCAGCAGTTTTTTATGACTAAGTACTAACAAAGTATCGGACTCACAGACGTCAATTGGCGTTAATTTTAATAAAGCCGTTTTTTGTCATCTAATTATTGCGACTCTAGCTGTAACAGCTCAGTGGGCCACCGCTTGCCCTGGAAACAGGGTTCGCAGGTTCGAACCCCGGCTCGCACCTCTGATTTCTATAATTAATCATGTGCGAATCGTCTTTGTGCAAATGTTACTAGCTTTCGGTGAAGGAAAACATCGTTAGGAAACTTGCATGTTTATGAAAGCCTAACTAGCTTTCGAATGACGTGTGAAGTCCGCCAACACGCACCAGTGGCGGTCCGAGAGGGGGGCTCGTAGGGGGTCATGACCCCCCCCCCAAACCATAATCGAACACAGCAAAATTGGGTAACAATTAACCCTAACCTAGTCTAGGTACAAGACCAACCCGCCCTTAGACATCCTGGCGGGCATGTATGCGAGGGTCTATGACCGGATCCGCATCGCCCGCCAGAGTGGCGGAGGCGAGCCGATGGGGCGCTCGAATCTATAAAGCGGCAGGAACGACACATCGCTCTCGCGACGTGGCGCGAGCGGCTCCAGACTGAGTACCTAGCACGCAAACGCGTCGTTGAGGCATTCCTGCCGCATCTCGAAGCCTGGATTCAGCGACGGAGTGGATGACTCACCTATAGGCTTACGCAGATAATCACCGGTCACGGTTGTTTCCTTGATTATCTGCATAAGATCGGACGTGAAGCGACGACGAGATGCTTCCACTGTGACCAGTCTGACTCCGCCCAACACACGCTTGAGGCGTGTCCCACGTGGTCGTTGGAGCGTCGAGACCTGATCGTAGTCATCGGATCGGACCTCTCCCTGGGCAGCGTAGTGTCGGCTATGCTGTCCGGGGATGCGGCGTGGGGAGCGATGGCCGCCTTCTGCGAGACTGTCATGTCCCAAAAGGAGGCCGCCGAGCGGGAACGCCAACGCGCTGATCCTGCTCGGTGACGAAGGCGCAACGTCTCGCTCCCCAGCCCTGAGCCCGGGGCTATAAACAACGGACAACCTTCGGAGTCGCCGGACGTTCGGGGTGTGGGCCCTTTGAGCGTCCATTGAGTACGGCGGCAACTCCGATTAGGACGGCGGCGGGGTTGCGACCCCCGTCCCTGTGAGCACCGTGACTGGTTCCCGGGGGGCTACAATGCGCCCCCGGTGGCGGGCTCAAAGGCAAGGCACTGAGGGGCCCCTGGTGCAGATCCCACCGGAGAGCCCTGGGGTCCCCCCTCTCATGTGCCGATGCGACAGCCGCGAGGGGTTTTATTGGGTAAGAATCCCACATACCCCGGACGAGCCCCACAGCTCCCAGGGATCTTTGAAAGATTTTCCCCGCGTCAAAAAAAAAGTACAAGACCAACGGGACCGTCAAATGTGACCTCCCCCCCCCCCCCCCCAAGTCGTTGGCTGCGACCGCGCCTGACACGCACTTGGCCAGCGTGGTGGACTATGGCCTAAGCCCCTTCATCTAGAGTACCCAACAGTGGGACCCCTAGGAGGCCCGTGTCCAACAGTGGGACAAAAACAAGTTCTGGTATAATACCAGCGGTATTATTATTTATTATATTGTGACTCTCCGAGCCTTTTTAATGATTATTTTCGATTATTGAGGACGAAATATTTGATGTTTCTACTCAATATTTAGCGTAATACGTATGTAGCGCAATTACAAGAAATGGATTAATCATAATTAGCTATAATTGTCGTCTGTATGTGCGACAGTAAGTAAGCACTTTGCAAGTGAATTATGAAGGTTTTATAAATCTAAATTTATTTTGTTAGGTCATTACATTTTTAGCTTTAAATCAGAGTGGAGACATGATAGGGGGTGGGTAGGTCCCATGTGAGATGAAAAAAAATATTTTGACGCGCCACGCCTATAACTTATGTCCACCTCTTGGCATGAAATGTTCCCGTTTTTTTAACATACTACCTATTGTGCACGTGTTTATCTTTTACTCTTCTTCATCTATACTTATAATAAAACTGTAACAGGTCCAATTCTGTACATTGAAGATATTTCGAAAATTATGTTTGGAGGGCATTCTATAACCAATACTAAAGCCAAAAATTATTATTTTTTATTTTTGTCTGTCTGTCTGTCTGTATCTCGGCTGAGCATCACGCCGAAACTACTGGATAGATTGTAACGAATCTTGGCATGATTTGAGTTAAAACTCCGAGGTAGGACATAGGATACTTTTTATCCCGACATTCGGCACGGTTCCCTTGGGAGAGGGGACTAAAGTCAAAATGTGTACTTGGTTATACGCTTGCTCCGATTTTAACAATTTTTCATTATAGTTATAAATATTTGTAAGGAAACACTCATAGACAGTTGTTAACAATGTTTGGAAATCGATCAGGTTAAGCAACGTTAGGTAAGGTCATTAAATAGATGGGTGACCGTTTAACACCATTTGAACTAAACGTCTCCGTGCTTCAGAGGGCAAGTACAAAGTGGGTCCAAGTTTTTAACCGACTTTAAAAAAGGGGGATTTGTATTTTAAGCGAATGTAGGTATATTATTGAAAGTTTAGTTAACGTAAACACAGCGCAGGCGGAGCTGCGCGGGTCAGCTAGACAAAAATATGGTTGTTGTCATATTTTGGTACTGACAGACGAAAATTACACAAAATAAATGTTTAGAAATTCAGAAGCATGAATTGATTATAGGTACATACCTACTACACTGACCCGCGCAGTGCCACTCACGCTCTTTCACTTTGCTGAAGATGACATGACTATGCATTTGGCATAGTTTACGATTCTATAAAGTACATACAGACAAACATTCATTTTTTTATATATTCATCGAGGTTCGGAAGGATTTGAAGTTCGAGGCCGCCATCTTGGTGGTAGCGACCGCAGGCAGCGACACAAATTATCTAATTTTTAACCGACTTCAAAAAAGGAGGAGGTTCTCAATTCGTCTGTATATATATATATATTTTTTTTATGTATGTTCGCGCATAACTCTGGCAATTATTAACCGATTTGAAAAAATCTTTCTTCCATCCATTCTTCAATCCATTGATTGGGTCCCATAAAAAAATTATTACTTAGTAATAAGTAGTTCCTAAAAAAACAAGAATGGTGACTGCGCACTGAGAGCTGCAAGAAAGCCTATATAGATGACGTTTTAGTCGCTCGGACTCGCTCGCTCGGACAAAAATGGTCATAACTCTGGCAAATATTTACCAATTTCAATGATTCTTTTTTTATTCGGAAGAAGAAACCACTGTATTGAATCTGTATGAGTTTTATTACAACCGGATAAGAACTTCCTGGAGGACCATGAACGATGTGGAGGAATTTATCTGGTAAAAACCATAAAACTGATGTTCTCCATTACATTGCTCTGACAATTATGAACCGATTTCGATGATTCTTTTTTTATTCGAGAGAGTAAACTACTATGATGTTTCCATGCAAATTTCATTACGACCGGATATTTTTTTCTGAAGAAACATGAATTATGTAAAACTATGTAGACGATAATGTGACCATAACCTACCTAGATAATTTTACGGTTTTCGATGGTTCAATCTTTATATATGAAAATATCACTAAAAAGTTTAAAATAAAATCTTTTTTTAAAAAAAATTGAACCGACTTCAATATCACTGAAAAGTATAAAATAATTTAAATATTATTGAAGTTGGTGCCAAATATACACAGCAGGTACGCTAATACCAACTTCAATAATATTTAAATTATTTTATACTTTTCAGTGATATTGAAGTCGGTTCAATTTAAAAAAAAAAAGATTTTATTGATTTATCATTTTACTTGATACTTTAATTGACCTTGACACTTGCACTGGCCAAGAAATTGACAATTCGATGGAAGCTATAATTAACAAGATTTATTTATTTATTTAAATAAATAAATAAATTAAATAATTATAATATGGAAGCTATAATTAACAAGAAGAAGAAATTTCGTTTCTTTTTTCAATATCTTTACTGCCAACTAATATTTCTATTGTTTTTCTTAATTATTTACTTACTTTCAAATTTGTAGTGGGAAGCAGCCCCGGCATTACCTGGGTTTCGCGATTTCAGTAAGATGTCGGATCAGGCGATCCCATTAGGCCCTTAACCTCTAATCCTTAAACTGTCTCACTTAATTACAATCAAATATGTTTTTGTCCTCAGGAATGTCCAGAAGGCGTGGTCCAAGAAGAATCCTTTAAGGACATCTACGCGAAGTTCTTTCCACACGGCAGTGAGTAATTTTGATACCTACTATTATACTAGCGGCACGCTGTGATGGATGCCTGGACGTTTACATAATCGGCACGTGACGGTCGTCTTGACGTTTGTCTTGTTGATCTTTTAAGTTTTGCAATTCAGCTTAAATTGACAACGATTGTCCCTTTTCACCAGCTACAGTGCCCTTCACACCGAAGCACAGCAGTGTTTACACACTGCTGCGTGGCGACAGAATATCTGACACGTTACCATACCACTTAGCTAAGGCTAATGAAAACTTTGGTCTCGTAAATCCAAGTTCGTTTAAACGCCATATTATTGTTCCAGATTCTGCACTGTATGCTCACTATGTGTTCAAAGCATTCGACGTAAACTGCAGTGGAGCCATCAGTTTCAGAGTGAGTTATAAAATAATAATATCCGATACAGCTACAGCGGCCAATCTTTCAAAATATCGGCCAACTACACAGGAGATAAGTATATAAGTGGTTGGTTAGAATCTCTCTTCCTTTACTCTCACAATCCGATGTGACAGAAGACTGACACGACTGAGAAGAGGTCAGACGCAGGATCGACTTGTTACATGCCCATCCGGCGCATGGGGCATCTTACGACTAGGCGATCAGCCCGTATTGTCTTAATCAGTAAGGAACAAATATACAAAGCAGTTGCTCCCCGCAGGATATGAGCCCGGGACCTTCGGATTGTAAAGCGGACTGTGTCTAGCTGCTCCACCGCACCGGCGCCTGTTTTCTTAGAGCGAATAATACATCTACTTACACGCTAACAACCGATAAATACGGTCAGCTTACCAAAGTCACTTCGGTTGGACGTACCAACGTCCAACGTCCAACCAAAGTCCCCCAGGTTGGTCGTACCAACGTCCAACTAAAGTCACATCAGTTGGACGTTGGTCGTAGTCACCTCGGTGGGACGTACCAATGTCTAACCCAAGTCACCATACTGGTACGTGCCAACGTCCAACCAAAGTCACCACGGTTGGATGTACCAATGTCCAACCAAGGTCACCTCGGATGGACGTACTAGCGTCTAACCAAAGTGATCTCGGTTGGACGGACCAACGTCTAACCAGTCACCTCAGGGTGGTACACCGCTTTCCACGCGGAGTTTAATGGCGACGATAATAAAGTATTGTATATTATATTGAGTATTGTATAATTTGACTTTTAGTTCGAGAACTTGTTGATTTTTGTTAAAATAGTTTTATACGAAACCACCAACGGGTCGTTAGTCCAAAATAGTTTAAACTTTAAACGATTTCCCTAACCATGCCAGTGACGTTACGGTATTCCCTCGGTAGTATTAAGCATGATACTCTAAATAGCTACTGACGTCACAGTTTCGCCAGCGATCCAATTAAAATCCGTCACAATGGTGGCGGTTTCGAAAGCTCGTGAAAGTTCGAAAACATTTTATTATTAGAAATATTATTATACCATCCAATCTACCGGATTAAACTTTTAAACTGCGTCATCGTTTCAAACAATGAAAATATTTATAACTAGCTGACCACGCAGCTCCGCCCGCGCTGTGTTTACGTTAACTAAACTTTCAATAATATACATTCGCATAGAATACAAAGCCTCCGTTTTTAAAGTCGGTTAAAAACTTGAACCCACTTTGTACTTGCCCTCTGAAACACGGAGACGTTTAGTTCAAATGGCGTTAAACGGTCACCCATCTATTTAATGACCTTACCTAACGTTGCTTAACCTGATCGATTTACAATCATTGTTAACAACTGTCTATGAGTGTTCCCTTACAAATATTTATTATAATTATAATGAAAAATTGTTAAAATCGGAGCAAGCGTATAACCAAGTACACATTTTGACTTTAGTCCCCTCTCCCAAGGGAACCATGCCGAATGTCGGGATAAAAAGTATCCTATGTCCTACCTCGGAGTATTAACTCAAATAATGCCAAGTTTCGTTACAATCCATTCAGTAGTTTCGGCGTGATGCTCAACCGAGATACAGACAGACAGACAGACAGACAGACAGACAGACAGACAGACAGACAGACAGACAGACAAAAAAAACATTTTTGGCTTTAGTATCGGTTATAGAATGCCCTCCAAACATAATTTTCAAAATATCTTCAATGTACAGAATTGGACCTGTTACAGTTTTATTATAGGTAAGTATAGGTAGATAGATGAAAAGAAGAACGTAAAACCGGCTTAAACACAATGAAACTTACATACAAAAAGCTTACACGGTCCTATTGGACCGGGATGCGCCGAACCCTCCCCGACAACCGTTTGCCACACTAGCTATCAGACACCGGTCTCGCCGGCGAGGCCGAAGGGTCGTACGCATGCGACCTCAACGACGTGCATCACCCCACTGAGTTCTTGCCGGTTGTTCGCAGTGGGGGCGCGTTGTGAACCGGTGGTAAACTCAGCCCTCTCTTAAGCGACAGCCCAAGCCGAGGCCGTGCCTCCCTGAGGTGCCCTTGAGCTAGTCGCTACTTCTGCCGTTAAGGCTAGAGTGCTATAAGCGCTCGCCTCCTATTGTCTGGTGAAGTTGTAATGGCCATCTGCGGCCAACAGCGTCTATCATTCCAAAAAAAAAAAAAAACTGTTGAAGAGAATTACCATACGAAGGAATTACCGGTGGCGTGTCCTGGTGAGAATAGCACCTCCAGGCAGCAGACTATTGGATTACCTATCATCATCAGCCTACAGTCGTCCACTGCTGGACATAGGCCTCTCCAATATCACGCCACTGACTACGATCCTCGGCTTTCCTCATCCAATTTCTGCCCGCCACTTTACGTATATCTTCACTCCATCTCGCCTGCGGACGTCCCACGCTACGTTTGCCGACTCGCGGGCTCCACTCAAGAACTCCCCATATACCACTTATACTGTGATCCCCATGACGCATGATTAGCGAGTGGATTATGGCAACCCCTCTTCTATGGGGGAGGCCTTTGCTCAGCAGTGGACGTGTTTCATCTGCTGATAATGATGACCATACGAAGAATTATCTTAATTAAACCAGCTTTTAAAATCTGTCTGCTCGTTTAAGGGTCTACAATGATATTGACTGGCATACAGACAGACAAACAATAGACGTCAGACATATACTGTCATGGTGTTCACGGGGAAGGGGGTTTGCAATCCCACCGCCGTCCTCCTCGGAGTCACCGCCGTACTCAATGACGTTCGTTGAATGACGTTCGGACGTTCTACGTCCACACCCCGAACGGTGGTACCTACCTACACAATCCTTTGCATAAATATGAGGAAATAATCGTAATTTTCCAGGAATTGCTGGTAACCTTGAGCACTTTACTGCGAGGGTCTGTGTATGAGCGTCTCCGCTGGGCGTTCCGGCTGTACGACGTTGATGGAGACGGTGCGATCACCAGGCAGGAGCTGGCGGAGGTGGTAGTAGCAGTCCACGAACTGCTGGGCCGCAGGGCACCCCCAGGCTCTCCGGCAGCCAGGCTGGACGACGCCAAGGCTTTGCAGCAGGTAACATTGCAACCATATGGCCAAACAGCATTTGAAACCTCGCCAACAGCCAGACTAGACGTACAAGATTTGCAGCATAAATCATGCGACAACCGAACATGGGCACCTCAAGGTTCTTCAGCAGTCAGAATGTATGACGCCAAAGCTATTCAGGAGGTAATCTTGGGACCATACATCCACATATAGCCGCAGGGTAGCTCCAGGCTTATTGTTAGACAGATTAGATAATACGCCAAGGAAGGAGAATTACCTGCTGTCCTGGCGTATTATCTAGTATCGTAGGTGCACAAAATTATTGTGACCACAACACTAAATATGGCTGCAAACTCTGCAACAGTTAGATTTGACAATGTCAATGCTTTACAGACGATAATCTTGCAATGACACAACTAAACATGGACATATGACAGGCTCTCCAGCAGCTAGGCTGAACGACGTCAAGCCTTTGCAGCAGGTAATCTTGCGACCGAATAACCGAACTTAGCTGCGCCGTGACTGACGACAGACACTGACGCCAGGGTAATCTTGCGACCATACTACTAAATGGCCACAGACCACCTTCAGGCTCTCCAGCAACCAGGCTAGATGACACTGAGGCTTTGCAGCCGATAATCTTGCGACCGAATAACCGAACTTAGCTGCACCGCGACTAACGAGAGACACTGACGCCAGGGTAATCTTGCGACCATACTATTAAATGGCCACAGACCACCTTCAGGCTCTCCAGCAACCAGGCTAGATGACACTGAGGCTTTGCAGCCGGTAATCTTGCGACCGAATAATCGAACTTAGCTGCGCCGCGACTGACGAGAGACACTGACGCCAGGGTAATCTTGCGACCATACTACTAAATGGCCACAGACCACCTCCAGGCTGGATGACACTAAGGCTTTGCAGCTGGTAATCTTGCGACCATACATCCAAGCATAGAGAGCAAGAAAGAAACCTCCAGCGTCACTTACAGTAAAGTTAGACGCTTAGATTATTGCTGCTTGGTGGCAGAGTATTGCAGAGTTACCGTTGCAGAAGTGACCTATCAACTCGAGAAAATTAATTCTCTGAGTAATTTAGCGAATATTGAGAGCGATTTGTTTTATTTCCAGGTGGACCGAGTGTTCAGGAAGCTGGATCTGAATCAGGACGGCGTCATTACGATCGAGGAGTTCCTAGAGTCGTGCCTCAAGGATGACGTCATCACTCGGTCGCTGCAGATGTTTGACACAGGGCTATGACGTCAGACTGACGCGGCGCGCGCTTACGCCCCGAACAGGTGAGGTTAGGCGCACCAGGTGTACGATGATCCTTCGGAGTCGGTCGACGTTCGGGGTGTGGGCTCTAGGACATCCATTGAGTACGGCGGCGACTCCGAGGAGGATGACGGCGGGGTTGCGACCTCTATCCCCGTGAGCACCGTGACAGGTTCCCGGGGGGCTTCATGTCCCCCGGCGGCGGACTGAAAGGTAAGGCACGAAGCCTGGTGCAGATTCCACCGAAGAGTCCGGGGGACATGTGCCCATTGCAGCTCTCCACAAATGGGCGTGATCCAGCTGTCGCTGGAGGGAATCTGGCGACGCCCGAATTAAGTGCCCAGAGTTCCTCCATAGCATAGGTATAAATGCCACAAAGTAGTTATGAAGACAGGTTACCTTTTGCAGGTTTCGTCCCAGACATCAAAAAGGCTTTTGAGTCCCGTATTGATCGTGTTTCTCTGAAGGAAGTAATACGACAAGGTACCAAAGTGACCAACATAGCTCAAAGGATAGAGTGACAGTGGGCTGGTCGATTACTAGTAGGATGGCGGCGGGTTAACGACCCCGTTTCCGTGAGTACCGTGTCTGGTTCCTAGGGGGCTATAAGGCGCCCCCCGGCGGTGGGCTCAAAGGGATTGAGGGATTCACGGTGCAGATCCCCTCTGATGTGCCGATGCGATAGCCGCGGGGGTTTTAATAGGTAAGAATCCCATATACCCCGGTTGACCCCCACAAGTCCCAGGGATGTATTCACTGCGTATGTGGGCTGATGATGATGATGTTGAGTCGGTCATGTTGCGCGGTAGGGTGGTGGGCGTGGTGAAGCGCGTGACTTGCGCGCATTGTTCGCGGGGCGCTGGCGGGGCAAGCGCGCTGCGCGGCGTGACGGTGGCGGCGGCGCGACTCCTCGCCGCCATCGACCACTTCTACTACCGCGTCGTCAGCCCGCGCATCAGGAGCGTGCTGTTTTTTAATTTTTAATTCGTTTTAA
Organism: Furcula furcula; assembly: GCA_911728495.1. Classification (NCBI taxonomy): domain Eukaryota; kingdom Metazoa; phylum Arthropoda; class Insecta; order Lepidoptera; family Notodontidae; genus Furcula; species Furcula furcula. Next base: position 53,411,009 of record OU452242.1, read on the forward strand.
CACTTTTAAACTTTTTTATTGTATTGTATTTTATTGTAAATTAGTTTTTTTTCTGTTTGTCTTTTTCTCTTCACAGCTGATTGGTGGTGTATGGTTTGATATTTTTTACCGTGATTTTTTAATTGAACGTGTTTATTATTATTATTATGTATTTACTTCTTTTTTGTTGTGTGTTTTTTTTTAATTGAAATTATTTTTCATGTTCTTTTTTGTTTATGATGTGTATTCTTGGTGGTATGTTTCAAAAGTGTTTACACTATAACATAGGTTTTTTATGTACCTATAGTTTAAGAAATATTATTTGCAATGATTTTTCAGTTCAGTATGTGGTATATGTTAGTATTAAGTAAGTAAGTATAATTATGTACCTATTAGGTTATCAATAAAATAATTTAGTAACTATTAGTTATTTTAGTAAGACAACAGAACACAATAATCAGTCTTGTTGTGTCTTCTGCCAGATGGCAGATACAATTTAGATACTTACTAGTACTGTAACTGAAAAAAAAAAACTTTTTCAGGGCGTTTTTATTATTTATTCTTCTTTCGAAGACTATCTATCTAGTATTTTATAACATTCATAAGTGCAAATAATATTTCGCAAACATTAAAAAATTCAAAAATATTTTATAAGTTAGGTAATTATTTAATAGAAATGTTTAGTATTTAATTTCGTTATTTATTTATTATGATTATGATTATCGTTATTTATTATTATATAAAACTTGGTTGTCACATTCAATGTTGATATTGAAGATGATATTTTTAAAATTAATAGTTAACCCCGTAGATTGTTGTTTTATAGGATTTTAAAAAAACACGTTATAAAAAATATGTGCATGACCTAAAAATAGGAGTAATAAGTAAAATATAATAAAACATTTTTTTCCTTTTTGCTAACGAGCCAGTTCTGACTTTATTTAGTTACTAAAACTAAGCAATATGTATTTTTATGGTATTTTTTTATTATTAAACTGTTCCATTACTAAACAAAGCGACAGGGTAAATAAACCGCTCCTAAACAAGTGTATAATTTGGACAAGTGATTATATAAATAAAAAAAGAATTTTGGATGTGCTTACTATAAAATGGATATTTTTCGAAAAACAATATCTTTTTTATTTTTTACAATTAATTCGGCTATTTGGTCCAATTGTATCACGTTTTTATAACTGTACGGTAAAATTTTAACGTTCTTTCAGTATTTACCTATAACTGCGACTTAAATATAATTTTTATTGCTAATAAATACTATTTTCTGCTGTAATATTAATTTAAAATTTATATTATATATATATTATAATTGGTATACAAACACATACAAGTAATGGTTTTATGGAATTGTTTGGTTTGACAGCAGATTAGATAAATAGTTTTGAGTTATCTGTGAGTTAAATACAAATGTTTTAGCAATAAATGTAATTTTGCAGTCACAGCTTAGCATAACCATGACGACTTAAAAAAAATGCCCTATTCAATAGTATGATCGTTATTGTAAGTCATGATAGCTGCATTAAAAAAATCAGTTATATTACCTAATATGCAAAAAAATAACAGTCTAAGTAAGTATAGTGCGTTTCACGAAAGAGTTCCCTTTGTGGTTAAGTTTGTCATCCTGTTTGTCAGAGATGATTGCGTGTGTCAAAAAGTTTTTGTTTTAATAGACGACAAAATCATGCCTAAGACATTGAGAAGTATATAGTGAAAGATAACTATTTATACTGATGAAAAGTTTTTCTGCGCTTGAAAATCTCACCAAAGATCTTTAATTACCTTCGAACAAGTACGATCCTGAGTTGCCGCCATTTTAGGTAGGTAAAATAATGTTACCAGAGTCCATGTTTTAATTCCATGTTTTCCTAAGTAAATAATGATCAAAATTTTAAATGGTAAGTATACGATTTATGTTAAGTTATTGACATGATTGTATTCATCCGTTGCAATTGGCCACAACAGCCAAGCCAAACCTTATGAGAGCATAAAATGATTGAAAATGATTTCTGTCCTTAATTGTATGTATTTAACCTGTATAAATCGCAAAATATAAATAAGCGTACCGCGTATTTACGTAATTTTAGACTAACGTATACATGTGTTTTATGTTAGTGTTTTTACCTTGAGGGTAAATATTTTTAAATGTAATAAACAACACCTAATTCAATTATACCAACTTAACCACGAAGGGAACTCTTTCGTGAAACGCACTCTACCCTACCTATCTAACGGTAAAAAAATTATGATAAAAAAACGAAATATTTTTAAATTTCAACTGACTATAGTAGATCCAACCGTTTCGCAGTTACGTTCTATTGGTGCTGTCAAAAAGAAAATAAACGGTTGGATCTATTATAGTTAAGGCTGCTTTTTGGACAGTCTGGCTGACCTTTTTATATTAGTTTTTTTATGAGCTACCTACTTTACTTCTATGGAAAGTATATTGAAAGAACCGTGCAAATGGGAGTTTCAAAATATGCGTTTAGGTTTTTGTTCGTGTGTATCGCTCGTCATGGCTTATCCGTTAACTTGTGACTGCAGACTTCTATGATTTTAAAATAAAAAGAATTCTAAGCAATTTACTATCATATCACATAAGATTATTTTACTTAGGAAAGTTTTTGTACTTTTTTCATTTAGTCGTAAGCTTTGCATTTATTTATCGTATCGCTTATGTATGAATATTAAAAAAAATAGACTGCTTTTATGTAGTCAACAATTTTAATCTAAAATAAAATTTTAAAAATACTTCTGTTGTTAACTGTACTCGAGTGTTGATAAATTCGAGCGTATTTAATAATCGCGTGACTTTTATAATCGATAAAGATTTAGATATCGATGGTTAAATCAACTTTTTAAGCCAATGCAGCATATGAATTAAAAGTAAATTTATTCGTGTCATACTGATTACTGACTGTAATTACAGGCTGTTGGCTGATCAACATAATCTGATCAAAAGCCTTTTAATTCATCCGACATTTGATAAAAGAACATTCGTTATTTTATTACTTATCAATGACAGATATTTGATTACTATAGATCCATAAAATGGTAATTTCTAAGGGGGACGCTAAAGTAAATATATTGTAGTCATCAGAAGCCGAAATACGTCCACTGCTAAACAAAGGGCCTCCCCTTAGAAGGGAGGGGTTGCCATAATCCCCACGCTTGGCAGGCGGCTTGGGGATCATATTTAGCTTTACCTATTATTAATAAAATACATAAAATAATTACTGGCGGGCGCAAACACAGTCCGCTCTGGTTGAAATGTTAAAAAGTAGTTTTAGTTTTGTTAAACATTTGCTCAGTTTTAATGATATTTATGGTATTTATTTAGAATGTCATATTGTTCGGTCTGATAATGGTCCCTGCTGTCAGTAAGGACATTCGGTTTGTGACGTTTTAAAATTAGATTACATTGAACAGCAACTTTATTTTACTCTTTATTTCAATTGACAATTTACTACTACCTATCTCAATCTGTGATCCAGTCAGTTTTTACAAGACAGTGTTAAGGTCATTGACCTGTTACTAAATTAATAACTGATCAAAGAAGATTTAATACCACGTGTAACTGATCTTGATCCAATCTTAATATCTGTCATTTGGAATTTAATTTTCATTAACATAAACTTTGAAAATGACCATTGAGGTAATAATGTTTAACTTAATTAGAAGTCTCTAGTACATTAATGCTACTGTGAAAAGTGACAGAAAATTAATCTAAATTGATCTAAATCGACTTTTACCCCTGCCATGTCCCGCGCGCTCCTGGGCCTGTACCATCACCCCTTAAAGCAATATTATTTTCACCATACTTTCTCGATAGACAGTGATAGAGCTATAAACTATGTATATTGGCATCTCTATCTCATGTCATGTAAGATGATAATAGTACTGCTAATAGAGGTGGTGGTAGAGCCCCTGGAGTCCGCGGTTTTTTATAGTAGATCTGTCCGCAGACACAGTTTTATCTTAGTAATATTATTTAGGTGAATAATCTTATGAATCTTAGCATATAATGTAATGGAATTAAAAACAGTAATTTACTGGATTTGACATTTGACTGAATTCAGAATTCAATAGTAGTACCTATGGTAGTTGTTCAGATCTGAGGTTCAGATACTCATTCGTAACGAGTAATTCATAGTAGCTGTATTTCTTTTCTTTAAATTATTATAGAAACAACTGGTTTTTGTAACTTCCTTCTTCAGTTGATGGCTATATTAGGAACAAATTCTGCTATTACGAAAATGCTTTGCGTATATATCATAACAGATCATTACTTTTATCCAAAGTCTTTGAATCAATAGTTCAATTGTTTATTTTGTTACAATTAGTTAATAATTACAGTCAACTGACTGTTAAATTGTTTTTTAGTTTATGAAAGAATTATTGAATACTTATGAAATTATTACCATATACCTAATACTCACCCTTGAAAAATATATTAATAATTTTCATAAAATATAGAATAATCAAGGGAGTTACAAAAACTAATTTACTTACTAGTTAACTTAGCTATTTCTAGTCAACTACAAACTTAGTACTTAGTCTACAAAAATATTCTAGCGCATAGATAAAATAATTTTATTGGAAATAACTATCAGTGGTGATGATATTGTATGGAATGCTTTTTCGGGATCGGGATCGGAATTGGGATTGTATTTTTCATAATTTTCTATTTCCCTACAAAAGTGAAGTACAGTACAGACTTGCGCAAATAAGTATGTGCAAAGCCTAAGCGTACCTACTCACGTGGCTAAAATAAACCAAGTTTTCTTGTACTTAGGCTCTTTATTCAATCAGTGCAGCAGTGGCCAGTCGCGAAAGATTGGCTGCAAACGATTCTTTAAAATAGTATAAATAATATTTATTTACCAGGGACCGTCCTGGTAGGTGGTGGTAACCTACCACCGCATTGTCGAATATTCTGCCGCCAAGCTCCAGAAACCTTTAGTTTAATCCTTGAATGTCTTGTAATTTGTAATTAATCATCTATTTTTGTTAATTGCAGTGAAATTCAATTCTTGATAAATCCTATAAATTATTATTCGAAGAGTTATCTTTACAGATGTACTTTTATTGCTATTAGTACAACAGTGCTTATATGGAAACGTTTACCAACAGCCTTCAACTTTATACCTACTATGAGAGATGAATATGGTAAAAACTAAAATTTAATTTGCTTGCCAACAATGCCTATGATAATTACTGAATAAATATCACATTGATCTACTGAAAGAGATAATCACTGATAATCGGCTAGTGTCGACCTCGTGATTTCTGTCACTGACCAAGTATATAGTGTAGGTATTATCTATGGTCACTGACTGACTCATTCCATTCTGTGTGTCGTTTTCCTTCGTGCGACAGAGACGACGCTCTACGATGCCGATTATTTGTCTCACTCTTTAGCTCGATGTGCAATGTGCATTATTTTTACAAATCGAACACAAATATACAGAACTAAGTACTTAAGTAAGTATGTATAAGTTTGTCTCTCTTACTTCTGCAACTACTGTTTTTAAATAATAATTTGATTTGTAATTAGTCAATACTTCGGTACGGTGTATTTATTTCTGTTAGTTCAAAATTTTAATCCTATTTAAGTATTTTTGTTAAAATGGTTTTTTAGTTACTTACCTATTTAAGGAATGTTTGACTGTTGTGCCCCTAGGCGTATATGGAGTGTGTATTAAAAAATATTGTAAATAATAATACTTTGTCGCTGTGTCAATACGTCCACGTTAAATCTGACAGTAAAATGGTTCTTCATGTTTTCATTGTGTTTTATTTATTAACATACCTTATCCTTTCACAAACGTAGAGCAAAATGGTAAAAGAAGTAACAGCATAATTAATTAGCGCCCTCTAAAAAAATGCGTCTGCCTACTTAACGAGTATACCAACTAGGGCCGCTACCTAATAATACTACAATCAATGTCGTTCTGAGTCTAATAAAGCCTCACGATAAATTGGTTCTTCCTGGTTAGATAGAAAAATACAGGCCGCTAACCTCACTGTTAGAAAAAAAATACAAGATCCATGGGTCAGATGGGCATTTAAAAATTGGTCCAGCGCATAGAACAATACTACAAGGTCCTGCTCTTGATCTTTCCGCCGGTCGTGTCAGTGTTTCCCTATATTACCATACCTAAATAGCACGGACGATACAGTTAATGCGTTAGGCTAGGTTGCATTGCATGCAAGACAGAGGGCCTAGACAAGCTGCAATCGCTTCATAACGATTCTATTTCTTCATTCGCTAACGGTGTCAATTCCATATAATTTGTCACGTCATTTTTCTATGTCTTATGTCATTCTCATACATTATTACGCGTTATCGTTTGTAGAATGTTACATTGTCTAGAGGAGCTGTTCTATCGATGATATATGTATTAATTTTTGTCCACAAGTTGTTAACTTAGGTAGGTAGGTACCTACTTACAATGGATAAGAATAATTAATATGGAGAAACGTTGATTTAAGTACCTACTTTTAACTGCATGAGATGAAGACATCATTTCATTCTTTTGTTTAAAATTAAATACCTAGTAGGAGTATTAACATGGGTGACTAATTACATACCCATGTTAGTTCATAATAATACTCCTAAATGCTGTCGATTATTGACGATAGACAGCTTTTCCCTCGTTATTGGGAAAAAAAATCCAGACCTCAGGAAAATTCCATTCATCTGGTAACCCTGCCCTTCATCAACTGTCAAGCAAGTGTCAGCGACAGCTGATATTAAAACGTCAACCACAGCGTTCCATCTCCAAGCTTGATACCTTAACCATATTTATATTAGTAAATTGATCCTACTCCTTTTAACGCATAAGAACTTGTATAGCGCTATCTCTCTTCAACTACATTACAAAAATGCAAATAGATGGTAGCTGGAAATCCCTTCCCATACAAAAAATAGGATTTCTTTTTGTAAACATTGTTTGTTTGGTTTATTTTCTCGTCTGTTTCATTTAATCAAGTTAGTTATTTAATTCAAATGTCTAAAGCATCACAGGTAGTAGACGGGGAGGCGTCAGAATCCGATTCAGAGATAGAAATTGGTAAATCACCTGTAAGTCTCTAAAATATTCTCTTGTGTTTTTCATTAAAAAATGCCTTTTCAGTTATACATTACGGCTTAGTTATAAGTGTCATGCGTCCGGTAATATCACCAGCTACAGTGCCCTTCACGCCGGAACACAGCAATGTTTAAATACTGCTGCTTGGCGGCAGAATACCCGACACTGCCGTGGTTCCTACCTGAACGTCCCTTGCACAAGGATTAATCTCTGATGAATAATATCAAAACATTCTTTCGCTAAGTGGTAGAGTACTACAATTTTTTTATTAGTGGCTATGAATTGAGCCCTGTGTTCGACCCAATTGGATCCATTGTGAATGTCCTAGCCCTTACTCTGTTGCTGGCCTGTTGAAGAGTCTGTACGCTACGATTGAGCTAGTTCAAAGGGCTTAGACAAGATACGATCGCTTCATAGCACTAATGGGGAAGAAATGTTCTTGAGTAGCGACCACGAACCGGAGGACGCAGCGTAGGCAGGCTTCCCACTAGGTGGACAGACGACATTGTGCGCGTCGCAGGTAACCGGCGCCGCGGCGGACACAAATGGCAAACAGTCGTTCATTGTGGCGGTCTAAGGGGAAGGCCTTTGTTCAGCAGTGGAAGTCTTCCGGCTGATGATGATGGTAATGAATGGTGTCTATTCCCTATAATTTGTCACATGATGTCGTGACATGTCATTCTTTCTATTCACATTAACGCTTGTAGAATGTTACGTTGTCTAGCGGGCCAGAGCTTTACATAATTGAAATTAAAAAATATTTATTTCAAATAGGCATAACGCTAGCACTTTTAAATGGTAATTTTTTTTTAAAAGCTACCACCGGATCACAACGCGGTTCAACTGAGAAGATCTAGCATTTCTTCATTAGTCATTTCTTCATTTTTTTTAAACAGTGTTTGTATTGTTACAATTAAATCAGTAACAATGATAGTGTGTTCTGCCATTTGTAAGATAAAACAAGAGAATCATCATCACCATAATCATCTCGTGTCTCAGAGTAATTAGAATGGAGCTAGTATCGCGTCGATTCCCCGAACAAATTTTTCGTGGCACTTTTGCGGGGTGCGGGAGGCGAAGTAAACACACACAGATACAATTTCACGCATACTCTTGCAAATGTCTAATGCAAACTCTTCATGTTTCTATGAACCTACACTATAATAAACTCGCAACACATTCAAAAAGATACGCACACAAATAAAGAATGACCTGAACATATGAACAAAAATTTGGCAGAGGGGTTAGCGCATCATGCTTTCTCCAGCGGTATCTCCTCTAAGTCTCGTGTACAATAGACTACTGCCGGGTGACTGAAGCTATCTTGCAAGAGCATTGCAGCCACACAATATACGGGGTGTAAGGGACATCGTACCGAAAACCGATACCAGGGATCCAGTTCAAGATTCTGAACATTCTAATGTTGAAATTTTTCATCTGCTTTTACATGAATTTCCAACAAAAACAAATCCGCTTCTTTTTTATAAAATTAGGATAACATCATTATTGGTAAGTATAATATTTAAGCATAATATCAATTTAAAAACAATAAATTACTTATTTGTGCAAAATTATAATAGATCCAACCGTTTATTTTCTTTTTGACAGCACCAATAGAACGTAACTGCGTCATGTTACGCAAAAGTTCACTTAAAGTGAAGTTCACTTTTAAAAGTTCACTTTAAGTGAACTTTTGCGTAACATGACGCAGTTACGTTCTATTGGTGCTGTCAAAAAGAAAATAAACGGTTGGACGCTCTATAGCAATCATCAACAGCCGAAAATTCCTCTGCTGAACAAAGGCCTCTCCCTTAGAAGGGAGGGGTTGCCATAATCTCCACGCCAGGCAGGCGGCTTGATTAAAATTAGCAACGTAATTTGAGAAATAAATATTATTCCGCATGTATTCATTACATGCTTAAAAATTAATAAGTTAGTCATTTGTCATTTTCCAAGTAAATGGTTTCTGTAATGTTGTAAGGGACAATATGAGAAATCTTATATAAAAGTTTTCGGTACGTAGTCCCTTACACCCTGTATAGCGTAGCGTTACATAGCGTTCACAGTAATATTTTTTTCAGGATGTAGACGACGCAGCAAATACAAAAGGTTTTGTGATCGCTGGAGAAGCACCGGAGTCTGATGATGGTAATGAATTCATACATATAGTAGGGACCGGATTTATATGTAAACAAGTATTGAAATGAAACTAATTTTACGGATTATATCGCGGTCAACGAATTTGCGGTATTGTGAACGTGTCAAGCCATCCACAGTCGAACGTATGCCTGCTGTATTGCCATATGTTAGAGGGGTAACAGAAGATTGGCTGTATCTTAAAGCGAGCTTCAATTAAAACATTTTTCAAGCCACCAAAGAAGATTAGTCAGTTTTTACCATCAGTCAAGTGCCATATACCTCTACAAGATGCAGGAGTATACAAACTGGATTGTGACTGTGGGCTCTCATACATCGGGCAAACAAAAAGATCGGTAAAAACCCGTGTAAAAGAACATATAGCTGACGTTAAACATCGACGCTATACGAAGTCTGCAGTCTGTGAACATGTTCAGGATCGCACCCGTCATTATATTAGATTTGACAAACCACAAATCCTCGCAAAAGAACAGCGCTACCTACCAAGGATGATTCGTGAGGCTATTGAAATTAAAAAGCATCCAAATTTCAATAGAGAAGATGGCTGGGTGCTACCACCAGCTTGGGATCCCGTGATAAACATAGTCAAATCCAAAGACAAGCATTCCACTGCAAGACCTCAAGAAACTGTAAGCTCTTTCTGCGTAGATCGGACTAACAATAATAATTAGAAGACCTGAGGGTACCCTAAGAAAACTATGACATATGGACAGCTACCACCTCAGTCCGCCCGTGACCATGAATGCTGTTAAGTATTCGAAACGTCGGGAAATTAAAATCAAAAATAAACCGCGATATAATCCGTAAAATTAGTTTCATTTCAATGTGTAATATTCGCGTAAGTATCAGAAATCATTATGTAAACAAGTATCTATACCCTGCTCATATTTACAAGGTCAAAATCGTAGCAATAAATGTATTAATACGACTGATGGCTGACCCGTGGCTAGCCAAGACAATTGGTAGCGTTGAATAATAATAATAATATTCTAGGACAACCCACACATAGTCATCTGATCCCAAAGTAGGCAGAGCTTGTACTATGGAAACCAGACAACTGATACTAGTACTTTTTTTTTGTAAATACATACCAAGTATACAATACTAATAGACCAAGCTACATTAAACTATCGCCGCCGAATTTATTCTCCATTCCCCATATTCACCTTATCAATACATCATCTTTGACTTTGGACTTCAATAGTACCCGGTCTCCACAGGGGTGAAGGCAGGTTATATGGGGTAGTTACCCACTAATCCTCCCCGGTAGCATTCAGTGTACCATTTAGAATTCTCCAGAGCATCTCCAAAAGAAGCATACCATGAGTAAGGAAAAGGTATTATTGTTACAGAGTCAGAACTTCGAATGCGCGTGCCTATAGAGCCGGATCTACCCCTGCATAGCGTTTTCTCACCCCCAACGTCCAATCAGGCCAACATATACAATTCCTTGCTGCATCAAAAACTTTGTAAGTAACCATTCCTACGTATTGCTTGCTTAGTAAATTAAAAAACAAAAACTATAATAAACGGCTAAACAAATTATCTAACAAAATGAGATCTTAAATGAAAATAAAACTTAAGTACTACAAAAGGTTCAATGTATTTGTAGATAATTTGAAATAATAACACGCTTATACTTTGTGTGCTCTTATTTTGTGACCATTTTTCGAATCGACACGCTTAAAGTGACCTTTCAAAAGTGCTAGCAATAAGCCTATTTTAAATAAACTATTTTTGACTTTGACTTGACTTTTAAAGTGTCAGCCCACATGACCGTGCCATGACCGTGCTATGAGTGTGTAAGATAAAAAATATTCTTTGTATGAAACTGTATGAAGCCCACTAGACTGTCGCGTATCCGGACGTGTCATGCACGTTCCGGTCAAAATTGAAATAATTTATTCTGAATGGCAAAGATGTTGCCGTTCCTATATCTACAGTAAAATTATGTGTAAGCGAAGCCGTTATAAGGGTTCCGTACCTAAAAGTTAAAAAAGGAACCCTTATGCTCAATTCACACCAATATGGCAGCGGCCGGCAGCGCACATTCAGTGTGACCAGTATCGCTTGAAAAACGCGGCGCGCGGGCGGCTGCCGGCGCGGCGGCCGCGAGCGGCCTCGAGCGGCGTCGCGTTGTTGAGCCTTATATACCTACGTAGTCGCACCGCGTCTGTCTGTCTGTCACACAAATACATACTCGTATACCTGTTACCCATCGATATACTATACCAACAAGATTAGCTGTCACGAACAAAATGACATCGAAAATGTGGTCGCGGTTACATATACTTACACAACTATACACGTACACGCAAAACAATAATATGTTCATATAAAAAGATGACTTACATACCTACTATAAAATAAGGTTCAATAATAATTGCAGACAATTGAGCGACAGCCGTCTCCGTAGCTCTTATTTTCTTATTTTCGTGACCACTTTTCGGGTCGTGACAGCAAATCTAGTTGGTATAGTATATCGATGCTGTTACCAGTTGCTTTTTATTTGTCGCAGGGGAGTGCAACGTCTCAATGAGAGCAACCCTCGAAGGGCTTATAAAACATACAACAGACATATCTGTGGAGAAACTAACCAGAGCTGATAAAACACTACTACATGTCCAGGTATGTTGAGTATGTTTGAATCAGAGGTAAACCGCTTGTGCTGAGTTAACAAAGTAGTTATGGCCACGACGACACATGTTGAGTGGTTAACCTTTCAGCGGCATTGTTAAAATAAACATGAGAGGGGACCCCAGGGCTGGTGGGATCTACACAAGGGGCCCCTCAGAGCCTTGCATACGTGGGGGCGCATTGTAGCGCCCCGGGAACCAGACACGGTGCTCACGGGGACGGGGGCCGCAACCCCGCCGCCGTCCTCCTCGACACCTAGTGCCAGGCTGCACATTATCGTTTAAGGCATTTTTCTTTCTTATTTACAGGTATTTATTTCATATAACTTTTTTATAAGTACGTTACCTATGACCTTGAGTTGCTATATCCAAGTATGTCCTAAGTCGACCAGTCCACCCTGTATATCGAGATGGAAATACATATACTCTCTTATTTACAGGAGAGCATGCGAGCTACTAACGCGAACCTGACTCTCGCTCGGGCGAGACTGAAGCAACTTCACGCTGAATTAGAGAAGGCCAACTGCAGTACCGCTTTACCTACCGTTAAGATTAAATAAAAATCATTAAAAATATAAATGGTCTTTTACCGATTTGAAAAAAATATTTTCAGTAAAATTAAAAACAGACTTCAAAGAAAATTATATAAAAAGCATTAAATAACGACTTACAAATTTAGTAAGTAGATCACATTTGAAACCATCAAAATTTAATAAAATAACCGCAACGGGCGGGCATAAAATATTATTAATTATTTCGCAGTTAAAACAATTGGTTAACTGGCTTCAATTACGATTACAGAAAAAGGCAGAACAAAGAAACTGACAGATGTCAAATGCGATCTATAACATTTTACCCTACATTAGCACATCATGTTTTAACTAAAGCTGGCACTGATTTTATTTTTGCCAATAATAGTTTATCAGCAGTTAAAAGACGTCCGACGACGAACAAAGGCCTTAGAAGGGGGAGGTTGCCATAATCCCGTCTTGGGGATCGCAGTATAGGTGGTAGGTAATCCAATAAAAAGACGCTGCTGCCCGACTTCTTGTTTTCCCTTAGTCGTCTCTTACGAACAACTAACGGGAGGTGATGGGAGGCTGGACATACTACGCACGGGTGGTTATTTTTATTTAAATAATAATACTTAAATGTAAAAAAAAACTTTTAATAATTCTTAAAAAAAAAAATTATATTAGGTAGGTAAGTACTTACATGAGCAGTTGATATTAGGGAATTAGTAGGTACATTATCAGTTTTAAAGTGAAACTCCTACTATAGAATGTTGCGGTACAAATTCTCGAACGATATACAAATAGTTTTGATAATAAAAAAATGTAATAACTTCAAAATTTTCACAACAGTACCTCTAGCGGTAAATATAAAAAAGGAATATAAAAGTTTAACTATTTCTGTAGGTACCCAAAAAAAAATTCACTTGGGTTAAAACGGACCCGTTTAGAAAAGTGTAACTTTGTCAGTCAGGACTCAGGTCATACATTCACAACAACACACATTTTCCAATCTTTGTTGTCTCATTAAGTATATAAACTTGATAATATAATTTATTTTGCAATTGCTTTAGAACTACTTGACACTGGCGAAATCATCGATAATTGATGACAGCCACCGATATACTAAATAAAAAAGATAAACATTCACTAACAAAAAGACATCTATAATGTGGTTATCTGTGATGGTGGCGGAAACGTGAACTAACGGTTTTATTATGTATGATAATGACGATTACGTGTAATTTGACAGTTTCATATACACAGTAGCGACACTACCATCGGTAAAAATAATTTTGTCAGCCTGTGGCTTGAAAATAAATAATAATAATAATATCCTGGGACAATTCACACACGGTCATCTGATCCCAAACTAGGCAGAGCCTGTACTATGGAAACCAGACAACATGGAAATAGCGACACAAGGGCGCTATTACTGTGTGCCACTTTTTGGACCGTAACACCTAATCTAGTTTTAATAATATATCGATGATGGCAGCCATAATTTTGTAAAAGAAGAATAAATCCAAATAATCTTGCGAAGCTCAAGCACATACTCTGTAACTTAGATATTAATTCTTTAGTCCTTCATCCAAGGATCAATACTATTTTACGGTAACTATTAACCAACACCGCCAACACGGTCTTACAATAATCAAGCGGAATTTCTATAGGTCGTCACTTCGTAGCCCCACTCCGCCATCTTATCGTCGATCCAGGATATGAAAGCCGGCACATTAGCGTAGACGGCAGGCACATCTTTATCCCCACAGCCAATGCCCCAGGCGACTAGGCCAGTTAGTTTATATCTATTGTCGCCTATCGGGCAAGCCAGGGGGGCGCCACCGTCGCCCTAGAAAAAAAAACATTTTATTCAAAAGGTATTGTAATATTAATTAGTATTATCATCATGGGATTATTATTATCATTATAGTCATGGGATACTCATCCCAACTTCAGGTAAGTTGGGATGAGTATCCCATCCCATACAAAATATGTCCGGTAGTTGTGGTATTGTATACGGGTATGCGACCCAGGCTTCCCTAGCTATTACTGTCCCATCCCTTGTCCTCCTGGGCGGTAATATCCTACTTTTCCTATTTCCCACTCTAACTTGCCAATCTTCCTTTTCACAACACCTATCCTTCCCTTTCCCTCCTTATTCGTGAGAACGCAATGGTCAATCATATCTATCTTCTATACTATAATAAAACTCAAAGAGCACTTATTCTGTACATTGAATATTTTTCCAAAATTTCTATGTGGGCATACTATACTATCGACATAGAGGCCAAAACAATTTTTTTTGGAATTATTGTCTGTCTGTCTGTCTGTCTGTCTGTCTGTCTGTCGTTCTGTTTGTCCAGGTATCATTTGAAAACCCGTGGATGGATTTTGATAGGACTTTCACTGATGTGTTGTGTAGAAGTCTAGGTATAAATTGGTATATAAAACATCACGCTATGTTTCATAGGGGCTAAGCAGTGAAACATTACTTGCACATATTACCACGTAATTTCCTTTGTATGTGAATAGGGTAATTATAGACTGATCAGTTAATCATTAAGATATGTATTATTACGCTATATACAATAGGGACTGAGCAGACATTTAGTTTGCATAAGATATGGCAGTGGCGAAGGGTAAATTTTTTTAAGGGGTAAGCACTAAGCCGGTCCGGTACACCCAGAAAATTTTCATTAGATTTCTGTATTGTTCTAAGTACTTTGCTGATAGCAATATGACATTATATCTTTGAAAAATTAAAATCTGTAAATTCTGTCGTGCATGAAATTTTAATGAAACTCCCCAAGTCCAGGTAGTGTCAACAATAAAAGATACACACACAACAACAATAAAAGATGCGAAACATTAAGAACTTTCACTATCGAATATCATTAGACAGTAATTTACGATGTTAGCGTGATTTACAATTATGAACAGCGCTATCTATCGGTGAAATTTAACATACAATCACTATAGAACTTTAATCTATATATTATATCAAAGAAAGTCGTGTTTATTTATAACTCAGGAACGGCCTAACCGATTCGGCTGAAAATTGGTGGGAGGTAGCTTAGAACCCGGAAACGGACATAGGATTTTTTATCCCGGTAGGTTAAGGTTAAGCAACGTTAGGTAAGGTCATTAAATAGATGGGTGAACCGATTTGTATGAAAAGTGCATATCGGGTAGGTCGGAGAATAGGTCATACAGTATATTTCATACCGCTAGGTTAAGGTTAAGCAACATAAGGCAAGGTCATCAAATAGATGGGTGAACCGATTTGTATGAAATTTTGTGTGCATATCGGGGAGGTCTGAGAATAGGTCATAAAGTATATTTAATGCCGCTGATACCATGATTGACGAGGATATATAGAACGAGAGGAGGGTGCAAGAGAGGAGAAAGAGGGAGAGGGGATTCGAGGAGCGGGTGATGGGGTGAGGGATCGGGGGAGTTAGGTGGAGTAAGGGGGGAGTGAGAAGGAGCAAGTTCGTAGAAGAGAGAGGGAATGAGGGTTCAGAGAGGGGACAACAGGGAGAGGAAGTGGGGGAGTGTTACGGAAACCGAAGCGGGAGGGGAAAGAGAGAGGAGAGAAAGAGCATATAATTAGATTTTTTTTATAAGAGAGAGAGATATGGAGAGAGATAAATCTAGGGAGGAGGGAGAAAATGGGAGCAAAATGTAATAACAGCGCGGGCGGAGCTACGCGGGTCAGCTAGTAGGAAATAATTTAATTAACCAAAATGGCGGCGATGTGGTTCGCCACCCATCACGTCTCGTTTCTCACGGAGGCGAAAAGCGCCCCTTGGGCTCTGCCTACCCCTACGGGAATAAGGCGTGATTTTATGTATGTATTATCATCATCAGCCGGAAGACGTCCACTGCTGAACATAGGCCTCCCCCATAGAACGCCACAATGAACAACAATTGGCTATTTGCATCCATCGGTTACCTGCGACGCGCACAATGTCGTCTGTCCACTGTCCACCTAGTAGGAGGCCTTGCTGCGTCTTCTGGTTCTTGGTCACCACTCGAGAACCTTTCTTCCCCATCGGTTATCGGTTCTTCGAGCGGTGTGGCCTGCCCATTGCCACTTCAACTTGCGGATTCTGAGAGTCGTCGGTGACCTTAGTTCTTCGTCGAATCTCCACATTTCGGATTCTATCGCGCAAATAAACCCTGAGCATAGCTGTCTCCATTGCTCGTTGTGTGACTCTGAGCTTCTCTGATTACCTATTATTATCACTAACTTCGAAACGCTACTTTGAATGCGGGTCTCAGCGTCCTAAACCAGCGGTTATGTTCCTAGTCCTTCAGACTCGCGTCGCCGTCCATGGCACGTATTAGATCCCCCAGACCCAATGTCGGCCCTATTGGACCCATGGCATTGAGCCTGCCCCTCCCCGACAACCGTATGCTACACTATCAAACAGACACCGGTATCGCCGGCGAGGCCAAAGGGTCGTACGTATGCGACCACAACGACGAGCATCACCCCACTGAGTTTCTTGCCGGTTCTTCTCAGTGGGGGCGCGTTGTGAACCGGTGGTAAACTCAGCCCTCTCTTAAGCGACAGCTTAAGCCGAGGCCGTGCCCCCCTGAGGTGCCCTTGAGCTCGTCGCTGCTCTGCCTTCCAGGCTAGAGCGCTTTAAGCGTTTGTGAAATAACTTAAAAAAACTCAAATTTTATATCGGCATCACATGTTCACTTGTGGTGTGGCGCCTTTTTCTTACAAGACGAAGGTGAGCCAACCAGGCTCCCGTATGCTGCCGCTCGGGGCCGGTGCCCCGGTTTGCAGACAATCCCCCCCCCCCCCCCAGATCCGGGCCTGCTGCTGCCCGTCTTCCTGTTCTCGCTTAGTCGCCGCTTATGATGTGACAACCTCGTCCGCAGCTTGTGGTCACGTTTAGTGGCCGCGACTAGTGGCTCAACGTGCGTTTGCACTAAAGGACGAGAGGACACCATTCCATCTAGATTCTAGTTGGCTGATTTTACAACCATTACCCGCTGTGATTGAGAAAAGGCTTCGTACCTGACACGTATCTTTCCCGGGCTCTCCGCCAGCGCACACGAAGCTGGAATGCAACTTGAAGCGTTTCCCAAGCCGCGTGTTCTTCAGCAGCGCGTTGCAGTGCTCATGCTCCACCATGTCTATCTCCACCTTCTTCAGGATCACGGCATACCGACCCTGCTGACCTGAAAGAGTAGTCTAGTTATGCCACTTCTCCAGCCATGCGGAAAAGTCATAGCTGCTGGTCCAGTGATTAGACCACCCTGACCGCGTTGTCCTGAGAATCGTCTAGTGGGAGGCAGGGGCGTAGCTACCGCCGTATCAGCCGTATCAATGATACGGGGCCCCCGGGGTACAGGGGCCCCGAACACGTGTAAGCAACAATTCGTAAATTCCATGTTCTCACATAATCTCTTAGGCCGTACCATAATTTGGGCCCCCCAAGAAACTTTGATACGGGGCCCATCTAAGGCAAGCTACACCACTGGTGGGAGGTCTTCCGTTTCGTGGCGCTTTGTCGGTGGCCTTGGTTCTTCGGCGAATCTCCTCATTACGGACTGTGTAACTCTGAGATTTTCTAAAAGTCCAAGTGTCAGTACCATATTTCATCACTGGCCACGTACACTGGTTAGAAGTCTTTGTCTTCAGGCACTGCGAAATCCTAGTCATCATCACTAGCAGCCCAAATACGTCCACCGCTTAAAAAATCCCCCCCCCCCCCCCCCCCACCCCCCACCTTAGAAAGGAGAGGTGGCCATAATCACCAAGCTTGGCAGGCGACTAGGGATCGCAGTATAGGTGGTAGGTATCCAATAGAAAGACGCTGCTGCCCGTCTTCTTGTTTTCTTTTAGTCGCCTCTAACGGGTTCTAATCTTACCCGGACGCCAGTTCGCCCCAGGCAAAATCAGGGGTGCCTTTCTCGATTGAAGTGCCTGGAAACAATATATTAATGTATCATTTACCAAAGACATCCTTCCCCCAGCCGTTGGCGACGCAGTTCTTATGGCTCTCAAAAACCTCGTCCTGCTCTGGCAAGCAAATGACGTTGATGTGTTCAGCTAGTTCCAGAGGCTGAGACAGATGCAACAAGGCCACATCGTTCTTAAGACTTAGTGGTTGGAAATCTGCGAGAGATAAATATTTAGTTAATTTACGCGAATACATTGGAATGAAACCAGTTAGTTTTAAAAGAACCCTTTTGGGGTGTCTAACTAAGAATAATAATAATATCCTGGGACAATTCACACACGGTCATCTGATCCCAAACTAGGCAGAGCCTGTATTATGGAAACCAGACAACTGATACTAATACATATATACTTTTTTTTTTTGTAAATACATACTTATATAGATAAAACACCCAGACACTTGGCGGGAATCGAACCCACGACCTGTTGGGTAGCAGACAGGGTCACTAACCACTAGACCAACGGGCCCGTCCCCAATAGCACCTTCCCATCTCCTAAAAGAACCCTTTTGGGGTGCCCGCCTCCCGTTGGGTGTCCGTAAAAGGCGATTATGGGAAAACAACCAGACGGACAGCAACGACTTTCTATTGAATTATCTACCACCTATACTGCGATCCCCAAGAGGTTTGCCAAACGTGGGAATTATAGCAACCCCTCCTTTTAAGGGGGAGGTCTTTGTCCAACAGGATTTTGTGGCAGTGATCGGGATTCCACCGAGCACATGCGTAGGCCTCGATTGGCGGAGGAATCGGCCTGCAAGGGTGATCTCCTTCTGTGAGACCGTTTTGACTCAGAAGTAGGCCGTGGAGCAGGATTGGGAGAGGACCAAACCCGCTTGGTAGGGATGACAGCGTCGGGGGAGGAGCTCAATAGAAATATGACGAGGTGTCCCCTGCGGTAAAGGGCGATTCTAGATCACCAACTAAATGTGTGTGTACCTACTAAATGTGACCTGAGTGCGAGGGTGAATGAAGATCACTGGGCGGTTTTAGTAGTATACAAACGGATGGATTTGTGGCAATACATTTGTCCGAATTCGAAAGACGTCCACTGCTGAACAATGGTCTCCCCTTTAGAGGGGGGGGGGGGGGTTTGCCATAAGCCTCACTCTTGGCAGGCGTCTTGGGGATCGAAGTACAGTAAGTTCGAACCCCGGCTCGCACCACTGATATCTACAATTAATCATGTGCGAATCGTCTTTGTACGATTGTTGCTAGCTTTCGGTGAAGGAAAACATCGTGAGGAAACCTGCATGTCTGAGAAAGCCTAACTAGCTTTCGAATGACGTGTGAAGTCCGACAACCCGCACTTCGCCAGCGTGGTGGACTATTGCCTAAGCCCTCTCATCATGAGGGGCAGGCCCGTGCCAAACAGTGGGACTGAAAAAAGGGCTGGTATTATTATTATTAATAATCCAATAGAAAGACGCTGCTGCTCGTCTTCTTGTTTTCCGTTAGTCACCTCCCAAAGGGGGAGATGGGAGGCTGCTATTCTTACCCGGATACCACCACAGTTAGCAATAATTAATATTTGGCGGGCCCGTTGGTCTAGTTGGCAGACACCCTGCCTTCTAACCGATGGGTCGTGGGTTCGATTCCCGCCAAGTGTCTGGGTGTTGTTTATCTATTTAAGTATGTATTTACAAAAAAAAAAGTATATAAGTATTAGTATCAGTTGTCTGGTTTCCATAGTACAGGCTCTGCCTAGTTTGGGATCGGATGACCGTGTGTGGATTGTCCCAAGATATTATTATTATAACAAAAAAACGTACCTTTATGTATATAAACTTGGTCCACATCTCGTTCTTGGTACTCAAATATCTCTTTAACAGTCTGCGTGTCCCATTCACCAGCTCTGATCTTCATAGTTCCGGGGGAGTACCTGGTCAAAATAAATTTAAAATAAATGACAAATGTTCGTGTGATGTATTCTTTAATACAACGCCATCTATCGCTTGGTCTATGACATAGGTTCTCAAACTTATTTAGTTGACTCCAAGAAGCATAAATAAGCTTTTTGGTTGACTCCAACCTAGAGCACCAAAAATTTATTTATTTACTTTTATTAAAAAAAAAAATGTTTCATAAACGACAAACACGGATCTTCTCAGTTGAGGCCACGTTGTGATCCTGTGGTTGTTTTTAAAAAAATGACTATTCAAAAGTTAGCGTTAAGCCTATTTGAAATAAATATTTTTAATTTGAATATTGAACAATGGGGCTTTAGCCTACTTTGAGAAAGGCTGGTCTATGAGGTAATCGCCACAAGACTTGTATACGTACTTGGCAGCTACATGTGCGCCCGTCATCACGACCTGAGGGTGGATGAGGACGCCCACGCCCCCATACGATGAGTTCTGAGAATTCAGG
The DNA here is from genome assembly GCA_911728495.1 of Furcula furcula. Taxonomy (NCBI): domain Eukaryota; kingdom Metazoa; phylum Arthropoda; class Insecta; order Lepidoptera; family Notodontidae; genus Furcula; species Furcula furcula. Next base: position 53,431,754 of record OU452242.1, read on the forward strand.
ATGGCAACTACCCATGGAAACTCGCCGAACTGCGCCTCTGAACCCTGGACAAGTAATAATTAAAATAGTAAGGGGTGGATAGTATATTCAGCCAAATTCAAGGGCCAATAGCATCGATATAATATATAAACTAGATTTGGGGTCACGGTTCAAAAAGTGGTAGCGAGAAATAGCGCCCTTGTGTCGCTATTTCTTTACGAGCCACATCCTGACAAATTTATTTTTGCCGATAGGAGTGTCGCTACTGTCTATATGAAACTGTCAAACTACAAGTCATTATCATTATAAAATCGTTAGTTCACGTTTCCGCCACCAGCACAGATAAGTTTGCAACCTCCGCGACCACATTTTAGATGTCATTTTGTTCGTGAATGTTTATCTAGTTTATATATTATATCGATGGCCAATAGGTTTAATAAACACCTTGGTCGAATATTTATCAAGTGAGGTGTTGTCTGTAATATGAGTTAATCAAGTATTCTTATATGACTATGATTAATAATGACAAGGCATGGTGATTCCACTGATGGTTGAGAGTTGGCGCTGGTGTGTTTTTAGGGGCTGGCGGAGACCACATGGGGAAGTCCCCATATTTTTTAAATTACCTGTCAATGTGGCACAGCATGAATAACTTTGCTGACATCACGTTTTTTTTAAAGTGCCTTAGGGTTGTTACCCCCTTCATGCAATAATCTTCGTAAATAATTCAGTCTTTTCCCTCCCGAAATAAACAGGGGACGGTATTATTTATCGTAATTTTTGTAATTTAAAAAAGCTTCATGATTAAAAAATATATATTTTAATATTTGCAAATGAAGCCCTTTCTTATGATACCCCACTTGATAAGTAGTCTTATTTTGAAATTGCGTAACCCCAATTCAGTCCCTAACAAAAAAAAAAAAAAAAACTGAAGTTGGGTGAGCAGTGATTAAAGTTTTTAAGTCTTGCTAATCGTACCTGGGAATGGTTATCGTCATCAGCGGTCGGAAGACATCCACTGCTGAACAAAGGCCTCCCCCTTATAAGGGAGGGGTTGTCTAATCCCCATGCTTGGCAAGCGTCTCAGGGATCGCAGTATAAGGCGGTAGGATTTAGCTGGTGAAAGCCGTAGCTGTGGCAGATAGACGAAGTGCACCATAAAGATTCCTTTTTAACCGACTTCAAAAAAGGAGGAGGTTCTCAATTCGTCTGTATATATATTTTTTTTATTTTTTTTTTCTATGTATGTTCGCGCATAACTCTGGCAATTATGAACCGATTTGAAAAAATCTTTCTTCCATCCATTCTTTAATCCGTTAATTAGGTCCCATAAAAAAAATATTGCTTAGTAATAAGTAGTTCCTGAAAAAACAAGAATGGCGACTGCGCACTGAGAGCTGCAGGAAAGCCTATATAGATGACGTTTTAGTCACTCGGACTCGCTCGGTCGGACAAAAATGGTCATAACTCTGGCAAATATTTACCAATTTCAATGATTCTTTTTTATTCGAAAGAAGAAACCACTGTATTGAATCTGTATGAATTTTATTACAACCGGATAAGAACTTCCTGGAGGACCATGAACGATGTGGAAGAATTTATCTGGTAAAAACCATCGATATACTATACCAATTAGATTAGCTGTCACGAACAAAATGACATCGAAAATGTGGTCGCGGTTACATATACTTACACAACTATACACGTAGCTAGAAATTGTAGAAAATAGTTTTAAATAATTCGGAATGTCGGACTAATAGAAGCCTTCACATGTATTAATAAAGTCTAATTCTGTATGCAGTAATGTTGGCACATAAAACCTTTACATCGGAGACAAAGAAAAATCAATAAAACCGCCAAACTATACGAAAAAAAATAGTTGTTTTGACATAAACAAAAATGTACTCATTTAAAAGAAAATCTTAACTACTATAAAATAAGGTTCAAAACAGGTGTGTTTCCATTGTGTGTGTACTGACTTACAAACTTATCCGTGCTGGTGGCAAAAATGAGAACTAACTTTTTTATTATGGTAATGACGTGTAGTTTAACAGTTTCGTATAGACAGTGGCGACACGCCTATCGGCAACATTAATTTTGTCAGTCTCTAGCGGAGAAAATATCAAATAAATAATTTTTATTTCGTATTATAATGATATCTTACTTATATTTATTATTTAAACTAGTAGTAATAAGAACACGAAACGAAAAAAAATTTCTCCATCTGCAATTTTAGTATTACGATAAGTATTATATTATTTGGACAGTTTATAAACGCGCAATAAGGAATTTCGATACATCCTGTTGGCGGCTCGTACTAATTTGAAATAGAGCGACAGCCGTCTCCGTAGCTCTATTTTCGTGACCACTTTTCGGGTCGTGACAGCTAATCTAGTTGGTATATTATATCGATGGTAAAAACCATAAAACTGATGTTCTCCATTACATTGCTCTGACAATTATGAACCGATTTCGATGATTCTTTTTTTATTCGAGAGAGTAAACTACTATGATGTTTCCATGCAAATTTCATTACGACCGGATATTTTTTTCTGAAGAAACATGAATTATGTAAAACTATGTAGACGATAATGTGATCATAACCTACCTAGATAATTTTACGGTTTTCGATGATTCAATCTTTATATATGAAAATATCACTAAAAAGTTTAAAATAAAAGTTTTAAAAAGATTTTATACCTTTTACATACGTAATTTTTTAAAAATCGAGCCATTCTTTCACTAATTTCCCGTAAGGTGTCGGGTTAAGAACCCTCCCATCTCCTCCTGTTGCGTGTTCGTAAGAGACGACTAAGGGAAAACAAGAAGACGGGCAGCAGCGTCTTTCTATTGTATTACCTACCACCTATACTGCGGCCTGCCAAGCGTGGGAATTATGGCAACCCCTCCCTTCTAGGGGGGAGGCCTTTGTTCAGCAGTGGATGACTCGGCTTCTGATGATGGTGACTTACTGATCCGGTGATGGTGACTCCTAATCCTTGCGGGTTCCTGTACCCGCAGCCCAGCAGTTTGCTGGCGTCCGGTTTAGGTTTGGTGGTGGTTTCTGGGTCTTTGGGGTGGGTACAGCAAAGCTCCACACTCTCTTGGCACTGACGGTCGTAGCCATCACCAAATCTGGAAACAGAAAATCACCGCACTAAGAAACGTCAGTTATGATCAAAGATCGGATTAGGTAGAGTATATTCTCCTAAACTTCGAGGAAGTAAGTGACATGAAGTGGATAATACCTCCTCTAAACATAATTAATAATAATATCTAGAGACAATCCACACACGGTCATCTGATCCCAAACTAGGCAGAGCCTGTACTATGGAAACCAGACAACTGATACAAATCTTATTATATAAAAGAGTAGACAAAAACCCACTCATCACGAAATCTCAGAAACTACAAGTGCTAGGAGTCTCAAATTTTGCATGGGGGTTCCTTTTAAGACGTAGGTGCTCACTAAGACGGGATTTTGCGAAATTCAACCTCTAAGGGGGTCAAACAGGGGGGCAAAGTTTGTATGGGAGAACGCGATTCCTTGGTCCTATTGACTTGAAATTTTGCACAGACATTCGTTAAGAAAATTAATTGAATTAGTATTTCATATTTTTTATAATTTATCCCTTTACAGGGTAAAAAAGAAGTATTATTACTCAACCGATGGCGGTACAAATATATTACAACAATAAGATACGATAATTCGAAAGATAATCTATAAGTTCTTTGGCCAAGTGCTTACGGAAGCGTCCTCTAAGTACGGACTGTCCGGGTTCGCTACCCCTGAGCGGATTTTTTTTTTTTTTTTAAACATTGTTTTTGATTTTTTTATTTATATTAAGATTCGATGTTTTAAATATTTAACTCATATTGACTCCGGCACTTTTTATCTCTAATATATTTTTTATATTTAATGATTTTTTTAAATTTAAAATCATGCATACGTAGTTAACTTCTCTCTAATGTTATGATTTAGTTATTAGTGGAAACTGAATTGATTTTTGTACTATTGGATCTTATATTTAGTAATAAGTGGTATCATTTGTTTGTTTCCCAAATATAACAAAAAAAATAAATTATGAAAAAATATTTTCAAAATGTCTGTTTGGGTAGGAATACAATATGCATGCACCTATTGTACGTATGATATAAAAAAAAGCCAAAACTTTATTGGAATTATTGTCTCTCTGTCAGTCAGGGTTTTTTCTATAGGTTGGCTGGTGTTGGGGACCAACGACGTCAAAGTATCTTTCATCATCATCATCATCATCACCAGCCGGAAGACGTCCACTGCTGAACATAGGCCTCCCCCTTAGACCGCCACAATGAACGACAATTTGCTATTTGCATCCACCGGTTGCCTGCGACGCGAACAATGTCGTCGGTCCACCTAGTGGGAGGCCTGCCTACGCTGCGTCTTCCGGTTCGTGGTCGCCACTCGAGAACCTTTCTTCCCCAACGGTTATCGGTTCTTCGAGCGATGTGGCCTGCCCACTGCCACTTCAACTTGCATATTCTACGAGCTATGTCGGTGGCCTTGGTTCTTCGGCGAATCTCCTCATTCCGGATTCTGTCGCGCAAAGAAACTCCGAGCATAGCTCTCTCCATAGCTCGTTGTGTGACTCTGAGCTTCTCCAAAAGGCCAGCTGTTAAAGACCACGTCTCAGTACCATAAGTCATCACTGGCAACACACACTGGTTAAAAACCTTTGTCTTCAGGCACTGCGGAATTTCTGATGAGAAGATGTCACGTAGATTCCCGAACGCTGCCCATCCGAGTTGGATTCTTCGGGCGACCTCTTTGTCGAAGTTGGACCGACCTAACTGGATTGTTTGTCCTAGGTATACGTAGTGGTCAACAACTTCGATTGTATCGTTCCCAACAACTACCGGTACGGGTGCAACATGGACATTAGACATGATCTTCGTCTTGTCCATGTTCATTTTAAGACCCACCTGTTGGGAAACGCTACTGAGGTCGCTGAGCATTGTATTGAGGTCCTCCAGCGACTCTGCCATAATGACTATATCATCGGCAAAACGAAGGTGAGTGATGTATTCGCCATTGATGTTGATGCCGAATCCGTACCAGTCCAAGAGCTTGAAAACGTCCTCCAATGCGTTAGTGAACAGTTTCGGAGAAATAACGTCTCCCTGTCTCACGCCTCGCTGCAATGGGATTGGTTTCGTGCTCTCGTCCTGTAGTCGGATCGACATGGTGGCGTTTCTGTACAAACACTTCAACACTTCGAAAGTATCTTTACATAGTGTGAAACAAAGTCGCTATCCGAACCTGTCTATATCCGATAGCACCTCCTAAACCACGCAGCGGTTTTCACCATCGGTTAGATAATTTTTCATTGAAGGTTTATGTACTTATATAGAAAACCTAATTAAGTTTTATGGGACTGAGCAGACATGTAACAAGAATATGATCAAGTAATTCGAATAATAGAAAAAGAGTAGCCGTGGTCTGGAGGTTACGGAAGCGTCTTCTAAGCACAGCAGGGTCCGGGTTCAAATCTCGCTTTGGGATTGTTTTTGTGTACTTTAAAACTTTTTATTTTTGATCATTTTATTATTTTTTATGCGGACTCAAAGGCCAGGCACTGAGGGACACCTGGTGCAGATCCCACCCGAGAACCCAGGTTTCCCTCTCATGTGCCGATGTGACAGCCACGGGAGTTATAGTGGGTAAGAATCCCAAATACCCAGGTTGACTTCCCCTCGGGATCCCGGGGACATATTAGATGTTTCCCCCGCCACCCTCTTAACTGTGACAACGGTGACAGATTCCCTTTACCATATAAATGGTTACTGTAATGTTGTAACGGACATTATTTGACGTCTTATAATTTTTTTTTCGGTACGATGTCCCTTACACCCTGTATAATGCGCCCCCGGCAGCGGCTTCAAAGGCCCTTGCCTTGCACAGAGGGTACACGGTGCAGCCCCCATCTTTTGTGTGAACAGCCATGGGGGACACATACCGCAGTCGATCGCCCGCAGGATCCTGGGGGCCTATTGGAGGTTTCCCCCGCAATCCCCGTATCTTTGAGCACGATGATAGTTTCCCGGGTGGCTTTTTTGTGCCCCCCGGTGGCGGGCTCAAAGGCAAGACACTGAGGGATCTTGGTGCAGATCCCACCGGATAGCCCAGGTCTCCTTCTTATGTACTGATTTAACGGCCGTTGGGGGTTTAGTGTATAAGAATCCTACATAACCCGGTTGACCGCCAACAGCGTCCCGGGGACCTATTGAAGGTTTCCCCCGTGACCCCTGTAACCGTGAATACGGTGACAGGTTCCCGGGTGGCTTTATTGTGCCCCCAGTGGCGGGTCAAAGGCAAGCCACTGAGGGTATCATGGTGCAGATCCCGCCGGATAGCCCAAGAAGGGGTTCTTATGTGCTGATTGCACGGCCGTTGGGGGTTTAGTGTATAAGAATCCTACATACCCGGTTGACCACCAACAGGGTCCCGTAAATCCCATTAAAGGCTTCCCCCGTGACCCCTGTAACCGTGAGCACCGTGACAGGTTCCCGGGGAACTATAATGTGCTTCTCCGGCGGCGGGTACAAGTCAAGGCACTGAGTGGTATCAGCTGGTGCAGATCCCGACAGATAGCCCAGGTCCGCCCTCTAATGTGCCGATGAGCCGCGGGGGTTTTAGTGGGTAAGAATTTCCCGGTTGACCCCCGTTTACGTCTTAACGATGAAACCGAACAAGGAAGCGCGTATTGCTTCCATAAATTGGTTTTAAAGAAATGGTGTCCTGTTCCTGTCCTTAATCCACCCAAATTGTGCACCGGTACACGTCTGCAGTTTCTAATAAAATCTATACTTATAATAAAACTGTAACAGGTCTAATTCTGTACATTGAAGATATTTTGAAAATTATTTTTGGAGGGCATTCTATATCCGATACTGAAGCCGAAAATGTATTTTTTTAAATTTTTGTCTGTCTGTCTGTCTGTCTGTCTGTCTGTCTGTCTGTCTGTCTGTCTGTATCACGGCTGAGCATCACGCCGAAACTACTGAATGGATTCAAATGAAACTTGGCATGATTTGAGATCTTACTACGAGGTAGGACATAGGATACTTTTTATCCCGTAATCTAGCACGGTTCTTTCGGGAGAGGGGATTAAAGTCAAAATGGGTACTTGGTTATACGCTTGGTCAGATTTTATCAATTTTTCTTTATAATATAATAAATATTAGTAAGGAAACACTCATAGAGAGTTGTTATCAAGGTTTTGTAATCGATCGGGTTAAGCAACGTTAGGTAAGGTCATTAAATAGATGGGTGACCGTTTAACGCCATTTGAACTAAACGGGTCCGTGCTTCGGAGAGCAAGTAAAAAGTGGGTCCCAGTTTTTAACCAATTATAAAAAAGGAGGTTATGTATTCGATGCGAATGTCTGTTATTAAAAGTTTAGTTAACGTAAAAATAGCGCAGGCGGAGCTGCGTGGGTCAGCTAGTTATAAATACAATTAACAAATCACAAGCTCAGAGATTCAACGTTGCAGGCTTAAACCTAAGCGTTGAGTTCTTTGCCCACGGACAGACAGCTATTCGTAGCCCTCTCACGCGTCACTTCTAAGCAAAATTTGTTCATATTGCGTTACGAAAAGTCAGCTACAAACATTATTCATATCATACTTATATCATATTAATCATATTTATGAAGAAATTCTATAATCAAAGGCAGTAACTTTAAATTATTCACATCTTTTTTTATTCTCAATTACACCCGTGCGAAGCCGGGGCGGGTCGCTAGTACTTATATAAGTACTTTTTTTTTTGTAAATACATACGTAAATAGATAAATAACACCCAGACACTTGGTGGGAATCGAACCCACGACCCATCGGTTAGCGGACAGGGTGTCTAACCACTAGACCAACGGGCCCGTCAATTGGTTGGTTGTATTGGAAACAAAAGAGACTTGCTATTATATCCGGTGTCGCCGCACACGGCCCACCGGCTACATCCACAAACGCCGCCACAAGTGGCGGCGTTTGTGGATTTAGCCGGTGAGCTTCAAGAAGCTAGAAGCGGCTACAAAAGTAGCTGACGCGCGCGACAGCCACTTGTGGTTCATGTTGGACACTTGTGGTCGGTGGCTGCTACTTTTTTAATGCCCGGTACACACGACAACGAATAACGATATAACGTAGCGATCTGACTGCGCAGACCGTTTGGGCAGTTTTATCTAACATGTCTACGAAAATTGTCTCCGATTTTTCTGATTGACGCAAACGACCGTGGCAGTTTCAAAATCTATTCGATAAATGCGATAAATCGTTGCGATCTCGTTTGCACGGTTTTTTCGTAGTGTGTGGACGGAAGTCGGAGCAATCGTTCAGTTCCTTCACAACCCTTTCTGTAGGTGCGGATGACATGTTTCTCGTCTGAGTTTCAGCTGGGAACTGACGATCGAAGCAGATATCGTAGACGTGTAGACACTCCAAGGGCGTTCGATTGACTGCGCAAACGGTCTGCGCAGTCAGATCGCTACGTTATATCGTTGTCGTGTGTATCCGGCATTACTCGTGCTTGCAGTGAAATGAAGGGAGAGAGGGGTGGGGAATTGCTTGTGTCGGCGTTTTGTGGCGTGTGGCGACTACCGGCGTTTACAGTGTGCGGCGAGTCCATGAAAAATGTATGAAAACAACAGGAAATAGGTCGGTGGCTGCGTTTTGTGGTTGTGGCCGGTGGTCCGTGTGCGGCGACACTAAACAGTTGCTTACAATTAATTCTTGAAGGTCAAATATTGCACTTAATTTATTGTGTTCAATTATTGCTCTTGTAGGTACGTACAAGAATATGGCATCATGTAAATGAGTCTTAATACTGATTTACATGATGGCATTTTCTTGAAGATCGAGTTGCCGCTTTGCCATTTTTAGGGTTCCATACCTAAAAGTTAAAAAAGGGAACCCAGGTACGCGTCCATTGGCCCGCGCCGGACGCACGGCACGCAACGGATTTTAGTTTGCTTTCTATGATTTTGACGGCCTGCATCGGAAAATGCCGGCGCGGAAAATGGACGCAGCGCTATGTAAAATCATAAAAAGCAAACTAAAATCCGCTGCGTGCCGTGCGTGCGGTGCGTCCGGCGCCGGCCAATGGACGCGTACCTTATGGTCTGACTTCATCTGCCTGTCTGTCAAACCTATACATTTCAGATACCACTGATGTTATCGGTTTCAAACTTGGAATAGTTTTATATCTTACTTACCTAACATCATCGCAAATGAAATTTTTTTTTTCTTTTACTTTTTTTTTATAATGGGAAATGGGTCATCAAGATTTCAAAGTGAGACTAATATATCGAGTGGGGCATCATATGAAAGAGCTTCATTTGCACATCTCAAAACAGATTTTTATTTTGGCTTATGTTACGAAGTTTTTGGCTGATAATCAAAAATGTAAAAAAAAATACCGTTCCCCCCTTATTTCCGAAGTTTGTGAAGGGAAAAATCTGAAATAAGTATGAGTAACACACGTTTATCCATATTTTACAGGAAAAATAAAATGATATTTTTAAGTAATCCTTAAAAAAACTCGACGAAACGAACTTAGGTTTGTGTTTTTTTTGCTATCTGAGGTGTTTCATTGTTTCATATCATTCATGTTTCAATAAGTACTAAAATTATGTACTTTATTACGTCCAAAGATGGTATGGAACCCTCGGTGAGCGAGTCCGACTCACACTTGACTTGCATTTTTATTATTATTTATTTCTGTGGCATTCTACCTGCCAATATTTTTATCATTTATGACATTTAGCTAAAATCTGGGAATTTCTACATATGTATAATCACGCCTCTTTCCTGTAGGGGTAGGCAGAGAAAAATAAATAATTATTTAGTGAAAAGTAAATTATACGCATAAAGTCGTGTTACAAAATTGTTGAAACGCTGCTATCCGTGGCTGTATAAGTTGGGACATGGTTTGCATAGTTTTTATTTTTTTTGACAGCAGGGAAAATCGCTTTCCAGGGACGAACGATACTGTTTCTAGAGGGATAAAAACAGTATCGTTCGTCCCTGGAAAGTGATCAGCGTACTTACCGAGTATGAGATATGAAAGAGACTTGAAAAGCTACCTGACATCCAGGAGACCCGATCCAGTGATGGTGGCATTGTTGATATCCACGCCAACGTGGTTACTATCGCAGAGATAGTATGGGACACACTGGCAGCTCTCTCCGTTCTTATCCATGAAAGTAGACGTCCCCTCCGTTGGCTTAACTGTAATCTGAAGAAATGGATTATGAATGAATCTTCTAAATTCAAATATATTTAAGTACTAGCTGACCCACGCAGCTCCGCATGCGCTATTTTTACGTTAACTAAACTTTTAATAAGAGACATTCGCATCGAATACATAACCTCCTTTTTTATAGTCGGTTAAAAACTGGGACTCACTTTTTACTTGCTCTCCGAAGCACAGACCAGTTTAGTCCAAATAGCGTTAAACGGTCACCCATCTATTTAATGACCTTACCTAACGTTGCTTAACCCGATCGATTACAAAACCTTGATAATCTCACTCTTTATGAGTGTTCCCTTACTAATATTTATTATAATCGTGAAGAAAAATTGATAAAATCGGACCAAGCGTATAACCAAGTACCCATTTTGACTTTAATCGCCTCTCCCAAAAAAACCGTGTTAGATTACGGGATAAAAAGTATCCTATGTCCTACCTCGTAGTAAGATCTCAAATTATGCCAAGTTTCATTTGAATCCATTCCGTAGTTTCGGCGTGATGCGCAGCCGTGATAGAGACACACAGACAGACAGACAAAAATTAAACAAATTACATTTTCGGCTTCAGTATCGGTTATAGAATGCCCCCCATATATTATAATTTTCAAAATATCTTCAATGTACAGAATTGGACCTGTTACAGTTTTATTATAAGTATAGATTTCAAACAGGCATAGCGCTAGCACTTTTGAACGGTCAATGTTAGAAGCTACCACCGGATCACAACGCGGTCTCAACTGAGAAGATCCGGCAGGAAACTTAGCTGGCTTGTCTTTTATTCACTTTTTTTTTAAATATTGTTTGTCTTGTTACAATTAGATTAGCATCAGCGATTGTGTGTCCTGCTGTTCGAAAGATATAACAAAAAAAAATACGTCTAAACAATCTAAAAGGCCAATGGAATAGTAAACACGCTTTATTGTCCGGTGAAGCTGCAATGGCCATCTGTGGCTAACAGCGTCTATCATTCCCAAAAAAAAAAAACACGCTTTCACTATGGTTCCTTGTGCAAGGAACCGTCCAGGTAGGTACCACCGCAGTGTGTAAACATTGCTGTGTTCCGGCGTGAAGCACTGTAGCTGGTGATATTATTGGACTTAGTAACTAAAAACGCCCGACGCGCCGCGAGACGCCACGCCCCACGCGACGCGCGACGCTCCGCGCCTCTGTAAACGAGGCCTAAGGGTGACATTGCGTGTTTTTGTGACATTCATAAAGATCTTCAAATCACAAACGCGTCATGAATATGTAATTGTTCGGAACACCGAAAGCTAGCTTATTTGTTTCCAGAGCGCGTATATTATTACTGAGAGACGCGTCTGTGTGAGTAGAAAACATGAATGTGGTTGTTCAATCACAAGTTCCCACGCTCACAGACAGCAGTCTTAAACCCAGTAAATGACGTACAAATTAATATAAAGTACTTACGTCCTCGAGCCTTGGTGTGGTCGGTTGTGACGGCAACGGTTCTTGTGTTGTAGTCGGTGGGGTCCCAAATATTTCGGCTAAGATACTAGGGTCTACCTCCCGCTTGCTCCCCAACGCCGCCGCGAAGAATACGAGTAGTAGATACTGCATTTTACTGCAAATATGTTTTTTTTTAATTAACCAATAAATAAGTCTGCTGGGTTATTTATTTTAGAACCTGTGAAGTCACTCGTGAGGTGTCCGGGTTAGAATAGCACCCTCCCATCTCCTCCCGTTTGATGTCCGTGAGAGGCGACTAAGGGAAAACAAGAAGACAGCAGCGTCTTTTTATTGGATTACCTACCTATACTGCGATCCTCACGCCGCCTGCCAAGCGTGTGGATTATGGCCCCCTACCTTCAAAGGGCGAGGCCTCTGTTCAGCAGTGGACGTTTTGGCTGCTGATGAAAAATATGAATCCCGACGTTTCGAACACTTTACAGCATTCTTGGTCATGGTATCATCATTCATAGTCATGATAGGCTTTTAGCCTTTTTTCTAGCGGATATATAAACCTTCAAGACTCTGTCAACTGAGGTATCTTACCCACTAAAACCCCCGCGGTTATCGCGTGGGCACATGAGGGGGAATTTGGGTGCTCCGATGGTATGTGCATTGTCTTTGAGCCTGTCGCTGAGGGACGTATTATCCCGGGAACCTGTCACGGTGCTCACGGGGACCGCCGTCGTACTCAATGGACGTCCTAAGGGCCCACATAGGGTTGCCAGCTCCTGTTTTGTATTGTAGATGATTTATTGGTAGAAATTAAAGGACTCAGGACGGAATTAAAGGACATGATATTATTTTCAATATAACGCTGTGTGTTCGTGTGTCTAGAGATTTTTTATAGTAAAAATCACTATTTTAATACGAAACAAAAATAAGGTAAGTATCAAAATATCAAATAAGTAAAACAACGACAAAATTACTTTTTTTACATAATATTTAGTATTACTTTTTGCTGCTTTAAGAGTTTCTTCATATTATTATTTTTCTAAAATAAAGGACGAAGTGTCGTCCTCTATTCTTCATTTTAAAATAAAAGACACTATCTATATTTAGGGCTGAAATAGAGGACGTCCTTTAAAGGACGTCTGGCAAGCTTAGGACATCCACACATAACTGCGATGCGATGCGATGCGATGCGGCGAGAAAATTCATTTGTTTCTCGCCGCATCGCATCGCATCGCAGTTATGTGTGGGAGCCCTTAGCCCACACCCCGAACGTCCAGCGAATCCGAAGTGAGCATTTTAGACCTTTTTTTTTTTTTTTTTTTTTTTTTTTTTTTTTTTGACGCGGGGGAAATCTTCCAAAGATCCCCGGGAGCTGTGGGGCTCGACCGGGGTATGCCGCTCGTCACACGAGACATTAGTTATCAAGTGTCTTGGGTTCAATAGTTTCACTAGCTAAAATGCCCCCATGTTTACACACTGCTACTTGGCCGAAGAATTCCTGAGACTGCGGTGGTACCTACCTGAAGGTCTTTGGCACAAGCGACCTTCGCCCTGATCTTTAAATTTCACGTTTTTTTTCCTCTCAGCACGTAGGTAAGTAGATACACGCAACGGAACTTGTACTAATATAACATTTAAAAAAAAACTCCGAGCATAGCTCTCTGCATAGCTCGTTGTGTGATTCAGAGCTTCTCTAAAAGGCCTGCAGTTATGGACCAGTCTCAAGGATTATAATATAATCTTAGTTACGTTGCGTAAGGTATGTATATATTATATACCGTCTAGTAGTCTGTGTTCCAAGTATTGAACAGACAATTAACCTTCAATGTTACAGGAAAATACAGTTCACTATAAAGCAATATCAAACGATTACATCAACCTACGCCAGAGTATTACTAACCTGTTCTGAGATGTATTATTTTTGAAAAAAACAAAACAATTATGCTGCGCTCAGGTGATGTCCTAATTGGACATCGCTCGCACGTATGCACGTATATTAATTAATCGTACGATACTTGCTATTTAGTACTTACAGTAAGTATGTATCTAGGAATTCATACAATGATATTATACTCTTTGATTATATATACGTCTAGATAGAACGTTCGATGTTCAAACGTTTGACAATCTCAGTTACACCAAAACATCAAATTGGTATACTTGGTTGTTTAGTTAGTATCACCATAGATAAGAGTATATTACTTAGAAAAGCACGGCTATAAATCTCGGTACTTCTATTCCTCGCATTGTAGCCACCATATTGTAACTATCCATTTTGACAGTTTCTCTCCTCCCTCCTTCATACTTCATTCCTTTGTCGTCTGTAATATAGACGCCATATTTGATTTTAATATGACAGAAAACCAGAAAACTATGTGTGGACGCCATTGTGATTTTACCAAGTTCGTTGTTCATTGTAATTTTTTACAATTTTGTACTTAATGATTGTGTAAAATCTTGATTACAACTTGCATTACGTTTTAAAAGAACTGTGTTGTGAATTGTGCTTGTAGGAGTAAGGACGGCAATCAATTTAATGTTTTTCCCCAAGATTGTACTATGCAGGACTGTAACATATAAACATGAACTGAGAAAGGATATTCTTCACCGAAAAGTTCATTGCCTCATACCAGTGAGGCCTCGTCTTCGTGTTGAAGCCTACCCTACGTTATTTTTGGCTTACGAAATCAACAAATGCACTCCTTAGACAATGCACACTGACCACAATGGTAAGTACCTTGTTACGAATATTTTCTCATACTTTTCATGATAATAATGCTAATTAATGCTACCTAATTTAACTTATAATCTACTACATCATGTACTATATGAATTAACATTTATAACATTAGTTTTATAAATTTAACACAGTTGTCTTGTATCTATACATTGTTGTACCTAATTTGTCCTCATTTACTTCTCTACAGTTGATGCACATTTTGTGCTGTAGTAGGACAGTTCCATACTATTAGGCCAGGCTAATAAAGCTGCAACTGCTGAAAACTTATTAAAAAAAAACTTAAAACTGTAAAAATAAGATAGAATAATAATTAACCGGAATTATTCACTACACTGAGGACATCCCAGACATCAGCTTGTACGAGATTAGAATGGCTCTCAAACAGCTTAAGAACAACAAGGCGCCGGGTGAAGACGGAATCACAACAGAACTTCTGAGAGCGGGTGGAAAACCGGTACTTTTAGTCCTCCAGAAGTTATTTAATTCCGTCTTACTCGAGGGTACTACGCCAGAAGCATGGCACAGGAGTGTGGTGGTTCTCTTCTTCAAAAAAGGTGATAACACTTTATTGAAGAATTATAGACCCATCTCACTCCTGAGCCATGTATACAAGCTGTTTTCGAGAGTCATTACGAACCGTCTCGAACGCAGGTTTGATGACTTCCAGCCTCCCGAACAAGCCGGGTTCCGAAAAGGCTTTAGCACCGTAGACCACATACATACGCTCCGCCAGATTATACAGAAGACCGAGGAGTATAATCGGCCATTATGTCTAGCGTTTGTGGACTACGAAAAAGCCTTCGATTCAATCGAGACCTGGGCGGTATTGCAGTCCCTCCAGCGGTGCCACATTGACTATAGGTACATCGAAGTGTTGAAGTGTTTGTACAGCAACGCCACCATGTCGATCCGACTACAGGAAGAGAGCACGAAACCAATCCCATTGCAGCGAGGTGTGAGACAGGGAGACGTTATTTCTCCGAAACTGTTCTCAAACGCATTGGAGGACGTTTTCAAGCTCTTGGACTGGTACGGATTCGGCATCAACATCAATGGCGAATACATCACTCACCTTCGTTTTGCCGACGATATAGTTATTATGGCAGAGTCGCTGGAGGACCTCAATACGATGCTCAGCGACCTCAGTAGCGTTTCCCAACAGGTGGGTCTTAAAATGAACATGGACAAGACGAAGATCATGTCTAATGTCCATGTTGCACCCGTACCGGTAGTTGTTGGGAACGATACACTCGAAGTTGTTGACCACTACGTATACCTAGGACAAACTGTCCAGTTAGGTCGGTCCAACTTTGACAAAGAGGTCGCCCGAAGAATCCAACTCGGATGGGCAGCGTTCGGGAAACTACGCGATATCTTCTCGTCCAAAATACCGCAGTGCCTGAAGACGAAGGTTTTTAACCAGTGTGTGTTGCCAGTGATGACATATGGTACTGAGACGTGGTCTCTAACGGCTGGCCTTTTAGAAAAGTTCAGAGTCACACAACGAGCCATGGAGAGAGCTATGCTCGGAGTTTCTTTGCGCGACAGAATCCGAAATGTGGAGATTCGCCGAAGAACTAAGGTCACCGACATAGCTCTCAGAATCTGCAAGTTGAAGTGGCAATGGGCAGGCCACATCGCTCGAAGAACCGATAACCGTTGGGGAAGAAAGGTTCTCGAGTGGCGACCACGAACCGGAAGACGCAGCGTTGGCAGGCCTCCCACTAGGTGGACAGACGACATTGTGCGCGTCGCAGGTAACCGGTGGATGCAAATAGCCAATTGTCGTTCATTGTGGCGTTCTAAGGGGGAGGCCTATGTTCAGCAGTGGACGTCTTCCGGCTGATGATGATGATGATGATTCACTTCTGCACTAGGTTCTCTTCTCTTCTGTTTTTTAACCAACTTCAAAAAAGGAGGAGGTTCTCAATTCGTCTGTATATATATATATATATATATATATATTTTTATGTATGTTCGCGCATAACTCTGGCAATTATGAACCGATTTGAAAAAATCTTTCTTCCATCCATTCTTTAATCCGTTAATTGGGTCCCATAAAAAAAATGATTGCTTAGTAATAAGTAGTTCCTGAAAAAACAAGAATGGTGACTGCGCACTGAGAGTTGGAGGAAAGCCTATATAGATGACTTTATGGTGCTTTTTAAGGACAAAAATGGTCATAACTCTGGTAAAAATTTACCAATTTCAATGATTCTTTTTTTATTCGAAAGAAGAAACCACTGTAATGAACCTGTATGAATTTTATCACAACCGGATAACAACTTCCTGGAGGACCATGAATGATATGGAGGAATTTATCTGATAAAAACCATAAAACTGATGTTCTCCTTTACATTTCTCTGACAAATATGAACCGATTTCGAGGATTCTTTTTTTATTCGAGAGAGTAAACTACTATGATGATTCCATGCAAATTTCATTACGATCGGATAAATTGTTTCTGAGTTTCTGAAGAAACATGAATTATGTAAAAGTATGTAGACGATAATGTGAAATCATACTGATGTCATAACCTACCTAGATAATTTTACCGTCTTCGATGGTTCAATCTTTATGTATGAAAATATCACTAAAAATTATAAAATAAAATATTTAAAAAAAAAATTGAACCGACTTCAATAACACTAAAAAGCATAAAATAATTTAAATATTATTGAAGTTGGTGCCAAATATACACAGCAGGTACACTAACACCAACTTCTTTAATATTTAAATTATTTTATGCTTTTTAGTGTTATTGAAGTCGGTTCAATTTTTTTTTCAAATATTTTATGGTAATTGTGTGTGTCATACAAAATACTAAAGCATTTCACTCGTTTGTTTCAGTTGGAATTTGTACATCTGCATCCCTTTGATGCTGTTAACAATGCCAATTTATCGGACAAACAAACATATATCTAAAAAGCTGTGACAAGCCACATCTCGACCATGACATTAACCCATTCTTTAATAATATATAATGACTAGCCGCTATTATAAATGGAGACTGTTTATCAAACAAATGAATTAAGGAAAAACTACCCGGAGAGTGGCATCCTGACCAGAGTATGAATCTTATTTTGTATATTTTTTTAATAAATAATGTAATTTAAATTACATATGTATATTTTATTTTATTCTAAACCTGAATATGAAATATTAAAGAAAAATGGAATAGGAATATAAAAAGTAAAGCGGCTTAAAAGGCTAGCTTCCATTTTTTTTTAAAGATTAGGCGAAAAGTCCTGGCCCACGGCACGTGATATGAGCGTATAAATTAAAAAAAAAACAGACGTCATGTTCTATTACTGCAAATCCGTAATGTGATTTTTCCTCTAGGGCAGTTGACCGTCTGATGCGTAGCATCCCTAATACGTCTGTGACCATGAGTATCACTTGAACTGTACCGATGGTTTGTGCTCGCAAAAAAAAAACATTATGCCGAATTGTGTAATCAAATCGTGAAAATATTAACTAAGTAAAATCAATAAAGATCCTTAATTACTTAATTTTCCATTCATAAGTCTTAAGATTCTGTGAAGGATTATTATAAAAACTCGATTGTTTTTTACGACAATTTGTACATTGTCCGACTAGACTGGTGTTGCTAGGTAATAATGGGGGAATATATCTTAGTTATAAGTCTGGGGTAATTTTTCCAAAAATGAATTCAATGAAACGTAATACGTAGATAGTGACCAAAACATTAAATAAATCAATTATATAGGTAAGTACTTACTTAGAAGTATTATTAGGTTTATTAGGTCATGAGGCAAATAAGACGTTCACCTGATGATAAGGGACACGCCATTTTATTTTATTGTATTTTATTGTACTTTATTGTATTTTGTTGTATTTTATCGTATTTTATTGCATTTTATTGCGTTTTATTGTATTTTATTGTACTTTATCGTATTTTATTGTATTTTATTGTATTTTATCGTATTTTATTGTATTTTATCGTATTTAAACGTAGTTTATCGTATTTTATCGTAGTTCATTGTATTTCATTGTATTCCATTGTATTGTATTGCATTGCATTGCATTGCATTGCATTGTATTGTATTGTATTCTATGCTATTGTATTGTATTGTATTCTATTCTATTTTATTTGGACAACTAACAGCTATACATTATATTTTACAATAAACTATTTAAAAAACCGACTTCAAAGTAAATTATCTAATAAACTATTTAAAAAAAAATAAAAACCGACTTCAAAGTAAATTATCTAAAAAGCATAAAATAACGAAAATATTATTGAAGTTGGTGTTAGCGTACCTGCTGTGTATATTCTGCACCAACTTCAATAATATTTTCGTTATTTTATGCTTTTTAGATAATTTACTTTGAAGTCGGTTTTTTTTTTTTTAAATAGTTTATTTAACACTTTTTAGTGACTTATTTTACCAAGATAGGTATCAGCACTATCACGCAACTCGAACGTCTACATTACAGTAACTTACTGAAAACATAAAAAGTTTATATCTCTTAAACTACTGGACCGATTTTGATGAAACTTGTACTCTACCCTAAGTTGAAAAATACTCTAACTATTGCAAAAAGAATTTTCAAAATCGGACTTGTAGTTTCTGAGAAATCCGTGGACAAACCTACATACATACATACATACACTCATAAAATTTGGTAAACTTGTTTAGAAGCCCACATAGACTAACATATATTAATATTACGCATTTTTATCAATATTACATACATACGCATCGAATAGAGAACCTTCTTTTTGAAGCCGGTTAAAAAATATTTATAACTGGAGATCCCCAAACACGCGCACAACCACAGATGACGTGAGTGTACAACGAGGCCTGCACGCACACACGAATTATGAGGTTGCGAAACTACAAGACTAATAGATATCTAGACGTATATATAATCAAAGATTATAGGTACTTAAGGGATATACTTAACATATCTATGGTTAGTCACAAAAATTGTGACTCATGTAATTAAAATATTTTCTCATACATAGTCATCGATATATTTTATGTTACTTAACATATCAATGTATTTAAGTATATAGTTAAGGTATGATATCCTTTCCTTATTATTTACTTTTGTACGTACTGTACAAAAGTAAATATTTTTTTGCATAATTACTTACCTACTAATTACGCATGAAAGCATTTTACTTGATTTTCAAAGGCACAAATTGGGTTGATTTCGTTGTTTCACTCTTCGTGCGTTAATGACATAATTATCTATTGTATAAAATATCATTGAATTCATATTTTGAATCGTTATTTCTTTTAGCGATTTAGGAAGATATCCCTGACAGTATGTAATGAAAGCCCTGTAGTTCCACTGGGGGTATTAATTAGTGTATCAATATACAGGGTGTTTGGCGCATGGACCGCCACAATTTGTCTAGGGCTATGGATCATCATTATTATATCATTAGCTAGGTTCTACCCATACACCCTATGTCCCAAGTGTCACGGTTAGTAAACTCTTTTTTTTTAGATTTTTAAAAAAATACCCAATATCAGGAAAGATTTTGGGTATTTTTCAAAAAATCTAAATAAATAAATCATATTTAACTAACCGTGACATTTGGGAGATGTGAAAGATGTCGTGCATGCATACGAATCGGGGGCGTCAGTTTGAACAAGATTTATAACTTTAGTTTAATAAAAACATAATTACCAAAGTATTTTTATAATCCTGACTTTTCTAACTAGTATTTCGACTACATAACGAATTGTTTTCTAGACATGTAGCATACCGTTAGAGAGCCTTAAACTAATGAACTTTTTAAAATATAACTAAGTTCGAAATGGCTGTTAGTTTTTAACCGGCTTCAAAAAGAAGGTTCTCTATTCGACGCGTATGTATGTAATATTGATAAAAATGCGTAATATTAATATATGTTAGTCTATGTGGGCTTCTAAACCAATTTACCAAATTTTATGAGTATATGTATGTATGTATGTATGTATGTAGGTTTGTCCACCGATTTCTCAGAAACTACAAGTCCGATTTCGAAAATTCTTTTTGCAATAGTTAGAATATTGTTCAACTTAGGGTAGAGTACAAGTTTCATCAAAATCGGTCCAGTAGTTTAAGAGATATGAAATTTTTATGTTTTCAGTAAGTTACTGTAACTTTACGTTCGAGTTGCGTGATAGTGCTGATACCTATATTGGTAAAATAAGTCACTAAAAAGTGTTAAATAAACTATTTTATAAAAAATAAAAACCGACTTCAAAGTAAATTATCTAAAAAGCATAAAATAACGAAAATATATTGAAGTCGGTGTCAGCTGGTGATAGTGTTAGTTAACATGATTAGCTAGCACCGACTTCAATATTTCGTTATTTTATGCTTTTTAGATAATTTACTTTGAAGTCGGTTTTTATTTTTTATAAAATAGTTTTTTTTTATTATGAATTTAGAAGTTGTAGTGTTTCATACATTTGAACATTTTTCTAAACTTTGCAAGGGCGTAAGAATTTTTCTTGAGGCCAGTTGTATTAAGTAATGAATTATTTAGATAAAAAGACATTGGTACATACAACAAAATTTTGTGAAATTATTTTGTGCCATTAAGTACATCATCCACAACAAAAAAGTTATTTCGCATTAAAGGAAAGATTTTGGGTATTATTTAAAAAAACTGAAATAAAATCATATTTACCTAACCGTGACACTTGGGACATAGGGTGTATGGGTAGAACCTAGCTAATGACCCCCCAAATCCCTAGAAAAATTGTGTCGGTCCATGCGCCAAACACCCTGTATTATAATTATTATGTAGGTACTTAACTCATTTTGTACCAGCGGTACAAGATCGGATAATATTGCTTAATAAAGTCACCCACATTATAATTGGATTTGCTCGCTATTTTGCGTCTGTCCCCAAGGCTGGGTGGGCTTCATGTGCACCAAAGGGATTAAATAGGTACCTATTATACCTATATTTATTATTTGGCACTAACGAATGATCGCCGCCAAGCAGCAGTGTGTAAACATTGCTGTTCCGGTGTGAAGGGCACTGTAGCTGGTGATATTACCGGACTTAACATCTAATGTCTTAAGGGTCGGCGACGCGCTAGTGATTCTTCTGTTGTTGCTAGCGTCTATAGGCTGCGGTGACTGCTTACCATCAGGCGAGCCTCATGCCTGCTTGCCACATTGGTTGTATAAAAAAAATCGTGCGATCAACTCGCGTAAACGATTTTCAATTCGGACAGCGCCTTAGAGTCTGTTAAATCATTCTGTATCTAAATCTACACTTAATTAAAAGAGATATTAAATATTAACGGACACAGTACGGCCGATTGTCTTCTTATCAAGTCATCAACATGAATTTTAATAATGGTTTTAGGCTCTGTAGTGCAGCGGGAAACTGCTCGCATTGAAAACCGGAAGTCGGGGTTCAAAACCTGCGGGGACCAACTTGTGTACTTAATTGGTTAGGACAATGCAGGCCGATCACCTGATTGTCTGTATAGTAAGGTGCTCCATGCGTCGAATGGGCCTGTAACAAGTCGGTCCTCTCCCCGGTCGTGTCGGTCTTCCAATCGGATTGTGAGAGTAAAGGAAGAGAGAGTGCACTTGTGTCTACGCAAGCACTTGTGCCCTAGGACCCCGGCTCGCACCTTTGATTTCTTTAATTAATCATGTGCGAATCGTCTTTTGCGATTGTTACCAGCTTTCGGTGAAGGCAAACATCATGAGGAAACCTGCATTTCCTAGAAAACTTAACTAGCTTTCGAACGACGTGTGAAGTCCGCCAACCCGCACTTGGCCAGCGTGGTGGACTATGGCCTAAGCCCCTTTATCCTTAGGGAGGCCTGTGCCCAGCAGTCAGGCATAAACAAAAAATACCGGTCAAGTACGAGTCGGACTCGCCCACCGAGGGTTCCATATGATCTTTGGACGTATTAAAGTCATTTTACTATTCGTCTAACACCTCAGATAGCAAAAATAAACTATTTAAAAAAAAAAAATAACCGACTTCAAAGTAAATTATCTAAAAAGCATAAAATAATGAAAATATATTGAAGTCGGTGCTAGCACATCATGTTAACTAACACCAGCTGACACCGACTTCAATATATTTTCATTATTTTATGCTTTTTAGATAATTTATTTTGAAGTCGGTTTTTATTATTTTAAAAATAGTTTATTTAACACTTTTTAGTGACTTATTTTACCAAGGTAGGTATAACCACTATTACGCAACTCGAACGTCTACGTTACAGTAACTTGCTGAAAACATAAAAAGTTTATATCTCTTAAACTACTGGACCGATTTTGATGAAACTTGTACTTTACCCTAATTTGAAAAATACTCTTACTATTGCAAAAAGAATCTTCGAAATCGAACTCGTAGTTTCTGCGAAATCCGCGGACAAACCTACATACATACATACATACATACATACACATACATACACTCATAAAATTTGGTAAATTATTTAGAAGCCCACATAGACTAACATATATTAATATTACGCATTTTTATTAATATTACATACATACGCGTCGAATAGAGAACCTTCTTTTTAAAGCCGGTTAATAAAGCAAACCGCAAACTAATTTTGCAAATGAAGCTCTTTCATATGATACCACAGTCGATATAGTAGTCTCACTTTGAAATTTTAATGACCCATTTCGACCCCCATTATAAACAAAGTAAAAGAAAAACTATATTTATTTAATTTGCGTTGGGGTTGGGTAAGTAAGATCATAATCTATTCCAAGTTTCAAATCGATAGCATCAGTTGTTACCGAAATATATTATAGGTGTGACAGACAGACAAACGAAGTTAGACCATAAGGGTTCCTTTTTAACCGGCTTCAAAAAGAAGGCTCTATTCGACGCGCATGTATGTAATATTAATAAAAAATGCGTAATATTAATATATGTTAGTCTATGTGGGCTTCTAAACAAATTTACCAAATTTTATGTGTATGTATGTAGGTTTGTCCGCGGATTTCTCAGAAACTACAAGTCCGATTTCAAAAATTCTTTTTACAGTAGTTAGAGTATTTTTCAACGTAGGGCAGAGTATAAGTTTCATCAAAATCGGTTCAGTAGTTTAAGAGATATACGCTTTTTATGTTTTTACTAAGTTACTGTAACGTAGACGTTCGAACTGCGTGATAGTGCTGATACCCACTTTGCTAAAATAAAAGTCACTAAAAAGTTTTAAATAAACTATTTTTCAAAAAATAAAAACCGACTTCAAAGTAAATTATCTAAAAAGCATAAAATAACGAAAACATATTTAAATCGGTGTCAGCTCGTGCTAGTCTTAGTTAACATGATGTGCTAGCACCAACTTCAATATATTTTCGTTATTTTATGCTTTTTAGATAATTTACTTTGAAGACGGTTTTTATTTTTTGAAAAATAGTTTATTTACCTTTTAGGTATGGAACCCTAAAAACAAAAGATGGCTGATCTTGTGAAAGATTCGTGGCCGCTGTGGTCGTGACGGCCAGGAGGTCAACATGATATAATTTTATGTCATTGTAATTTGTTTAAGCATCGTGTTTAAGTATAAATACTTTATACTATTTTCAGATGCACTTGAGTAAGTTGTCCCTATTATTTTAAAAGGTTAACTTAACTTTTAGAAGGTTAAATTAATCACTATTAAAGCAAACCGAATCTAGAAACTATGTCAAGTTTGTTAGTCTTATCACATGTCGTAAGACGCGACGCTTCTTAGATCCGTGTACTTGGTGCTATATTATAATTATTAAAAAATAAAAACAAAGCTCAACTTACATGTATCCAATCTAGACGATTATTTAAAAAAAACACTAACAATTCCTTTTTAATAGCATATCACAGTAATTGTTCACAAAAACATCAATAAATAATATTTAGTTAATTAATATAAAACAAACTATTTTGAATATATGTGCGAGCGACTTATGCAGCACCTTTGGCTGTACTGGTCCCTACTGGTCACTGGTCCGGTTGGATTTTAGCGGTCACTTAGTGACGGACATATTGAGACTACGTCACGCCATAACGTCATCACTATCACGACGGGCGGCATACATTAGATTATTTTATCTCTTTATACCGAGTGCAAGTAGGAATCGCAATGTCAGATATTTTGCCATCACGCAGCAATGTGGCTGAGTTGCAGTGTGAAGGACAGGGGACATGGCCAAGCCTCCCCCTTAGAAGGGAGGGATTGCCATAATCCCCACACTTGGCAGACGTCTTGGGGATCGCAGTATAGGTAGTAGGCACTCCAATAGAGAGACGCTGCTGCCCGTCTTCTTGTTTTCCCTTAGACGTCTGTTACGAATACCCAACGGGAGGAGGTCGGTGGGTGCTATTCTTGTTATAATCATCATCATCATCATCATCACCAGCCAGAAGACGTCCACTGCTGAACAAAGGCCTCCCCCGTAGACCACCACAATGAACGACAATTTGCTATTTGCATCCACCGGTTCCCTGCGACGCGCACAATGTCGTCTGTCCACCTAGTGGGAGGCCTACCTATGCTGCGTCTTCCAGTTCGTGGTCGCCACTCGAGAACCTCTCTTCCCCAACGGTTATCGGTTCTCCGAGCGATGTGGCTTGCCCACTGCCCACTTCAACTAGCAGATTTTAAGAGCTATGTCGGTGACCTTGGTTATTCGGCGAAACTCCTCATTCCGGATTTTGTCGCGCAAAGAAACTCCGAGCATAGCTCTCTCCATAGCTCGTTGTGTGACTCTGAGATTATCCAAAAGGCCAACAGTTAGGGACCACATCTAGAAAGAAAAGAAAAAGAAAGAACATTTATTGTTACAGAAAAAAAAACAAGATACAACCAAAAAAAAACGAAAAAAAAGAGAACACATCATCTACAAGTTAACATTATAAAGAAAGTATTTAAGATGTAGGTACATTAGCTAGGTACACGTGTCTCACTACGCAAACTAGGCAAAGCCTTCATAATTGTAACCTGACAAATGACATCAAACACATATATACCTATTTAATGAAGCTTGTCATCAAGGGTTATACAAAAGACATATCAATATTTATATTCTCAAACTCCCGTTGAGATACAAACGCTAGATATAATGACCGATTATACTTCTCGGTCTTCTGTATAATTTGGCGTAGCGTATGTATGTGGTCTACGGTGCTAAAGCCTTTTCGGAACCCGGCTTGTTCGGGGGGCTGGAAGTCATCAAACCTGCGTTCGAGACGGTTCGTAATGACTCGCTAAAACAGCTTGTATACTCGTACATGGCTCAGGAGTGAGATAGGTCTATAATTTTTCAATAAAGTGTTGTCACCTTTTTTGAAGAAAAGAACCACCACACTCCTGTGCCATGCTTCTGGCGTAGTACCCTCGAGTAAGACGGAATTAAATAACTTCAGGAGGAGGAACGGAGGACTAAAAGTACCGGTTTTCCACCCGCTCTCAGAAGTTCTGATGTGATTCCGTCTTCACCCGGTACCTTGTTATTCTTGAGCTGTTTGAAAGCCATTCTAATCTCGTACAGGCTGATGTCTGGGATGTCCTCATTGTAGTGTCGGGTTAGTTTGGCTGTGGTGTCCTGAGCTGTTCTAGCAATGGGCTCCACTGTCCGTAAAATCTCTCGAGCTCTCTCAATATCTCCGGTTTCGATGAGATGACACTGCCGTCATCGATCTTCAGCTTTTCATTTGACTACGCCCTATAGACGAATTCTTTGCGAACACTTTAGAGCCTTGGTTCCGTTCAATTGCGTCCTTAATACATACTGTATTTATAGGAATGCAAGTCGTGTCGTATGGATTTCAAGATTTGTCTATTGAGTTCGGCATATTCCGACATATCAGCTGAAGATTGCAGTCTCATCTCAGTCCGGTTTTCCATTAGCTTAATGGTTGTATTGGAGAGCTTTTGAGGCTTTGTACGGCGTGGGGTTATAAAGAACCTGGACCGCACTGCGTGGACAGTTTGCACCAACCCATTGTTTATCTCGTTCGCAGTTTCACATTCGGCGAGACACTGGAAGCGATTATGCAGTTCGAGTTGAAAGTCTTCGGGGTTCTGGATTTGGGCGGATCCTGGACGGAGCGTGGACGTGGATCCAGGTACATATAGGTAATAATAAGAAGAGTGCTAAAAATTAAATTTTTATAGTTACCTACTCGTAACGTAATCTAATGATGTCTTCCGCTAATTGCCTCATACACAGCATAAAAATAAAACTGGTCAATGACTAGATTCTGGTTTTTCCACATATCAGTGATTTGTTGATTACTATAATTCTCTTGACCTAGGTTTTTTATGCAACTTGTTGATGAGGTGAACAGGTCGTTCGCCTGATGGTAAGCAACATCAGCCCATCCATCTTCACTTTAATACAATGTGTACCTACACACCGAACCTTTGCGGTTTTTTGGCCGACTGAACACTTTTTTTCGAGAGTACTTGTGTATAAAAGTAGCCACCGTGGCGCCGTCGCGGGTTCGAATCCCGCGGGAAGCAACAACTTCGTGTATTTGTTCCTTACTGGCTAGGACAATGCAGGCCGATCACCGGATTGTCTGTAAAGTATGTTCCATGCATCATGTGGGCATGAATAAGTCGGCCTTGCGCCTTACATCTCCCCCGGTCGTGTCGGTCTTCCGTCCCATCTAATTGTGAGAGACATAAAGGAGAGAGTGCACTTGTGTCTATGCAAGCGCTTGTTAATTAAAAAACCATATTTATTTTTATTATTATTTCATTTATTACAACACTAGCTGACCCACGCAGCTCCGCCTGCGCTATTTTTACGTTAACTAAACTTTTAATAACAGACATTAGCATCGAATAAATAACCTCCTTTTTTATAGTCGGTTAAAAACTGGGACCTACTTTTTACTTGCTCTCCGAAGCACGGACCCGTTTAGTTCAAATGGCGTTAAACGGTCACCCATCTATTTAATGACTTTACCTAATGTTGTTTAACCCGATCGATTCCAAAACCTTGATAACAACTCTCTATGAGTGTTCCCTTACTAATATTTATTATATTATAAAGAAAAATTTATGAAATCTGACCAAGCGTATAACCAAGTACCCATTTTGACTTTAATCCCCTCTCCCGAAAGAACCGTGCTAGATTACGGTATAAAAAGTATCCTATGTCCTACTTCGTAGTAAGACCTCAAATCATGCCAAGTTTCATTTGAATCCATTCAGTAGTTTCGGCGTGATGCTCAGCCGTGATACAGACAGACAAAAATTAAAAAAAATACATTTTCGGCCTCAGTATCGGTTATAGAATGCCCTCCAAAAATAATTTTCAAAATATCTTCAATGTACAGAATTGGACCTGTTACAGTTTTATTATAAGTATAGATAATTACGGAAAATTTATTCCCCATGCGCACTGCTGTGGTGGGGGGCAGGTGAGGTCACGTGACCTCGGCGAGCGGCGAACGTCCGCGACCATGATCATTGCGCTTATTGTGGATACATTCAAGTGAAGTTTATTAAAAATTTTTGGCCAATTTGGGTAAAACCAAAAAAGACGAATATTTATTTTTCGCAAATCTATTAGGTAGTTATGCAAATTTTACACAATACCAATAATCTGTATATTGAGGTGAAAATATACCCTCTCCTTTGCAGGAGAGCATGCGAGTTAATAACAGTTAATAACGCTAACCTGACCTCCTCTCGGGCAAGACAGAAGTAGCTCCACGCTGAATTAGAGAAGGCCAATTGCAGTACACACTTTGATTATAAGTATACTGACTGAATGTGGTTTTGCATTTTTTCCATATTTGTAGACCTAACTGTTAAGGATTATGTCAATTGTTTTTCCAATTCAGGGTTAATAACTAAAAGATTCATGATTAGAGCTCTCGAGCGCTCAGAATAGGTCCCAAGGTTGCCAACCGCGCGATGTGCTCTTGTTTACCTACTTTGCGCGAAGATCGGTGCCAGACTGGGTTATTTTATAGTGACCGTTGCACACGGGATTTCTTTTCGTACTTACCAATCATAAAAAATATTTCATAATTTTAAGTCCATCATTTAATGATTGATTTATGTTCTTTAAAAGGTATATATCAACCTCCGTAAATATGGCGAGAATGCAGAACCACATCCCGTATGGACGGTATGGAGCATACGATATTCGAACACAAGCCAGCGAAAACTCTACCGAAACATCGAAACGGTAGACTTGGTTGTTTAGTGTCGCTTGAACTGTACCGACGGATTGTGTTCGCAAAAAAAATCATTATGTCGATTATGTCGAATTGCGAAATCAAATCGTGGAAAAATTATCTAAGTAAAACAAATAAGGATACTAACTAAATTTTCCATCGATTAGTCTTAAGATTCTGTGAAGAATTATTATAAAAACTAGATTGCTTTTTACAATAGTTTGTGTACATTGTCCGACTAGACTGGTGTAGCTAGGTAATAATGGAGAATTTTAACATTAGTTTGGGGTGACTTTTCTTCTAGTAAAAATTAAATCAATTAAACATAAATACGGAGACAGCGAGCAACACATTAATTAAATAAATTAATATAATTTTAATATTTTTTTAACCGACTTCAAAAAGGAGGTTCTGTATTCGACGCGTATGTATGTAATATTAATAAAAATGCGTAATATTCATATATGTTAGTCTATGTGGGCTTCTAAACGAATTTACCAAATTTCATGAGTGTATGTATGTATGTAGGTTTGTCCACGGATTTCTCAGAAACTACAAGTCCGATTTTGAAAATTCTTTTTGCAATAGTTAGAGTATCTTTCAACTTAGGGTAGAGTACAAATTTCATCAAAATCGGTCCAATAGTTTAAGAGATATAAACTTTTTATGTTTTCAGTAAGTTACTGTAACGTAGACGTTCGAGTTGCGTGATAGTGCTGATACCTATCTTGGTAAAATAAGTCACTAAAAAGTGTTAAATAAACTATTTAAAAAAAACCGACTTCAAAGTAAATTATTTAAAAAGCATAAAATAACGAAAATATTATTGAAGTTGGTGCAGAATATACACAGCAGGTACGCTAACACCAACTTCAATAATATTTTCGTTATTTTATGCTTTTTAGATAATTTACTTTGAAGTCGGTTTTTATTTTTTTTTAAATAGTTTATTTTAGATAAATTAACTGCTTTTATACAGGACGTGGTTCTGCATTATTGCCTTTGTTGATATACGAGTATACTTTTTATAGAACATAAATCAATCATTAAATGATAGACGTAAAATTATGAATTATTTTTTATGTTTGGTACGAAAAGAAATCTCGTGTGCAACCGTCACTATAAAATAACCCCGTCTGGCACCGCTCTTCGCGCAAAGTAGATAAACAAGAGAACGCGCGGTTTGCCAACCTTGGGACCGATTCTGAGCCCTCGAGAGCTCTTATTCTGGTTGAACGTTAATCGTGAATCATTAATTATCTTTTAGTTATTAACCACTGAATTATTAAAATATTTTAAATCAATTAACATAATCCTTAACTGTTAGGTCTACAAATATGGCTAAAATGCAAAACCACATTCTGTATAATTATGTGACAGGAAGACATGTTTTTGCATTTATGTTTTTCGTGCCTATCTTACTTATTGCACCTATCTTACCGGTTTGGCTAAGTCACGTCTACTGAAGATGCAGGAAGATGCTATCCTCACGTTTGGTAGACGTCTTGGAAATCACAGTATACATCTAGTTGATATCACACAAAATGGTTCCCTTAGTCGCCTCCTACGACATCCAACGGGAAGAGATAGAAGAGCTATCCTTACCCGGTCACCCCACGGGGAATCCCCACCTGAATGTATAACCAACAGGAATCGACAAACGCTCTAACCACTTAATCTATA
This sequence comes from Furcula furcula, assembly GCA_911728495.1. Classification (NCBI taxonomy): domain Eukaryota; kingdom Metazoa; phylum Arthropoda; class Insecta; order Lepidoptera; family Notodontidae; genus Furcula; species Furcula furcula. The sequence continues at coordinate 53,462,006 of OU452242.1, forward strand.
CTATAATAAAACTCAAAGAGCACTTTTTCTGTACATTGAATATTTTTCCAAAATTTCTATGTGGGGGGTACTATACTATCGACATAGAGGCCAAAACAATTTTTTTTGGAATTATTGTCTGTGTCTGTCTGTCTGTCGTTCTGTTCGTCCAGGTATCATTTGAAAACCCGTGGATGGATTTTGATAGGACTTTCACTGATGTGTTGTGTAGAAGTCAAGGTATAAATTGGTATATAAAACATCACGCTATGTTTCATAGGGGCTAAGCAGTGAAACATTACTTGCACATATTATCACGTAATTTCCTTTGTATGTGAATAAGGTAATTATAGATTGATCAGCTAATCATTAAGACATGTATTATTACGCTAGGGAGGAGTGAGAAAAGGGGAGCAAAATGTAATAAAAGCGCGGGCGGAGCTGCGCGGGTTAGCTAGTTTTAAATAAAAACACTACACACCTAAATGTAAAAAATATATATTATTAATACTTAAAAAATATTTTTTATAGTGCCCACGTACATACACGAGCATTTGATATGCCTACTTACGTAATTAAGGAATTATTACATTTTCAGTTTTATAGTGAAACTCTATATATAGAGAGAGTTAGATATTAGAAGGACTAGTTAGACTAGTAGGTACAAGTAGTATTAAAGATAAAGATATATTTATTTGTTAAAATATAGTTTAGATATTAGATATGTCTATGCATACATGCTTTATTTTCACAACCTAACGGTAACTATAAAAAACGAGTAAGTATATTTATTAGTGAAAATATCCTAAATATATGATTTTAACTATTTCTTTACGCAAAAAAAATACATAACTTGTACCTATGTCATACCTACTGGGGATAAAACGGACGCGTTTCGAATAAAGTAGGTACCTAACTAAAGTATGGCTTCCATCCATCGATATACTATAGTATATCGATACTTCCATCAATTAATTGATGATTTAGCCAGTGTGAAGTAGTTTAGTAGCAATTGCAAAATAAATGAGAATATCAAGTAATAATGAGAAAATGAAATTTGGAAATTTTGCGTTCGCGGTCGCTACCACCAAAATGGCGGCCGCAAACCAAATCCAAAAGTAACTTGGTCAGTTACGTTTTAGATATTTTTCAGTCACGTCACACATCAAAGTTGCTAATCATGCAAAAATATACTATAAACACTTGTTGGAAAAATCATCGACTATAATCGATGGAGGCCATTTTTTTTTCTTCTTAAAACGTGAAGTGAAGAACATAGACATTTTGGACGAAGAATTTAATGACGAATTGGCTTAGGCCTGAAAATGTATATAAAAAATGAATACAAAATATGAAGACCTGGGTTAGGCCTAGCGGTCATGTACTATTCATGTCAGACATTTGTCGGTCATGTGTTATTCATGTCAGATATTTCTCGGTCATGTGTTATTCATGTCAGAAATTTGTCAATCATGCCAAATATCGCTCAGTCCCGGTCACATCAGTAAAATAAAAATTACGGTAACTATATACTAAAATGGTCTTTCAATAATCAAGCGGAATATCTATAAGACGTTCCTTCCAAGCCCCATTCCGCCAACTTGTCGTCGATCCAGGACCTAAACGCCGGTACATTTGCGTAGACGGCAGGCACATCTTTATTCCCACAGCCCATGCCCCAGGCGACTAGACCAGTTAGTTTGTATCTATTGTTGCCTATCGGGCAAGCAAGGGGGGCGCCACCGTCGCCCTAGAAAAAAAAACATTTTATTATAAGGTACTTTTTATTGAATAGTCAAAAAATTACACGGGAAAATTACCCGTTTTGGAATTTCCGTAAAATAAATACAAATAAGTACAAATAAAATATATTAATTACATGATTCACTATTTTTGGCGCGCATTAGTATATACAGAATGTAAAAAACTATTTTATAAAAAATAGCAACCGACTTCAAAGTAAATTATCCAATAAACTATTTAAAAAAAAAAACCGGCTTCAAAGTAAATTATCTAAAAATCATAAAATAACGAAAATATATTGAAGTCGGTGCTAGCACATCATGTTAACTAACACTAGCACCAGCTGACACCGACTTCAATATATTTTCGTTATTTTATGCTTTATAGATAATTTACTTTGAAGTCGGTTGTTATTTTTTATAAAATAGTTTATTTAACACTTTTTAGTGACTTACTTTACCAAAATAGGTATCAGCACTATCACGCAACTCGAACGTCTACGTTACAGTAACTTACTGAAAACATAAAAAGTCTATATCTCTGAAACTACTGGAACGATTTTTTTTTTAATAAAGCTTTTACTCTTTCCTAAGTTGAAAAATACTATATCCATTGCAAAAAGAATTTTTGAAATCGGTCAAGTAGTTTCTGAGAAATCCGCGGACAAACCTACATACATACATACATATATACATACATACATACACACATACATACATACAAATGAACTCATTTGTTCATTTTTGTATGTATCTCATTTTTTTTTTCCTACGTTGTTCCAGAAAAACGAATCTTATCTTGTATTTCTGGTACAAATTAGAAAAAAAAAGTTGTGATAATTAACTAATGAGTTATATACATGTGCTTTGTATTGATACACTGAATAAGACCCTCGCGGATTGGACACGTGTTTTTTAACCGGCTTCAAAAAGAAGGTTCTCTATTCGACGCGTATGTATGTAATATTGATAAAAATGCGTAATATTAATATATGTTAGTCTATGTGGGCTTCTTAACAAATTTACCAAATTTTATGAGTGTATGTATGTATGTATGTATGTAGGTTTGTCTACGGATTTCTCAGAAACGACAAGTCCAATTTCAAAAATTCTTTTTGCAATAGTTAGAGTATTTTCAACTTAGGGTAGAGTACAAGTTTCATCAAAATAGGTCCAGTAGTTTAAGAGATATAAACTTTTTATGTTTTCAGTAAGTTACTGTAACGTAGGCGTTCGAGTTGCGTGATAGTGCTGGTACCTATCATGGTAAAATAAGTCACTAAAAAGTGTTAAATAAACTATTTAAAAAAAAATAAAAACCGACTTCAAAGTAAATTATTTAAAAAGCATAAAATAACGAAAATATATTGAAGTCGGTGTCAGATGGTGATAGTGTTAGTTAACGTGATTAGCTAGCACCGACTTCAATATCTTTTCGTTATTTTATGCTTTTTAGATAATTTACTTTGAAGTCGGTTTTTATTTTTTTAAAAATAGTTTATTAGATAATTTACTTTGAAGTCGTTTTTTTTTTAAATAGTTTATTACATTCTATATAACATATCTATGGTTTATAATATCATTGCATCCTGTAGTTACAGTACTTTATACAAGATTCCATCCTGTATAAAGCGCAAGTATTTGGGTACCCGTGGGGTCTTCGGGTAAGAATAGCACCCTCCCATCTCCTCCCGTGGGCTGTTCGTAAGAGGCGACTAAGGGAATACAAGAAGACGGGCAGCAGCGTCTATTGATTAGATTACCTACCACCTATAGCCATCTGCCAAGCGTGGGGATTATGGCCACCCCCCCCCCCCCTTCTGAGAGGGAGGTCTTTGTTCAGCAGTGGACGTTTCGGCTGCTGATGATGATGAAAGCGCAAGTAGGATCTGTGTGGAGTACAGTAGTCAAATATGATCAGGCCCGGTCGCAGCCAACGATTTTAGAGGGGGGTCATATTTGACGGTCCGGTTGGTCTTGTACCTTGACACCCTAGCCGCTACCGAATTTTGCCATGTACGAATATGGATTTGATCACGCTCCTACGATTATATACTATTTTTGGATTTGAGAATTAATTATATTTTTACGGGGTATTTTGTAACACGTTGTAGATATATGTATCACCCGCTGTGATTGAGTAAAGGTTCTGTACCTGACACGTATCTCTCCCGGGCTCTCCGCCAGCGCACATGAAGCTGGAATCCAGCTCGAAGTATCTCCCAAGCCGCGTGTTCTTCAGCAGCGCGTTGCAGTGCTCATGCTCCACCATATCTATCTCTACCTTCTTCAGGATCACAGCATACCGACCTTCCAGACCTGAACGAGCAGTTCAGTTATATCAGAGGCCTTACCACATCGATTTTAAACTAGATTAGCTGTTACGGTCCGAAAAGTGGCACACGGAAATTACGCCCTTGTCGCTATTTCTTTACAAGCCACAGGCTGACAAAATTATTTTTTCCGATAGGAGTGTCGCTACTGTCTATAGGAAACTGTCATTTTCATTATCATAACAAAACCGATAGTTCACGTTTCCGCCACCAGCACAGATAAGTCCACGACCACCGTGACTACATTTAGACGTTATTTTGTTACGTTTATATATTATATCGATGCCTTAATCATGAACTCTTCATAAAGCAGGTTAGTTTAACACGAAAAGTGACTGCCCTACTCTAAGACTTCACGGTTAGGCCACAAAATATAGAGAGTAGTTAGGCCCCAGTTCTCTATAAAGCCATGCGGAAAAATCATGGCTGCTGGTCTAGTGGTTTGACATCCTGGTCGCATTGTCCAGAGTAGGGACACGGTATCGAATGGAAAGTATTGATACTATACTCATTGAGCACGGGCGTAGCTACCGCCGTATCAGCCGTGTCAATTATACGGGGCCCCGAACCTGTGCAAGCAACAATTCGTAAAATCCATGTTCTCACATAATCTCTTAGGCCATACCATCATTTTGGCCCCCCAACAAATTTTGATACGGGGCCCATCTAAGGCAAGCTACGCCACTGTCATTGAGTCTAGTACTACTCGTATTAGACATGTAAATTATTATCATTGCTTGGTTTGATGTACGGTAGCTCAGATACTCTGTAGTTAATAGTTGTTAAGTATGTTTAGTTGTGAACACATATTTGTACATTGTATTCTGGATAAAACTATTTTTGAAGTGAAAACTTCTTTAGTGGCGCTGTGCACTTTTTGTGATGGGGAAAAAATGTTAAATTCGCGTCAAGACACGTGACCTAAAATTCGTAAGATCTGATCAAAAATTCGTAAGACTTAAGCATCTCAGCAGAAGTGAGTACACCGCCATCTATGAATCTATATTGAAACTACTTCGTAACTGGCTTCTATACTTAGTTAAAACTTCTTTAGCGGCGCTGTGCACTTTTTTGTGAAGGGGAAAAAATGTTAAATTCGCGTCAGGACACTGGACCTAAAATTCATAAGACCTGATCGAAAATTCGTAAGACTTAAGCATCTCAGCAGCAGTGAGTACACCGCCATCTATGAATCTATATTGAAACTACTTCGTAACTGGCTTCTATACTTAGTTAAAACTTCTTTAGCGGCGCTGTGCACTTTTTGTGAAGGGGAAAAAATGTTAAATTCGCGTCAGGACACTGGACCTAAAATTCGTAAGATCTGATCAAAAATTCGTAAGACTTAAGCATCTCAGCAGAAGTGAGTACACCGCCATCTATGAATCTATATTGAAACTACTTCGTAACTGGCTTCTATACTAAGTTAAAACTTCTTTAGCGGCGCTGTGCACTTTTTTGTGATGGGGAAAAAATGTTAAATTCGCGTCAGGACACGTGACCTAAAATTCATAAGACCTGATCGAAAATTCGTAAGACTTAAGCATCTCAGCAGAAGATAGTACACTGCCATCTATGTTCATTTAACCATGTGTAATACTTCAGGTAATCAGGATGGTCACAATAATCAACACATAAGCATTTGACGGTCAATTATATTTTATAAACAATCGTGCAGAGTTTCCACTTACAACTGTTCTCAACGACGGTGACAGAATGAATAACTCGAACGTTGTGACACCGGTATATATAGGCAAACAGATAAGCTAATCAAGAGTCATACATATACAAAAACTATTACATATTTAACATTAATTAATACTATTTAGATTGGAGATTTAATTAGGAGAATTATCAATCAATAATACATATAAACCACAACTAATGTAAATATTACTCATAATCAGTATTTTGTTACGCCGGAAGCTGTCAAGCGCACGGCGACATAATTATATTTCATTTAGTAGGTAGTTACAAATAAGTATTTAAACACAAATCAAAATAATGTCATGCTATAGAACAAATTAAATCACAAATATAATCAATATATAATTATCTAGGTGCACAAAGTTGAGCAGGGACCGGAAGACTGTAACACTCGGCCATCCTGCTTTGCCGTGCCCCACGGCGATCAGTATTACCACTTTCAGCCTAGTTTGTCCCTGATATACAGCATCTGAAAAAAAAAAATACAAAAGCAGAACATCTATCCATGTAGTCGTAACTAATAGGTATTAAGCTTGTAGGCTGCTGCTGCTGCTACTGCTCTATTAATAAACCATAAATTATGTCCCGATCTCAGTTTCTATCATTGCATTCATGAATGACAACATCTATATTCATAATGTATCCTATATCTATCACCTTTCACAAAGTTTTTATTTATCACACAGCATTTATTTATTCCATATCGCAAAGCTTTAATGAACCCCATGTCACATAGCATTTATATATCCCTTATCACCCACTTTTTTTCATATCACACTTCCATATCACACAGATTTTTATCACATTGCATTTAATTAACCCCTTATCACTCAGCTTTTTATTTAACCCATATCTCACAGAATTAAAGATATATATACCTATAAATTTATCCATGTATTTATTTATATAAATATAGGTATATTACATAATTTATTTTATATTTAATTATAATTTATTTATATATTTAATTTATTTATTTATTACATAATTTACTTTGTATTTTTGTATGTAGTAATTTGTTGTACACTTGTTTGTATCCCCAACAGTATTTAAATTTTTCTCCAAATTCTCCATCACTCAAAGGTTAGCTGTCAGAAAACTCAATGTTTGGGTTAAGTACGCCTTTGTACATTAATTTTCTTTATTTTATAATAATGTGTAATATTATTGTGTGCAATAAAGAATAAGAATAGATCCAATTTAATCCATATCACATAGACCATATCTAACCCATATCACACAGATCCAACATATTCCATATAACACGGACTTTGACTAACCCATATCACATAGATCCAATTTAATCCATATCACACAGATTTTATTTAACCCATATAACACAGATCCAATCTAATCCATATCACACAGATTTTATTTAAACCATATAACACAGATCCAATCTAATACATATCACACAGATTTTATTTAAACCATATAACACAGATCCAATCTAATCCATATCACACAGATTTTATTTAAACCATATAACACAGATCCAATCTAATCCATATCACAGATTTTATGTAACCCGTATAACACAGATCCAATCTAATCTATATCACACAGATTTTATTTAACCCATATAACACAGATCCAATCTAATCCATATCACACAGATTTTATTTAAACCATATAACACAGATCCAATCTAATACATATCACACAGATTTTATTTAAACCATATAACACAGATCCAATCTAATCCATATCACACAGATTTTATTTAAACCATATAACACAGATCCAATCTAATCCATATCACACAGATCTTATTTAATCCATATAACACAGATCCAATCTAATCCATATCACACAGCTTTTATGTACATATTGGATGGTGAAATTCAGTTTACATTGATTTGTTGGGATTATTAATTACATCAGTAATCATTGATAATCACTTTCGTGAGTTACCAATAATGAGTATCACTCTTACATATCCCCAAAACTGGCACGCGACGCGTAATAATATTGAAAGTCTGGCGCGCGATGCAACTTCCTGTCAAACTAAACTTATGATTATGTTAGATACATTAACTTAACTTTCTAACAAGTCTAATTTCTCAACCCTATCTATTTCTATTTATCGGAGGATACTATGTTCTCATTAGGTATGGGTGAAGTATATGGTGTAAGGACTTCACCACGTACTATTGGAATAAATTTTCGATATCTTTTCATGCCCTTGATATAACTTATAACATATCTATTGAGTGGTCGGCTTTACATCCTTTATAGGTACAATCAGTTATTTTTTTCTAGTAACATACGCATTTTACGTTGTCCTACAGAGTAGTTAACGCACTTCCTATATACGTGAATTGATGCCCGAATAATGGCTGAAAAGGAGGGAACCTAGCGATCGCAAAATCAGTATTATAAATTAGCGAGATCATGGTAAGATTTGTATACATGCAGATGTTTTAAATGTTATAAAGTTACGACATTATTACAGTTTACGAACAGCTTTAGAAAATACTTTCACACGGCCACAGTCTATAGTCTATTAGTAGATCAAAGTCTTAAATTGAAAGCCATCAGCGAGCTATGCGGGGAATAATAACTAAGGTGGTCTCTAATGCGGCGCAGTCCAACTCTGCATCCACGGGGATGCCAATGAAATATATCCGATAACGTTTTAGTGACCAACTGCTAATGTATCTAGCTCGTAGCTATGATAAAAATTGTTTCTCTCTAGTCAATTACTAAATATGCAATCTGTTATATAACTCCAACAGATTGGTTTTGCAACAGTACTCCTCTCCACCTAATCCAAGCGTACTTGCTCAGTATGGAATATAGATTCTTGGACAGGACCCCGTCTATTCTACGTCCTTCTTGGTCTACTGCGTGGGACCTAGAGACATCAGCAAATCCGCGAGTAAACCTAATATACAACATTAATCCTAATTGACGCATCCCAAACAAATTAGTAAGTTTTTTTTTATATTCAGCTATGCAACGAATTTGAGTCTATCCCGGCCGCAGTGTTCCCGCGGAAATCTTGTGTTCTAAATAATTAACGCTTGTCTAAGGACATGAGGCATATTCCTATGATGGATATTGCTATTTAGCAGTACGTGCATTGTGCGCTCTGTAGTCTAATTATATACTCTAGAATAAACCCCTTTTCCCACTACAACTCCTAGACTCGCATAGAAAGACAGATTCCCTCATAACGTATTGCATCACTGATGCGTACAGTGCGTGGGAGTAGCAACACCATGCTGAATGTTATTAGTACCTAGTAAGCCAGATTGTCCAATTATGGGGCACTGGGTACATTCACATGAGCTGAGCTGAGCACACCCGGTGTGTCAAACAGCGCGGGCAGGTACTTAAACTAAAATTATGCATTAAGTAATTAAATTCTGTATATAACTCATTATGGACCTTGTCGGTGTCTGTATTTTACTGTATTTTACTGTATTTTACTGTATTTAGCTGTATTTAACTTTAAACTGTATTTAACTTTAAACTGTATTTAACTTTAAACTGTATTTAACTTTAAACTGTATTTAACTTTAAACTGTATTTAACTTTAAACTGTATTTAACTTTAAACTGTATTTAACTTTAAACTGTATTTAACTTTAAACTGTATTTAACTTTAAACTGTATTTAACTTTAAACTGTATTTAACTTTAAACTGTATTTAACTTTAAACTGTATTTAACTTTAAACTGTATTTAACTTTAAACTGTATTTAACTTTAAACTGTATTTAACTTTAAACTGTATTTAACTTTAAACTGTATTTAACTTTAAACTGTATTTAACTTTAAACTGTATTTAACTTTAAACTGTATTTAACTTTAAACTGTATTTAACTTTAAACTGTATTTAACTTTAAACTGTATTTAACTTTAAACTGTATTTAACTTTAAACTGTATTTAACTTTAAACTGTATTTAACTTTAAACTGTATTTAACTTTAAACTGTATTTAACTTTAAACTGTATTTAACTTTAAACTGTATTTAACTTTAAACTGTATTTAACTTTAACCTGTAATAATACCAGCCCTTGTTTATGTCCCACTGCTGGGCACGGGCCTCCCCTCAAGATGAGGGGGCTTAGGCCATAGTCCACCACGCTGGCCAAGTGCGGGTTGGCGGACTTCACACGTCATTCGAGAGCTAGTTAGGCTTTCTCAGACATGCAGGTTTCATCACGATGTTTTCCTTCACCGAAAGCTAGTAACAATCGCACAAAGACGATTCGCACATGATTCATTGAAGAAATCAGAGGTGCGAGCCGGGGTTCGAACCTGCGCACCTTGTTTCCAAGGCAAGCGCTCGCCCACTGAGCTGTTACAGCTTTACTTAACTTTAACCTGTATTTAACTTTAAACTGTATTTAACTTTAAACTGTATTTAACTTTAAACTTTATTTAACTTTAAACTTTATTTAACTGTATTTTATTGTCGTAAGATTGTTATATTTCAATAATTCTCATCAGTACCTATTTCCCCGCTTGCTAAGAGTATATTATGCTTGCTACTCTGTGATAATTATTATCTCAGAGGATAACTAGAAAAATTGTCTGCGCATGCAACAAGGTGCTAACCATTACTATTACTATTTGCTATATTCCTGTAAAAGTCCATATAAACATTTTAAGTTATAATTAAAACGCTACTGACCTTTTGTGCCGATGTGAAGAGCCAGCCGCAGCGCCTCGTAGCACGGCATCTTGCAGCCCCGTACTACATGGCCCTCTCCTAATCGCGTAGCATTTCCGATCTCTTGTGGATCCTTGAAGACTAATCGGTGAGCTGTCGAACAGTTTCGCCACAATCATACATGTCGTCCCACTGGTTAATTTAATTTTTTGTCGTTGCTTGATTCTTCATCCGGTAGTATAATGGAATAATCTCATCATCGTTTTGAAGTCCGCGGCGCCTTTTTCGTTGAACATGCCTTATCGATCTCCTCGTAGTCAGGTGAACAAGAAAAAAAATCTTAGTTTTCTTCGTAATCTCTTGAAATTGTTGTGTAGTTTCCATAAATCTTTGTACCAATTCCATCAACATGTGGGCCTGAATATATCCCACTTCTGAAGTGTAATACTTCAGGTAATCAGGATGGTCACAATAATCAACACATAAGCATTTGACGGTCAATTATATTTTATAAACAATCGTGCAGAGTTTCCACTTACAACTGTTCTCAACGACGGTGACAGAATGAATAACTCGAACGTTGTGACACCGGTATATATAGGCAAACAGATAAGCTAATCAAGAATCATACATATACAAAAACTATTACATATTTAACATTAATTAATACTATTTAGATTGGAGATTTAATTAGGAGAATTATCAATCAATAATACATATAAACCACAACTAATGTAAATATTACTCATAATCAGTATTTTGTTACGCCGGAAGCTGTCAAGCGCACGGCGACATAATTATATTTCATTTAGTAGGTAGTTACAAATAAGTATTTAAACACAAATCAAAATAATGTCATGCTATAGAACAAATTAAATCACAAATATAATCAATATATAATTATCTAGGTGCACAAAGTTGAGCAGGGACCGGAAGACTGTAACACATGCCATTTTTAATGTAAAATAATTGTAATAGTTCTGAAGTGTTAAATTTTTAATCTATACTAATATTATAAAGAGGAAAACTTTGTTTGTTTGGTTGTAATGAATAGGCTCAAAAACTACTGGACCGTTTTTAAAAATTCTTTCACCATTCGAAAGCTATATTATCCACGAGTAACATAGGCTAAATTTTATTTTGGAATAAAATAGGGTTCCATTAGATATTTGGGTTTTTTCGGACACAAGGTGTAAAAAATCAACCAGAAAAGTTACTTATTTTGCGTACGCTGCCGAAACTATAAAAGATAGAACCATAAAATGTTCTAATTAATAGTAGATCTTATAAATATCTACAAAAAAGTCCGCGGCACACAAGGGCACACTATGTCGAGTGAGGCCCAACAACCATTTTTTATTTAAAAATCTTGAATTTTGTTTGGACTACATTTAAACGCATTTATTTTACTCATTAATCCTTATCAAAATTATTTCATCATTAAGTACAGTTTATGTAGATAATATTTGGTCTTTGAATGATTAAAATTGGACATTTGGTTTTGAAGTTATGGCGAAATTAAAATAATACTTATAAATTAAAAGATTTCTGCTGCACGGCCCGATGCGAAGTGAGCGTCACCAAGGCGGGGGTGCGCATGCGGGAGGGGAGTTTAAATCTATGAGTAAGGTACCCGCGCGGCTCAGACGCGAGGACGGTCGGCTCCCTACGCAGCGGTCGTGCGCGAAGTCTAATAATTTGCCTTGCTGAACAAAATCAGAGAAACTCTCAGGTACGCGCACGAGAGTCGAGTGTCGAACGTTCGCAACGCCTTGCACAACAAAATCTGAGAACCTCTGTGAGTTACGTGCACGAGAGTTGGGTGAACCGATATGTATGAAATTGAAATTTTGCGGGTAGGTCTGAGAATAGGTTATAAAGTATATTTTATGCCGCTGATACCATGATTGACGAGGATATATATAACGAGAGGAGGGTGCAAGACAGGGAGAGGGGAGGGTGATGGAGTGAGTGATCGGAGGAGTTAGGAGGAGCAAGTTGGGAGAAGAGAGAGGAGGGAGAGGGTTCAGAGAGGACAACGGGGAGAGAAAGAGGGGAAGTGTGACGGGGACCGAAGCGGGAGGGGAGAGAAATAGCATAGAATTAGGTTTTTATTATAAGTGAGAGAGATAAATCAAGGGAGTAGGGAGAAAAGGGAAGCAAAATGTAATTAGGGCGCGGGCGGAGCTGCGCGGGTCAGCTAGTATAATATAAATTGTCATGTTTGTGTACGATAGCGCAATAAATGAATATCGTATTTTACCACATAAATGATAGTACTTTTATACTGACAATTACAGCAATTCGTGCAAAATTATTCCCTAACCATTCCAAAATATCAAAAATGCACAATGTTATAATTCAAGTTTTCACTTCTGCGGGCACTCCCGGAGTGCAACCCGTTGTTTTTTTAATAAGTATAATGTGTATTGTGCTTCAAATAATAATAATAAAAAATCAGTTCGCCCCAAGTAAAATCAGAGGTTTTCACCTTTCTCGATTCTTCCCATACAACACAATTACCTAGTGCCTAGAAACATTTTAATCTTAGAGTATGAATCAGTACAAGTACTATAGAATGCTTAATTCAAGTAAGAACATGTAGCCACGAGTAAGAACTTTTAAGTATCGGGTACACGACAATAGATACTATACCACTACCATAATACGCGTTTTGTCGTTGAGTTGCGGAAACCAGCCCGTTATACCAATAACAAATACAGTAATTTTTTTTTTTACTCCTTATAAGCCAGTGCTTGACTGCAGTCCCACCTGATGGAAAGCGGCGACGCAATCTAGGATGGTAAAGCACACTGGCTTATTAAAAGCCTATTCACTAGTAATGTAGTTGTTTGAGGATCATTTTTACACTAAATTAAATTGTTTGGTGGTTGTTTGGGGTTGGCTCTGAAAATCAGTGCTGGAGTGGTAACAGCTATCGTTCTAGCTATATGCTGCGTAGCCAACCTAGTTTACTAAAGCAGCGGCATCGTGTTCCTTTAGGTACTACACCGTCAGCTGTATTTATCGACATTTGCGCTTGTCCAGAACAAACCCAACAATAATTATCACTTACATATCAATATAACTCTAATAACTTAAAATAGTTCAATTCATCTGTCTCTAAGAGGAAAATCTGCCTGCGCTTTGTTTAAGGGGACCATAGACAAACGCGTACTCTATTCTTAATATATAAACTGTATGATTTTAATGTTAACTTTATCACCTACTTACCAAAGACATCCTTCCCCCAGCCGTTGGCTACGCAGTTCTTATGGCTGTTAAAAACCTCGTCCTGCTCTGGCAAGCAAATGACGTTGATGTGTTCAGCTAGCTCCAGAGGCTGAGACAGATGCAACAAGGCCACATCGTTCTTAAGATCTTGTGGTTGGAAATCTGCGAGAAATAAAATATATAATTAATTTACGCGAATACTAGGTGACTAGATATCATCAGTGTGGTATATCGATGCAATAAAGCGAGTAGTATCACATACAACACGACAGAGGGCACTACCCCCGACCCTGAATCGCGCAAGCAAAATTTCTCAAACTTGGAAAATATAATAACATCCCAACATCAATTGTTGGGGGCTTCGGCCTAGGACGCGCATTATACCTCGCTCGGACGGAGTATCCTCCCTTTATTAAAGGGATTGAAACGGGTAAAAAGCTTTCCTACTTACTTCAGCAACGTGGTTAGACCACGTAAGATTGCAATCAATTAGAACTCCAAGATTTTTATCATATTTAGTGTAGGAAATAGGAATCCCCTTGACGAGTTACCCATTAGCATTATTATAACGAAAAAAAACGTACCTTTATGTATATAAACATTGTCCACATCTCTTTCTTGAAAATCATATATCTCTTTAACAGTCTGCGTGTCCCATTCGCCAGCTCTGATCTTCATAGTTCCGGGGGCGTACCTGGTCATAATAAATAAATAAATAACAAAATGTTATTGTGCTATAATCTTTAATACAACGCTCTACAACGCATCTATCGCTTTGTGTATGAAGCTATAGCCACAAGTCTTACTTGGCAGCTACATGTGCTCCCGTCATCACGACCTGAGGGTGGATGAGGACGCCCGCGCCCCCAAATGTTTTGTTCTGAGAATTCAGGATAGCAACCACCCATGGAAACTCGCCGAACTGCGCCTCTGAACCCTGGACAAGTAATGATTAAAATAGTAACTAAGGTGGAAAGTATCTGCAGCCAAATTCAAGGGCCGGTCAGGGGTTCTATAACAACCTTGAACTAAAATTCGCGTCTGTAATATACATAAACATGTATTATCCGTAAATAATTCAGTTTTTTACCTCCGCAATTACTGTAGATAAACACCAATGAAATTAATTTAAAAAAAGGAGGTAAGTTATCCGAAAATTGCGGAAAAAAGGTGAGCTAATTATCACAACTTGAATCAGTAGCACACCACCCACGGAAGCATTGAGATAATAGTGTCACTTCTTTTTGATTGTATGGAATAATCGCACCAAAACAATCGAAAATACTACGTATTATGTTAATTATTCAAATACACAAACAAATGACAATGGGCAAAGTGAAATCTTATCTATAGTAACTTCATTCCATGGAAACAAAGTTGTAGGTCATGGGGTTCGAGAGATTTTCGATAAAAACAAAATGCACCCTTTTCCTTTTTATTCTGTGTTTACGACCTTAAGTCACTATTGTTTATAGCTGGTCTCTACAGGTGCAAGCGAGATGTAGACTTCGTCCCACGTGCATCACACTTTCTTATCTACGTCCCCTCTCCATCCCACCTCACTTCCCTAAGAACTGAGAAGTCCCGCAGTTCAACTCATCTTCGCTTGTCGTTGTGTACTGTGCGTTTATCTGTTATTATCGTATTGATTTTTTACTTCTACTTCTTCTACTAGTTTTCGTATGGTGCTCGAGCAAACCACGTCACTAGTAGTGCAGTCGAATAAACTGAACGTGGTGTTAGGTGGCTACCTTAGTTAGGAAACGTTGAAGCTGTGCACCGAATGAATGCTCAGCATCACTTTTAAAAATATCGCACCTAGCTTTTTAACTCTTAGCGCAGGAGTCTTATCAGACTTTGTGCCATTACTCTTTGAATTCGATCACATATAATTATAAATGAAGCAGCAAGCTATACAACAGCACGTACCTACGGTCTGCTGCTAACTTGAACAATGTGATTCTAGACAAAATAATAGGTAACTTACTAAATAATAAAAAGTATTTCGAAAACATTTTTATTTTCGAAAAGCTCCCATATATTTTGGCCGAAACGCTATTAATAATTTGAATAACGACTTATTAGCTTCATATTTCCATAGAGGGCGTTAGTGTTGGTTAGGTAGACCAACTTTCATAGATTTTTGCCCATTTTCCTTTCTACCTTTCTAGAATAAATGTATTAGTGTGAATTGCAATAAGATTGTGTGAGTGGTGTGCTAGCTACTAGTATCTAATCTGTGGTGCTGTGCCATTAGCAATCGAGGTTAGCTAAGCTATTCATATGCTCACACAAGGCACAAAATTATGCACCTGCTATTTTATGCTACCCTAGTACTTCCGGTAACAATTTGTCTATTCTATTACTCAATACCACATCTCTAGAATATTTTGTATCTATATAAAAATCACATTTTTGAGATATCGTGAGTAATGTTGTGCCATACAAACAGTCCAACCAAGATACCAAGTAAAGTAAACGATTATAAAATGAACAAAAATAATGAAATATAATTTTAATATAATTTATCTCTGGTGGTACCACGGAGTTGTCCGTAATACCCCCAGTGGTACCACGGACAAAAATAACAACAAACGATTATGGCAATCTGACGGCTGATAATGATGACTTACTGATCCGGTGATGGTGACTCCTAATCCTTGCGGGTTCCTGTATCCGCAGCCCAGCAGTTTGTTGATGTCTGGTTTAGGTTTGGGGTTGGTTTCTGGGTCTTTGGGGTGGGTACAGCAAATTTCCACACTCTCTTGGCACTGACGGTCGTAGCCAGCACCAAATCTGGAAACCAAACACCACCGCACTCAGAAACGTCAGTTACAATCAGAGATCAGAATAGGTAGAGTATATTTTAGTAAACTTCGAGGAAGGACTCGTAATAAACTCTGTGTTTTCTTTTAAATATAATATAATTCGATAAATAATTAAAATAAAATATTTTTGAAAAAAAATTGAACCGAGTTCAATAACACTGAAAAGTATAAAATAATTTAAATATTATAGAAGTTGGTGTTAGCGTACCTGCTGTGTTTATTTGTCACCAACTTCAATAATATTTAAACTATTTTATACTTTTCAGTGTTATTGAAGACGGTTCAATTTTTTTCGAAAATATTTTATTTTAAACTTTTTAGTGATATTTTTCAATCGAAGATTGAACCATCGAAGACGGTAAAATGATCTAGGTAGATTATGTCACATTATTGTCTACATAGTTTTACATAATTCATGTTTCTTCAGAAACGATTTACCAGGTCGTAATGAAGTTTGCATGGAATCATCAATTCATCATAGTAGTTTACTCTCTCAAATAAAAAAAGAATCATCGAAATCGGTTCATATTTGTCAGAGTAATGTAATGGAGAACGTCAGTTTTATGGAATTTACCAGATAAATTCATTCACATAGTTCATAGTCCTCCAGGAAGTTCTTATCCGGTTGTGGTAAAATTCATACAGATTCATAACAGTGGTTCCTTCTTTCGAATAAATAAAAATCATCAAAATCGGTATATATTTGCCAGAGTTATGGCCATTTTTGTCATTAAAAACCGAAATAAAGTCATCTATATAGGCTTTCCTGCAGTTTTCCTGCGCAGTCGTCATTCAGGAACTACTTATTCGTAAGCGATAATTTTTTTATGGGACCCAATCAATGGAGTGAAGAATGGATGGAAGAAAGAATTTTCAAATCGGTTCATAATTGCCAGAGTTATGCGCGAACATACATAGAAATAAAAAATATATATATACAGACGAATTGAGAACCTCCTCCTTTTTTGAAGTCGGTTAAAAAGTTACCTGACACCTAGGCGACCTCCTCCAGTGATTGTGGAATTGTACATATACACGCCAACGTTATTGCTATCGCAGAGATAGTATGGGACACACTGGCAGCTGTCTCCATTCTTATCCATGAAAGTAGACGTCCCCTCCGTCGGCTTAACTGTAGTCTGAAGAAATTGATTATAAATACACCTTCTAAACACACGTTTGCAAGGAACTGTCTAAGTAGGTACCACTGCAGTGTCAGATATTCCGCCGCCAAGCAGCAGTGTGTAAACATTGCTATGTTCTCTTATGAGGGGGGTTCTCTCATTGTAGGTCCCCTGTGCAAGGAACCAGATGGGTACCACCGCAGTGTCAGACATTGAATTTGATCTACAGTGCCCTTCATGTGGGTACACAGCAATGTCTGCACACTGCTGCGGTGGTACCTACCTGGACTGGACCCACTCAAACGGGGTATGTGGGATTCTTAGCGCGGCTGTCACATCGGCACATGAGACGGCACCCGGGCTTTTCGGTGCAATCTGCACCAGGAGACCCTCTGCCTTTGTACCCGCCGCCAAGGGGCGTATAGTAGCCCCCCGGGAACCAGACACGGTGCTCACGGGGACGGGGGTCGCAACCCCGCCGTCGTCCTCCTCGGAGTCGCCGCCGTACTCAACGGACGTCCTAGGATCCACACTCCTAACGTCTAGCGAAAGACTCCGAAGGAGACTGGACTTATTTAAACTTAGTGATGCAAAGCGACGCAAGTATGCAGCTCTAGGTTCGAGCTATATATTTGCGCCCTTTCCGGTGGAGACCATGGGGCCTTGGTCTCATGAGACGCACGGCTTGGTGAAAGAAATTTCATCCAAACTTATCGAAGTCTCAGGAGATCGCCGGGCTGGTAGCTTCTACTGCCAACGTATAAGCTTGGCCATACAAAAGGGTAATGCCGCCAGTCTTTTAGGTACCCTTCCCTCCCAGTGCGGCGACAACTTTGAGGAAGTTATTTACCTAGTTTCAATAAATTAATCAGATGTAAAATTGAGTTACCTAAACTTAGTAAATGTAAGAATACCACCCTCCCATCTCCTCCCGTTGGATGCCCGTAAGAGACTAAGGGAAAACAAGAAGACGGGCAGCAGCGTCTTTCTATTGGATTCCTATCACCTATACTGCGATTCCAAGCCGCCTGCCAAGCGTGGGGATTATGGCAACCCCTCCCTTCTCAGGGGGAGGTTCGGCTGCTGGTGATGTATATAAAGTACTTACGTCCTCCAGTCTTGGTGTAGGAGTCGGTTTTGAAGACAACAGGTCTTGCGTGGTCGTCGGTGGGGTCCCATATATTTCAACTAGGCGACTTGTGTCCACCAGCCGTTTGCCCCCCAACGCCGACGAGACTAATACGAGTACCAGTAGATAATGCATTTTACTGTAAATACGTATATATTTTTTAAATAGTCTTTTGAAATCAAACTAACTTTACGGATTATATCGCGGTTTATATTTGATTTTACTATCCTGACGTTTCAAACACTTTACTTTACAGCATTCGTGGTCAAGGCATCGTCATTCCTGAATTAAAATTCGCGTTTTTTAGTCACTAATAAGTGTTAAATAAACTATTTAAATTACTTATCTATATCTATAAAAATCAATGCCACTTTTCGTTGTAATTTTATAACTCAAGAACGGGCTCACCTATCCAAACCAAATGTTTAGGCTTTGTTCGGTCTTCATTTTTGTAACAAATGAATTCAATAAATGGCGGATCATTTTGTAAATGGCGTGGGAGGAGCTGCGCGGGTCAGCTAGTTATAATAATAAATAATAATACCAGCCATTGTTTATGTCCCACTGCTGGGCACGGGCCTCCCCTCAAGATGAGGCGGCTTAGGCCATAGTCCACCACGCAGGCCAAGTGCGGGTTGGCGAACTTCACACGTCATTCGAGAGCTAGTTAGGCTTTATCAGACATGCAGGTTTCCTCAAGATGTTTTCCTTCACCGAAAGCTAGTAACAATCGCACAAAGACGATTCGCACATGATTCATTGATGAAATCAGAGGTGCGAGCCGGGGTTCGAACCTGCGCACCTTGTTTCCAAGGCAAGCGCTCGCACACTGAGCTGTTACCGCTTATATTACTTACTATTTATGTATAATTACGCTTATTAGTAACTTGTTTTACAAAAAAAAACTAGGTATCAGCATTATCACGCCACTCGAACTTTGACGTTACAGTAACTTACTGAAAACATAAAAAGTCTATATCTCTTAAAGTACTTGACCGATTTTGATGAAACTTGTAGTCTTAACTAAGTTGAAAAATACTCTATCTATTGCAATAATAAGTTTCTGAGAAATCCGCGGACAAACCTACATAAATAATACACTCGTAAAATTTGGTAAAATTATTTAGAAGCCCACGTATACTAACATATTATATAAATATTACGCATTTTTATTAATATTACATACATACAGAACCTTATTTTTGAAGCCGGATAAAAATAAAAACAAAATTCAACTTACTTACTCGTATCCAATATTGAAGAATATTAAATAAAAATAACAATTATTTTATCAGCGATATTACCTACAGTAATAGTTCACAAAACTATCAATAAATAATATTATTATGTAAATAAAATATATTGATTACAGTAATATGTGCGAGCGACGCGCACCACCTTTGGCTGGTCAATGAGTATATTTATAATCACTACGTACGGTACGGTCTGGTTGGATTTTAGCGATCACTTAATGCCGGACATATTGAGGCTATGTCAAGCCGCCGCGCCGTGACGTCATCACAATTCATCATTTTATCATTCTATAAAGAGTCCGAGAATGCACCGCAGTGTCAGATATTTTACCGCCAAGTAATTTACCTGTTCTATATATATTATATATATATACTAGCGGACCCGCGCAGCTCCGCTCGCGCTCTTTCACTTGTGAATCTAAACCATTCTCGAATCCCCTTGAACACACACAAACAATTTCATCAACATCGGTCCAGCCGTTTAGGAGGAGTTCAGTGACATACACACGTACAGTAGAATTATATATATAAAGATAATAAAAGAAAGTCGTATTAGTTACACTATTTATAACTCAAGAATGGCTGAAAATAGGTAGGTAGCTTAGAACCAGGAGACGGACATAGGATACTTTGTATAGGTACTAGGTTAAGCAACATAAGGCAGGTCATTACATAGATGGGTGACCATTTAATTCCATTCTAAGCGTCTCCGTGCTTCAGAGGGCAAGTGAAAGATAGACCCCATTTTTTAACCGACTTCAAAAAGGAGGTTATGTATAAGCTAGTATTACGACACTCAAGCGAGTTGGGTGACGAGCGCTAGTGCAGTGTTATAGGCAAGCGTGTTCTCTTGCTTGTCACAACACTTTAAAAATAAACAAGTGCACGCCCCCGACATTACCGTAAATTACTTATGACCTCGACGGCCGCTCGACGCCTCATACCACGGATCGCCACCAAACTGAAGTGTGCGCAAAAACATTGTAAGTATGTATTCACATTCACAACATTGTGTGATGTATTCAATTGTACTCCGAGTGAATTCACAAGGATATCATTATTTATGTGATATGTTATAATAATAATATGTAATTATTAGATTGAATATATTATTATTTGAGAATAAAATAGATGTATTCAATTGTACTCTGAATGAATTCACAAGGATATCATTATTCATGTGATATGTTATAATAATAATATGTAATTATTATATTGAATATATTATTATTTGAGAATAAAATAGATGTATTCAATTGTACTCTGAATGAATTCACAAGGATAGCATTATTTATGTGATATGTTATAATAATAATATGTAATTATTAGATTGAATATATTATTATTTGAGAATAAAATAGATGTATTCAATTGTACTCTGAATGAATTCACAAGGATAGCATTATTTATGTGATATGTTATAATAATAATATGTAATTATTAGATTGAATATATTATTATTAAGTACATGTAGGTATGAATATATTGTATTTTTATCCTGTAAAGATAGTTGTAAGCTTGCTGAAATAAAATAAATTAAATTAAAAATATTATTACTACCAATTATAGAATCAAAACCGCATTTTTTTTACAAATTAAAATGTTATATTTATTTGTCGTAAAAAATGGTCTGGTTGCAAGATTATACCTACATACGAGGTACATATAGATAATAATAATAAAAGAATGCTAAAAAAGTAATTTGTATGATTACTCGTAACGTAATCTAAGGATGTTTTGTACAGTATAGATAAATCTGACCAATGACTACATTCTGGTTTTTCCTCATATTCAAATATTTTTTTAATAACTCTTGACCTATGTTTTTAAGCAACGTGGTGATGAGGCGAACAGGTCGTGCGCCTGATGGTAAGCAACTCCAGCCCATCCATCTTCACATCTTCACATCGAAACAATGTGTTCCCACCTATGAGTTTTTTTGCCCGAGTGAGGGCTGTTTTTCTAGAGAATGAAATAATATATGTAGGTACGAGCAACCAGAAATACTGCAGAAACTGAGATTATCTTCGACCATGTACAATCGTGGACGCGTACGGTGTACCAGTTTTCAATCAAAATCGCGTGAATGACGTTACTTGCGCTTGTCCCGCCCGCACGTATTATGGGTGTGGGCCGGCTCGTGCAAGCGATTGTCGTCTTAAAGGTGATACACCGCTGGTGACCGTGACAGTACTTGCACAGCAAGCCCTGAAGCAATACGACAAAAAGTTGTTGCTAAGTTTTTTGATGTTATTTCGTAACGCAGTAAGTATCTATTTTTATTATTTATTTTGTACTTACTTCCTTCTATTGTTCACATCTATATATTTTCTATCTTTGTTTATCTCTCAGCAAATCGATGTTTGTATTTCTACCTTATTACTAACTATTTGTGAAGACCTGTAAATGGCCATCTGTTTCTATTGTAGTTTTAATTGTATTGCATGTGCTGTTGGTATTCCGAAAACATTTATTTATTATTTATTTATTTTATTATATATAAAATAAATAAAATAAATTATTTCTAATAGAATGAGCTAGAATTTGGTCGTTTAAAAACATCAATAGGCCTCTACGTAAAGTAAAGGGGTGTCACTCTTTCGCGTAGACATAAACATTATACTCCATCTCAAATAAGCTTGAAGGCGATTACAAGTTCGTTTGCGTCTCAATAACTCTTAGACTCCTCTAAGCAATAACTACATAACGCATACATTGTCAACTAGGCGCGTCAGCAAAAACAACTTTGTATTACCAACCTATATTTGCTGCCGCGTTAACGGTCAACTATACAGCGGTGGTGTTTTATGACTGCATAATAAAGTTGTAATCGCGTTCAAGCTTATTTGGTATGGAGTGTAGATGTGTTGATTTTTAAAAATAAAAGAATAAGTAAAATAAATAATGTAGAAGGAGAGAAGGAGTAAATAAATGATAAGTAGTGTGTCAATTTGTTTTGTTTGTAAGTCCCTACATTCAATCTCACTGGGACAGTTTGCCTGCGTCGGGTTTCCCAATTATTTCGATGGGTTTCCCGCTTGATTATTATTTATTTATTGAATCACGCATACACAGGCAAACCCAATTCGATACTGTAAATAAATACCTATTATATAAACAACAACATATACAAAATTACATATACTTAGTTATAATAGCATACCTATTACTTACATACACTAATATAATAATATCCTGGGACAATTCACACACGGTCATCTGATCCCAAACTAGGCAGAGCCTGTACTATGGAAACCAGACAACAACAGCGTCTATCATTCCTAAGAAAAAAAAAAAGAAAAAAAAAAAGTAATACTTATAAGTATACTTTTTTTTTGTAATACATACTTATATTATTATAGATAAAACACCCAGACACTTGGTGGGAATCGAACCCACCACCGGTTGGGTAGCAGACAGGGTCACTAACCACTAGACCAACGGGCCCGTCAACACACACAAAAACACTATTGCGGGCGTGTTAAATGTTAGAGTTAGTACTTAGAGGAGATACCACTGGAGAGAGCATGATGCGCTAACCCCCTCTGCCAAATTTTTGTTCATATGGTCAGGTCATTCTTTATTTGTGTGCGTGTATTTTTGAATGTGTTGCGAGTTTACTATAGTGTGGGTATGCGTGAAAGTGTATCTGTGTGTGTTTACTTCGCCTCCCGCACCCCGCAAAAGTGCCACGAAAAATTTGTTCGGGGAATCGACGCGATACTAACTCCTTTGGTACTTTCTCTGAGAGTTAGTAGCAATTTTAATAAGCTAGTGTGTTTTACGGCCCTGTTGGTCTAGTGGTTAGACAC
This sequence comes from Furcula furcula, assembly GCA_911728495.1. NCBI lineage: Eukaryota > Metazoa > Arthropoda > Insecta > Lepidoptera > Notodontidae > Furcula > Furcula furcula. The sequence continues at coordinate 53,485,769 of OU452242.1, forward strand.
CCTCGTCGGAGTCGCTGGACGTTCGGGGTGTGGGCCCTTTGAACGTCCATTGAGTACAGCGGCGACTCCGAGGAGGACGGCGGCGGGGTGCGACCCCCGTCCCCGTGAGCACCAGGTTCCCGGGGGGCTACAATGCGCCCCCGGCGGCGGGATCAAAGGCAAGGCACTGAAGTTCCCCTGGTGCAGATCCCACCGGAGATACCAGGGTCTCACGTGCCGATGCGACAGCCGCGGGGGTTTTAGTGGGTAAGAATCTCACATACCCCAGTCGAGCCCCACAGCTCCCGGGGATCTTCCGAAGATTTCCCCCGCGTCAAACAAAAAAAAGTCGTTATTTTTTTTTTTTCTTTATTCATATTAAAAAGGGTACATATCAGTTTATTACAAAAAGTATCTCAAAAACCCTAAATCGGGTTTGTCTGGATACCAAACAAAAGATACTCGTATAACATTTTTTTTTTAAACTTATAGTTAAGCTATAGTTAAGTTTACGGGCCTGTTGGTCTAGTGGTTAGACACCCTGACCGCTGCCCAACAGGTCATGGGCTCGATTCCCACCAAGTGTCTGGCTGGCTATTTAATATTTAAGTCATTTTCATCATTAGTAGCCGATAGACGTCCACTGACTGCTGAACAAAGGCCTCCCCCTTAGAAGGGAGGGGTTGCCATAATCCCCGAACGAAAATCGACGGGCCCGTTGGTCTAGTTGGCAGACACCCTGCCTGCTAACCGATGGGTCGTGGGTTCGATTCCCGCCAAGTGTCTGGGTGTTGTTTATCTATTTAAGAATGTATTTACAAAAAAAAAAACGTATATAAGTATTAGTATCAGTTGTCTGGTTTCCATAGTACAGGCTCTGCCTAGTTTGGGATCGGATGACCGTGTGTGGATTGTCCCAAAAATATTATTTAAAAAAAAAAATCCCCACGCTGAAGTATGTATTTATATAAAAAAGTATAACTAGGTATATAACTATTAGTACGAGTATCAGTTGTCTGATTTCCATAGTACAGGCTCTGCCTACTTTGGGATCGAATGGCCATTGTCGTAGAATAAGTAGGTAAGTACATATTATATTCATTTGTAAGTATTTATATTTATTTACCATCCCGGATTGTATCCAACCGCCGCGGCGCCGCTTTCCAACAGGTGAGATTGCAGTCAAGCACTGATTTATATTAAGAAAAGAAAAATGTAGACGTTTTTTTATGGCATTTGCATTACATTATGCCAAGCCTATATTTTAGTTTTTCTGTATTAAAAAGAAAAAACTTAATAGTTTCCCGCCTTTCCTAGTAATCTCGTCATAAGGTAGCCGCACACCTTGCGATAGACTTGCGCAAGTATCGGACGTTCGGGGTGTGGACTCTAGGAAGTCCATTGAGTAACTACCTACGGCGGCGACTACGACCAGGACGGCGGCGGGGATGCAACCCCCGTCCCCATGACTGTTCCCCGGCGTCGGGCTCAAAGCCATGGCCTGGTGCAGATCCCACTGGAGAACCCTGGGGTCCTCCTCATGTGCCGATGCGACAGCCGCGGGGGTTTTAGTGGGTAAGAATCCCACATACCCCGGTCGAGCCCTACAGCTCCCGGGGACCTTTTAAAGGTTAAATAAACTATTTTAGAAAAAATAAAAACCGAATTCAAAGTAAATTATCTAAAAAGAATAAAATAATGAAAATATATTGAAGTCGGTGCTAGCACATCATGTTAACTAATACTAGCACGAGCTGACACCAACTTCAATATATTTTCAGTATTTTATTATTTTTAGATAAGGGGTCGTGCATTAATCACGTGATGTTTTTTAGCAGCTTTTTAACCCCTCCACCCCTCCTGGTGATATGTGGTGAGGTTTTTAAACTACCCCCCCCCCCCCATCCAAAATCACGTGTATTTTTTTGTACAAAATTTCAATATAGTTTATATTGAAATTTTCGGAATATTATCTTTAAATACAGGTACTTAACTGATTAAATGTTGAAGGGGAAGTCGTTGCCGGCAACGGTGAGTAAAGGCCACGTGCCGCTGTTTGGTTTAGAAATCGTGCATTCAACGAAAAATAAATACACGTGATGTCTCATTATACCCCTCCTGGTGATATTTCGTGATTTTTTCGGAACACCTCCCCCCCCCCTCTCGAGCCTCACGTGATTAATGGACGACCCCCAAGGTACTTTTTAGATAAGGTAAGGTGGGGTAAGACTAACATACTTTACTGTCGGACAAACAAACTGTCTTTTTGTGACTTACTTTTATGCCCTACCTTTAAGACAGTAATGCCACTGGTACATTAACACTATAAGCTTATATAAAACAATGAATACAATATCGCCATTGCTTCTGGCACAGAAATTTTGAAGAAATCGTGGAATAGGTAAAACTGGCAAATCTTCCCCCACCACTTGGGGTAAGACTGTCAGTCATATTTTATCCAAAATCGTTCACCAAATAGAATTTTTTAAATTAAATCGTGTTTATAACAAGTAAATCAAGTAAAAGATAACTCTATTGAAATCAAAAAACATCCTAATTTCAATAGAGAAGATGGTTGGGTGTTAACACCAGCTTGGGATCCTGTGATAAATATAATTAAATCCAAAACCAGACAAAACACTGCACGGCGTCAAGATACTGTAAGCTCTTACTGCGTAGGTCGGACCAACAACAATAATAACCAATAAGAATTGAGGGTACATCAATAAAAACAACAACAATAACTGAAGGTACACCGAAAATTATGACTGTATAAATAGAGCGCAGGGACGTTCAACATCTCAGTCCACCCTCCTGACCCCATGACGGTCCTATTGGACCGGGATGCGCCGACCCCTCCCCGACAACCGTATGCTACACTAGCTATCAGACACCGGTCTCGCCGGCGAGGCCGAAGGGTCGTACGTATGCGACCGCAACGACGTGCATCACCCCACTGAGTTTCTTGCCGGTTCTTCTCAGTGGGGGCGCGTTGTGAACCGGTGGTAAACTCAGCCCTCTCTTAAGCGACAGCCCAAGCCGAGGCCGTGCCTCCCTGAGGTTCCCTTGTGCTCGTCGCTACTTCTGCCGTAAAGGCTAGAGCGCTTCAAGCGCTCGCCTCCTATTGTCCGGTGAAGCTGCAATAGCCATCTGCGGTTAACAGCGTCTATCATTCCCAAAAAAAAAAAAAAAAAAAAAACAACATCTCAGTCCGCCCGTGACCATGGGTGCTGCAAAGCATTCGAAACATCGGGAAAATTAAAATAAGTCGCGATATAATCCGTAAGAATAGATTAATTACAATGTCTAGTATTCGCGTTAATAAAAGACAACATTATACAATTATTTTTCTTGGTAGCAACTAATAGCAGCACTTGTTTATTGCTGCAACCTTCCCCTTTCTATCATCCGATGTTTCATGAGACTTGCGGACTAAGCGATTTGCTTCGGCATAATAATAAGTACGTTAAGTTGAAGGCACATTAGACTGATGTGTCGTGACTCAACGCGTCATCAGCCAATCAGATAGCTCGAACTGCACCACGACACGTCATAATAGTGTGTCTCCAACCATACAAAATGTATGCAACCGATATGCCTGCTGACGCGTTCAGTCACGACACGTCAGCCTAATGTGTTTTTGGCTTTATACTTACAGCTAAGGGCTGGAACCACAAGCTGGAACAGTTTGCCTGCGTCGGTTTTTCCGCCCGATTATAATGTGGGTGTGTTCAAAGCAAGATTGAATAGGCTTCATTAGGCTTTTAATACGCTAGTGTTTTTTCTGGATACTTTATTTTTCTATCGTACTCACAACCGTCAATCTAATTAGAATGGACAGGCCTGTTGGTCTAGTGATAAGACATTCTGGCCGCTACCCAATAGATCGTGGGTTCGATTCCCCGCCAAGTGTCTGGGTGTTTTATCTACAAAAAAAAAATGCCCGGGTTCCATAGTACAGGTTCTGTCTAGTTTGGGATAAATAAAACATAGAAATAATCATAAAGATTTTATTTCACAAAGGAGATGTTCCATTTTGTGCCACCACTATTACACTACATGGAAAAATAGGAAAAATAGGAAAAACATAGGAGAGTTTCATAAAAATACTTGTAAATTAATTTGAAGCAGAGTACAATTGTACATAAATGATTACTTATGGAGTTATTTAGTATGTCCACCCTATTTTTAGGGCAGCTATGACAGTTGCGTTTGACATTAGTTTACTACTTGACAGTTTATGCTATAGGTATGACGTTTCGTAATAGATTACGCGAGTACATATTATTTTTCGGTGTTTTTAGTAATTATTTAAGTTTACGAACATTAATGGATTGCTATGATGTTCACTCAGTCAGTTGTTGTCAAAATTACATTTAAGTTACGTATTTCCGTTCCATATTATTGTGTGGTGTTGCTACAGTAGTATTATATTCTCTTTTGTGTTGCTCTCCTTGACCAAGATATCTTAAATGTACAAGAAAACGAAGCAATATTATAAAAACAGAACATTACAAAACAGTTACTATATTGCATAGTTATATATTCATATAGTGTACATGGTGCTGGCCCAGGCTCCATACATTTCTGGAACAACTACTTTGTCCATAGACACATTAGCTCGTGGTGCACACATACACACAAAACTTAAACTATATTCTCAAACTATTTTATATGACTATGTAAGTAAACTACTGAAATGGTGCATTATGGGATAGTCGAATTGATCTGCAATTACCTTCAGGAGGCTGTTGGAAAGAGCCCACACCCTCTGCAGCAGCGACGCAGCACTTTTGCGCCTGATTGCCGTAAAACAATCTGTAGCAGAGGCCGCAAACATTCCCGAAGCGCTACATAAACGAGGCAGTCTTGTGGCAATGACGGGTCACTCCAAGATAGAAGGCCCGGGGGTCATATCAACTACGCAGGGTATGAGTGATATGAACATAGGTGCGTTGCAGGGTCCAGCGTCCTTGCAAAGTGATGTGAATACGACGGAACGTAGGTACGCTCAGAGCGAGCGTTCTAAATCTAAGGCTCAATTCGTAAAAGACCATTATCGATTGAAAAACGCGGCGCGCGGGCGGCCGCCGGCGGCTTCGCGTTTTACAAGCGATACTGAGGGCCTAGACAAGTAGGCTTAGTATAAGAAATCAGTGAGAACGACACGCGTGAGCGCGTTAATGATTTTCCATACATTTCACACCAGCGCCTCTAGCGGATACAAACCTAAACTAAAATCGGTACCACAACTTAAAATCATCAAGACACGACTCACCGTGCCTTGTGTTTTTTGCTATTCGTGAGTTGTCAAACGAATAATGGCAGTATAAAGACGCAATTTTGACGTTACGTTGTCACGAATACGTGCGTTTGACAGTATTTCAAGTCACTTATTTTTTTGCGTGAGAGATAGGAGTGAGTGCGGCGTTAATTGATATTTTGAGAGAAAATAGATTTTCTTGTAATTGAATTTCACGTGGCATGTAGCTCCAGAGGCTGTGGAAGCTATCAATGGCAATGACGGACGATAAGAGTTAAGATATGATGAGAATAAAGCACGCCCTTAAAAGACTCGAATAAACACCATATTCAGGAAGAAAATATCATAAAACAACATTTGAGCTTTTGTATGAATATTATTAAGGAATAATATATAATCCTGACGATGTCCAGCCTCAAAAAACTCATAATTAACAAAAAGATACAGAATATTACTAGCACGCAAGGTATGTAAATATTTTAGCATTTATTTGCTGGTTAAATTATTATAAATTCACAGTAACTACATAGAATAATTCTATTTAGTCATTTTTGGATTTGTTAATTCAATCACATATCAGACTAAAAGGAAGGTTGTATCTTAAAGCCATTCCTTATGGATGTACCCGCCAACACCTAAAATTGTACATTATCAGATTTTAGTATTTACATTTATTATTAACATACATACTACACCTACTCATAGGTAATAAATTATAGCGTTACAATAATTATTTGGCAAGTGACTAATAATTTTCATTGTATTGTTATTACCTAGACTGCACTCATAATACTTATGAATTGCCATATTATATTAGCTAACTAATAATAGGTAAATATGTTTAAATAAATTATTTTTTTACCTATCATCACTAAATTGGCATCTACCATAAAATATTTCTGCACTCTAAGATCTAAAGGTAGACTAAGAAAATGCTTAAGGCATTAAGTTCGCACCATACCATAAGTGCATTAATATTATAGCAAGTCAATGATTAAGTTAATAAATAGGTAACTCAATTATTTTTCTCTTTTCAGGTAACCATGTCAAATAGAATTCCTTGGTGAAAAAATATTACCTAATGATATACTTGGACTCTAGCATACATGATTGGTTCACCTTAGAATAATTTGTAGAATATATTAGCAGCAATTCAAATTCTGTTTATATTTCATGTACCTAAATAAAATGTCAGTATTTTAAATAAACAATGTCTTTTCTGTTCTTTCCTACTATTTCAACCTGCTTTTTCTATAAATGTTGTGTACGTCTTTAATTGATATATGTATAAGATGCTTTTGTTGGACATTTGAAATTGTAAGTGTGTAATATGTATATCATTGATATACTTTATTAAATAAAATAAATGTAGTAAATATGCTGCATGCATATTTACTGCATGAGCATGACCATAAGCCACATTCAAGACTTAGTCTTATTAATATTTCTCTCTACTGACTGAGCAAGGGAGGATGAGAAATCTTATATTATGGTAGATTACACAAAGCAGATTAGATGAGCGCTTCAAATTTCTGGAGCATACCTAGGCTTCGTACAGCAAGTTGCTTCAGTTGCTGTTAGTAAATGGTTAATTAGATTATGTAGTGCTTAATGATTTATATAAAGTTGGATAACATTGAGGTTCAAACCAGCCCCTTTTCAGTCTAGGCAAGATAGCGGTCATCTCATATAACATTCTTAATTTATGTAAATACTATATTGACCAAGATTCTATGAATGTACCATGTCATGTTTTAGGAGTAAATAACAACACAAATTATTTTTTAATAAAACAATACTATCATTATGTCTTTATTTGTCTACAATCAAGTATTTAGTTGTTGCTTGTATTCTTCATAGTATAAAAATAACACCATATTCATGCCAATCTGAGATACATGGCATAATTCTTCCTCCAGCAGTATTTCTCCATCTTAGATCATATAATAGTCTAAGTTCTCCATCCATGCGCCATCACATGTAGTTAGATGAAGTTGTCTTCAAGAAACAAGTAGGTATTTCTGCAAATTAAAATGAAATACTTAGTTTTCTCACACAAACTTTATTTGCTTATTCAAATGAATATAGGGGAACATCATGAAGGTACAGTATGGTAGATTTGTCATGTATACGACATGAAAATCTCAGTATACGGTGTCATTTAGATTTACAAGTTTTAGCTTACCATTTTAATGCACAGCATATATATCTATCCATACAATATAAATTCTTGAGACTGATATGCAATTATAGGTAAATAACATTGTAAATAACGTACCTTATAAATTTTAGTTTGGCAATAACATCCGAATTTCATGATTATACTTGGTTAGGCAAGGTGAGCCCGGTTTGTATTATTACTACATTATAAACACTTGTATTAGGTATTAATTTCGAACTAATTTACTGTACGGTATGTTTTATACATTTCTATTCTACTAAATTGAGGTTATAAATAAAAGAAAATAAGAGTTAAGTAAGGATGTGAATAGTGATTAATCGAGTAATCGATTATAAGTAGTATCGAATAATCCGATATTAAGATAAGCACCCATGTTCATTTTCCTAATATATTTATATAGAATTACAAAAGGATACTTCCAAATTCACTTTAAAAAAATATATCGCAAAAAAGTAACGATTAAAGCATGCTTCAGTTGAAATAAATAATTACGAACCCGATTTTTTTTAGAATCGATTTACGGCGTTCCTATGAAACGATTTTTGTTTCTGAACGTTACACATCCTTACAAGCAATAATATGAACCAATCACAAGTTATCTACTATTCTAATCTCCAATCACAACGCTTACCAGACAGACAATGTCAGTTTTGACAGGTATATTTGACTCTTTCTTTTTAGAAGTTTATAAAAGAGACAGTCATATAAGGAGTGGGGTTGGGCCATGCTGGGGCTAGTGAGAGAATCTTGGGCTCGCTGGTATTTACACAGCTCACAGTGTAGCGACTTGTCATAGCAATTATTCACAGACGCTCGGTAAATGAGAGATTACACGGAACGTAGTGTGGTTTTCACGTATCATCTCGTACTAAACGTAAAGATGCAATCGCTTCATAGCGAATCTATTTCTTCATTCGCTAACGGTGTCATTTCCCTACAATTTGTCACGTGATTTTTCGATGACTTATGTCATTCTCATACATTTTTATACTTTCTATTAGCGATAACGCTTTTAGAATGTTACATTGTCTAGGGGGGCTGGTCTTTTACGTATTGCAGATAAAGTTTAAAATTCTTTCTCACTGAAAGTGCGCTGCCGGCCGCTGCCATCTTGGTATGAATTGAGCCTTAGGGTGCGCACAGCGTAAGAGGAGCGATGGGCGTGATATTGTGGACAAGAACATGATACCGGAGCTATAAGTATATGGCTTATAAGTATCCTGAAGAATGGAAAGTAGTAAGAAACCATCGACATAATATGTAAACTAGATAAAATTTACGAACAAAATGATATCTAAAATGTGATCGCGAAGGTTGCAAACTTATCTGTGTTGGTGGCGGAAACGTGAACTAACGGTTTTATTAAGATAATGACGTGTAGTTTGACAGTTTCATATAGACAATAGCGACACTCCTATCGGCAAAAATAATTTAGTCCGGCTGTGGCTTGAAAGGAAATAGCGACACAAGGGCGCTATTTCAGTGTGCCACTTTTCGGACCGCAACACCTAATCTAGTTTAAATATTATATCGATGTAAGAAACCAAAAGAACAGTAAAAAGGGTTCTAAAATAATTAAAAGAAGAAGTAATGAGCACGTTTCTTCTTTTCAAGCCTCAGAGTAATTAGAATGGAGCTAGTATCGAGTCGATTCCCCGAACAAATTTTTCGTGGCACTTTTGCGGGGTGCGGGAGGCGAAGTAAACACACACAGATACAATTTCACGCATACCCACACTCAGAGTTGGGCCGTGGGCGTAATCAACTACTTTTGTAATCTGATTAATAATCTGATTAAAAGTAATCATGATTACTTTTAATCAGATTGAAGTAATCATGATTACTTTTAATCAGATTGAAGTAATCATGATTACTTATAATCAAGATTACACATGTAATCTTTAATCTTGATTACAGTAGTTAGTAATCAAGATTACATGATTAATGTTCACTAAGTCTACTTATATGAAATATAATTTATAACATAGGAATTCAATAATATAATTAATTATTGTATCATATCACAGGACCAAGTCAAACGTCCATTATTTCTACGCTTCTCGGGGCTCATTTCGGATGATGATGGTGACGATGATGATGAATGATGATGATGATGATGGGCGATGATGATGTGAATGATGATGAATGATGGGTGATGAAGATGTGAATGATGATGATGATGATTGGTATGATGTGTTATGATGGTGATGAATGGTAATGATGTTTGATGATGATGATGGTGATGAAGATGTGAATGATGATGATGCTGATGGGTGATGATGATGTGAATGATGGTGATGATGAATGATGGGTGATGAAGATGTGAATGATGATGATGATGATGAAGATGTGAATGATGATGATGATGAATGGTGATGATGTGTTATGATGATGATGAAGGTGATGAATGGTAATGATGTGTGATGATGATGATGATGAAGATGTGACTGATGATGATGATGATGATGAATTGTGATGATGTGTTATGATGATGATGAAGGTGATGAATGGTAATGATGTGTGATGATAATGATGGTGATGATGTGACTGATGATGATGATAAATGGTGATGATGGGTGATGATGATGTGATGCATGGTGATGAAGATATGAATGATGATAATGATGGGTGATGATGATGTGATGATGGTAATAAAGATGCGCATAATGATGATAAATGGTGATGATGTGTAAAATATAGGTGATTTATTGTTGTACAAATAGTTTTTTTTTTCAAAGTTCTTACTGTTGGTCTAATCAATCAGAAAAAGTAATCATGATTACGATTACAGATTAATAATCATTAATCACTAAATATGATTACTTTCTTGATTACTTTTGTAATCTGTAATCATGATTAAGGATTACAAATTGTAATCATAATCCTTAATCATTAATCAGATTACATTTTGCCCAAGTCTGCCCACACTATAATAAACTCGCAACACATTCAAAAAGATACGCACACAAATAAAGAATGACCTGAACATATGAACAAAATTTGGCAGAGGGGTTAGCGCATCATGATCTCTCCAGTGGTATCTCCTCTAAGTTTCAAGCGGTACAGAAAAAGTAGTTATTAGATGTTTGCATGTCATTGCATCCGGATACTCCAGAGGAAGTGATCACTGAGCGAGCACGTTAAGTCCATTTCTGGGTCCGATGGGTGCGATCTCCAAGCCGCCTGCCATACGTGGGGTTTATGGCAACGCCTCCCTTCTAGGCGGAAGGCCTTTGTTCAGAGTGGACGGCCTTCGGCTGGTGATGATGATAGCTTATTGATCCGGTGATGGTGACCTCTAATCCTTGAGGGTTCCTGTACCCGCAGCCCAGCAAACTGCTGGCGTCTGGTTTAGGTTTGGGTAGGTGGGGTGGTTTCTGGGCGCTTCGGCCGTTTATAGAACCGGAGTTTCGGAACTGATTCTGTACGAGGCTTTTAATTTACTTGTACGGAACTGGTTACGATCGAGGCTTTTTATTTACTTGTATGGAACTGGTTCCGATCGAGGCTTTTTATTTACCTTTACGTAACCAGTGGACCTAATTCACCCAAAAATGGATATTTTTTGGTAATTAGCAAAATTTGAAACTTAGTTAATGGGATTCATTTGTTTCTTTTTACCTTTTTTTAATGTGGTACTAGATAATTGCTAATTGGAAGTAATCTTATATAGGTATAATAACTGACACGTGCAGCTTCGGCCGCGTTTTTTTACCAGCACTACAATTTTCATTATCTGTTTTTTTTTTTATATATTGTTCTCCCCCTCTTCTCACTCTCTATTCCTATCCCCATCTATGCACGTAACTTTGATAAGGACTTCCTCTGTTTTTGATGAGGCGTGCAAATAGTGTAATATTTTTTTCCATAAAAACTTGACTAACCTCTAGCGCAACCGCGCGCGGGTTATCTTTCTTTATTTTGTTCGGAAAATATTTTCAGTGAGCTTCGAGTCAATCGACTCGTAAACTTTCAAATACGATAACACCACCACCACTGGCAACGTCCCCACTGGTGACAAACGGGAAAAAAATCCCATTTGTCGCCAGTGGTGACGAATGAAACATTAAATTCCCAGTTGTTACCAGTGGCGACAATTGAGACTTTTAATTCCCAATTGTCGCCACTGAAATAAAAAAAAACATAATCACATTCATCAATCAGATACGTCAGAGTTTATTTCTGGCACAGCAACATGCTGAGGCAGCATCTTTTTGGACCCCACACAACCTTTGGAATTTTTTTACTATTAATTTTTACCTACTTTGTTATTTTGAGTGTCAAATAAATGTATTTTCTTTCTTTCGTCGGAAGACGTCCACTGCTGAATATAGGGGCCTATTCCCAGTAGTTCTATATTTTGTTCTACATGTATGACTACGAGGAAATGCATTAAATATTAATTTTTCATTCCTAGTAGTTCTACACGATGACGTATTAGCAAATTGGAACTTTATTAGTGAGCAGAATACTTTTATTTTGTTCTCGTGGGGGAAACCTTCAAAAGGTTCACCCGGTGGTAGTCAACTAGGGTATATCGGATTAGTATCCACTAAAACTTTCGCGGCTGTTGCATCGGCACCTGAGAGACCATTATTCATGAGGCTTCCTTATGTCCTATGCTACCCTGGTACTTCTGGTATAAATTGAAGGTCACACTTGGATATCAAACACTAGATCTCACTTATGTGGTAAAACCACCTGATTACCTCTCCTGCTCTAGTAGTAGGTACTTCTGGTATATACGAACCACAGGTACAAACTGATAACTAGGTACTTGAATATCACAAAAGAGATGAAGCCTCTTTGTGCCCTCTGTTGTCCTAGTACTTCTGGTACAATATTTACTATAACGTCGTTGAGGTCGCTGGTAAAATTCTCTTCGATCGATTTCCTGAGATCTTTTCATTTTCGCTTCTGATATAAAATTTCTGAGATATATCTAGTATTACATTCGCGAGTCCACACAATAGACGCGACCGTAAAAAATATGGAAAAGATACCATATAACAGGTAAAGTGGACGTCTTCCGTCTGCTGATGATGATGACTTCCTATATCAGATTGTTACCACTGGTGACAACTGGGATTTCATTTTCCCATTCGTCACCACTGGCGACAAATGGGAATTTTTTTCCCGTTTGTCACCAGTGGGGACGTTGCCAGTGGTGACGACTGGGAATAATCGCCTGAGTTGAACCATAATAAAACCACAAAAGATTCTTACAAACGTATATTTTTAATGTTCAAAAAAGAATTATTTACAATATTGTCGTACATCGACTAATATGAACAATGATTCGACATTACAACTATGAGTGCCATCGCAGGTAATCCATTTACAGTATTTATACAAAGCTTGGGTGAGAATTGCATCCCCCCATCTCCTCTCGTTGGGTGTCGTAAGAGGCGACTATACTTTGTCCATTTTATTCGTAGACAGAATATAACAAGACATCTAGCTAGGGTGCCGCCGATAAGGACAGAAAATAATCATTCGTACACATAACACACGTTATGGATATTTATTCAAATGCGCCTATTATGTAGTATAAACGATATTTCATAATGCAATTCAATTTAAAACTCCAAAGCTAGGTCGTGAACTAGAAAATTTCACGAGTACTCGAAGAAAACGCACCGTCGGTGCGCCAGATTTTGAACACACGCTGAGGGATAAAAAATCATATGCTCTGTTTCTTTCTATCACATATAATATATATAAATGCATCCTTTTCTTGCGCGAATGAGAAAGAAAGTGCCAGCTCTCTATTGGTTTCTTTCTCTAAGATTTTATTATTGGTTTTTTGACAGCTCGACGTTTGACGTTTATAGGAACGTGAACATAATAATCCATATCGAAAAATGTACATTTGAATAAATATTTTTTTTAATCTGACGACTCATGTTAATGTTTCAACCTTAAAAATTTGTTGTCTTTCTTTGTTATATTATGCATGAGGCCCTAAAAATTAAATGAATGAAAGGAGATGTTCCATTTTGGGCCAACACTATGTACACTACATGGAAAAATAGGAAAAACACAGGAGAGTTTCATAAAAATACTTATAAATTAATTTGAAGCATAGTACAATTGTACAAAAAATAATTACTTTTGCAGTTATTTAGTATATCCACCCTGTTTTTAGGGCAGCCATGACAGTTGCGTTTGACGTTGGTTTACTACTTGACAGTTAATGCTATAGTTGACGTTTCGTAATAGATTATTTACGCGTGGAGTACATAATGTATTTCGGAGTTTTTAGTGATTATTTATGTTTGCGGACATTCATTGACTGTTTCTTTCTTGAACCGGGGCTTTATTGTATTGATTATCGCCTGTGATTTGGATTGGAATCCGCAACAAGTTCAATCGCAGGTATAGTCAGTTGTCAAAATGACATTTTAGTTACGTATTTCCGATCCATCATATTATTGTGGGGTGTTGCTACAGTAGTATTATATTCTCTTTGGTGTTGCTCTCCTTGACCAAGATATCTTAAATGTACAATAAAACGAAGCAATATTAAAAAAAGATAACATTAAAAAACAGTTACTATATTGAATAGTTATATATACATATAGTGTACATGGTGTTGGCCCAGGCTCCATACATTTCTGGAACAATTCCTTTAATGTAAACAAGACGAAAGTAATGAAAACATATTACACCTTATTTACATATTAGCATTTATTTCTATCGATTATTTGTAATCTGTGGCACAATCGTAGTAATCGATATGTGTGGCAACTCACTAAAGTGCGGTACGCGTCCATGAATTACAATATTATTTCTGTGAATTTGTAACTTTAAGAATACGTAACTTTATGGGCGTCAGCTGTCAAAAAACCAATAATAAAATGGACAGAGTATAAGCGAGAACAGGAATACGGGATGCAGCGTTTTTCTTTTAGATTTATCTTCCACCTATTTATTCTGCGATCCCTAAGCCGCCTGCCAATCGTGGGTATTATGGCAACCCCTCCCTTCTAAGGGGCAGGCCTATTATTCAGCAACGTATTTCGGCTGCTGATGATGATACAAAGCTTTGAGATTAAACTCTATTCTCGTAAAATCAAATTCTTAAAATAGCATTTTTTAGAGCAAATTTTCAATTGGCAATAGGCATGATGACTGCAACACAATACCAATGAGGGCACAATACAATTTGCCCTTGCATGAAATCTAATGAGAGAGATCAAATCTAATAAATTTGATCATCTGCCTTTATAAACATCGATATAATATATAAACTAGATAAACATTCACTATCAAAATTTTATCTAAAATGTGGTCGCGGCGATCGCGGACTTATCTGTGCCGGTGGCGGAAACGTGAACTAACGGCATTATTATGACAATAACGTCTAGTTTGACAGTTTCATATAGACAGTAGCGACACTGCTATCGGCAAAAATAATTTGGTCAGCCTGTGGCTTGAAAAGAAATACCGACACAAGGGCGGTATTTCTATGTGCCACTTTTCGGACCGTAACACCTAATCTAGTTTATATAATAAATCGATGTTTATAAAATATATCAATGCACAAATGCATTGAAGTTGAACAATTTAAATTTTGATTTTTCGCATACTTTTGAACTTGTTTAAAGATACCAATGCCGGTTCGTTAACAATATATATCCGCGGATACACGGATCTAAATACGGATGTTAGGTATCAAGATCCGCGGATACGGATCGTAACAATCTGTGTCTGTGCGCGTGATTTTAAAACGATAGTTAATATAATATTGTCTTTTACTTACGCGAATATTACACATTGAAATCAAACTACTTTTACGGATTTTGTCGCGGTTTATTATAGATTTTACCATGCCGACGTTTCGAATGCTTTGCAGCACCCATGGTCACGGGAGGACTGAGATGTTGAACGTCCTTATGTCACAATTATGCCGGTGTACCCTCAGGTGTTCTTAGTTATTATTGTTGGTCCGATCTACGCAGTAAGAGCATACAGTATCTTGAGGCCGTGCAGTGCTTTGCTTGATATTGGATTTAATTATATTTATCACAGGATCCCAAGCCGGTGATAACACCCAACCATCTTTTCTATTGAAATTAGGATGTTTTTTTTATTTCAATAGCCTCATCCTAGGTAGGAAATCCGTAAAAGTAGTTTAATTTCAACGATTGCAAGTATAAATTTCCCCGTGGGGTGCCAGCTTAGAATTGCATCCCCTCATCTCCCCTCGTTGAGTGTCGTAAGAGGCGACTAAGCGAGAACAGGAAGTCAGGCAGCAGCGTCTACATTTCACGCGCGTATAGAAGACTCACAGTCAACTCGGTAAATTTTAGTGTGCAAACTCGTACTACACTGTTTACAAGTTTTCATGTAGGAAATGTAGCAAAGTCGCTTCGTAGTGCTTCGCTGCGTGCATGGCTCTGAGCGAATGCCTCTCCCCTGGGTATACCTAAAAACAAGAAAAAAAAATAGATAGACAATTCTATATTGCGCACGAACAAACAGATACTAGAAGAATAAAACACAAATGAATTAAACACGCAACAATGGGCGGCCTTATCGCAAAAAGCGATCTCTTCCAGGCAACCTTTAGATACCTACATATCAATTAAAAATCATATCATTCGAAAAAGGCGTAAATGCCTGGTGACGTCATTTGTACGGTTGAATAATTCACGCGTGACAATGTGTGTGTGTGTGTTTGTGTGTCTATCCGTGGGGTGTCCGGATGAGACTAGCAACCCCCCCCCCCCCCCATCACCTCCCGTTGGAACCGAGTTCGTTTTTTTTTGTTCTTTGGATAGATACTTATTATGTTTCTTTTTCACCACGCATATTGCACATGTCATAAGTACTGTTGCGAAAAACCATTTTTGGTATCGTGGTGTATGTGTTTGTGTGTTTGGCTGTGTATGTTTGCGTGTGTATAAGACCTTTCATATGATAGCTATATTGATATTCTTAGAACTAAAAAAATACAAAATGGAGGCTGCCGACCGCCATATTAATGTTTTTGGAAAAAATTCATATAGCCTGTCGCTCCCAAAATTAAGACGAATCTAACGACATATTATAAGTCACTATCCAACACGCCATTTAGGCTGTAGGCCGTACCAAAGAAATAGTCATACAATCATACATACTTTCGAAAAAATTTAGCCCTCCTTCTGGAAAAGCGGGCAAAAAAAATTTGAATAACTATACTTTGTCCATTTTATTATTGGTTTTTTGACAGCTCAACGTTTGAACTTTATAGGAACGTGAACAAGTAAACGAAATAATCGATATCGAAAGATGTACATTCGATTAAATATCTTTTTGATTCTGACGACTCATGTTATTATTTGTTAACTCATGTTATAAATTTGTTGTCTTTCTTTGTTATATTATGCATGCGGCCCTCAAAATAAAATGAATGAAAGTTAATGTAAACAAGACGAAAGTAATGAAAACGCATTTATTTCTATCGATTATTTGTAATCTGTGGCACAATCGTAGTAATCGATATGCGTGGCAACTCACTAAAATGCGGTACGCGTCCATGAAGTACAATATTATTTCTGTGAATTTTGTAACTTTAACAATACGAAACTTTAAGGGCATCAGCTGTCAAAAAACCAATAATAAAATGGACAGAGTATAGTTCGATATATACCTGAACTCGATGCGGCTTCCCCAATCGGACCAACTCCGACATAAGTGCCGCCGTGTGGCAGAAGTGCACGTTCTCATCGGCCAACCCATGGATGATGAGCAGTCTCCCTTCCCTGATGAATACACAAACAAAGGTCATGGCCCACCAAGTATGAAACTTTTACCCACGGTGTACAAAAATGAGATACGGCCGGCAGGGAAATGTTTATACTTTACAATGACATGTGGCGCATCACTGTAGGCGCTGGGAATTATGAAATAAAATATCTTATATTTTAGTGCAAAGTATTTATCTATTTTGTCCCAATGGAACACAATACTCATTGTTCTAGGAACACGATACTCAATGTTCTAGGAACATAATACTCACTGGTCGTAGAACACGCAACGTATCTCCCTGGAATACAATACTCAATGTGTTCGTGGAACACGATACTCACAGGCCATGGACCAAGATAATCACTAGTCGTAGTACATGCAACATATCCGCCCGGAACACGATACTCACAGGTCGTAGAACACAATACTCCCTGTCAGTGGCGAAGGGTCAATTTTTGTAAAGGGTAAGCCGGTCCGCTACACCCAGGACATTTTCATTAGGTTTCTGTAATGTTCTACTTTGCTGATAGTAACATGATATTATATCTTTGAAAAGTTAAAATCTGTAAATCCCGAGCGATTCTAAACTAGATTAGGAATGAAATAGGTAGGCAAGGGAAAAATACCATTTTATTTAATTTAAAAGCCAGTGATTAGGTCCCTAGAAATTAAGAATACGAATATACTAAATTAAATTACTTACTTCGATAAATCTCATCGATATGACCTACAATGACTCATTTCAATAAAATGATCTAACGCTATAACATGTAGGTACAATGCACACTACACACAATGAACAGCTCTGCCAAAAAAAAGGTCAGGGCTTCATGAAATGTAACTCAAGTCCAGGTAGTAACATAATATTGCAATCAATTGCAACAATAAAAAATGCGAAGATATTATACGTTTCATTATCGAATAACAATAAACAGTAATTTACGATGTTAGCGTGATTTACATTATGAACAGCGCCATCTATCGGTGAAATTGGACACACAATTACTATAGAACTTTTATATTATTAAACACAATAAACAAAACTATAAACAACCATAGTATCTATTAGATTCTAATTATATTATATTTAGTAGAATTAAATTGTCATGTACCGTATATGCGATACAAAATAAATATCAATGAAGACGAAAGATTATAGTCGATCGAAGTACGCGTACGCAATCAATACTACACTCTATTTCGTTCGCATACATGTCATTTTTCTATCCATTAACATAACCACGCCCCATTATAACCCGATGGACATCGGCTTGCCGTCGTTCCTATACTAAGCGAGTTATGCGTTTGCGCGGGAACGTTTTCCGTACTGATTTTACATGGTAATTGCGCGTGGAATTCCTAATCTTGCGAGCGGCTTGCCGCGCCACGACTTGCGCGCGGTTGAAGTGAATGAAAAGTGTAACTTTTTGCTATTAATATAAGGCGATTTTTAGATTAATTTTATTTGATGGTGTATTAAATACCTATGTTTTTAACGTTATGTTAGTAAATAAATGTCTTATTAGATCGTCGTAACAAACGCCTGTTGTCAAAGGGAAGCCGGTAGGAATCGAGTTATATGGAGCCTTCGCCACTGCTCCCTGTTCTAGGAACACGATACTCACAGGTCATGGAACACAATACTCACTGGTCGGGGAAGAAGGGCGCATGCGCGAGCACACAAGCGCGCGTGTAGGCGTGCGGGGCGGCGTGGGGCGCGCCCATGTATCGCTCCGTATACCCCGTGTCGTACAACACACGATACTCACAGGTCATGGAACACAATACTCACTGGTCGGGGAAGAAGGGCGCATGCGCGAGCACACTAGCGCGCGTGTAGGCGTGCGGGGCGGCGTGGGGCGCGCCCATGTATCGCTCCGTATACCCCGTGTCGTACAACACACGATACTCACAGGTCATGGAACACAATACTCACTGGTCGGGGAAGAAGGGCGCATGCGCGAGCACACTAGCGCGCGTGTAGGCGTGCGGGGCGGCGTGGGGCGCGCCCATGTATCGCTCCGTATACCCCGTGTCGTACAACACACGATACTCACAGGTCATGGAACACAATACTCACTGGTCGGGGAAGAAGGGCGCATGCGCGAGCACACTAGCGCGCGTGTAGGCGTGCGGGGCGGCGTGGGGCGCGCCCATGTATCGCTCCGTATACCCCGTGTCGTACAACACACGATACTCACAGGTCATGGAACACAATACTCACTGGTCGGGGAAGAAGGGCGCATGCGCGAGCACACTAGCGCGCGTGTAGGCGTGCGGGGCGGCGTGGGGCGCGCCCATGTATCGCTCCGTATACCCCGTGTCGTACAACACACGATACTCACAGGTCATGGAACACAATACTCACTGGTCGGGGAAGAAGGGCGCATGCGCGAGCACACTAGCGCGCGTGTAGGCGTGCGGGGCGGCGTGGGGCGCGCCCATGTATCGCTCCGTATACCCCGTGTCGTACAGCACACGATACTCACAGGTCATGGAACACAATACTCACTGGTCGGGGAAGAAGGGCGCATGCGCGAGCACACTAGCGCGCGTGTAGGCGTGCGGGGCGGCGTGGGGCGCGCCCATGTATCGCTCCGTGTACCCCGTGTCGTACAGCACACGATACTCACAGGTCATGGAACACAATACTCACTGGTCGGGGAAGAAGGGCGCATGCGCGAGCACACTAGCGCGCGTGTAGGCGTGCGGGGCGGCGTGGGGCGCGCCCATGTATCGCTCCGTGTACGCCGTGTCGTACAGCACACGATACTCACAGGTCATGGAACACAATACTCACTGGTCGGGGAAGAAGGGCGCATGCGCGAGCACACTAGCGCGCGTGTAGGCGTGCGGGGCGGCGTGGGGCGCGCCCATGTATCGCTCCGTGTACGCCGTGTCGTACAGCACACGATACTCACAGGTCATGGAACACAATACTCACTGGTCGGGGAAGAAGGGCGCATGCGCGAGCACACTAGCGCGCGTGTAGGCGTGCGGGGCGGCGTGGGGCGCGCCCATGTATCGCTCCGTGTACGCCGTGTCGTACAGCACACGATACTCACAGGTCATGGAACACAATACTCACTGGTCGGGGAAGAAGGGCGCATGCGCGAGCACACTAGCGCGCGTGTAGGCGTGCGGGGCGGCGTGGGGCGCGCCCATGTATCGCTCCGTATACCCCGTGTCGTACAGCACACGATACTCACAGGTCATGGAACACAATACTCACTGGTCGGGGAAGAAGGGCGCATGCGCGAGCACACTAGCGCGCGTGTAGGCGTGCGGGGCGGCGTGGGGCGCGCCCATGTATCGCTCCGTGTACGCCGTGTCGTACAGCACACGATACTCACAGGTCATGGAACACAATACTCACTGGTCGGGGAAGAAGGGCGCATGCGCGAGCACACTAGCGCGCGTGTAGGCGTGCGGGGCGGCGTGGGGCGCGCCCATGTATCGCTCCGTGTACGCCGTGTCGTACAGCCGCCAGCAGGTGACGGGCGCGCCCGCCACGCACACGCGGAATATGTTGGGACGCGTAGCGAGACCCAGCAGCGATAGGTATCCGCCTGAGTTGTGTAATCACAGAACACAAATCAGTACAAGCACTATAGAATGCTTAATTCAAGTATGAACATGCAGCCACGAGTGAGAGAGAACATCAAAATACATAAATATCAGGTACTCGACAATAAGTACTATACCGTCAGCTGTAGTTATCGATATTTAAGCTTGTCACAGATCAAACCTATCACTACTTATCACTTACATATCAATATAACTCTTTTAATATAACTTTAAATAGTTCAATTCACCTGCCTCTTAGAGGAAAATCTGCCTACGATTTGTTTAAGGGGACCATAGACAAACGCGTACTTTATTTTTAATATATAAACTCTATGGGTGTAATTTACCCGCGGACGTGTACAGACATGTCACCCGTATGCATTGCGGGTGACTCCTGGTATATTTAAAGCCGACAGACTCGGCTCTTTATGGAAGTATGATACCGACGGTAGTATTATACATCCATCTATGGGTTTGGTACACCCGCAAACGGATGCGTGGGTATCATACACCCACAAACGAGTCTGTTGGCTTAAATACACCAGGAAACACCCGCAATGCACACGCGGAATATATTCGATGGTGTGGCTAGATTCATCAGCAATAGATACCTACCTGGCTATACACACTGACGGTTAATGTCTGCCTGAAAGGTGTAATTAATGAGGTGGGTGCCATACACCCACAGATGGGTGTGTGGGTATAATACACCCACGAACGAGACCATGGGTATGTAGACCCGCGGACGGGTCGGTGGGCTTCATATACCTATCTTCATGTATCCGAGGCATCATGCCCGCGAGCGTATTTAAGAGTATCGCAAACCCGCAGACGAATCTGTGTGCATCATTCACCCACAGACGAAAACCTTTAAAGCGAATACCGCTTACGGGACTCGCAAGTCAAAGTCAAAATCATTTATTTCAAATAAGCTTTTGAACGGTCAATATTTTTTTAAAAGCTACTACCGGATCACCACGCGGTCTCAACTGAGAAGATCTTGCATAGTCGGACCAGTCCGCCCAAGCAGCAATCGCGCACGAGTTATTAGAAGGAAAGGGGGTGACCCGCCACACGAAGCCGCAGTTGTACAGTACGTTTGTACATATAAACGGTCCTTCAAATCGGGTGTATATTTCCTTCCATGTTTACAAAGTTAAAATTTCTCATCATCGAAGTATCGTGCTTGGTCCTTCGAGCCGAATTTTCATTTCAGGACTAAAAATCGTGTGCATGAATACTATATCTTTTGTCTGGGAGTTAAATACTTAAATAAGTATATAATGCAATCAGCTCTCTCGTTTGCACTATACTCGGCCGTAGGATACAACTATTAATCAACTATTTTTAGTTCTTGCGGAGGAAACCTTCAAAAGGTTCCCGGACCAACCGGGGGGTGTGGGACTTCATCGGCTCCTGGGCTCACTGGTGGGACATGTACTTTTTTTTTTGACGCGGGGGAAATTTTCCAAAGATCCCCGGGAGCTGTGAGGCTCGACCGGGGTATGTGGGATTCTTACCCACTAAAACCCCCGCGGCTGTCGCATCGGCACATTAGAGGGGAGACCCCAGGGCTCTCCGGTGGGATCTGCACCAGGGGCCCCTCAGTGTCTTGCCTTTGAGCCCGCCGCCAGGGGGTGCATTGTAGCCGCCCGGGAACCAGCCACGGTGCTCACGGGGACGGGGGTCATACCCCCGCATTAATATCATCGATATAGTAAACTAGATAAACATTCACTAACAAAGTGACATCTAAAATGTGGTCACCGGAGTCGCAGACTTATCTATGCTGGTGGCGGAATCGTGAACTAACGATTTTATTATGATAATGACGTGTAGTTTGACAGTTTCATATAGACAGTAGCGACACTCCTATCGACAAAAATAATTCTGTCAGCCTGTGGGTTGTAAAGAAATAGCGACACAAGGGCGCTATATCTGTGTGCCACTCGTAAACAGAATATAACAAGACATCTAGCTAGCGTGCCGCCGATAAGGACAGAAAAGAATCATTCGTACACATAACACACGTAATGGATATTTATTCAAATGCGACTATTATGTAGTTTAAACGATATTTCATAATGCAATTCAATTTAAAACTCCAAAGCTAGGTCGTGAACTAGAAAATTTCATGAGTACTCGAAGAAAACGCACCGTCGGTGCGCCAGATTTTGAACACACGCTGAGGGACAAAAAATCATATGCTCTGTTTCTTTCTATCACATATAATATATATAAATGCATCCTTTTCTTGCGCGAATGAGAAAGAAAGTGCCAGCTCTCTATTGGTTTCTTTCTCTAAGGTGCCACTTTTCGGACCGTAACACCTAATCTAGTTTATATATTATATCGATGAGGATATTAATAATTAACTTACCATAACTCCATCCATGTATCGCCACCCTCTCCATATCGATGCAGCCAGTCTCCTTCGCCAGCCATTGTAGCACTTCCACCTTCGAATAAAGACATTATTTTTAACCAACTATGCAAAAAAGGCAACCGTGTACAGTTTCCCCGTGGGGTGTCCGGGTATGAATACCACCCTCCCATCTCCTCCCGTTGTGTGTCCGTGAGAGGCGACTAAGGGAAAACAAGAAGATGGGCAGCGCTGCTGCCCGCACTATAGAAGAAGAAGAAGAAGAAGAAAAACATTTATTTGCATAAGCACGACGCACACATCCTGTTACATAATAATAATATTTCATGTTATACAATTACGTAGATAGAACTTATAAAAAAAAACCTACATGAACGAAGAGGATACACACATCTATGACTATCAATAAGTAATTATAAATTTATGAAAAACAAAAAATCTTTTGATTGGTTTGACATTGACAACTTGACTTGCCTTGTCAAAGCAGTTAAAATGTCATTTTGACTTTTGACATTAACCTAAAAAAAGACTTTTATGACCTAAAAAAAGATTTTATAGGTTTTAGTATCTTTCAACTTAGGGAAGATTACAAGTATCCATAATCCCCATGCTTGGCAGGCGTCATGGGGATCGCAGTATAGGTGGTAGGTAATCCAATAGAAAGACGCTGCTGCCCGTCTTCTTGTTTTCCCTTAGTCGGCTCTTACGGACACACAACGGGAAGAAAAGGACAGGTGCTATTCTTACCAATACCTCAAAGGTCTCTTGTGTACCTGGAGATGCTCGTAGCCAGTTGTAATCACTGTTCGGTAAAATACCAGTTAGGTAAGCCACGTCAGGCAAGGTCAGTCCTTAGATGGGTGACCGTTTAGTGTCATTTGAACTGAGCGTCTCCGCGCTTCAGAGGGCACGTTAAAAGTCGGTCCCGGCTATTGCCATCTAGACAGCAGTCGTTAAGCTACACTCCAAACCAAATAAGCTTGAAGGCGATTACAACTTTATTGTTTGTTAGCAAAATTTTCACGCATAAAATTGTCTCCCCGCACCTACTGCAACATTTCAATATCCGTGTTCTCCTCTATCCGTGTCCGTATCCTCTAGGCTCCCTCGCTATCCAGTCACTCCGCTATGCCCACCAAAGCAGAACTAAGCTTGGTTCTAATTCTCCGCTCGCAAGATTTTGCAAAACTATAAATAGTTGTAGCGATAAATTTGACTTGCACTCGGATTCACTCTCAAAAAGAACAAAAAAAGTTATCTTGAACTAGTTGTCAGATCAAGACTAGCTTGTTTTATATAAAGCAGCATATCGAGTGGCCTTTTTTAATATTCATTTATTTTCGGTTCTTTTTATTTCTTTATTAAAGTTAAGTACTTACTTTATTTTATCTTTCGTTTTTTGTTTGTATTATTCATAAGCTTTTATTAGCTAACGGTCACTGTTGGTTTAATGGATAGCTTGTCTTCTTTATGGCACTTAATGTTTATGCATGTGGTGTTTGCCAGTAAGTATTTGTTACACGTAGAATCTATACCATTCATCTTGTAATGTACATTTGCATGAGTGTAAACAAATGTTGGTAAACCAAATAAATAATAGTAGTTTATGCACCAAGGGGATAAAGTAGTGTCATATGTCGCGGGCGTTTAATTGAATCGCGAGCATAATGAAGGATTCTAGCAACTCCCGAGCGCAGCGAGGGAGTATAGAGTTAACTCCTGAGCGTAGCGAGGGAGTTAATACTAGAATCCTGAGTACAGCGAGGGATTTAAGCTCGCCCAAGACAAAGACACCTTTATCCCCGAGGTGAATACACTACTTTTCACACCTACTGCGAGGTAATAAAATACAAATATTGCTAGAATTAAAATAATAACAATATTTTGGGACCATCCACACACGGTAATCTGATCCCAAACTAGGCAGAGCCTGTACTATGGAAACCAGATAACTAATATTAATTAAATAGTTAAATAACACCCAGACACTTGATGGGAATCGAACCCACGACCTATTGGGTAGCGGCCAGGGTGTCTAACCACTAGACCAACGAGACCGTCAATAATATCAACATAGTGATTTGCCGCGTTATCATCTATTTCATTTTCTTTTCTAGAACACTGGGGTTGTGCTCGTCGCGCTCGGTTCGATTTTCAAATGTTTAGTTTTTCGTGCAGTTCTCTGCTTAGAGTAGTAATATATATCTGTGGTAAAAGTGTTGAGGAATGTTCGTTTGACGTTCGAAATTCAAACACATCATTACCCTAGGGAGTTTAGTACAACATTATTACCCGGCTAGACTATAGGGATATAATGAGGCACTTTATGTCATCTTTATATGACATATAATGTGACCTTATCGAGCAGGTGGTGTGAAAAATAAATTATGCAGTCATAAAACACCCCCGCTGTATATTTGACCGTTAACGCGGCAGCAAATATAGGTTGGTAATACAAAGTTGTTTTTGCTGACGCGCCTAGTTGACAATGTATGCGTTATGTAGTTATTGAGCCGCAAACGAACTTGTAATCGCCTACAAGCTTATTTGGGATGGAGTATAGGTCAAAGGCCGAAGGGCAGCTTGAAAACTTTGACACCAGTTTGGCCACTAACTATACGACAAAAACAATAATTACCTGGTCATCCAATTCTATCTGGCCCAGCTTCCCTTTGATGGCGGCCTCCCAGACCCTGCCACGGTGCTTGGACCCTCTGGAGTCCACCGCGACCACATTGAACCCTCGCGCCGCAAGCATATGCATGCGGAGCTGTCTGATACCCTGGAGAAGAGACCTTCATATACACATAAGGGTCTGTCACAGCCGTCAGCGAGAGTATCTCTGAGCGTTACGCTCAGACAAGGTTGATGTTGGAGGTATATATCACACGTAAAGTTGAAACTTCAATAGCGCGATTCAGGAATGCTCTTGTGACCTTATCTTCAACACAGCGCCATCTTTTGAGCTGTGTGCGAACGATTGAACTAACAATATACATCTAATGTAGGTAACTAGGAATTGCAACACTGACCTCGAAAATCATATTTAAACATTATATCAAATGAAATCCCCCTCCACATTCTCCTTTTTAGGGTTCCATACCTAAAAGGTAAAAAAGGAACCCTTATGGTCTGACTTGGTCTGTCTGTCTGTCTGTCACACCTATATATTTCAGGAACCACTGATGCTATCGATTTGAAACTTGGAATAGTTTTAGATCTTACTTACCCAACCTCATCGCAAATAAAAAAAAAAATTTCTTTTACTTTTTTTATAATGGGGGTTGAAATAGGTCATCAAAATTTTAAAGTGGGACTACTATATCGAGTGGGATATCATATGAAAGGACTTCATTTGCATATCTCAAAACAGATTTTTATTTTGGCTTATGTGACGTAGTTTTTGGCTGATAACCAAAAATGTCAAAAAAAATACCGCCCCCCCCCCCCTTATCTCCAAAGTTTGTGGAGGGAAAAATCTGAATTAATTATGGATAATGCATGTCTATCTATATTTTACAGGAAAAATAAAATGATCTATCTAAGTAGTACAGTTTTTTAGTAATCCTAAAAAAACCTCGTCAAACAAACTTAATTATGCGGTTTGTTTTTTTGTTATCTGAGGTGTTACATGAATAGTAAAATTACTTAAATACGTTCAAAGATGGCATGGAACCCTCAGTGCGCGAGCTGAAATACTTTACAAAATCAAATAATTTTTTCAAAGATACATGTGCTATATTATCCCTGACTGTTTATTTACTTTTGCCTGGTAATTTGTGCAGATATTAAATACGCGGGACGGCATTTTAAATTTTTTATGAAAGATAGATAGATAAATCATTTATTTGCAGCCAAGTTCACACACATACAAACAACACAGTAATATAAATAAGTAACTATCAAATAAACACAACAAAATACACATTTTGATTAAATTCTCTTTATGTGTGTGCTGTGGCAATACAAGAAGCAAAAACACTGATTTTCAGCTATTGCCAAGGGAGGTGCAGATGCGTGAATTAGTGCGCGATACATACATGCTAGTGTGATTGGTACTGTTATGAGATGTTGGTGTACAATAATATGGTAAATATAAAAATAAATAAAAATATTATAGAAATAAATAATAATAGATAAATTAATAAACTACGACGCGAATGGATAAGGTGAGGAATGTGTATGTAAGAGGAAGTATGAAAGTAGCGCCTGTCACCGATAAAATTTGGAGTCGGAGGCTATCTTGGTTTGGACATGTATTGAGGAGAGAGGAGACGCATGTCACGAGAAGAATGATGAGCTTGAATGTGGATGGATATAGAGCGCGCGGAAGGCCGAAGAAGAGATGGATGGATTGTATTACGAATGATATGAAAGTAGCTGGAGTGAGTGTGGAAATGACTGCAAATAGAGATGAATGGAAGGATAAAACATATTGCGCCGACCCCAGTTGATGGGATAAGGTAAGGAGAATGATGATGAATAAACTACGAGTAGGCAGATAGATTTACAAAATAATGTTTGACTCCAATAGATGATTCGGAGTAGGACAATCGCTTAGCAGCAGTAACCATCACAGGTAACGCGATGGAATTCCAATTTTTTGTTTTTCTAATAAAAAAGACCTACAGTTACTTTTAAAAGAATACAGTGAAGAGAGGTGTCCGATTGGAGGAGGTAGATTGTTCCAACATTTCGTTGCCTGATACCGGAAACTGCCCCTAAATGCGGCCGTCTTATGTGAATGTCCTGCTAAAGGTGGTCGACAGAATCTAGTGCCACATTTGTCACTGAATTGTAACTTATCATATAGATATCTTGGTTGTTTAAATTTAATCACACCAAACAACAAAGTAGCTAGATGGAGCTGTCTACGCGATTCCATATTAAGTATAGATGCATCATTCAAGTACGGAGTAATGTGACTACGGGGAGGAATGGTGAAGCAGAAACGGCAGCAAGCATTTTGAACTCGTTGAATCAAGCGCTGAGTCCTCGCCAGTAAACGAGGGCCGTACACAATATCCCCGTAGTTAAGCCGCGAGAGGATCAGCGATCAGGATCACTTTCAACCGGTAGAAACAGTTTCTGACGATCCCCAGCACATGTCCTTCAAATCGCAGCTGACTATCCAGTACAACACCTAAGTTTTTTGCCTCTTGTACCCTATAGGTTTACCATGCACTGACAGAACTGGGTTTTTGCTACCGATTCTTGTGACTTGCTTCTTTGAACCCAGTACCATGTATTTTGACTTATCAGGGTTGATTAGTAATGAGTTTCTATCCGACCAGTCAGCAATATTATCCAAGTCTTTGTTGATATTTTGAACCGCCACAGAAATACTATCAGGAATTTCAGATACATATACTTGGACATCATCGGAATAGCAGTGATATTTACAGTGCTTTATTACCTTAGTAAGATCAGCACAATAAATAATAAATAGAATAGGTCCGAGTAACGATCCCTGTGGTACTCCACGTTCATAGACGTCACGATGTCGCATTAACTACGCGGTACGGCGTGCGACTAACTGCTACAAAACCCAGTTGGGGGATACTCGCTGAACGTCTGGCGAGCGCTAATGGCATATCTATTGTATATAATATCATTGCCCTGACACTAAACCCCCCTCGCTATAGTCTTCCATGGATGGAAAGATTTATCGTTCAGTGGGTGTCCAAATAGCGTCTATTATAGACACGCCTATTTTTAACATGCTTTTATTCTATTTAAACATATTTTAAAGCAGATCTAGTAGGCCATTTCATCTAGTAGGCCGCGATCTAATCCAGTAGGCCGCGATACATTCGTGTTTGGTGGGACGCAGTTGTACGCATGCGCATAGGAGATATTTGAATGAATCGAGTGCCATAATATTATCTGTTTTGTATGTTAGTTTAGTAATTTGAAATTGTATTTCATGAGTTTAGATATAGTAGTATATGAAACTGCACATAATTAGGTATTATAATCATGCAGCATTTTCATAAACAATATTTGAATACAGTATACAAAGATAGAGAAGCGGTATTTTTTTTAGTCACCTACAAACATCGATATAATATATAAACTAGATTAGGTGTTACGGTACGAAAAGTGGCACACAAAAAAAGCGCCCTTGTGTCGCTATTTCTTTTCAAGCCACAGGCTGACAAAATTAATTTTGCCGATAGGAGTGTCGCTACTGTCTATACGAAACTGTCAAACTAGACGTAATTAATAATAAAACCGTTAGTTCACGTTTCCGCCACCAGCACAGATAAGTCCGCGACCCCCGCGACCACATTTTAGATATCATTTTGTTAGTGAATGTTTAACTAGTTTATATACTATAACGATGCCTACAAAATATGAACTGTAGTCAATTGTATACGGTACCTTGTAGCTGTTGGTAACGGTCTGCACTTCTGGCCCCCCGTACACGTGCAGTACGGTGGGGCTCCGGCCCGTCCGGCCGCAGCGCCATAGCGTGCAGTATGCGCGCGCGCCGCAAGACAACCGCGTCTCGTAGATCTGAGGCGGCGGGATGTCCAACGCGCTCAACGACCTTTCTATATATATGGGCGGATGATAAACTAGTAAAAATTCACACCACTGCTGAACAAAGGCTTCCCCTTAAGAAGGGGACGTTGCCACGCTTGGCAGGCGTCTCCCTTTTAAGGGAACTTTAGAAGGGGAGGTTGCTATAATCCCCACGGTTGGGAGGCGTCTCCCTTCTAAGGGAACTTTAGAAGGGGAGGTTGCTATTATCCCTACGCTTGGTAGGCGTCTCCCTTCTAAGGGAACTTTAGAAGGGGAGGTTGCTATTATCCCCACGCTTGGTAGGCGTCTCCCTTCTAAGGGAACTTTAGAAGGGGAGGTTGCTATTATCCCCACGCATGGTAGGCGTCTCCCTTCTAAGGGAACTTTAGAATGGGAGGTTGCTATTATCCCCACGCATGGTAGGCGTCTCCCTTCTAAGGGAACTTTAGAAGGGGAGGTTGCTATTATCCCCACGCTTGGCAGGCGTCTCCCTTCTAAGGGAACTTTAGAATGGGAGGTTGCTATTATCCCCACGCATGGTAGGCGTCTCCCTTCTAAGGGAACTTTAGAAGGGGAGGTTGCTATAATCCCCACGCTTGGTAGGTGTCTCCCTTCTAAGGGAACTTTAGAAGGGGAGGTTGCTATTATCCCCACGCTTGGCAGGCGTCTCCCTTCTAAGGGAACTTTAGAATGGGAGGTTGCTATTATCCCCACGCTTGGCAGGCGTCTCCCTTCTAAGGGAACTTTAGAAGGGGAGGTTGCTATTATCCCCACGCTTGGCAGGCGTCTCCCTTCTAAGGGAACTTTAGAAGGGGAGGTTGCTATTATCCCCACGCTTGGTAGGCGTCTCCCTTCTAAGGGAACTTTAGAAGGGGAGGTTGCTATTATCCCCACGCATGGTAGGCGTCTCCCTTCTAAGGGAACTTTAGAATGGGAGGTTGCTATTATCCCCACGCATGGTAGGCGTCTCCCTTCTAAGGGAACTTTAGAAGGGGAGGTTGCTATTATCCCCACGCTTGGCAGGCGTCTCCCTTCTAAGGGAACTTTAGAATGGGAGGTTGCTATTATCCCCACGCATGGTAGGCGTCTCCCTTCTAAGGGAACTTTAGAAGGGGAGGTTGCTATAATCCCCACGCTTGGTAGGTGTCTCCCTTCTAAGGGAACTTTAGAAGGGGAGGTTGCTATTATCCCCACGCTTGGCAGGCGTCTCCCTTCTAAGGGAACTTTAGAATGGGAGGTTGCTATTATCCCCACGCTTGGCAGGCGTCTCCCTTCTAAGGGAACTTTAGAAGGGGAGGTTGCTATTATCCCCACGCTTGGCAGGCGTCTCCCTTCTAAGGGAACTTTAGAAGGGGAGGTTGCTATTATCCCCACGCTTGGTAGGAGTCTCCCTTCTAAAGGAACTTTAGAAGGGGAGGTTGCTATTATCCCCACGCTTGGCAGGCGTCTCCCTTCTAAGGGAACTTTAGAATGGGAGGTTGCTATTATCCCCACGCATGGTAGGCGTCTCCCTTCTAAGGGAACTTTAGAAGGGGAGGTTGCTATTATCCCCACGCTTGGCAGGCGTCT
The DNA here is from genome assembly GCA_911728495.1 of Furcula furcula. Classification (NCBI taxonomy): domain Eukaryota; kingdom Metazoa; phylum Arthropoda; class Insecta; order Lepidoptera; family Notodontidae; genus Furcula; species Furcula furcula. The sequence goes on from OU452242.1 coordinate 53,516,975, forward strand.
CCCTTCTAAGGGAACTTTAGAATGGGAGGTTGCTATTATCCCCACGCTTGGCAGGCGTCTCCCTTCTAAGGGAACATTAGAATGGGAGGTTGCTATTATCCCCACGCTTGGCAGGCGTCTCCCTTCTAAGGGAACTTTAGAAGGGGAGGTTGCTATTATCCCCACGCTTGGTAGGCGTCTCCCTTCTAAGGGAACTTTAGAAGGGGAGGTTGCTATTATCCCCACGCTTGGTAGGCGTCTCCCTTCTAAGGGAACTTTAGAAGGGGAGGTTGCTATTATCCCCACGCTTGGTAGGCGTCTCCCTTCTAAGGGAACTTTAGAAGGGGAGGTTGCTATTATCCCCACGCTTGGCAGGCGTCTCCCTTCTAAGGGAACTTTAGAAGGGGAGGTTGCTATTATCCCCACGCTTGGCAGGCGTCTCCCTTCTAAGGGAACTTTAGAAGGGGAGGTTGCTATTATCCCCACGCTTGGCAGGCGTCTCCCTTCTAAGGGAACTTTAGAATGGGAGGTTGCTATTATCCCCACGCTTGGTAGGCGTCTCCCTTCTAAGGGAACTTTAGAATGGGAGGTTGCTATTATCCCCACGCTTGGCAGGCGTCTCCCTTCTAAGGGAACTTTAGAATGGGAGGTTGCTATTATCCCCACGCTTGGTAGGCGTCTCCCTTCTAAGGGAACTTTAGAATGGGAGGTTGCTATTATCCCCACGCTTGGTAGGCGTCTCCCTTCTAAGGGAACTTTAGAATGGGAGGTTGCTATTATCCCCACGCTTGGCAGGCGTCTCCCTTCTAAGGGAACTTTAGAATGGGAGGTTGCTATTATCCCCACGCTTGGCAGGCGTCTCCCTTCTAAGGGAACTTTAGAATGGGAGGTTGCTATTATCCCCACGCTTGGCAGGCGTCTCCCTTCTAAGGGAACTTTAGAAGGGGAGGTTGCTATTATCCCCACGCTTGGTAGGCGTCTCCCTTCTAAGGGAACTTTAGAAAGGGAGGTTACTGTAAATCCCACGCTTGGCAGGTGTCCCCTTTCTAAGAGGGAAGCATTTTGTTCAGCAGTGGACGTCTAAATTGTCAATGGCCCGTTACACATAAATTTAATTTTTGACATGTAAGCATGCATTCGATCCATCTCTCGCTACCATAGACCGAAACTTTGAAAAGCCATACCTCTTATTAAAAGAGCATTCTCGCTGCATTCAGTCTCGTCGGGATCACCGGATCTGCTGTCCCATGATCCGTTCAAACTCCGGGACTCTGAAGACTCTGTTGACATACATCGCAGCGTCAATATTGAGATTTTCTTTATTACTCAACTAGCGATTCCCTGTGGCTTCGTCTGCTAATATTTTTTTCCCATACAAAGTTTACCAACCCCGAGTGCACGACTAAAAGTTATTTTTGAAAAATCGCGAAACACGTATTTATTTCTTTTATTCAGATAATATTTCCATTAAGTTTCAAGAAAATCGAACGATAAAATAAAAAGTTTCATACAAATGAAAATACCCCATTTAACCCCTTTAGGAGTGGGATTTTCAAAAACCCTTTCTTAGTGGATGCTTACGTCATAAGAAGAACCTACTGTCCAAATATCAGCTTTCTAGGTCCAGCGGTTTGGCCTGTGCGTTGATGAATCAGTAAGTCAGGACAAGTAATTTTATATGTATAGATCATAGATATAATATTTATTTAAACTAGATTAGGTGTTACGGCTCAAAAAGTGGCACACAGAAATAGCGCCCTTGTGTCGCTATTTCTTTTCAAGCCACAGGTTGACAAAATTATTTTTGCCGATAGGAGTGTCGCTACTGTCTATATGCAACTGTCAAAATACACGTCATTATCATAATTAAACAGTTAGTTCTCGTTTCCGCCACCAGCACAGATAAGTCCGCGACCCCCGCGACCACATTTAAGATGTAATTTTGTTAGTGAATGTTTATCTAGTTTAAATATTATATCAATGGTATAGATAGTAGATGTAAAGCTAAGTCAGACCCACCAGACATGTTGTTAGAGATTGATTGAGTGATTATGTTTTGGGGTATTCACTGACCTGCATCCATAAGCGTGCCGAGCGCGTGAAGGCGCGGTGAAGGCGTGACGTTGACGCGGTAAACGCGCGTCGTAGGGGCACAACTGATGTGGGACGATGTTATCACCGCCGTCGTGCACTCCTAGTGACAATATTCACTACGTTAGTGATATCGGTATGGATGTACGTGGCAACATCGTGCCATTTTCGATGCAACTGCGTGATATTTTCGATGCAACAGCGTGACATGTTTGTTGCAAGAGCGTGACATTTCCGTTGAAGCTGCGTGTCACTAACGTATAATAATGACACTTGTAACACATTTCATTTGCATATCGAATGCAACTATATACGTGCGTGACATCGATATAATATATAAACTAGATTTGGTGTCACGGTTCAAAAAGTGGTAGCGAGAAATAGCGCCCTTGTGTTGCTATTTCTTTACAAGCCACATCCTGACAAATTTATTTTTGCCGATAGGAGTGTCGCTACTGTCTATGTGAAACTGTCAAACTACAAGTCATTAACATTATAAAATCGTTGGTTCACGTTTCCGCTACCAGCACAGATAAGTTTGCAACCTCCGCGACCACATTTTAGATGTCATTTTGTTCGTGAATTTTTATCTAGTTTATATATTATATCGATGGTGCGTGATGTTTGCGTTCTATGACTGTCCAATTGAAAACATTCTTTCCGTCTCCATGAAAACACTTTCCTTAAATGACGTGTCAGTAATTTGAATATCGTATGTCACTTATAAGGCAATTGTATGACACTGATTACATGTATACGACACATTCGTCGAAACAGCGTGACCCTTACGTCCCATCAAAGTGAAACTAGTTGCAACAGCGGTAGTAGTATGTATAACATGATTTTTGTGTAAGTGCCTCCGTGAGGCACTATACATAATAAAGATATTTTGATTTTTTTAAAGATACTTTTTACTTTGACAGCGTGATACTTTTGTGTGTCACTAATGTATAATATGACATTTGTAATGAAACTACATTTCACTTGCGAGACACTTTCCCACTATGCCACTTATAAGGCAACCATGTGAAGACAATAGGTATGATGACTGCAACACAATACCAATGAAACTGTGGCTTTGTATACTAGAACAGATTGCACTCCAAAAATGAATCACATTTTCATAATAGATTTATTGTGATTTTTAAATAAATACATTACTAAAATACAGCTAATCGCCATTTTGTAATAAACACTGATCAGAGTGAATGACGTCATCCCGGTACAAACAACTGTCAAACTGTCATCTCAACTTTTTCTTTCTTCTTTCTTTACTTATATACCTACAGACAGATGTTTATTTATACCTTGATGACGTCACAAAATGGCGCCATGCACCAGCCTTCGATTTGGAACAAAAATCAAAGTCTATTTTAAAAATTGCATATATTGCTATTAATTGTAAGTTTATTAACAAAAATATGATTATTTTCAGCAATAGTAGACCCGTAAGTACATTATAGAATTTTTTTTCAAAATTAGTCATCATGCCTGTTGTATGAAATATTCGTCAGAATAGCGTGACATTTTCGTTACGTGAAAGTGACACTAGTTGCAACATCGTGACATTTTCGTTACGTGAAAGTGACACTAGTTGCAACATCGTGACATTTTCGTTACGTGAAAGTGACACTAGTTGCAACATCGTGACATTTTCGTTACGTGAAAGTGACACTAGTTGCAACAGCGTGACATTTTCGTTACGTGAAAGTGACACTAGTTGCAACAGCGTGACATTTTCGTTACGTGAAAGTGAAACATGTTGCAACATCGTGACATTTTCGTTACGTGAAAGTGACACTAGTTGCAACTACGTGACATTTTCGTTACGTGAAAGTGACACTAGTTGCAACATCGTGACATTTACGTTACGTGAAAGTGACACATGTTGCAACATCGTGACATTTTCGTTACGTGAAAGTGACACTAGTTGCAACTACGTGACATTTTCGTTACGTGAAAGTGACACTAGTTGCAACATCGTGACATTTACGTTACGTGAAAGTGACACATGTTGCAACATCGTGACATTTTCGTTACGTGAAAGTGACACTAGTTGCAACATCGTGACATTTTCGTTGTACTTGCGTCGTGATACGTACCTCGTCCATATCAACGGCGCAGGAGTGTCCAACGGTGGTAAGCAGAGTGACAGCGTGCGGACAAGGCGGCGATATAGGCGCACAGTACAAGTGTCGCTCCAATGGCGTCTCCCGGAGCCCTATGAAGTATACCAGCTGATTCGCTGTGTCCACCTGCAAGGTTTCGAAGCATTAATAATAGTACCAGCCCTAGTTTATGTCCCAGTGTTGGGCACGGCCCTCCCTTCTAGATGAGGGGGCTTAGGTCACAGTCCACCACGCTGGCCAAGTGCGGGTTGGCGGACTTCACACGTCATTCGAATGCTAGTTAGGCTATCTCAGTCATGCAGGTTTCCTCACGATGTTTTACTTCACCGAAAGCTAAAAGCCGAAAACAATGGCACAAAGGCTATTCGCACATGATTAATTAAATAAATCAGAGGCAAAATCACGTTCAAAGTCAGTTCCAGAGCTTGACTGCACCTTCAAAATCGCTGGACGTTTAGACTGTGGTCCCTAGACGTCCATTAAAATCCTACCAGAGAACTCAAGTCCTGTTATATGCTGATGCGAAAGCCGCGGGGACTTCAGTGGTTGACCCCAAGGTCCCGGGGACCTTTTGAAGGTATTCCCCACAAAATAAAAAAGGCTTTATAAATGAATCGAAGGTGCAGAATAAAACCCTCAAACAACGTAAACAAGTGGTTTGTCTTTTATTTTTACTCAGTTTAGAAACGAGACAAGCATGACGTACGCGTGATGGTCGCGCGCCACGCCTGCCTATAGACAGCTGCATTGCACTGCCGCTCGTCACACGAGACATTAGTTATCAAGTCTCTTGTGGCCGGTAATATCACCAGCTACAGTGCCCTTCACATCGCACTGCCGCTCGTCACACGAGACATTAGTTATCAAGTCTCTTGTGGCCGGTAATATCACCAGCTACAGTGCCCTTCACATTGCACTGGCGCTCGTCACACGAGACATTAGTTATCAAGTCTCTTGTGGCCGGTAATATCACCAGCTACAGTGCCCTTCACATTGCACTGCCGCTCGTCACACGATACATTAGTTATCAAGTCTCTTGTGGCCGGTAATATCACCAGCTACAGTGCCCTTCACATTACCGTGGGTTGTCCGGATAAGAGTACCCCCCACCCATATCCTGCCGTTGGGTGTCCGTAAGAAACGACTAAGGGAAAACAAGAAGACGGATCGCATTGGATTCTATTGGATTACCTACTACATATATATATATATAGGTGCTATATATATGTAGGTGCTTTAATCAGAATTATACGAATAATTAAATTGCTATCGTAGTGTGGTCATCACTTTATATTAAATTCCTTTTGTAGTTAGTAAGTAAGATTGTCTAAAATCCTTGCTTGTACTATGGTCATATGTCTAACTAACCAACCTATCTTGAGCTACTCTGCCAGGTGGAAAGTATTTACTCATGTGTCAAACATAACTGGTTATTTGAACGGTGATGCTATTCTGCCGCAACACAGTTTTATACTAGTGCGGGGGATAGTTTTGTCATTGTATAATAGCTAGTGGAAACAGTTTTAGCCAAGAATAACTAACGGCACATATTATTGTAATTATTTATGGCCATTTATTTGTAAGGCATTAATTATCTTTGTATTGAAACTTGTTTTCACCATGTAATGCAAAAACCTTTGTTGTTTGTTTGTAAGAAATAAATCATTCTCATATACTGCCATCCCCAAGACGTCTGCCTGCCGTGGGGATTATGGCAACCCCTCCCTTATATGGGAGAGGCCTTTGTTCAGCAGTGGACGTTTTTGGCTGATGATGATGACAGTGCCCCCCCTCACACCGGAACACAGCAACGTTTACACACTGCTGCAGACTGCTGCTTTAAATGTATGTTTTTTTAACTCACCCATATCTTCCTGCCCATCACCTCCCATTCGCCCGCTGTGATTGGTTCTTTACTAATTATATTGGGGCCAGCTGCATTGCTTTCGTCTTCGGTAATCATATCTAGAACCGCTATAAACAAAAAAAAAGAACAGTCAAATGCGAGTCGGACTCGCGCACCGAGGGTTCCATACCTTCTTTGGACTTATTAATGTTATTTTACTATTCGTTTAAAGCAGCCATACTCAACCAGCGGCCCGCTAGCCTTTTGGGGCTGATAGACGCTGTTGGCCGCAGATGGCTATTACAGCTTCACCGGACAATAGGAGGCGAGCGCTTATAGCACTCTAGCCTTAACGGCAGAGGTAGCGACGAGCTCAAGGGCACCTCAGGGAGGCACGGCCTCGGCTTGGGCTGTCGCTTGAGAGAGGGCTGAGTTTACCACCGGTTCACAACGCGCCCTGAAAAGAACCGGCAAGAAACTCAGTGGGGTGATTGATGCACGTCGTTGCGGTCGCATGCGTACGACCCTTCGTCCTCGCCGGCGAGACCGGTGTCTGATAGCATTTTCTATGCGGCCCGAAGTCTAGTGCAGTTTAGATTAACAATAGTATTTTATTGATAATTGTACAAAAGTAGATAACGCAAAATGGTCGTTCGAATAAGTTTCGAATGAATAAATGTTCATTTCACTCGCTTGCTCTCATAAAATAGCGCGCACACATAATACTATTGAATTAGCTACGCCATTTAAGTAATGAAATGTCTACTATTAGTGGAAAATGAATTTTTATATACATAAATGCTATATTTCAAATATGCGATTTATTGTAATTTAATATACTTAGGGTAGTTATAATTACACATACAATTTAGGCTAGATTGCAGCCCGCAGGGTAAATCAGAAGCGACTATGTGGCCCGGGGGTAAAAAGGTTGAGTATGGCTGGTCTAAAGCCTTAGACAGAAAAAAAAAATTTTTTTTTACCTTGTATGGTATGGAAACCTAATAAACTTTTAACATATCACTAACATCCTGTTATCCAATACGACCAGAGTAGCCAATGTTTCAACGCGGGAGATATTATAGTGCCCGCGTGCTTACGTAGACACGCGTGCACTCTCTCTTCCTTTACTCTCACAATCCGATGTGACGGAAGACCACACGACCGGGGAGAGGGCAGGACCGACTTGTTACATGCCCATCCGACGCATGGAGCAGCTTACTTTCAGTAAGATTATTATACTGCCATAAAAGCTGATGGTACAGCCACTGATACAAGTGACGGTGACCTCTTTGTGACTGTTTTTTAATTAATTATTACCTGCCACAGTAATTATCGAGGTAACAGTTACTTACCAAGAGTATTCCGTTCTTTCAACAAATTGAGCCAAGATTCACGCATAGATCTATTTTGTACTAGTACTTTATGAGATGAGCCAAATCTTTTGTCATAGGTTAATTATTTATGTTTATTTTCCTAACTTTGAATAGAATCCTATCTGTGGAAGCTTTTAACTAGCATGTAATTAGTTATAATGTTACTTATTTTGTAAATGTAGCCGTAAGCTCCCCGAATAAAATAAAATAAATAAGTCTATTTTTATGACCAATTTTGGAGACTAATTTATTTTTTGCCGTTTTTTGAATTTTTTTACGTGAGCAACCCGCGGATGATTAAACTAAGACGGCGCCTCGGTTCGAGACAACTTTTCGGGTCTATGTCATGACTATTGTTTCTGTCTAATTTTCTGACGTCGCACTCAATTTAATCGTACCCGCGACACCAATATTTTTAAATACAAATGAACCTGCTGTCTTCCTTTCTGACCGTTTTTCGGGTTTATTTTCGTGGACATATTTGAGATTCAATTTTTTAGCCGTTTCTCGTATCGTCACACTTAAATTAACTAAAGCAAAAAGTACATAAATATAGATCGATCCCTCGTAACCGCAAGTAAAGCACAGGTAATTAGGTACAGGGGAAAGTAGCCGCTCTTTTCGTGACCGTTTATCGAGTCCACTAAGGTGCCTTTTTTGAAGAATTTTTTTTTGCCTTCTTTCGTGTCAGTTTACACTTATTCAATCAGAGCAAATACTATATGCATCAAGCTCAATCCTTCGTAGCTAAGAGCAACGCGCAGGTGATTAGATAGATGTGAACCCGCTCTTTTTTTACCTTTTTTCGAGTCAGTTTTCATAAAAAAAAATTCAAGTCTAATTGTTAAACAATTTTCAAGACAATTTGTTTATTTACTTTAAATTATACGTACATCTAGTTCGATCCCTCGTACCCGCGAGTAAAGCGCAGGTGACCAGGTACAGGTGAAGGTGATCGCTCTCTTCGCTGGCCCATATGAACCTGATGCTGTCAGGAGTCGAAGGTAGGAAGTGCAGGATGTCGTGGACGTTGATCCACGCGTCCGGAGCGGTCTCGGAGACCAGGACTTGTATTTCTTGAGGCTGCTTAAAGAAAAGGGGACCTAGTATAAGTTTGATAGTTAGAGACTTATGGCGATGTGATCACAATTGTGATCACTGTTCGATAAACAAAAATTCATAATTCAAATTATCTTTATTATGCATAGGCCTAACGAGGGCACTTACATATTGTCAACTTTTTTACAATTACCACCAGATCACAACGCGGCCTCTACTGAGAAGATCTGGCAAGAAACTCAGTGGGCGATCATTTTTTAATATAATTATGTATTTTTTTAATAATTTTGACAATAAATAATTCTTAAAGTTAGAGGCTTGCATGAGGATCGCAGTTTAAGCCCACGCAGCTTTATCGTCCAGGTAATCCGAGATTTTATAGTAGCCTTTTTTTAGATAACCGGCTTTTAATAGTGCTTTTGAATTCAATTATTAGGTCTCGGATATCCTGTGGCAGTTTATTATAAAAAACGGATACCTTGGCCCATGAACGAATTGCTAATACTGTGGAGACGCGTGGAGCGTGGAGAAACTACCAGTTGGTTAAGTAACGTGAGGCAAGGTCAGTTCATAGATGGGTGACCGTTTTTTAATTCTTGCGGGAGAAATAGGTCCCCGGAAGTCAACCGGGGTATGGAGGATTCTTACCCACTAAAACACCCGCGACTTCACATCGGCACAGGAGAGAGGGGAACTGAGTTATCCGATGAGCACCAGGTGCCTCTCAGTGCCTTGCCTTAGACGAGCCGTTGGTCAAGCGGTTAGACACCCTGGCTGCTACCCAATAGGTCGCGGGATCGATTCCCACCAAGTGTCTGGGTGTTATTTATCTATACGGGGTGTAAGGGACATCGTACCGAAAACCAATACTAGGGATCCAGTACATGATTCTGAACATTCTAGTGTTGAAATTTTTCATCGACTTTTTCATGATTTTCCAAAAAAAAATGCCGTTTTTTTTAATAAAATTAGAATATCATTATTGGTATAATAATAAAGCCTAATTTTAATTTAAAAGCAATAAATTACTTATTTGCGCAAAATTAGCAATCATCAGCAGCCGAAAAGTCCACTGCTGAACAAAGGCCTCTCCCTTAGAAGGGAGGGGTTGCCATAATCTCCACAGTTTGGCAGGCGGCTTGATTGAAATTAGCAATGTAATTTGAAAAATAAATATTATTCCGCACGTATTCATTACATGCTCAAAAATTAACATGTTAGTCATTTGTCATTTTCCATATAAATGGTTTATGTGATGTTGTAACGGACAATAGAGAAATCTTATATATAAGTACTACATACCGAATTACACCCTGTATAAACTATGTAGTTACAAAAAAAACATATAAGTATTACTATCAGTTGTCTGATAACCATAGTACAGGCTCTGCCTAGTTTTGGATCAGATGACCGTGTGTGGATTGTCCCAAGATATTGTTGAACCCGCCACCGGGGGGTTCATTGTAGCCCCCCGGGAACATGGATCGTTACCCCACATCATCGATATAATATATAAACTAGATAAACATTCACGAACAAAATAACATCTAAAATGTGGTCGCGGAGGTTGCAAACTTATCTGTGCTGGTGGCGGAAACGTGAACTAACGATTTTATAATGATAATGACCTGTAGTTTGACGTTTCATATAGACAGTAGCGACACTCCTATCGGCAAAAATAAATTTGTCAGGATGTGGCTTGTAAAGAAATAGCGACACAAGGGCGCTATTTCTCGCTACCACTTTTTGAACCGTGACACCAAATCTAGTTTATAATAATATATTATATCGATGCCACACATTCATCTTCCTCGGTGTCACCGCATCGGCATCTAAGGAGTCTACCACTAGCTCTTACCTGATCATGCTTGACTGGTTTCTGTGTAGTTCGCAGGGTCTCTGGGGCGTGCTCGTAGTTGGATGGGTGGATGAACTGACTTAAGGGTATAAGTGACAGCTCCAGGCGTTGCTGCTTCCTGTCCAAGAGTTGTACCCACACGCTGTGAACCAAACCGCCTGGTTAGGTGGCTATAAGGGATCTCTTCGACACGTCAGCAACAGAGTAAGGGCTAGGGCATGCACAATGGATCCGACTGGGTCTAAGTGCGTTCCGGTGGGTACCAGGCCCGATTTTATAGCCACCAGCTATCGATTTATTATATAAACTAGATAAACATTCACTAACAAAATGACATATAAAATGTGGTCGCGGAGGTCGCGGACTTATCTGTGCTGGTGGCGGAAACGAGAACTAACGGTTTTATTATGATAATGACGTGTAGTTTGACAATTTCATATAGACATTAGCGACACTCCTATCGGCAAAGCTAATTCTGTCAGACTGTGGCTTGTAAAGAAATAGCGACACAAGGGCGCTATTTCTGTGTGACACTTTTCGGACCGTAACGCCTAAATATGATAATCGAAGGTCTAATAGTTTAACAGTCAGTTTGACGTTGAGCCGGAATGCAATAGTAAATATGGATTTTAACAGCGTTAGCTCGACGTCGAGACACGATAGACTTGTTTTTTTTCCGAATATCATAAATATTTATTTCATTTTATCTTAGAGAATAGCATGGCTGTTCTGGTGTGAACGGCACTGATATGACTCACTATCCTCCGTCCGGAATCCACCCGACCCCGACCAGATATTCGAACCATAGTAAAGAATCCTTCAACGACTGCGCCAGTTCATATCATCTTATATAACACACACTCAAAAACACAACACTTCTGACGCAGTCAGGTAAAAGAACTCTATTCACGGAAGTTCTTCTGTTATGGTGTGAAGGGCACTGTAGCTAAAATTACGGCAGGCGCGTCGCTTGCCATCAGGCGAACGTCTCGCTTGTCTCGTTACTGAATAAAAAAAAAGCTCGTATGGTACTGACTATCCTCCATCCATCCGACCCTGACTAGATATTAGAACCATAGGAAAGAATCCTTCAACGACTGCGCCAGTTTATATCATCTTATATGCATACACACACTCAAAACACATAACACTCCTGACGCAGTAATTACGTAGGCTGCTGCCGGAGGACTTAAAAAAAACCAAAATTCTAATACTAATTTATTAGAGATAAAAATTACAGTTAAAATTCTATAACTAAAATTAACGTCTAATCCTGCCCGATGCAAGTAACAGAATGTGTTTCTAATATTAAGTTACGCGTTGCATGGAAATATGCAACTGCGCAATCGGTGGTGTCGAATGCATCGACACGGCGGCGTCGACGAGGCGGCGGCGCGGGGCTGCTGACTCGGCGGCACGTGTAAGCTGGCGCGTGTAACCTCCATAATAGGGTCGCTGCAGACTTGCACTTTTCATACTGGGTCGCAGTATAACACCTCCACCCTCAGATCAGCAATTATTTTCCGATTTTGAGAGAAAAAATTGCTGCTTTTGATGGCTTCTCATAAGTATGATCTTTAGGGTTCTCTGTATCTTCTGGGTCTTCCTGGGTTGTTTCATCTACTTTACATCTTCGTACTCTGCAGCGATAAATCAGTGTAACTGTTGCCAGCATAACCATGCTACATAAAACTAAGTAGAATGGTATGGTTGTATGATAGTAAAACGATTCAGGGGCGGTTTTCAGTTGTATCGGAGCTTGATGTATGGTCATCTCCTGGATCTTATGTAGGGCCTCCAGGTTGATTGTACTGAGGTGCAGCTGTGTAGGCTCGGCGGGTTTCATGTCAGCTGGGTAGTCGATTTTCATGATTTTCAGTGGATGACCTCGTATAACATCGTCGGTGTTTGCTATAGCGAATTCCGGAGAATGTACGGAGCAGTGATGTGGCAGTGTTAACAGGAAACTTCCATTTAGTATATTGTAGTCTTCGGTACTGCACTTGAGCTGGACCTTTGTAGCGCGGGGAAACGTTATCACGTAGCTGCGATCATCTAAACGTTCAATTGCTTCGTTTGTTAAGTTTACAGTGGACAGATTACACGTTCCGTTGATAGTTTGTTTCAGAATGACGTCTTGTATGCAGTCTGGTTTGCTGTGAAGCTGTTGTTGGAATCTCGCTTCGCAGAGAAATTGGTGTTCATACTTCGGGCATTCAGCCTCTATGTACACGAATTCTTGTCTATTAGTCGCTATGAAAGGATAAGGAGGGATAAGGATTTGCCTAAACTTATTTGGGGCTAAGGATAACTTATACAGAGTATAAGTGCTTTCAGAAACTATGGGGAATTTAAAAACTATAACTATTTTTCTTTTAATAAAATATGAGCCCGATCTTATAACGTTATAATAATCCCTTAACTCTAAATCAACTACTCTATCGTTACCATAAATTGATCTTAATTTACCTAACATTACTCTAAGTACTTTGAGAGTAATCATCGATCGATGAGTCGTAGTAGTTCGTGTAAAAGCTAACATATTTTCTATATCTATAAGTTCCTCTAATAAATCATTGGTATTTTCTGTAATAATAGCCAAAATTTGTGCAAATTTGCCAAATTTAATAAGACCACTTTCTTTATATATCTCCTCATCCAATAATATGTGCATTGTATCATTAATTTCCTTTTGATTGTGAATAATTTTATTTAATATATTACTCTGTTCCGATATCCATTCCTTATTTAAGCTAACATGATGATTTAATTCTAAGGCAATCTGGTCTTGGTTATTCTGTAAGACCTTTATGGCATCGTTATATCTAATAGCATCCTGATAATCTAAGTTTCCAGTAACACTTTTAATTATAGATCCTAAACCATCTAACAGACCTCTTTTTGCTCGACTCGGTTCCAAGCTATGAAGATGATCTAGAATGTTATCTGTCTTATTAGTTAAGTAATTTATCTGTAATTCATATAGTATATAAGTTGCGTTAGTAAGTCTATTTTCAAAGTCATGGAGTTGACTTCTTAATTCGGACACTTCAGTTTCGATTCTGTCTAAGTCAATGAACTGTAGGAACGTATGATAATGCGTAGTTAGTCTAGTCGGTCCTAGTTGGAAAGGTAGAAGTCCTGGTCCTTCTCCTAAGTAGTCAAGTCGGATCTCTTGAGCTTGCATCAGGTGAAGGGTCAACGCCAGTAGTATCCTGTAACAATTTAACGTTCTTGGGTGGTCGTTTCAGGCGTGATTTTGCTACAGGGCCGCGCTTCTTAGCAGTGTATATATGAATGGGGAGATCGGCCAGTACTTTGTCCTGGGTATACCGTGGAGCTACTTTACGCCTACTAGCGAAAGGGTTTTTAATAAAGACCTGTTGTTGGGGTTGATAATCGATTTCAGGTTCCCTTGACTTGTTTCGATTATCTATTAATGCGGTTCGGTTGGCAAGTGAACTCTCGTTAATAATGTCATATACTAATTTCATCTGTTCTCGATGAGTCTGCATATATTGTTGTAATAGATGGTGTGTAAGGTCAATTTCTATTGGGTCCCTCGGGTCAAAGTGTCCTCTTATTATGTCATGTGGTCTACATCGGGTAAAACTATGGATAGAGCTGTTATAAGCAAGTATCGCATATGGCATTAGATTAACTATTGGCTCATCCTTGCGCTGCAACTTCAGGAGTCGCAAGTGTTCTAACAATGTCGAATGGAAACGTTCTATGTTACCATTATCATTGGGTGAATTAGGTAATGTTCGGTGATGAATGATTTTATGGAGGTTGATAAATTCTGCAAAGAGTTGGTTGGTGAACTCAGTCCCATTGTCTGTTACTATGGTCAGGGGAAGCCCGTGATGAGTGCAAAACGTTACGAGAGCCTGTAAAATACTAATAGCGGTGCCATCCTTTAGATGGTATGCTTGTCCGTATTTCGAGAAAACATCTATGAATGTGATGTACTTATCTGACTGTACTGTGAACAAATCCGCGTGGATGATCTCTAATGGTTTAGTTGCTGGTGGCACAATGTTAAATTGCTGTTTAATTGGATTCCTATCATATTTGCCTTGTCCGCATATACTACATTCATTTATATATCTCGTGATATGATCTTTCATTTTAGGCCAATAGTATTTGCTTGATAATGCCAAATAACATTCGTTAATGCCTCGGTGATTTGTCTTACCGTCGTGATAATTTCTAATAATATCCTGTTGCTTTAAATAGTCTTTAACGTTTTCTAATTCTACTTTAGCCAAAACTAAGTTCATAGATGAACTTCTAAATTTTTCCTGAATAACTGGTATGATTTGGTACATAGCTAGTGGGGGAGTAATCAATAAAGCGGTCTTTACTTTCGGATTCACAAATTCTTTAATCGCATTGGTCACGTCATTATCTAAGTTATTCTCAGTAATTTGTATAGTCACCTTAGTATGAGTCTCGAATGGTTTCGTCACTACAGGTCGTCGTGTAATGTCATCTACAATCGTTAAGCAAATTTGTTTATGAAACTTATTGAGGGGCTCGTCTGTAATTGGGACTTCTAAGATAGGTTGTTCCTGACTAGTGTGAGCTGTGCTAGTAGTAGATTCATCTATAGTAGGTGGTTTTTCCGACAAATTTACAACAACTGAGCTTATCTCTTCGTTGTGGATTTCAACTCTAGATAAGGCGTCGGCATTTGTATTGTTCTTTCCCTTTTTATATACGACTGTAAAGTCATATTCACTTAATTTTAGCTTCCATCTGGTCAGTCGGGAGTTGGGCTCTTTTAGGCTCATAACCCACTGAAGTGGTTTATGATCGGTCATGATTTTAAATTTACGTCCAAAAAGGTAAGGCCGAAAATACTTGGTTGCCCACACAATTGCAAGCAATTCCTTTTCTATCGTGCTATAGTTAATTTCGCTTTCATTAAGAGTACGGGAAGCGTACGATATAGGTTTGTCAGAACCTATTGGTCCTTGGGATAGAATAGCTCCTATTGCGAAGTTAGATGCGTCTGTGGTCTGTGGTCAAGTGTCTGGGTGTTATTTATCTATTTAAGTATGTATTTACAAAAAAAAAAATGTATATAAGTATTAGTATCAGTTGTCTGGTTTCCATAGTACAGGCTCTGCCTAGTTTGGGATCAGATGACCGTGTGTGGATTGTCCCAAGATATTATTATTATTATTATTTATTATTATTATATAAATTCTTTAGTAAAGTCGGGATACTGAAGTATTGGATCGTTAGTTAATAATTTCTTACATTTCTCAAAACAACTTATGTATTCGCTATTTAAATTAACTTTATTTCCTTTTTTCAAACATTGAGTTAAAGGCTTTGTGATTTTGGCAAAGTCGGGTATAAATTTCCTATAATATCCTAACAATCCTAAAAACTGTTTAATTTCCTTTGGAGTCTTTGGTATTGGATACTTCTCTATAGATGCTATCTTATCAGGGTTTGGTCTAACTCCGTCCCCACTTATTATATGTCCTAGAAATGCGGTCTCTAACTTAAGAAATTCCGATTTATCCATTTGGATTTTAAAATTGGACTCTCTAAGTCTTTGAAAGACTTTCTCTAGATTGATCATATGCTCCTGAAGACTAGTACTGTAAACTACGATATCATCTAAATAAACGAGACATATCTCGTTTTGTAGGCCTTTTAGCAGATTATCCATCACCCGCTGAAAGGTAGATGGTGCGTTTTTTAAACCCATGGGCATTCTAAGGAATTCAAAATGCCCGTGTTCTACACTGAACGCTGTTTTGTGAATATCCTTGGGTTCCATCTCAACTTGCCAAAATCCACTGGCCAAATCAAGGGTCGTGAAGTATTGACACTTACCTAACTTATCCAATACGTCAGTAATATTGGGGATAGGGTATTTGTCATCTATGGTCTTTTCGTTTAACTTCCGAAAGTCAATTACAAGACGCCACTTTTGTTTACCGGAGGCGTCAAGCTTTTTTGGCACTACCCAAATAGGTGAGCTCCAAGCTGATTCCGAGGGTCTAATTATTCCTTGCGTGAGCATTTTCTCTATTTGGTCTTTAACTTCTTGACGATGGATAAAGGGGTACCGGTAGCTCTTCGTATAGATCGGATTTTCATCGGTGGTGTTAATATGGTGTTTTATTTTATTTGTGAAGGTCAAAGGTTCGCTGTCAATGTAAAAGACATCCGTGTACTTTAAGCATAATGCAATTAAATTCGCGGCTTCCTCTTCATTTAAATGATCGATTCTTAAACGAGATAAGACATCTTGAACGTGGGACGACTGTTGTTCAGTGCGCGTGCACTCAACATTAAATACTTCGGCATTTACAGAGTAATCTAATGAAAGTATTATGTCGTTCTCCGTCGGGTTGGTAACTTCTAACATACCGCGACTATTAATAACAGTTGTGATGCATTCTGATATTATGCAATTACAAGTTACTTGTTCTGGAATGTATACGTCACCGTCAGGGGCGTTAATGGGTACTCTAATAATTTTTGAACATTGAGCAGGTATTATATCTTCGTATAAGTTGACGTTTCGGGAGTTATACATGCTGATCGGATTAACCATAGATCGAGTAGTCAATGTTCCGTCTTTTAAGTCAATTTTTGCCTCCCATTTAGTAAGTAAGTCGAGTCCTAATAGTCCATCAAAATAGTCGTGAAACTTATAGACAAAAAATTTTAAGTCACTATCTTCAAATTCGGGGAAACCGGGTATTGTGATAGAATAGTCATTTCTGGTGGTTGCATGGACATTAGTAACTTCAAAGGGGTCGTACTCAAGTGGCATGTCAGAAAAGTATTTCTGAACTGCATGTGGACTTATGAATGACTGGTTTGCACCTGTGTCAATCAAGAGTTTTAAAGGTGGATTTTTTATTTGAATGTAAGGTAACTGCCGCTGCGTATGTAGATTAATTTCTATTTTGGCTTTCTTAAGGTTATGTCCTTGTGAAAATTTCGGTTGTCGTCTGTTGCCTTATCGTCACTAGTACTTTCTACAACTTCAACAAGATTGTGAGAATTATCAGAGTAGGAACAAGACGGCTCTCCGTGATAGTCATAATTAGAATAGTCATAAGTCTCTTCGTAAGGTGAGTATGAGTCGTCATAGTCATAGTAATAGTCAGGATAGTAATTTACGTCATAGCATTCGTTCATATTCATCTCCTGTCGTGTCTTAAAATAGTTACTTGGGGGTGGATTCCCGTGAATACGCCAATCGTGTCCGCGAAATTTTGTACACCGCTCATGGGCCTAGGGTACGATGAAGCTGGCTGATTCCGTGGGGGAAGTCGAAACACGTTGCTGTGGGGGTTATAGTTTGGTGGTCTAGCGCCTAGCATTTGCTGTGTACGAGTTGGCATGCGTACCTGTTGCTGTTGGTGCTGACTCTGCCCGGGGCTTACTCTAAAGCCCTGCTGTGGCTGAGGTGCGAACCTAAATGGCTGCGGTGCTGGTGGTGGTTGCCGCTGCATTGCCGGCAATGGCCAGAACGCTGCTGGTGCTAGGGGGTGAGGTTTTGGAATTTGTGCAGGAACTGATTGTGTGGTCTTAGACGTGCTAGCCATCAGCTTAGCTACAGAATCGTTGCGTTGTTGTAGATATAAAATATTCAGTTCTTCCTGGACATATTCCAGAGCCTTTTCTATTGTGGGTGGTCTCATACATCTAATACGTGAACCTAGGGGTTCCTGTAATCCTCTTACGAACGATTGCATAGTGTGTTTCCTATACAACGTGCGCTTAGCCTCAATGGTGGTATCTACAGTCTCATGAAGGGTTACATAAGTCATAATTGTACTGAATAATGTCTGGCAATGGTCGTAAAATTCTTGGGGAGAACGGTCTCCTTGAGTGGCCAAAGAGAGGTCGTTATACAGGGCGATTTCGTCTCTTTGATCAGCAAAATTATTTATCAAGCTATTTCTTATTTCGAGCCAGTTATCCGGGATGCCATTAGAATTTATTATGCTCGCCGCTGGGCCTGTTATCTTGTTAAGGATTCCATTTAAAAGACATAAGTTGGCGAGCTCACTTCCAGGCTCTGTACTTATATAGGTGATGACAATTCTATCACAAATCGCAATAAAACGTGTCAATATATTTGGGTTCCCGTCAAAGTCGGGGACCGGGCGCAATGCCTTATAGATAGTATCCGGGTCGTGAACCATTTCAATTTCCTCTGGCATACTAGAACTACTTTCGGGTGAACTTATATTCCTATGTAAATCTAAATGATTTTGCCGGCGAGTCTGCCTCAATGCAGGCTCGCTGGGTCCCGTGGATTCCGCACGGAAAATGTTTAAAACTAAATTAGGGCTTATCTACGCTAAGGGAGTGATGGGAAGCGACACAAGAAAGATTCTGTGCAACTCACAACTTCATATTCTGGTTCCTCTGCGTATCGAAGGCTGGATACTCTCCTCCTCGTGGCTGCAGCTCTCGTGGTTCAGGATACTCGATACGGTGCTAGAAAGTCACCCGGGCGACTCGCGAAGTCTTGATTTCGATTTTTTGAAAACGCGTCTCGCGAACCGGCCCGCGAATATCCTACCGACTGCGCCAATTACGTAGGCTGCTGCCGGAGGACTTAAAAAAAACCAAAATTCTAATACTAATTTATTAGAGATAAAAATTACAGTTAAAATTCTATAACTAAAATTAACGTCTAATCCTGCCCGATGCAAGTAACAGAATGTGTTTCTAATATTAAGTTACGCGTTGCATGGAAATATGCAACTGCGCAATCGGTGGTGTCGAATGCATCGACACGGCGGCGTCGACGAGGCGGCGGCGCGGGGCTGCTGACTCGGCGGCACGTGTAAGCTGGCGCGTGTAACCTCCATAATAGGGTCGCTGCAGACTTGCACTTTTCATACTGGGTCGCAGTATAACACAGTCCAGTCAGGTAAAAGAATACTCTGTTCACGAAAGTTCTACTGTTATGGTGTGAAGGGCACTGACTAGGCAGGCGCGTCGCTTGCCATCAGGCGAACGTCTCGCTTGTTTCGTTGCAAAATTAAAAAAAAACTCGTATGGTACTCACTATCCCCCGTCCGGCGTCCACCCGACCCTGGCCAGATATTCGAACCAGGGGAAAGTATCCTTCAACGGCTGCGCCAGTTCGTACCATCGTATGTCTGTTACTTCCATACAGTCCCGGCTCGAGTCTGACGCTGAAAATATAGATTCGGTTAGATATTAATTTTTGGTATACAACATAGATTATTCCACGCTAACTAACGTCAATAAGCTAGATCCTTGATAAATTTTATATTCGTCCGTCATTTAGATTATCAAAAAATATTGGACTAGATATTTTGTCTATTGTGAATTAAATAAAAAATGACAAAGTTATACTGCGCTGTAATTCCGCTGGACGTCCCGCTTGCGTTGACAATGTCGACTCTCGACAATAACACATTTGACAATGACGTCACATGAGAATGATGACACAAGACAATGACGATACATGAGAATGACGACGAAACTTGACAATGACGATACATGAAAATTACGATAGTTGACAATGACGAAACTTGACAATGACGACTCTTGACAATAACGAAACTTTGCAATGACGACGTCACTAGACAGTGACGACACTTGACAATGACGACGCATGAAAATGACGATAATAGACAATGACGTCACATGAAAATGACGATACTCGACAATGACGATACATGACAATGACGACTCTTGACAATAACGAAACTTTGCAATGACGACGTCACTAGACAGTGACGACACTTGACAATGACAACTCTTGACAATGACGAAACTAGAAAAAGACGATACTCACAGAAAGCGTCCGCAACTCCCTCCTGGTAGTAGTCAAGGACGGTGGTAGGCGACGCCTTCTGCAGTCTGAAGGTCACCAGCTTCAAAGTGGATCTGGCATTGGCTGTGCCCGCACGAGGGAACCTGAGAAACAATTTTTTTTTATACAAATACTCCTGATCCGCTAGCAATGATTTCGTCATCAGCCAAGATGTAGACTGCTAAACTCACACGAAAATACGCGCTTTGTCATGGAGTTGCGGAAACCAGCCCTTTATACCAATACCAAGCCTCCCCCTTAGAATGGACGGATTACCATAATCCTCACGCTTGGCAGGCGTCTTGCAGATCGCAGTACGGATGGTAGGTAATCCAATATAAGGACACTGCTACCCGTCTTCTTGTTTTCCCTTACTCGCCTCTTACATACACCCAACAGGAAAAGTTCCAGTGAAATATAGAAGTTCCAATATCTGACCTGAACTCTTCCACCTCACCGCTGGAGGTCTGTGATGACGGAAAGCTGAATATCTTCACATCGCTCTCGTCAACTTCTTCATATACTATCCTGTATATGTCATCTGTAAATTAAAAAGGAAACATTAGGTGGCGTGGAACCGTCCAGGTAGGTGATACCACCGTGAAGGCTACTCCGAGGACTGTAATGTTCGGTTCCCGGGGGACTATAATGCGCCCTTAGGCGGAGGGCTCAAAGTTAAGGCACTGAGGGCTACCTGGTGCAGATCCCACCGGAAATCCCAGCAGGGCTATTGTGTATCTTCAGCCACCCAAGTGACTATCAAGCTTCAGTTGTCCACCGAACTTTGATGTCAACTGAAAGTCTGTTAGCATTGGTATTTATTGGTCACTCAAGTTAGGCAATACCGTTATTTGATGGTCACTTGCTATAGTGATCATCACGTGACTCCAAGGAGGACGGCGGCGGGGATGCGACCCCTGACCCCATAAACACCGTGACAGGTTCCCGGGGGATACAATACCCCTGGCGACGGGCTCAAAGACAAGGCATTGAGGAGTTCCTGGTGAAGATCCCACCGGAGAGACAGGGGGTCCCATCCCATATCCCGATGTGACCACTGCCAGAATTTAAGTGGGTAAGAATCCCACCTACCCCGGGGTAGACCCCCCTGAACCTCTAGAAGGTTTCCCCGCAAGAAAGAAAGAAAAGGTAGGTACGGTAGGTACGGTAGGTACCGTCAGATATTCTGCCACCAAGCAGCAATTGGTATGATAACTAATTTTGAAAAAATACTCTATAATGTACTTACGGGTCTACTATTGCCGAAAATAATCACATTTTTGTATTAAATTTACAATTAATAGCAATATTTTCAATTTTTAAAATAGAGTTTAAATTGTGTTCCAAAACGATGGCCGGTGCATGGCGCCATGTTGTGACGTCACTACGGCGGTGTAAATAAACATCTGTCTAGGTATAAAAGTTAAAAGTGAATCATTGTATGAAAGAAAAAAGTTGAGATGGCAGTTTGACAGTTGTTTATTTACACAGGATTGACGTCATTCACTCTGAGCAGCGTTTATTACAAAATGGCGATTAGCTGTACTTGAGTAATTTATTTGCTTAAATATCATGAAAATCTCTCTATTATTATGAAAATTAGATGCATTTTTGGAATCAGTGCAATCTGTTCTATTATTTAAAACCACAGATTTATTGGTATTGTGTTACAGTCATCATGCCTATTACTGTGTTCCGGTGTGAAGGGCACTAATTCAGTGGCATGCAGTCCATATAGGCAAAAAGACTTTGCCTACCCTACAACTTCTCAAAATGGGTATAATATAGTAAAAAACTTAAGAAATTTGCTTTTTTGCCTACACTGTCATAAAAGTGTGTGCACGGCACTGGGCACTATAGCTCGTGAAATTATCAGACACAAGAGACTTGGTAACTAATGTCTTGGGTATACAACAACTACACAAAGTTCTTGTTCCCTGCGGGTTTCAACCTCCGGCTTATAATTGTCCCGCTGCACGCTGTCATGGGGAGGCTGCTAGAGCAAGGATATTGGTTATGTGGCAACGCTCACCATCAGATTTAGGCTGCCACCAGAAGCCTGTGTATCGGGAGAACTCCTCCTGAGTGACGTAGCATGGCACACCGGCTTGACGAGGGTCGTCAGCTAACCTGGAAAACAATTTTTAATTCCAATACAATTTGTATACAATGCTGTCACAGGTGCAAAAAGTTAGCGGAATTTTAAATTTAATTGCAATTGTATCAGTATGCTTTCAAAAGTAGCCATACATTTTGGTTTTTTTTTTTTCATTCCATTTAGTGACGAGACAAGCCAGACATTCGCCTGAAATTACGTTTTACCAAAAAAAAAATATCGTTTATCAGTTTTCTGGTTACAGGCACCGCACAGTTTGGGATCAGATGACCGTGCGTGGATTGTTCCAGGATATTATTATTAAGGCATATTCCTCGTGGGGTATCCGGGTCAATATAGCACCCTCCCATCTCCTCCCGTTGGATGTTCGTAAGAGGCGACTAAGGGAAAACAAGAAGACGTGCAGCAGCGTCATTATATTGACCTATCTCCTACCTCTGGATTATTTCATAGTGGGTTCCAGTTTATAACCGACTTTTAAAAACAGGAGGTTATGTATTCATCGCAAATGTAGATAAGATAACTTGGTATTGTAATGTATGCTATTCAAATTTTAGTTAACGTAACAAAAAGTGCGTGGGTCAGCTGGTAATATAATAAACATGTTCTGAGACACTCCCCCAAACCAGGCAGAGCCTGTACTATGGTAACCGGACCACTGATAAAAATACTTAAAAAGTACCAAATTTTTTTTTTGTATTTACGTAATAATACTTACATAGATAAATAACACCCAGATACTTGGGAATCGAACCCACAAACTTTTATGTAGCAGCCAGGGTGTCTAACCACTAGACCAACAAGCCCGTCACCTTATTATTACGACCCAGGATATTATTTGTTACAATGGATTTCAAGTGTAAGTTCTCACCTATCAGGGCCATGTCCTTTGCACGCGTACGTCAGTCTTGTAGGCCTCCGCAGCCCGCCTCCGGCCAGCCAGATATCGCCTCGGGCCGCGTGGGCCACCAGCTCGGGGGCCCCGGGGCACATAGCCGGAGTCAAGGGTGCTCCGCCCCCCGTGTTCAACGACCGAGGCACCAACGGGGGCGACTGCATAACAAAATTAAATCGTTTATTTCTTCATAAGCAGCCAAAAGACGTCCACTGCTGAACAAAGGCCTCCCCCTTAGAAGGGAGGGGTTGCCATAATCCCCACGCTTGGCAGGCGGCTTGGGGAATCATTTATTTGAAATAGCATCGATATAATATACTAGCGACCCGCCCCGGCTTCGCACGGGTGTAATTGAGAAAAAAAAGAAGTGTTTAATTTTAACTTACTGCCTTTGATTATAGAATTTCTTCAAAAATAATGTTTGTAGCTGACTTTTCGTAACGCAATATGAAAAAAAATTGTTTAGAAGTGACGCGTGAAAGAGCTACGACCTACGTATAGCTATCTATCCATGGGCAAAGTACTCAACGCTTAGGTTTAAGCCTGCAACGTTGAATCTCTGAATTTGTGATTTGTTAATTGTATTTTTATTTTTATTAGAAACTGCAGACGTGTACCGGTGTACAATTTGGGTGGATTAAGGACAGGAACAGAACACCATTTCTTTAAAACCAATTTATGGAAGCAATACGGGCTTCCTTGTTCGGTTTCATCGTTAAGACGTAGACGGGGGTCAACCGGGGAATTCTTACCCACTAAAACCCCCGCGGCTATCACGTCGGCACATTAGAGCGCGGTCCTGGGATATTTGTCGGGATCTGCACCAGTTGATACCACTCAGTGCCTTGACTTTGAACCCGCCGCCGGAGAGGCACATTATAGTTCCCCGGGAACCTGTCACGGTGCTCACGGTTACAGGGGTCACGGGGGACGCCTTTAATGGGATTTACGGGACCCTGTTGGTGGTCAACCGGGTATGTCGGATTCTTATTCACTAAACCCCGTTGCTACGGCCGTTAAATCAGTACATAAGAAGGAGACCTGGGTTATCCGGTGATATCTGCACCAAGATCCCTCAGTGGCTTGCCTTTGAGCCCGCCACCAGGGGGCACAATAAAGCCACCTGGGAAACTATCATCGTGCTCAAAGATACGGGGATCCCGGGGGAAACCTCCAATAAGTCCCACGGATCCCATGGGGAAGTCAACCTGGGTATTTGGGATTCTCACCCACTAAAGCTCCCGTGGCTGTCACATCGGCACATGAGAGGGAAACCTGGGTTCTCGGGTGGGTTCTGCACCAGGTGTCCCTCAGTGCCTGGCCTTTGAGTCCGCCACCGGGGGGCAAGCATATTATATCCCAGATTTACCTTATATTATTTGGAATGGTAATGATATATATGTAGAATAAACTTCTCTAGTACTTGATTGTTAAGTATGTACCTCTTTAGGTTTTTACTTACTTAGATAAAACTTCTAAATAAATTCAGTTAATATATAAACCTTGAAAAAATAAAAAAAATATTAAAAATAAAAAGTTTAAAAGTACACAAAAAAATCCCAATGAGAAATTTGAACCCGGACTCTGTTGTGCTTAGAAGAGGCTTTCGTAACCTCCAGACCACGGCTACTCTAATTATATTATTTGAATTACTTGATCATATTCTTGTTATATTGCATGTAGCGTGATATTTTATCTTATGTATTAAAGTTATACGTGTACAGTACCTAATTTACGTACTAAGCTAATCTAAGTGAAAATATTTGTACCGCCATCGGTTGAGTAATAATACTGCTTTTTAACCCTGTTAAGGGATAAATTTAAAAACAGATCCCCTCAGTGCTTGCCTTTCAGCCCGCCAACGGGGGGCACAATAAAAAAATAACCTGTCACCGTGCTCAAAGTTTCGGGGATTACGGATAGACCTCCAATAGGCTCCCAGGATCCTGAGGGCGGTCGACCGCGGTGTGTAGGATTCTTACCCTCTAAACCCCTCACGGCTGTCCGCACAAAATATGGGGCTGCACCGGGTACCCCTCAGTGCAAGGCAAGGGCCTTTGAGGCCACTGCCGGGGGCGCATTATAGCCCTCCGGGAATCTGTCACCGTTGTCACAGTTATAGCGGTGGCGGGGACACGTTTAATATGTCCCCAGGATCCTGTGGGGGATTCTTACCCACTAAAACTCCCGTGGCTGTCACATCGGCACATGAGAGGGGAACCAGGATTCTCCGGTGACATCTATTGAAGTCAGTTCAATTTTTAAAAAAAAAGATTTTATTTAAAAAAATTTTTAGTGATATTTTCATATATAAAGATTGAACCATCGAAAACCGTAAAATTATCTAGGTAGGTTATGATCACATTATCGTCTACATAGTTTTACATAATTCATGTTTCTTCAGAAAAAAATATCCGGTCGTAATGAAATTTGCATGGAAACATCATAGTAGTTTACTCTCTCGAATAAAAAAAGAATCATCGAAATCGGTTCATAATTGTCAGAGCAATGTAATGGAGAACATCAGTTTTATGGTTTTTACCAGATAAACTCCTCCACATCGTTCATGGTCCTCCAGGAAGTTCTTATCCGGTTGTAATAAAATTCATACAGATTCAATACAGTGGTTTCTTCTTTCGAATAAAAAAAGAATCATTGAAATTGGTAAATATTTGCCAGAGTTATGACTATTTTTGTCCGACCGAGCGACTCCGAGCGACTAAAACGTCATCTATATAGGCTTTCTTGCAGCTCTCAGTGCGCAGTCATCATTCTTGTTTTTTCAAGAACTACTTATTACTAAGCAATAATTTTTTTATGGGACCCAATTAACGGATTAAAGAATGGATGGAAGAAAGATTTTTTCAAATCGGTTCATAATTGCCAGAGTTATGCGCGAACATTACATACATAGAAAAAAAAAAATATATATATACAGACGAATTGACAACCTCCTCCTTTTTTGAAGTCGGTTAAAAATCAATTAAGTTTCCACTAATAACTAAATCATAACATTAGAGAGAAGCTAACTACGTATGCATGATTTTAAATTTAAAAAAGTATTAAATCTAAAAAATATATTAGAAATAAAAAGTGCCGGAGTCAATATGAGTTAAATATTTAAAACATCGAATCTTAATATAAATAAAAAAACAAAGTTTAAAAACACAAAAAAAAATCCATACACGGGTAGCGAACCCGGACAGTCCATACTTAGAGGACGCTTCCGTAACCACTTGACCAAGGAACCTTGATTTTATTCTTCGAATTACCCTATCTTATTCTTGTGATATATTTGTACCGCCGTCGGTTGAGTAATAATACTCCTCTTTTACCCTGTTAAGGGATAAATTAAAAAAAATATGAAATACAAATTCAATTAACTTTCTTAACGAAAGTCTGTGCAAAATTTCAAGTCAATAGGACTAAGGAATCGCGTTCTCCCATACAAACTTTGCCCCCCTGTTTCACCTCCTTAGAGATTGAATTTCGCAAAAACCCGTCTTAGTGAGCACCTTTGTCCTAAAAGGAACCCCCATGCAAAATTTGAGACTTCTAGCACTTGTAGTTTCTGAGATTTCGTGATGAGTGGGTTTTTGCTTACTCTTTTATATAATAAGATAAACTAGATTTGGTGTCACGGTTCAAAAAGTGGTAGCGAGAAATAGCGCCCTTGTGTCGCTATTTCTTTACAAGCCACATCCTGACAAATTTATTTTTGCCGATACGAGTGTCGCTACTGTCTATATGAAACTGTCAAACTACAAGTTATTATCATTATAAAATCGTTAGTTCACGTTTCCGCCACCAGCACAGATAAGTTTGCAACCTCCGCGACCACATTTTAGATGTCATTTTGTTCGTGAATGTTTATCTAGTTTATATATTTTATCGATGTGAAATAGGTCAAAATTTTCACTTTCGAATTGTCATATCTTATCGTAAAAGCTACCAAAAATAGCTACCAGAGGATCACAGCGCAGCCTCAACTGAGAAGATCTGGCAAGATACTCAGCGGGCTTGTCGTTTTTTACTCTATTTTTTTCTTTTTTTTTTCTTTTCAGCATAGTATGTCGCATATACGTACATTGAACGACAATTAGCTATCTACCGTTACATGTGACACAAACGAATGAGGGTACAGAAGGCTTCATACAACGGGCCCTCATAGACATCGCTCACGGACACGATATCAAGGTATATTTCGGTCTAGTGCGAGCGCAAGTGCCATCCGCGACAAAAAAAAGAGTTATTGTAACTGTTCAGTTGATGGATGGATGTTTAAATTCTACCTATATGTATAAGAATGACATTAAAACTGAATTATTTTAGTTATTATTGGTTTTATTCCCATTCTTCCACCACTACCATGATAGTTTTTTTCGCATAAGCCAGAGTTGATAACCCTACCGCGACCGCCGAGCGTAGGTATGAACGGCGAGGTACGTACATGAGCTTGCTTTCTGTATTCTCATTATTTTGTGCCTGTGACAATGTCATTAATCCACTAAGTGGAAGGCCTGCCTATGCTGCGTCTTCCAGTTATGTAGAACCTTTCTTTGCCAGTGGTTGTCATTTTATCCACCAAAATGATTGCCATAAAATGCCTTAAAATTAAGTTGAATAGAACAATCTCAAAAATATATCCTGTAGAATACGGAGAGGCTTGTCTGTGCTGAGGCTTCCTGTCGATAGTCACCTGATTTGGACCCTCCTCAGCGACAAACAGTGACGAAGCACATGGGAACAGGACCCTGCCACTTGCAGCATGCAGCTCGTACGAGGCTATGCCCCACGCGGCCACCCGCTGCCTCTCCCACAGCAACTGCTCCTCACGGGACCACTTCCCTGACGTCACACCCAGAGCCACGCTCGATTCAATCAACGGTTTCCATTCAAGCCTGTAAGAGATTTATGGGACCGGATTTATATGTATTTAAAATTCCAAAATATGTACAAATAATATGGACTAAAAACATCGAAAACATGGGAAAAATATGGAGATAAAAATAACCATAAGTTTCAGGTATATAGCAGTTCTTTTCAGTATTTGTGTTGTAGCAGTAAACGGATTTCATGTTTTGTAACCCCCAATGCAAAAAAGGCATTTTTATGTTGGTACCATCGATATAATATATAAACTAGATTTGGTGTCACGGTTCAAAAAGTGGTAGCAAGAAATAGCACCCTTGTGTCGCTATTTCTTTACAAGCCACATCCTGACAAATTTATTTTTTCCGATAGGAGTGTCGCTACTGTCTATATGAAACTGTCAAACTACAAGTCATTATCATTATAAAATCGTTCGTTCACGTTTCCGCCACCAGCACAGATAAGTTTGCAACCTCCGCGAACACTTTAGATGTCATTTTATTTGTGAATGTTTATCTAGTTTATATATTATATCGATGGTTGGTACACCTATGTATCTCTGTCTGTAGCATCATAACTTCCTAATAGATGGATCAAAATTCAATGTTAAAATAAGGCTTTGTACTGGCTGAATAATCTTCTAACATCACAGACACGTGACTGGACAGGGATGTACAATAATGTACAATAAACTCAGCGCGATATCTTACAGAAAAAGAAATATTTTGCTTATTTGCAAATGTTTAAACATCTTTTTTGTGGCATCTATTTGTCATCTATTTGCTACCCTTTTTACAGAAATATACAAATTTTTAGAAAAATATGGAAAATAAATATTGCATTTCCTCATTCCCAATGTCATTTTTATTTTATTTTAATTTATTTTATTCGGAACGGCAAACAATTGTACATTGTGTTATTACTAAAATACATTACATGATTACTTATTAAATGTACAACCTACACCATTCACAAGGTACAGTTGTCATGACTTGAGTAGAAAACAACATACTGACTGAGCAAAAACTATTAAAATATTATATAGAAATTAAAAATATGTATTTACATATAAATCCAGCCCCTAATTATCACAAACAACATTTTACTGGGCCAATAGGACTGGTCTAGTGGTTAGATGGCTGCTGTTTGAGTCAACTCAGCCGGCTTGTCACATTTTCACTTTTTTTAAACACTGTCTTGTTACAATTGGTACAACATTAGCGACAGTGTGTCCTGCCATTCGAAATATAAAACAGGGGAGAAAAGGAGAAAACAATAAGACAAAATTACAACAAACTGAAAGGCCAAGGGGATAGTATTCGGACCAGTCCCCCAAGCAGCACCCACGCATGAGTTGACTCGAGCAGGTTATTATTATTACAAATAAAGATTGTTAACTTGTAATCATCACCAGCCAAAAGATATACCCAGCTGAACATAGACCTCCCCTTGGTATGCTACACTGAACGACAATTGTTTATTTGCATCCACTACCTACCTATGACACATACAATGTCATCTGTCCACCTAGTAGTAGACCTATGCTGTGTCTTCCATAATAATACAATGAGAAATGAATAATTGAAATATTTGCTTGCTAAGGCCAGTCTATTCCTTAGTAGATAATTATCTTTGACAATAATTCAACAAATCAACACAATGTTATCAATAAGAATAATCTTAGCTAAAAGTTACCTTGCAATGGTGGGTTGTTGAGATTGTGTTATATCTGTGTACAACAAGGTTATTTCCCACCCGTTCTGCGGTGTTCTAAGAAAATATATCCTAGTCTTTCCATTGGTTAGCCTTCGGAAGCTAATAGCCATTGGTACCATCGTGGAAAGCGAAGATAACTCTTTCCTAAGGTCGTGGACCGCCTGTCTCACTTCTGCCCAAGAATACCTCTTGGATGGCGGCCTGACGTACTCCCCTGACGCCGCTCCATCCCCAGAACCTCTAACCTCCATATCCACTTTTCGACAGCTTCTTTTCCAGCAAAAAAAATCAATTTTTTCTCCCGAAAACCCGCACACACATGATGTAACAAAGAAAAACTGCTTATGCACCTAGACACGTAATTTGACGAAACGAATGAATATTTATACAATTATCTCATTATAATATTGTAATTAGTGTTTAAATTGATTTTTGTTTCATTAAAAATAAGGCCAACACTACAGAAATCACTGATTCTTTCTTTCGACTAGTTAGTTTCTTTCTTTTTTCTTCGATCTTGCCAAATGGTCGCTGACCCGGTGGGGTCTACCACGTTACCACAGGTGTAGTTTTATTTTTAGTTCGAGTTACTAGGATCTGTGGATCTGTGCTGTGGATTCGAACATTCGAGCGAATTCGAATAGAGCTTAAGATTCGAGATAAATAGGTATACAAAACAAGTTTGCAGTTGCACCATAGACTAAACTCCAAGGACTAATCTTAGAGGAAGGTGAGAGAGAGAGAGATGACACTTTCTTTCTCATTCGCACAAGAAAAGAATGCATATATTTATGTTCCATGTGATAGAAAGAAACAGAGCATAATGATTGTTTATCCTTCAGCGTGTGTTCAGAGTTCATTTGTTGAAGACTCAGAGTAATCTGAGGTTACACAGAACTGGACATTGCCAGTAGTGGCACTAAGAAGTAGCCGATTGCCAGCTAACAAAAAGAAGAAGAAGAAGAATCTGAGGTTACCACGATTAGAGGAAGAAAACAATAGAGGGCTGGACACTTTCTTTCTCATTCACGCAAGAAAAGAATGCGTTTATGTAGGTTACGTGTGATAGAAAGAAACAGTGTATATGATTTTTTGTCCCTCAGCATGTGTTCGATTTTTCCGCGCCGTGGGTGCGAAACAAATTTGACGTTTGCTCCCACTTTGCTCCGTGACAATTTTATCGTGGTTTTAATATTAAATAAATAACTTAAAATTCAATAAAAAACTAACTGTGACATTACTGTGTGTTGTGGAAATCCTATAAGAATCGTGCAGTGCAGTATTATAGGCTGTAAAAGTGACAGTGAACGTAAAATTAGTGGAGTATCGTTACACACAGGAAAACGTGAATTATTATGGCCAATTTAGAGATTACATTTAGAAACTAATACATGTAAACGACTTATTTAGATCTTATTGCTCTAAATTAGTTACTATTTTACTTGAAAGTTACGTGTAAGATCGATAAATTCTTGTTTTTCATCCATAACCTAAAATTTTCAGTTTATTGATCGCCATTATCAGTGTTGCCAGTGTATAAAAGAGAGACTACCATAAATAAGTGGTAAATTATTATTAAGTGCATCATACACGATCCCACATGCTGGGTGCATCGAAGAATTTCTCAGATTACCCGAATTTATTTTTATGATTTCCTGAAAATATGGATATTTGTATACTGTGGATAGCAGCAACAAAAAGAATTAATTAGGTTGCTAAAAGTTATTCCCGAATGCTTAAATATTCAGAAATAACGTAAGCGCTCAAGTAATTCGTCCAAGGCTGCGCAGGACGTATTCATTCATTATTTAAAGGCACAATGGTCATTGTACATTTAATCGTGCTTTTACTATATGCATGTTGTTTAAATATATGTATGTAAGTTGTTGGTTACAATTTATTGGTAAATTTGTCTGAATTATAAATAAATAGTACTTACCGACGTTGAATAGTTTGTTTCATTTGCCCCCCTATTATGTACCTATCTCGTTTGACAACTAAAGTGATGATCAATAAAGCAAAGTGACTATTAAATAACTATCAAATGATTCATTTGGCATTGCCTAACTTGAATCACCAATAAATATCAAACACACTTTCAGTAGACATTGTCGCGCCCTATAATAATGGAATCTCATATCTAATGGGATTCCTGCCAAGGTTCTTAATAAACTAGTATGTGCGCAACAAAGATTATGTTCCGTATGAGTTATCCATCAGTTATGCTTCGCTTTATAATTAGACTAATAGGCTTTGCCATCCAAGGGCCTGATCTATTCAGAGTTACCCTCCGATCGACTATGGCTCCAGTCAGGGCGCAGCGACTGCGCCCGGGTGCCCCCTTCCCTAGCGGAGTACCTGGTCGGTACAGTTCACTCCGCTATCGTTCAGCCCTGGGTTCCTGGTCGTTACAGTTTACCCAGGGCCGTGGCACCGCTGGACATGAGGCTTATGCCCCACGAGGACCTCCACCTTCCCCATAGTCCTGCCCATTCACCAACTTCATAGTCGATCGTTTAACTATGGCTATGCCTTGTGAGTGTGCTCCCGGGCCACTCCCTTGCACGAGCTTGCAAATGCTCGGCCTGTCCAATGACATGGACCTTTGACCTAAGGTCATACGCAATCATTGGATTCTCATCAAACCATAATCTTCGCTGTGTCGTGGTTTCGAACCACCGCGTTAGGTCCTTATTAACTAGAATAATATAAGCACTTACCAGGAACATGCTCGGTCTCGTCTCGAGTCACTCCCTGACTCCATTCGTCCGTGCTTACCCAATATCGTCGCTCTCACGCGCCATGGCGATGTCGCCTGTCTGCCAGCTCGTTCACTAATGAATGTAAAATGTGCCTGCGCTCGCATTTATAGCTTGGCGCGGCGGCGGTACCGTCATTGTCGGTACGAAATATAAATAAATATAAAACTACCTCGCGTTTCGCGACACTAATCGAAAACTACCTCGCGTGTCGCGACACTCCCAACGAAAAAGAAGGGTCTGTTTCGCGGGGGGGCTAGAATACGCCTATTTTGCTTTTTGCTCAAAGGCAAAGCACAGAGGCCCCACCGGAGCCTACGCCCCCCTACTAATGCGTCGATGCGACAGCCACCGAGCCCCCAGCGGCAAGAATCCCACATACCCCGGCCGACCCCACAGGTCCCGGGGACCCTTTGAAGGCTTCCCCTGCGAAAACAAACAAGCAATTAAACAAAAGGTAGAGATGTCCGAGTACATCCATTTGGTATTGGCATGGCGGGCCGGCTTCCGCAACCCCACGCAATAGCATGTACTTTGCATGTGGGCGGAAATGGACCCATTCGATCCACTCCCACTCCTCGAGAAAAGCCAGCGAGTGCCCGACGCCGCTGGCTATCCCTGGAAGAGCACCTGGGCTACCGAAGTACTCGCCCTGTTGGCGGCGACTTCCGGGCACTTCAGAAGCACTCGGGTCACCGCTTCGTCTTCCTACACGCACGCCCCGTATAGAGGACAGTCTGTGACTCCTATAACAAAAAAGATGTTTATTAAATGAACCTTTTCTGTCCTGAAATAACCGCTGTGACTACATGCAGTTGCTATTTTGACACTAAGCAGCTGTTTCGCGTAACGGCAATCTGTGGCCGGAAGCGTCCCTCCAGCCTTTCTGTACTCGCCTTGGTTTAAGAGTCGCCACGCTCGTCCCCAGTGCACCGTCCCACCTGGGCACGTAAGTGTGGGGACTGACGCCACAGGTTCAGCTCCCACAGCGTCCACGGAAAACCCTATGGTAAGCTCATCCGTTTCATTATTGCCATGGGCCCCTGTGTCACTTAACCCATTGAATGCTTATGTTGTTGAAGTTGCCCACCTGATTCCACGTTTTGGTGGCATGCGTATACATCCCGAAGTTAACGGTGTTACCTGTAACTGACCAACCGAGCTGCTATCGGAGAGTATGCGGATGTGGAAATCCTTTTACTGCCCGCTTCGTGATAGTTGTGATGCAGCCATGCTGCATGCTGTAATCGGAATTACCAACGTGTGCCTCCTATGGATTTACTTAATCTATCTCCTACACGCCCTGTGAATTTAGCAGATTGACCTTATCTGGACTCCCGTCCAGGGCCTCCCAAAACGAAAAGAAGGTCGTGTGTCATACTGGCGACCAAGAACTGGCAACTTACGGGCTAATACTATCATAGTAGAAAATTATAACGTTATGAGGTACTATCAATAATGTAATCATTGGGCAACATCAACGAAACAAACGTCATTATTATCATCATTGTTAAAATCAAAATTAACCCGGCAACGCTGCCATGCTCCACGTGATGAGAACGTCGCACCTTATCGCAGTAAAATAAATAATTTTACTAAACAACACAATAAAAGTTGACTTTTACGGTTCACAGATAGAGTTTTAGTTTGTGTTTACTCAGACATGCACTTCTAGAATATACTAACTATGCTCAGGTCTACTAATTATATCAGCAGGGCTATTGCGCATCTCCAGCCACCCAAGTGACCATCAAGCTTCAGCCGTCCACCGAACCTTGATGTCAACCGAAAGTGTTAGCATTAGTATTTATTGGTAACTCAAGTTACCGAATGAATCATCCAACAATCACCCGATAGTCACTTGCTATACTATAGTGATCATCACTTTAATCGTCAAACGAGACGGGCAATAGCACTGCACAGGTCACAGTTCGCGACTCTGTGGTGTTGATGTTGATGCTGAACACCCTTGCAAACGCCGCTACTTTTAAAGTAGATACCATACCACTCGATAAGTTGCTATAAATCACCAGTCGTGCAACGCTTAAATCAATAAAAATCAAGCCAATATTTTTTTTTTTTTTTTTTTTTCGGTATTTCAAAGATTTTTTATCAAAAATATGATACAAGTACCTACATGGCTCCCTGCGAAATACCATGTCTAATTCAAAGTATTAATTACGTTACCATGATACATTAAAGTCTACTCATGAAACACAATCATATAGCATATCCTATATAGTGTTTGCTTTTTCTTAAAACAAACGCCTCTATTTACATCAAAAATATGCTTGTTTCTAGAAAAGAAAATATTTAAATAGAATGTAAACTTTACGAAAAATTTAAACTATGGACATGTTTTGCCACGACTGAGCCTATTTTTTTATCAGACTTGTCTTTCGTATACCTATTCTTATATACGTAAATACTTAGAATAATCGTTATTATTCTAAGCGTAAATATGTATTTATTTATTATTAATACAATACATATACGCCTCATTCAATATAGCATAATATACCTTATACTTCAATAATAAGTCTTTTTCCACTAAAATCTGCAGACTTAATTATAGCAACATACTTATGTACTTACTTATGTATAATGCATCGACATTTCTTCATCAAAGTACTTATTCCGTCAATGTACACTTCTTTTTATTTTATTGATAATCGGAAAGGTACCTACACAATTTTGTTATTATAATATTGGTCTACCTTATTAATATTATTTATATTAAAGCAGGCTACAAAAATTATATTATTATGTACACAATTTAACCTTATTAAACATTGTTATTATTAACTCAGGAAGTACTTTTTGTCGAAGTTATCTTCACGAATGGCTCGACCCCAAACATGATCAGTACAACAAGGATTCCGCCCTTTATACTGCATTGTGCACCATGCTATTATATTATTTTCTGCTCAATTTATTATTTAAATAATTAACTATGTCACAATAACTGAAGTCATATTTTTTTTTTTTTTAATAAAACTGTCCATAGTCAGAATAAACTCCACTGCTCATGAGAACTCCAACCGAACTCCCAGGTGATCAATCTAGTCGTTAGTCGGGCTCATATCCGCAAATGTAGAATATCCTTGACTTTCAGATCCTCGATAACACATTTGCAACTGCATTACCGGGACCTTCCACGTATGTTTGCTAAATGTAACATTTTTCAAAAATCTAACAAATAAAAACTCGAGCCCAGGGTAAACCCTTCGAAGGATTGACAACCCTGTTTTTAAGATACGTGATACCAAACCAACGTTATATTAACGCTAACTTCACTCAACGCTATTTCGAATTAATGTCACCAAAAATTATTGATGCTTACGCTGCTGCTTAAGTCATACTTAAGCAAAAGCAACGCCAAATTCAATAATGATATTAACGCTAACGCTTTCAAAGCCATGTAAAAAAAAAAATAACATTTCAAGCACTGATAACCGCACGCACTATTTCAATAAATAACATTTTCACCCCCTCAGAGTAAATATAAATTTTCACTACAAATACCCAAACACAAAGATAATGTAGGGTAAATAATGATAATGTAATCGATAAAAATCAGTTTTGTAAGTTTTTTTTTTTTATAGCTGTTTAAGCTCCCACAGCAAGGCAAAATGCTTACTAACACATACAACAATTAAACATCGGCCGGCTCTCAAGTCGCAGTTCGGATTTAGGTTCCAAAGCGTCAATGTTAACAAGTGTTAACAAATGCTAACCAATGTTTCATTTATATGTTACAATTAGCCATTCGGTTTATAAATGTTTAACAACATAACCCAACACAAAGATATCTTCCCAACATTGCCATCAAATGTTTGCATAGAAAACTTAGATAGAAAATGGTCACTAATGCCTCCAACACGTGCAAAGTGTTATTTATCTCCATAGACTTACAAAAAAAAGGTTTTAGCACGTCTATGTTTATCTCAAAATAAGGAGAGTATATAAAGGGAGTTCTAAAGTGGAAAGGCCAGAACGAATCCGGCGTCCCAAATCAGGATCCCAGCACCTCCACCATTTTTGTCGCGCCCTATAATAATGGAATCTCATATCTAATGGGATTCCTGCCAAGGTTCTTAATAAACTAGTATGTGCGCAACAAAGATTATGTTCCGTATGAGTTATCCATCAGTTATGCTTCGCTTTATAATTAGACTAATAGGCTTTGCCATCCAAGGGCCTGATCTATTCAGAGTTACCCTCCGATCGACTATGGCTCCAGTCAGGGCGCAGCGACTGCGCCCGGGTGCCCCCTTCCCTAGCGGAGTACCTGGTCGGTACAGTTCACTCCGCTATCGTTCAGCCCTGGGTTCCTGGTCGATACAGTTTACCCAGGGCCGTGGCACCGCTGGACATGAGGCTTATGCCCCACGAGGACCTCCACCTTCCCCATAGTCCTGCCCATTCACCAACTTCATAGTCGATCGTTTAACTATGGCTATGCCTTGTGAGTGTGCTCCCGGGCCACTCCCTTGCACGAGCTTGCAAATGCTCGGCCTGTCCAATGACATGGACCTTTGACCTAAGGTCATACGCAATCATTGGATTCTCATCAAACCATAATCTTCGCTGTGTCGTGGTTTCGAACCACCGCGTTAGGTCCTTATTAACTAGAATAATATAAGCACTTACCAGGAACATGCTCGGTCTCGTCTCGAGTCACTCCCTGACTCCATTCGTCCGTGCTTACCCAATATCGTCGCTCTCACGCGCCATGGCGATGTCGCCTGTCTGCCAGCTCGTTCACTAATGAATGTAAAATGTGCCTGCGCTCGCATTTATAGCTTGGCGCGGCGGCGGTACCGTCATTGTCGGTACGAAATATAAATAAATATAAAACTACCTCGCGTTTCGCGACACTAATCGAAAACTACCTCGCGTGTCGCGACAGACATCAAAGTTTGGTGGACAACTGAAGCTTGATAGTCACTTTGCTTTATTGATCATCACTTTTTTTTTTGTAGGAATAGTACTGTTTCACCAGACAAGAGGACGAACGCTTAAAGCGATCCAGCCAGAAAGGTTTGGGTAGCGACTAGCACAAGGGCACCTCAGGGAGGCACGGCCTCGGCTTGGGCTGCCGCTTAGAGAAAATGAGTTTACCACCGGTTCACAACGCGCCCCCGCTGAGAAGAACCGGCAAGAAACTCAGCGAGGGGATGCATGTCGAGGTTGCATGCGTACGGATCCCTTCGGCCTCGCTGGCGAGACCGGTGTCTGTGTGTTGATGTGTTTACGACTCTTGACATCGTTGTCGGTGTTGGTGTTGTGTCATGGTCCAGGAGGACGGACATCGGGTCGGGTGGGTCGAGCAGTACATGCCGCGGACGGTGGCGATGTACGGCTGTTCGACGATCTGATTTACCTGGCCGCTGCCCAATAGGACATGGGTTCGATTCCGAAGGATTCCGAACAATTGTCTGGGTGTTATTTATCTATTTAAATATGTATTTGTACAGTTTACAAGTATTTGTAATCATTTATCTGGTTACCTTACTAAAGGATCTGCGTAGATTGAGATCAGGTGGTCATTGGTCAAGCGTAGATTGTCCCAAGATACTATAGATTTGTATATTGGAGAAATTTACTAAAACTTACCCGGTAAATGGCCATAGTATGTATTATATTAAGTTATAAGAAAGCCAATTTTTGCCTACCTCTCTGGGAAATAGCATATTATTGTTTTTATCTCTTAACTTTTTTGTATGAGGCTAATAATTATCTACAGCTCTTAGCCACTTTAATCACCACGTGATATCACCCAGGTGAACAATGTGGAATAGACCTTAGCTACAGCATATATGATATTAAGTGTACATTCACTTTGTAGCCTCCGTCGTGGGTTCGAATCCTGCGAAGGGCAACAAATTTGAGTAGTTGTTCCTTACTGGCTAGGACAATGCAGGCCGATGACCTGATTGTCTGTAAAGTAAGATGATCCATGTGTCGGGATTTGCGATAGGACGTATGCCCGACTCCTGTCCGTCAAATTAAAACACCGAGCTTTGGTAATAAACACTTAAAATCAAATTGAGAGAGAACAACTTATAATACAGTGGAGTAATCGTAATAATTAAAACATGTCTCTGCCATAGATACTAGCGCGCTGTCATCTTTTTGACAGCCCCTTTGGCGTTCCGAAACCGTGATCCGAGATACGCTACACATGCGTCGGATGGGCATGTAAAAAGTCGGTCCTGCGCTTAACTTCTCCCCGGTCGTGTCGGTCTTCCGTCCCACCGGATTATGAGAGGTACCTATTATATAAAGGAAGAGAGAGTGCACTTGTGTCTACGCAAGCACTTGTGCACTATAATATCTCCTGCGTACATGGCTGATCTTGTGAAAGATTGGCCGCTGTGGTCGTTTCGGCTAGGAGGACATTATTATAACAATCACTTTCGTACTTTTTGCAGACTGTCATAGATTAAGACGATATAATGTAAGAAAAGTAAATGTTGTGTCAAAAAAGTGGTTTTTGGTTAGGAAAGAAAATATAATTTACAACAACCTCCGTATTTGCTTTACACAAAGGGTAAAATTTCCCTTACGTGGCAACTCTAAATTTAGTATGTACTTATTTTTCTATCCTTATCGGCGGCACGCTTGGTATATGTCTGTATTATATTCTGTCTACGGCAGTTATACAGTTATAGTGACATTTTGCAGCACTGCGTATATATGTTACTCCACATTGGTCGTATTTTCTTGCGCTTTATACAACATCAGAAACTGTCCCGGTGTAATGTACCGCCGGACCTTTGCAAGGACACCCAGCTTCCTTGCAGCCACTTTGGCCTTGAACTCGATGAACCACCCACAATTAACGTTTGAGGAAATTTCAACTCCCAACAACTGAAGGTAGTTGGTGTATTCCAAGGAGCTTACATTTAAAATGTAAGCTTCTTGGTGTATTCCAAGGATGCATTTGGATAAAAAGTAGGAGCCAAGTTAAACGGAGTCCGCTTAACTTAACTTTTGGCGGTGAACAGACACGCTTGTGTTTTGGTGGAATTGAATCTCACAAGATTGGCATTGCCCCATTCGGAGATTGCCTGAAGTGTGTGCCTCTCTTTCGGACTGAATAATATCCTTACCCACTTGGCAGATATCTTTCCACAACAGTACTGTCATCTGTTTACCCACCGGGTATCAGATCGTTAATGTGCAACAGGAAGATGGTTGCGGATAGAACGGACCTCTGAGGAACTCCGGCATTGGAGAGAGAGACCGTTCACTCAGGAAGTCTTCTATCCAGCCGATCAGACCTGGGGATAAGCCGTACATACACTGAAAGCTTGCTTATTAGGCCAGCGTGCCAAACTCTATCAAAGGCCTTCGAGACCATCCAGGGATACAGCAAACGCGCCGCCATTATTCTCGAGATATAGAAACTCGCTGGAGTTTCGACATTATAGATTGTCTATGATTTTATTGTTCTTTTTATACGACATTCAATCTGTCATTCACTACTGTCTAATTCTCTTCTAATTTGCAGATTAAAACCATATTAAATTGTAATGGTTTATCTTTTAACACCGGTGAAGCTGTAATGGCCATCTGCGGCCAACAGCGTCTATCACTCCCAAAAAAAAAGTTATTGAAATCAGCCGATAGTTAAATCAGCACGGCTGCCTTTTTGGGCACGGGCTGCTCGTTGGCAAGCTTCCAGGATTTGGGCACTATTCCAGTCCTAAATGAGAGGTGGTACAATCGCGTCAACACTGGACACAACTCGGGTGCACATACCTTGAATACCCGGTTTGTATACCATCTGGTCCACTGGGCAAAGAGAAGCGAATAGTCCTGCCTTCTCTCTTGCCGTATGAGGTAGAGTCCCGTCAGATTTTACCAGTGGAGGTAGTGAAGGCCAACAAAAGTTTTTTTTCGGCCGATTTGGCTATTGACCAGAAAGCTCTACTCCCTGATAGCTGGACTGAGAGATTTGTGCCAATGTGGTTTATATGGTCGAAATGAGCTTTATTTAGTGCCTTTTTACAAGACCTAGCTAGAGGCTTGGTTAAAGGCTCTCTTCTTTGCACTTTCGTCCGGAGTTTTGCAGTATCAAGCGTCAGCCCAGGAAAGATATCATATATAGAAGAACGACATAGTCCGATAAAAAATGAAACCAAAAAAGAAAAACCTATGTGTGAGTGAATTGTTTATGTGTAAAAGAAAAAAAGTGTTGTTAAAAAGTACTACGTACGTAATCGATATCGATGATATTTTGTGTGAAGATATACACGATTATCTGTATAATTTAAAATTGATGTTGATTTATAACAAGTTACTATATAATAACCTTTAGTATTGCAAATATCTTAATGATAAATTGTCAAAAGTGGTAAAACAGTCGTTCTAAACAAAAAATTTAGTTCCTTTTTGCTTGAATGCATTATAAACAATAATTATTAACGTTGTTCAGTATGGATGAAGGAGTATCCCCTATGAGATCCTTGAGAAGTATGTCATATTTCTAAATAGTATAAAACCAAAACATTTGGCGGAAGTGTTGGTCTAACAGTTCAACATCCTGGCTGGCTTATTGGGTAGCCAACTGGTGGTTCGATTTCCACCAGGTGTCTGGGTTTTATTTATCTATTAAGTATGTATTTACAAATAAAAGTATATGAGTATGTATTAGTAAAAGTTGTCTCGTTTACATAGTAAAGGCTCTGCCTTGTTTGGGATCAGATCACCATGTGTGGATCGTCCCAGGTTATTATTATAAAGACAAACAATATACTTCTATTGTAAAATACATACATATTTCAGCATTCATAAAAATATATTGCAAATATATACTTCAGCATCTTACTGACGGCAGTAATAGAGCACGTTTTATCTGGTAACATCTTAATATTATTTAAACCCACGATTCATGAACACGAAGTAAATTATTTGTTGTGAAGGATCGAATAAGAAATGTTATCACCAGTAAATCAAACTTGCCGACGTAGGTCAACGAATTACCAGACTGGAGTGGCTGGTCATATTGACTGTAGAACCGATGATCATTGGGAAACAGTGGTTTTGGAGTAAAGACACCACTAACCGGAAAACGCAGTGTAGGAGGCTCTATGTTTCGAGGTTCTGATTTTATTTTCTGACTAACGACTTGACTTAAATACCTGGTAATGGCGTAATTAATGGCCTGGTAATTAAAGTAAGTAAAGTTTAATCAATAATAGGTTTACAACCCTGTAATTGATAGCGGTAAAATAACTTTATTTATAAATTTACTTGCAGCAACAAATCCGAGGCGTAACCGGTCGCGGAGCCTACGACCAACACTTTTAATACAACTACCCACTAATATTATTAGATATACTCACAGCAGTTTTGTTAAATTATTTAATACTTACTTAGGTTAAGAAAAAAATATTGTTATCTTCTCGTCCCGCTTATTGTTTATATTTGTAATTTTATTTGACATTTGACAGATGTCAACTGACAGATAAGTGACTGCGCCTTCCCTGCTCCGAGGCATCCGCGCACTTCCGTATATTGTGGAATACTGTTTGCGAAACGATTAAAATATTATTATATGAAGAAAGGGTTTTTAATTTACAAATATTGGGAACACCACTTAAGTGAATTTGTAATTCTTTTGAGGAAATAAAGATTCTATAACCGTAACTTTATTTACGTAAGAACAAGATCATCTGTTTTCAATTGGAACTGGTAACAAACATAATTTATTTAGTGTTATTGTCTCCCGAAGGAACTGGTATTGATTGACTAATATTTTTTTCAGTGTCATACATAAGTACGAGTAAAATAATTAAGGTATAGCCTCTCATTAGGCAACGTTGATGTTTTGACACACTAAAAACATTTTGCCTCAAAATGGATATCACAGACAGAAATCAAAATCTTTACCACAGACACTGGGATATTGTAGGGATTCCATCCATCCTCGTCTTTAATCCGCATCTATTTTTGTCATAACAAAGAATTATTTTGATAATCTGAAAGAATACATTTGAATTATTATTATTATCATATCAATTTACATAAAGAATATAGAGACGGCAAAATATTTTTAGACCGAATAAATACTCCTTGAAACAAAAACAAAAAGACGTAAAATTTATATTTGTTCTATTAAAACTATTTGCTTTATTATCGATATCGATACTCATGACGTCAGGACTTTTTCAAGCCCTATTGTAAACAAATCGTTTTACATTTTACACAAAATATCCCGCTATTCTTCATATAGAAGTAATAAATTATGATCAGTTTGAAGAAAAACATGTATTCTACGATATTATTACGATTTTCAACCAAAGTTTCAACCAAAACCATAAAAATATAGCAAGCAAAAATGCAGTCAGGAAAAGTAATCAATTACCTGTGAAATGTTTACTTATTCGTTTTATTACGATTTGTAACATCACATGCACTTATTGCACAAGCCACCCTAATGGAACAATGATATTTCATATTATAAATTAGAGATCATGCTAAATTAATAAAATTTACTTTGACAGCAAACAGACCGCGAGGCAGCGTAGCAGTGGCTAATGTCAAAGTGATGTGGAATTAAAAAAAAGAATTTTATCTCTGCCTCTGTTGCACTCGTGCAGTTTGTATTTGATTAGAACTTCTCCCTCCCACGCTATGTTTATCATGAACGTAGTGAAAATTTTTATATCTATGGTATTTATTCAAATATTGCTATACAAACACCAAGGCACCAGTGGTGCTTTTTCTTCAAGTCCGTGACAGATGCCCAACACGTGATATCGATGCATGCTCTGTTCTTGCTATCACATGTATGTATGGCATCGTAGACAGAATATAACGGTAAATGGTTTCTTTCTATAAGTATGGCATGTATGTAACCCTCAGAGTAATTAGAATGGAGCTAGTATCGCGTCATTCACAAATGTTTCGTGGCACTTTTGCGGGGTGCGGGAAGTAAACACACACAGATACAATTTCACGCATACCCACACTATAATAAACTCGCAACACATTCAAATAGATACGCACACAAATAAAGAATGACCTGAACATATGAACAAAATTTGGCAGAGGGGTTAGCGCATTATGCTATCTCCAGTTGTATCTCCTCTAAGATGTAACTTTAAATCATAGATTTAGGATTTTTATACAGGATTTTTACCTTAGAGAAAGAAACCAATAGAGAGCTGGCACTTTCTTTCTCATTCGCGCAAGAAAAGACTGCATTTATATATATTACTAGCTGACCCGCGCAGCTCCGCCCGCGCTTTAATTTGCTCCCCTTTTCTCCTTACTCCCTTGATTTATCTCTCTCCATCTCTCTCTCTTATAATAAAAATCTAATTCTATTTCTCTCCCCTCCCGCTTCGGTCCCCGTCACACTTCCCCTCTTCCTCTCCCCATTGTCCTCTCTGAACCTTCTCCCTCCTCTCTCTTCTCCCAACTTGCTCCCTCTCACTCCCCCCCCCCTTGCTCCACCTAACTCCTCCGATCACTCACTCCATCACCCCCCTCTCCCTCTCTTGCACCCTCCTCTCGTTCTATATATCCTCGTCAATCATGGTATCAGCGGCATAAAATATACTTTATCACCTATTCTCAGACCTACCCGCAAAATGTCATACATATCGGTTTACCCGACTCTCGTGCACGTAACTCCATAGATTTAAGATTTTTTTCACTACGTTCAAAAAGATGAACATAGCGTGGGAAGGAGAAGTTCTAATCAAATACAAACTGCACGAGTGCAACAGAGGCAGAGATAAAATTCTTTTTTTTTATTCCGCATCACTTTTGACATTAGCCACTGCAACGCTGCCTCGCGGTCTGTTTACTGTCAAAGTAAATCATAATAATTTAGCACGATCTCAAATTTATAATATAAAATATTATTGTTCCATTATGGTGGCTTGTGCAATAAGTGCATGTGATGTTACAAATCGTAATACAACGAATAAGTAAACATTTCACAGGTAATTGGTTACTATTCCTGACTGCATTTTTGCTTGCTATATTTTTATGGTTTTGGTTGAAAATTTGGTTGAAAATCCTAATAATATCGTAGAATACATGTTTTTCTTCAAACTGATCATAATTTATTACTTTTATATGAAGAATAGCGGGATATTTTGTGTAAAATGTAAAACGATTTGTTTACAATAGGGCTTCAAAAAGTCCTGACGTCATGAGTATCGATATCGATATTAAAGCAAATAGTTTTTATTAGTAGCACAAATATAAATTCTACGTCTTTTTGTTTTAGTTTCAAGGAGTTTATATTTATACGGTCTAAAAATATTTTGCAGTCTCTATATTCTTTATGTAAATTGATATGATAATGATAATAATTCAAATGTATTCTTTCAGATTATCAAAATAATTCTTTGATAAGACAAA
Organism: Furcula furcula; assembly: GCA_911728495.1. Taxonomy (NCBI): domain Eukaryota; kingdom Metazoa; phylum Arthropoda; class Insecta; order Lepidoptera; family Notodontidae; genus Furcula; species Furcula furcula. Next base: position 53,561,902 of record OU452242.1, read on the forward strand.
AATAGATGCGGATTAAAGACTAGGATGGATGGAATCCCTACAATATTCCATTGTCTGTGATAAAGATTTTGATTTCTGTCTGCGATATACATTTTGAGGCAAAATGTTTTATACAAAGTGTGTCACAACATCAACGTTGCCTAATAAGAGGCTGTACCTTATTTAATTTACTTGTACTTATGTATGACACTGAAAAAAATATAAGTCAGTACCAGTTCCTTTAGGAAACGATAACACTAAATAAATTATGTTTGTTAGCAGTTCCAATTGAAAAACAGATGATCTTGTTCTTATATAAATAAAGTTATTTTACCGCTATCGATACCCTGTGAACCTATTATTATGATTAAACTTTACTTACTTTAATTTACCCATACGCCACCAGGTATTTATGTCAAGTCGTTAGTCAGAAAATAAAATCAGAACCTAGAAACACAGAACCTCCTACACTGCGTTTTCCGGTTAGTGGTGTCTACTCCAAAACCACTGTTTCCCAATGACCATCGGTTTTACAGCAAATATGAGCAGCCACTCCATTCTGGTAATTCGTTAAGCTACGTCGGCAAATTTGATTCTCTGGTGATAACTTAAAGAAGAAGAAGAGAAATTTAAAGAAATAGATATTCTAACGGTTGTATCACAATATATTTATGAAAATTTGTTGTATGTAAAGAAAAACATAAGTGCTTTTGCAAAGAATAGTGACCATCATAATGTAAACACCCGGAACAAACACAATCTAGCTGTACACTCCACGCATCTCCACAGAATTAGCAATTCGTAAAGCAGCAGCAGTATTCGTATTAGCAGTTCGCAATAAGTATGTATTTTACAATATAAGTATATTGTTTGTCTTTATGATAATAACCTGGGACGAAGGTCTATTCCACTTTGATCTCCACACATGGTGATGTGATCCCAAACAAGGCAGAGCCTCTACTATGGAAACCAGGCAACTTTTACTTATACATACTCATATACTTTTATTTGTAAATACATACTTAATAGATAAATAAAACCCAGACACTTGGTGGAAATCGAACCAATGACCTATTGGGTAGCCAGCCAGGATGTTGAACTGTTAGACCAACACGTCACCCTAATGTTTTGGTTTTATACTATTTAGAAATATTGCATACTTCTCAAGAATCTCATAGGGGAAGCTCCTTCACCTTTACTGAACTTTAATAATTATTATTTATAATGCATGCTTATTTACATGATCCGATTTACGATGTTTACAGCAAAAATAAACTACAATTTTTGTTTAGAATGACTGTTTTACCACTTTTGACAATTTCATTATGAGATTTGCAATGCTAAAGGTTATTAGTTACTTGTTTTAAATCAACATCAATTTTAAATTATACAGATAATTGTGTATATATTCACACAAAATATCATCGATATCGATTACGTACGTAGTACTTTTTAACAACATTTTTTTTCCTTTACACATAAACAATTCACTCACACATAGATTTATCTTTTTTGGTTTCATTTTTTATCGGACTATGTTTATCTTCTATATATAATATCTTTGCGTAACTCAGAGGTTCTCAGATTTTGATGTGCAAGGCGTTGCGAACGTTCAACACTCGACTCTCGTGCGCGTACCTGAGAGTTTCTCTGATTTTGTTCAGCAAGTCGTTGTGAACGTTCAGGTGAAGATTCTCCCATACGACGTATTCTTGCTGCCCGTGCTTGAGAACTATGTTTAGAAAGTTGAGACCTGGCTCTCTTAGGCATTTTCAAATGTTTAAGAAAATGCTAATAGCGTGTAATATTCTAGCTCTGAAAAGAACTGTTGTTTAGCCCTGAAAAGAACTGTTGTTTAGCCCTGAAAAGAACTGTTGGTTAGCCCTGAAAAGAACTGTTGGTTACCCCTGAAAAAATCTGTTGGTTAGCCCTGAAAAGAACTGTTGATTAGCTCTGAGAAGAACTGTTGTTTAGCTCTGAGAAGAACTTTTGCGTAGGTGTAGTTTTAAGAAAGAATCTAAAAAGAATCGCACGAAAATTATTAGACTTCGCGCACGACCGCTGCGTAAGGAGCGTCTGAGCCGCGCAGGTACCTTACTCATAGATCTAAACTCCCCTCCCGCATGCGCACCCCCGCCTTGGTGACGCTCACTTCGCAACGGGCCGTGCAGCAGAAATCCTTAGATCATATAACTATAGTCAGTACTGTAGTACAGTAGTAACTGTAGTAAGGAGAAATCGTAATAAATAAATAAATTATTCTTTCTTTCTTCTTTCTTTAATATTTTAATTTCGCCATAACTTCAAAACCAAATGTCCAATTTTAATCATTCAAAGACCAAATATTATCTACATAAACTGTACTTAATGATGAAATAATTTATTTTGATAAGGATTAATAGCATGAGAAAAATAAATGCGTTTAAATGTGGTCCAAACAAAATTCAAGATTTTTAAATAAAAATAATGGTTGTTGGGCCTCACTCGACATAGATAGTGTGCCGCGGACTTTTTTGTAGATATTTATAAGATTACAATTAATTAGACCATTTTATGGTTCTATCTTTTATAGTTTAGGCAGCGTACGTAAAATAAGTAACTTTTCTGGTTGATTTTTTACACCTTGTGTCCGAAAAAACCCAAATATCTTACGGAACCCTATTTTTTTCCATAATAAAATTTAGCCTATGTTATTCGTGGATAATGTAGCTTTCGAATGGTGAAAGAATTTTTAAAAACGGTCCAGTAGTTTTTGCGCCTATTCATTACAACCAAACAAACAAAGTTTTCCTCTTTATAATATTAGTATAGAAGTATAGATAGTATAGATATGTGATAGAAAGAAACAGAGCATATGATTTTTTTGTCCCTCAGCGTTTCAAAATCTGGCGCACCGACGGTGCGTTTTCTTCGAGGTACTCATGTAATTTTCTAGTTCACGATCTAGCTTTGGAGTTTTAAATTGAATTGCATTAAGAAATATCGTATAAACTATATAATAGGCGCATTTGAATAAATATCCAGTGTGTTATGTACGAATGGTCATTTTCTGTCTTTATCGGCGGCACGCTAGTAGATGTCTTGATATATTCTGTCTACGATTTTTACCGAACGCATACAGGATATGACATTTTTTTCAAACCCCGCAGTTCCGGTAAGAATTGCCGCCGTAAATGTCAGTCAAATTCAGTCAATCGCAAAATGTCGATCTTGGTATTGATGTGATTTCTTGTTTTTACGCTTCGTCCGTCCGCGATAATGGCAACAATGTTCAATGTGTTACGGATTTGTTTGTTATTATCTCATATATTTTTTAACGTGTGCGCAGTTGATAATAAATCGTTCGCACCAAGGATAATATCGTTAAAAGTGGAGAGTAAAATATGCAATGAAAATAATTGTAAATATTTACTAAACGTTAAGGGTGGTGAATTTCTAGGACATTATGCTTGGAGACTGACTCCATTAGAGGGTTCGAGGGGTAGTAGCTGTGACGTCATCTACCCTAATTATGAGCTAAGTGAGGTTTTTACTGCGCAGTGGACAAGTAAATTGGAATTACAAATACCGGTCGCGGACACAAAAATATTCTTTTGTTTGCACGAGAACAGTGTTAGAAACAGTCCGTTTGGTGGAAAGTGGGTGCATCAAGGCTCCGAACATTACCTGGATCTTAGAAATGAAAAACAGTGAGTGTTTTTTTTATAGTAATTAATTGTCTTGATAACTTTCGCTTTTAGTCGTTCGCGTTCATAACTCTTGAAATTGATTAATATATTGCGCTCCGTCCTAACTAACCGCACGATTGCCAATTTCTCTACAAAAATAATAAAAAATATTTCTTTTTAAGTACTAATGTATACTTTATAAACTGTAAGATTTTTTACTACACTGTATTCCATAATTTACAGTATATTTAAAAAAAGGTTGCAAATTAGGTACATAAAATTTCAAATGCTGGCACTAGATTTTTTTTTATACTACCAAGGTGGCAGGCAAGCGTATGGCCCACCTGATGGTAAGCAGCCACCGTAGCCTATAGACGCTAGCAACACCAGAAGAATCACTAGCGCGTTGCCGACCCTTAAGACATTAGATATTAAGTGTTTGTGTCCAGTAATTTCACCAGCTACAGTGCCCTTCACGCCGGAACACAGCAATGTTTACACACTGCTGCTTGGCGGCAGAATATCTGACACAGCGGTGGTACCTACCTGGACGGTTCCTTGCACAAGGAACCTACCACCTGGTAAGATTAAATAAAACCATTTCGGCACCCTCCCCAGAAAGTATGAACTACAAAAAAAGTGGTCCTGGCTGCTATAACCACAGCGGCCAATCTTGCACAAGATCAGCCATCTATACGGGAGATATTATAGTGCCCAAGTGCTTGCATAGACACAAGTGCACTCTTCCTTTTTTCTTTTTCCTCTCAAAATCTGATTGGACGGAAGACCAACATGACCGTGAAGAGTTAGGCGTAGGACTGACTTTTTACATGCCCATCCAACGCATGGATCATCTTACTTTACAGACAATCGGGTGATTGGCCTGCATGAGTTTGTGAGTTTTGATGTTCAAGGTAATCTCTGGTACTATTCTTTCACCGTTTAATGCTGAAAGAAGTTATATTTTCTCTGAGTGCTATAGACTATAGACTACTTTTTATTTTGGTAAACGTAAAAAATGCAGATGGAGCTACACAAATAAAACACAATTTGGTGAGATAACGCATAGATAAATAACATTCAGACACAAGACAAACTGCACCGCTAAATATGTTATCTTGCAGTACCATGCTGAGCAATATATATCAAAGTTAAGACGTAGTTAAAAAGGGTAAATATGATCAACGGACAGAAGTAAGAGCTGTAAGAGCCCAAAAAAATAACTAATTGCATTAATACAATGCACCACATCAACCAAACATCAGTTTGTCCATAAATAATACACTATATTAATTATTAATTAGGAATAGATTAAAGTCTGTTGTCACTACAAAAAAATCAGTGAGGACGGTTGATCATGCCATCCTAAATGTGAACTCGTCTAAATATACAAGCCACGAAGCTTAAGTGCACATTGAGCCACTAGTCGCGGTCACTAAATGCGACCACAAGCTGCGGACGAGTTTTTTTATACATTTTGTATAGTATCAAGCGCAGCTGCTGCTGCTGCTGCAGCAGCTGTAGCTGTGCGCTGTAGTTTGTAGCGTTCAAGTGACCATGTTCGGCCTCAGTAGCCGGCTTCATCCTGATGCCCACGTCCCCACCGTCAGTCTTGCTCCATCATGACCATCAGTCAGCTAAAAGTAGTAGCTTAGCGGTGACTGGTGGCCGCCACGTAGCCACTAGCGGCTGCGATTGGTGGCTGCGTCTTGTAGTTTCACTGAGCCACTGGTGGTCGCGATTAGTAGCCGCGACCAATGGCTAATTGTGTGCGCGTACTGCGCGACTATCTGTCGTCACGTCACGACACAGTGAGAACGCGGTCTATTGCGTCAACTTGGTCCTTTAATTAATCATCTGGTGTATAGGATAGACTATTCCCAGGTACATCGTCTTGCAAGAGCGTCGTAATTCAAATCCGTTTTTCGACCCCACGTCGTGGGGTGACGGGGTAAAAATTGCACGTTGGGTATCCGAAAGAGGCGACTAAGTGAAAACAAGAAGCCCGTCTTCTTGTTTTCCCTTAGACGCCTCTTGGTCTACCACCTATACTTTGATCCCCAAGACGCCTGCCAAGCGTGGGGATTATGGCAACCCCTCCCTTCTAAGGGGAAGGCCCTTGTTCAGCAGTGGACTGTTTCGGATGATGATGATTCTACCCCACCGTCTACTATATCATATTTTCGACCCGACCCCCGACTCTCGTGCCATATACTTGTCCAACACTATTATCCGTAACATTCATGTCTCAGATCCTACAAATATGACAGATGGCGGTTATTTAGACATCAGTCTCGCCTTTGAAGCCAAAGAACATTATGCATGTGACCATCATCCCACTGAGTTTGATTTCGACTTCGGCAGTGGGAGGTGATCCGGTAAGTACTCTCTTAGCGGCAGCCCAAGCTGAAGTCTTGCCTCCATGAGGATCCCCTGCCAAATAGATCCGTATTTTATTGTTGGTGGCTATTAAATGGGCCCGATAACCACTGGAACGCACTTCGATCCAGCCGGATCCATTGTGCCTGCCCTAGTCCTTACTCTGTTGCTGTCTTATCGAATTGGAACTCTTCGATAAGTCAGCAACAGAGTAAACGCGCGGGCGTGCTGCTACGTTGTCGGGATTCGGCGCAGGTTCGCGTTGTCGCGACAAGTCTGGCCAAACAGTTCGTAATAAGCGCGATGTGTTCGGGTGAACACGAATGCCTATCGCGGTGTTGTCGGTAAATTGACACACGTCAGGATTTTGTCGCGACAAACTTCGCCGAACTGAGGGCCTAGACAAGACGCAATCGCTTCATAGCGAATCTATTTCTTCATTCGCTAACGGTGTCAATTCCCTATAATTTGTCACGTGACTTTTCGATGACATGTCATTCCCATACATTTGTATACTTTCTATTAGCGATAACGCTTGTAGAATGTTACATTGTCTAGGGGGGCTGGCTACACTTCGCTCTTGCATTTGCAATTACGTTGTTCGGTTTCTATGAATAGTAGTCATCCGCAACCTCCTTTTCTTCTCTTTTTTAACCGGCTTCAAAAAGAAGGTTCTCTATTCGACGCGTATGTAAGTATGTAATATTAATAAAAATGCGTAGTGCTGATACCTATTTTGCTAAAATAAAAGACACTAAAAAAAACGACTTCAAAGTAAATTATTTAAACAGTATAAAATAACGAAAATATATTGAAGTCGGTGTCAGTTCGTGCTAGTCTTAGTTAACATGATGTGCAAGCACCGACTTCAATATATTTTCGTTATTTTATACTTTTTAAATAATTTACTTTGAAGTCGTTTTTTTAATAGTTTATTTAATTTCTTAAATTTAAATTCCGACCAATTATCGACCGAACACCACCCGCATTTGCTAGGACGATAAATGTGGACAGCAACTTCGCCGATGACCGAACACGAAATTATTATCGCCATAGCGCGACACGAATATTCGCCCGATAATGTAGCCGTAGCATAAGGATAAGGTAATAGAAACATAAAATTGTTTTCAATGTGTATCGTAAAATAAGGGAAGAAGAAGGCGTAAATCAATCTCAAACGTTGATTAAAAAGCGCGTCGTAGAGTTGACCGGTAAGTTGGACTGAGTTGTTAAGATACTTTTGGTTTATTTTATATTTTTCTTACATAATTGTAGCTTCTTTATAGGGGTTTCCAGTACTACTATACGGCGAATCGTAAGTGAGGGCACATCAAATGATGGTGTATTTTCCGCGCCTGGTAAAAAGAGGAGAAGAAAATCAACTTGGACAGTTTCGATTTAGAATTGATTAGAAATAAAGTAAATGAATTCTATACAGTTCGGAAGGAAATTCCAACAGTAATTAAACTGTTACAAATTCTTCGACAAGATATTGATTTCAACAGAGGGAGAGAATCTTTGAGGTAAGAAAAATATTAAGTAATAACCCCTCTAACTGTCACTCGATGATGATGATGATGAATGACTAAGCTATCGTTTGAGTAATATGATATATTTTACTATTTTTTTACAGACTTATCCTTAAGGAGATCGGTTTTGAATATGTTAAATGCCAATCAAAAAGGACCATTTTGATGGAGAGAGATGACATAAAACTACAAAGATTCAAGTTTTTGAAGCGTATAAAGGAAAACCGCGATGCTGAAGAGCATAATAAATTGGATGTGATTTATTTAGATGAGACTTACATTCACGGTTCATGTTCTGTGAACGAGTGCTGGCAAAGCAAAGATATTGCAGGTCCATCTAAAAGTATTTCACTTGGAGCGAGGTGGATCATTGTTAACGCTGGTGGAGAAAATGGCTTTGTACCAAATTGTTCTTTGGTGTACAGGTCAAAAAGTGTATCTGCTGACTATCACCACGATATGAATAAGGAGAATTTTACAAAATGGGTGACAGAGAAGCTAATTCCAAATCTGACAAGGCCTTCACTAATTATTATGGATAATGCTAGTCATATATCATTCCGTAAGGATGAACAAACCGCCCACACAAGCTAATCGTATCGCTGATATAAAAGAATGGCTTCGTGCAAACGATGTACATTATGATGATCTTTGGCGTAAATGTCAACTTCTTGAAGTAGTGATACAAAACATGTCTGCGCCCAGGTATGAGATAGATGAAGTATTAAAATCGCACGGTCACGAAGTTTTAAGACTCCCACCTTATCATTGCACTTTGAATCCTATAGAAATGATTTGGGGTATAATGAAGCAAAAAGTTGCTGATAAAAATGTAAATAGGCCTGCAAGTGACATTAAATTATTAACAGAAGAAGCTTTCTCACAAATTGGTGCAGAGGAATGGCGAAAATGTTGTGAACATGTAAAGAAAGTTGAAAATGATTTTATCAAGCAAGATAGAATAATTGAAATGCTGGACGAGCGATTTATAGTAAATACCTCTTTATCTTCATCATCTGATGAAGAACAAGAAATGCAAGTAGAGTTCTTGGAATCGTTTTCTAGTTCTGAATGAAGTGTGAAGTTATTCTTATGATTTAAATGATATATAATAAATTAGCACATAAAGTAATATAAAATTAATTTATTTTTCCTATGTTAAGAACCCGATGTATAACAACAGTTTTTATTCACATACCTAATATACTTCATGTTCATTAATACTAAAGAGAAATAAAAATCAAACAGTATCAAGACCGTTTAATCCAATTTCCCTAGTATTGCACACAACAAATTCTTATTTCCCCATTTGCCATGAGATTCTGGTAGACCTATCCTCTTAAACTAGAGTTATTCAGTGAGAATAACGCCCAAACAAGATTTTCTTGATTTTATAAATTCTGGTCAATGTAGATTTTTACTACAGTTACTACAAACAAAAATTCGTTCACTACAAACCCCTACGAACCTTTCTCAGTCAATTTCATCGTTTGTAGTAATCGTATATCCTCTTAAAGCAGAATTATTCAGTGAGAATGACGCCCAAACAAGATTTTCTTGATTTTATAACTTCTAGTCAATGTAGATTTTTACTACAGTTACTACAAACGACAATTCGTTCACTACAAAACCTCTACAAACCTTTCTCAGTCAATTTCATTGTTTGTAGTAATCGTATATCCTCTTAAAACCAGAGTTATTCAGTGAGAATGACGGTCAAACAAGATTTTATTGAATTTGTAAATTCTAATCAATGTAGATTTTTACTACAGTTACTACAAACGAAAATTCGTTCACTACAAACCTCTACAAACCTTTCTCAGTCAATTTCATCGTTTGTAGTAATCATATATCTTGTTAAGCCAGAGTTATTCAGTGAGAATGACGCCCGAACAAGATTTTCTTGATTTTATAACTTCTAGTCAATGTAGATTTTTACTACAGTTACTACAAACGAAAATTCGTTCACTTCAAACCTCTAAGAACCTTTCTCAGTCAATTTCATCGTTTGTAGTAATCGTACATCCTCTTAAAGCAGAGTTATTCAGTGAGATTGACGCCCAAACAAGATTTTCTTGATTTTATAACTTTTAGTCAATGTAGATTTTTACTACAGTTACTACAAACGAAAATTAGTTCACTACAAACCTCTACGAACCTTTCTCAGTCAATTTCATAGTTACAAACTATGAAATTGACTGAGAAAGGTTCGTAGAGGTTTGTAGTGAACTAATTTTCGTAATCGTATATTCTCTTAAAGCAGAGTTATTCAGTGATGTTGACGCCCAAACAAGATTTTCTTGATTTTATAACTTCTAATCAATGTAGATTTTTACTACAGTTACTACAAACGAAAATTCGTTCACTACAAACCTCTACCAACCTTCCTTAGTAAATTCTACCGTTAGTAGTAATCTTTCAGACCTTAGGAACTGAATTTACTTCTAAAGCATGTTGAAACACTACTCTAAAATAAAAAGGTTTTCATTTTTTTTTCATTTTTACTACCTACGATAAAAATTGCACTACAATCCACTACTTACCATTATTTAATGGAAACAGTAGAAAAAAACGTGGATTTTCAAATTTCGGGAGACAGCATTTTTTTAATTTTTTTTTTCGAATTACTACAAACGACATTAGTTTCACTAATATCCACTACTTACCGAAAGCTTCTCGAAAAAGCTATAAATAAATCATTTTTCCAAAGTCGGGTGCCAAGTTCACACAGGTCGTTTCGACGCTACTTTGAAGATTTTTTTAGGAGTATAGTCGCTGTTAGCCGTAGATTGCTGCTACAGTAGCACTGCAGCCAGAAAGGCAGGGGAGCGAAGAGCTCAATGGCACCTCCGGAAGGTACGGCCTCGGCTTGGGATGCTACCACCAGTTCACAACGCGCCCCCACTGAGAAGAGCCGGCAAGAAACGCAGTGGGGTGATGCTTGTCGTTGAAGTCGTATACGTAAGACCCATCGGCCTCGCCGGCGAGACCGGTGTCTGATTGATAGACTTCTTTGAAGAACTTACGAAGGGTCGATGAGCATCCTCATTCCTCCTCATGTTCTATGAGCCAACTGGAAACCAAGTTAACAGTAGTGTTATGCATCTAATTTCTTACATTCTACTGTTGGTTGCTATAAAATCGGGCCCGGTAACCACCGGAACACACTTCCCAGTTGGATCTATTGTGCATGCCCTAGCCGTTACTCTGTTGCTGACATATTGAAGAGTTCCCTTGTCTTGTACCAGCCTTGTGCCAGCTTTATGCTGTACATAATCATCTGGTTTAGGATAGCATGATTTCTTACCTATCATCTGTTTATCTTACATGTTTATTTGAATAAACAAACGAGTAAATGTAAATTTTTTATTATTATGTATTTGGCTGCTCGCCATTTTCTAAATAAATACTTCTTGTACAATACTATAATAAATTACATGTTATGTATTTTTATACCGTTTCATCTTTGGATTACAATGAGATCATGTTACACTTCATGGATCCTGATAGAAGTAAAGCAATGAAATGGAGGGATACGCAATAAAGGCTTGGAGTGTTGTAGGTACTAAAGAGCATTGCAATGTCGTGCGACCATCCTCTCGTTTTCGTCGTGGTGCTAACACTTAGAGGTCACTGAAAAAGAAAGTTACGGAACAGTGCTAATTGATCGATTGGATACAAACTGTCTAACTCTGACCTGGTCTGATCGTAACTAGCTTTCGAATGACGTGTGAAGTCCGCCAACCGTGGATTATGGCCTAAGCCCCTTCATCTTGAGGCCTGTGCCCAACAGTGGGACAAAACAAGGGCTGGTATACAAACTGTCGCATAAATACTACTTTTGTTTAAATCTGTGAAATGTTTAGATGGTTTCGCTGCTTACTTTCGCACTTTGGTAACTTTATAGTACACACATCAAAAGTGTCTAGGGATCAACATATATTTTTGCAATAACTTTTCTCCTGATTGATATTAATTAAAATTTTCTTTAAGGATTCATCAAATAAAGTGTTTTCGTTTGTCACAGTAACGATAAACCAAGTCACCTTTGCATTAATAAAGAAATTTGCCATTTTCCTAATAAAGGGATTTTTGACATTTGAACCACTAACACAAAAGTTCGAAAAAAAGACTGAAATAACAGTTTTCTTTAAAATTTTATTGGGTAACTTAAACAATTAATAATCCGTGTTTCTACCGCGAACACTAACAACACAAGAACATCGGTTTGGCATACTCAAAATGAGTTCATCCAAATCACGCTGTGGAATGGCCGCCCATGTTCGTTGCAACAACAAAAAAAGGTCTTCTTGCGACTGGATACCCTCCATATTCGGCAGAGCTCTTCTCTGTAGCATATCCCATGCATGCTCAATCGGGTTCAAGTCTGGCGACTGAGCAGGCCAGGGCAGGACATTGATGTTAGCTGCGGCGAGAGTCTGTCTTACAACTCTTGCGGTGTGCGGTCGTGCATTATCATGCATTAACTGAAATAAGGGACCGATTTGCACTTGTAGAGGAACGATGACGTCTGATACAATCGTCTCAGCATAAATTTGAGTGTTGAGGTTGCCTCTGATCCAAATCAACTCAGTTCTTCCGCCGATCCAAATACCCGCCCATACCATGATGGTTCCACCACTATAAGGATGGACTTCCTGGCAGGATTTTAATCGCTGTTGGCGTCCAGGGGTTCTCCAGTGTCGTATACGTCTTGTATCCGGTCTCATACCAAAACGAGACTCATCAGAAAAGCACACGAAACGCCATTGTTCTTCTGCCCATTTTTTTGCCCAAAAATGCTTGATCCCTAGACACTTTTGATGTGTGTATTTTAACGTAATTGGTAGCACAATGGCAAGTTTTTAAAACCACCATACGTTAGATCGCACCTTGCCTACTTTTTTATTTTTGCGACAATTACATCGCAATTCGCCAATTTTCTAGAAATTCAAATCTAGCGATCGCGTATTGCCTATTTTAGTACAGTTACGTTAAAAATATTTATTTTGAAGAACACGCCGCCATGGTTAATCCATGTATTGTAACAAATAGATTACTTATTATGTTTTCGTATTTTTTATTGTATTGGTTTTTAACATTATTGTGACAAACATAATTTGGAGTATATCGATGGTGAAATGGCTCAATGATGGGCAAATTAGTTGATTTAATTATCGTCTATTGCTCCTAAGCAACCCTGTGGCATCGTGCCTACACTTATGGATCTACGGATTTTTTTAATTGCTTTCCAGCCACGTACTAAATATGCAATATTCATTCATGTTCGATTAAATAGTTATTTAAATTATTTTTCTTTCCCAAACTGATTGCTTGTGGGTCACAAGAGTCACAACATGCGTCATTACGGCTTGATACCCCATTTTTGGGACACCCTATACATATACGCTCGAAAAACATAAAAAACATAAATCTGGCGTAAAATAAAAAGTTACTGAACAAAAGGTGGTTCATATTTACGTTTATCATCGATTGTAGCACCAATTTTGCATCGCCCTGTATATTTATCTCGAGTTTTATTTTAGAAAAACATCACTCAATCCAACTGAGCACTATATCGGTAATAGTCATAAATTCTAAATTCGTTTTGTAAATAGAAATCGAATCGAGCTATGGGAGTCTCGTGGCTATGTCACGAGCTTGTTGACGGTACCACAAAATACTGAGAGTACAGAAGACAAGCTTCATACAACCAACGGGCGCTCACGGACACGATATCTCGGTATATTTCGGTTTAGTGCGAGTGCGAATGCCGTCCGTTTCAAACACTCGTCTTCCATTCTTTCTGTTTTATTCTCAACAATCAATCAAAAAACTAGATAGGAGTGCCACTATCACTATAGTTTTTTTCGCATAAGCCAGAGTTGATTACCCTAGCGCGACCGCCGAGCGTAGATATGAAAAGTCTCAGTATTTTGTGACGGTACCAATATGATTGCCTCTTTGTATCATATGGTAGCCTCCGTAGCGCAGTCGGAAACCGCTTGCTTTGCAAACCGCGGGTCACTGCCTAGTTTGGGATCAGATGACCGTGTGTGAATTGTCCCAGGATATTATTATTATTACTGCCGGCGAGGCCGAAGGCGACACACATGTGACCTCAACGACGAGCATCACCCCATTGAGTTTCTTGCCGGATCTACTTAGTACGGGCGATGCCATTGGGGGGTATAGCCAGCTCCCTTAAGCGACAGCGCAAGGTGCCCTTGAGCTCGTCCCTCCCCTGACTCAGGCTAGAATGCTATAAGCACTCATCTCCCCATGTCGGGTGAAGCTGTCATTGACATCTACGGCAAACAGCGACCTTCATTCCCAAAGAAAAAAAAACAGCATTAAATTCCCATGCGCAGTAAAAGCACGTGTTGTATTTCAATGGGAATTTAACGTCACGATAAAAATAGAGTAGCGAGTATCGTGAATGACGTGATGGCGCGTAGTATGCTTCAATCACGCAACTCTTGATTTCCATAATTAAATGTGTGATATCAACATTCGCCTCTATTCGGAAGATTTGTATAAATACCTACCTACATCATCATCATCGTCCACTGCTGAACAAAGGTCTCACCCTTAGAAGGGAGGGGTTGCCTTAAGCCCCGCGCTTGGCAGGCGGTTTGGGGATCGCCGTATAGGTGCTAGTTGATCCAATAGAAAGACGCTGCTGCCCGTCTTCTTTTGTTTCCCTTAGTCGGCTCTTACGGGCACCCAACGGGAGGAGATGGGTGGGTGCTATTCTTACCCGGACACCCCACGGGTTAGCTACCTGCCCCAAATTCAAATAATTTATTTCAAACTTTTGAACGGTCAATTTTTTTAAAAGCTACCACCGGCTCACAACGCGGCTTCGACCGAGAAGATCCGGCAAGAAACTCAGCGGGCTTGTAATTTTTGTTTGACTTGTTACAATTAGATCAGCATCAGCGACAAAAGGTATGTCCTGCCGTTCGAAAGATAAAACATGAGAGAGAAAAAAAGTTGTAGTTGGACCAGACCAGACCAAGCAGCACCCGCGCACTAGTTGTCTCGAGCAGCAACTATCACTCCCCTAAACTATATTGGAGGGAAGGGGGCGACCCGCCACCATAGAGTTTATGTACTTATATACATATATCTCTGGTCGAAGAAAGACGAAAAATGAAAGTTGCCGGTGCGAATGTCATGGAAATAAATCGGCTATCTGCACAGATCCAGGCTGGATGTAGACGAGACTGTAACAATTATTTCCATAACATTTGCGAGGAGATAGAGAGTCACGCGGACAGGCACGAATCCAGAGATTTGTTTCGGAAAATTCGTTTTATCACCAAAACTATGTCCTCCAAAACGTGGGCAATTGAAGACAGACGACCGCTCTGTCAAGAGCGTTACGACAGAGAAGAAGATATATATTCTAAGACTGGTAATTTTATGTTACGATTGACTTGAAATTTACTGAAAAGATTCTCTAAATAAAATAAACAAATACGTGTTTCGCGAATTTACAAAAAAAGAAAACTTCCGCTGGGATTGCGCTAGGGATTGGTAAACTTTGTATGAAAAAAAAAAATTGTCGGCGTATCAGCAGGGAATGACTAGTCTGTTGTAATATGTATATTAAGAAGGTACATTATATTCTACACCAGTCGGTGCTAAAAACGCAGTCGTAAAATTATAACGCATCTATTCAAATGTGATCTATTGTAATGGCAAGTAACACGAAAACTTACATCATAATTCAAATAAAATAACTGCAAATTGGTTTTATAATATTTGTGACGCGCTGATGATGTCATTGAAATGTGATAAATAAATGTATTAAAGACTGCACACTTTGCGGGATGTCTTAGGGTGGCATTCCACTAGTCTTTCATTGTCCAATTTTTATGTCCAATATTTGATCAAAGTTTGACAGATGCCTATTCCAGTCTTCCAATATCCAAGATTTCTACACTGCCGTGATAACTAAGAACGCAGTAATCGTCATTTTTGAGATTTTCACTTTTTGCCAGAAATGCCATCCCAAGGGCTTTACCTACAAGGAAAAAAAATAATATCATGAAAAAAAAAACACTGAAATTAGATTTTTCAACTAGCGATTTCGCAGTAATAGCATGAAAATTGAACAAATGTTAAGAAGAAGCGCAGTAATGAACACAAAAGTATTGCAAGTACTGCATTCTTTTTTAGCAAATGTTCCAATCCTCCGATGCTCACAAGACCTGATGCTTAACTTAAACGCAGTAATGCGCATTATTTTTGAATAAATTCATAAATTGAATAAAAGAATATTACCACTCAAAAGCTTGATTTTTTTTCTTAATTTTTTGATATATTTTTATGGCCATAAAATATGAAAATCTTGTTCAGATAAATAAAAATATGTTTTTCGCGTTTTTCTCGAAACCGCGTTTTTGCTATTGCTGCGTTCTTAGTTACCACGGCAGTACGGGCGTCGGATGGGTTGTAATAAGTGGGTCCTGTGGCTACGCCTTCCATCTCCTCCTCCTCCTCCATTGGGTGTTCGTAAGAGGCGACTAAGGGTAAACAGTAAGACCGGCAGCAGCGTTTTCTATTGGATTACCTTCCACCTATACTGCGATCCCCAAGCCGCCTGCCAAGCGTGGGGATTATGGCAATTCCTCCCTACTAAGGGGGAGGCTCTTGTTCAACAGTGTTGATGATGATGATGGCTGACCTCTCCCCGGTCGTGTCGGTCTTCCTTCACATCGGATTGTGAGAGTAAAGGAAGACAGAGTGCACTTGGGTTTTCTTTTTCAATGTTAATCGAACGATACCAACAGCAAGGTCCACGTTTCTTCATTTAATCAACTACGAAAATTACAAAGACATCATGGACAAAGATATTGGGCCACTAGAAGGGGCTTGAGCGTCTGTCAAACTTTGATCAAATATTGGACATAAAAATTGGACAAAGAAAGACGAGTGTTATACCAATCTAATACTTTATTATCATTTAAAAACAAAAATACAAGACAAAAAAAGACTAGCAAAGTAAAATAGTCATTCATTGCTTTTATAGGCATTCATAAAAAAAATCGTCATTGGAATTATCCACGAATCTTTATTTGCATTTTGATTGACATATCAAAATCTTTGAACAAAAATATCGGCGTTGCTAGTAAATTGGAAGACGTCATCCAATTTATTTGATCAAATGTATATTGGCCAAAGAAATTTGACGAGTGGAATCAATACCAGCCTTAAACTATGCACACTGTGCATTGTTGTATGAAATGAATTTGTGTATTTTTCATACACATTGTATGACCAAAACGAATAATATATTCTACTTACCTACTTGAAGGTTTTGTGAAAATTTGTCTTAATTGTAGGAGTAATTAAGCATTTTTTTTTGTTCACAGATCAACTCAAAACGCAACCCACCAGGAACACAAAGAACTCCAAGAAGCAAACACAGATTGGGCAGACTTATCCCACGATATTGACATTAACAACCTCCCAGCCCCCAGACTGACCAGAGAGAAAACGGAAAACATTGAAGTGTTCTACAACGACAAATACGTGCCTTTGAACGACATATACGAAAATTCAGCCAAATTCAACAGCGAAAGACCGAAAATTATCGAAGCAGGGTCTTTTAATTCTATAGAAAGAGTTAAAAGGAGCACTGATGAGATGGAAAGACTTAAAAGTGATAATGATGAGACAGTAAAAACTAAAAGAGGTAGTGATGAATTCGAAAGAGTTAGGAAGGGTATTGATGACACTAAAAGAGTAAAAAGGGGTATCGATGAAATTGATAGCGGTGTAACGGGTATTTATGACATCGAAAGTATTAAAACTTTATTTAGCAAAGCTGAAAATGGTATTGATGACATCGAAAAAGATAAGAAGGGTAGTGATGAAACTAAAAGAGTAAAAAGGGGTACTGATGAGATTAAAAGGGGTATTGATGAGTTTGGTGGTGGTTTGGGGGGTATTTATGCCATCAAAAGTGTTAAACCTTTATTTAGCAATCCCATGAATGAAGATCGTAGGCAAACTAGGCAAGTGATGCAAGAAATGGATTTTACAAGCGTGCGGGCTGATCCTATTTTGGTAAACGTTGAGGGTTTGAGGATTGAGGACTCGGATAAGGAACCTAAGATAGTTGATGATGGGATCCCGAGTGTGTTGGCTGACAGTAGCGTCACTTTGAGGTAAGAACAGTCATGGATTAAAGTGTTTGTCGACTCTGTTTCTATATTTCTTCTCTCTCTCTGTTTATTGCCCGAATGCCCCAGGCTTGGTTATGATTTTTGAGAGTATGTATGTATGTCTATTTCTTACTACAGCGGCCTACAGCCTAATCGGCGTGATGGACAGTAACTTATAATATGTCGTTAGATTCGTCTTAGTTGTGGGAGCGACCTAAGCTTTTTTTTAAAAAATATATATTATATGGCGGTCGCCAGCCCCCAGTTTGTATTTTTTTGACTTCCAAAAACATCAACATGGGTATCAGAGGTGTTATCGAGACGAGTTGAAATATATACATGGTGTATATGTTTAATGTATGTATAATGTAATTTAGGACCATTTTGTTTGTACGCAGTCGGGCTTTTGTGCATTTATAATTTCCACTTGTTTGCTTACTATTTTTAACCGGCTTCAAAAAGAAGGTTCTCTATTCGACGCGTATGTATGTAATATTGATAAAAATGCGTAATATTAATATATGTTGGTCTATGTGGGCTTCTAAACAAATTTCGCAAATTTTATGAGTGTATGTATGTATATATGTATGTAGGTATGTATGTATGTAGGTTTGTCCACGGATTTCTCAGAAACTACAAGTCCGATTTTGAAAATTCTTTTTGCAATAGTTAGAGTATTTTTCAACTTAGGGTAGAGTACAAGTTTCATCAAAATCGGTCCAGTAGTTTAAGAGATATAAACTTTTTATGTTTTCAGTAAGTTATTGTAACGTAGACGTTCGAGTTGCGTGATAGTGCTGATACCTATTTTGGTAAAATAAGTCACTAAAAAGTGTTAAATAAACTATTTAAAAAAAAAAACGACTTCAAAGTAAATTATCTAAAAAGCATAAAATAATGAAAATATATTGAAGTCGGTGTCAGCTGGTGCTAGTGTTAGTTAACATGATGTGCTAGCACCGACTTCAATATATTTTCGTTATTTTATGCTTTTTAACCGACTTCAAAAAAGGAGGTTCTGTATTCGACGCGTATGTATGTAATATTAATAAAAATGCGTAATATTCATATATGTTAGTCTATGTGGGCTTCTAAACGAATTTACCAAATTTCACGAGTGTATGTATGTATGTATGTATGTATGTATGTATGTATGTATGTATGTATGTATGTATGTATGTATGTATGTATGTATGTATGTAGGTTTGTCCGCGGATTTCTCAGAAACTACAAGTCCGATTTCGAAAATTCTTTTTGCAATAGTTAGAGTATCTTTCAACTTAGGGTAGAGTACAAATTTCATCAAAATCGGTCCAGTAGTTTAAGAGATATAAACTTTTTATGTTTTCAGTAAGTTACTGTAATGTAGACGTTCGAGTTGCGTGATAGTGCTGATACCTATCTTGGTAAAATAAGTCACTAAAAAGTGTTAAATAAACTATTTTAAAAAAAATAAAAACCGACTTCAAAGTAAATTATCTAAAAAGCATAAAAATACAGAACCTCCTTTTTTGAAGTCGGTTAATAACGAAAATATTATTGAAGTTGGTGCAGAATATACACAGCAGGTACGCTAACACCAACTTCAATAATATTTTCGTTATTTTATGCTTTTTAGATAATTTACTTTGAAGTCGGTTTTTATTTTTTTTAAAATAGTTTATTAGATAATTTACTTTGAAGTCGGTTTTTTTTAAATAGTTTTTATTCCTCCTAGTGATGAAGCAAGCAAGACTTTTACCTAATGGTAATCGCCACGCTGGCTTCAAAATAACGTAGTTTTGAAATCACCTTATTAAAGTCGGTTAAAAATAAGTCCATACATGATACCTTTTTTTTAAAAAGAGCATGTATTTTTTCAAGTTTTATTGTTCACGGTTTGTTTACTATTTGTAGTCAGCGATTGAAGTATTTTTATACTACCGCGGTGGCAAGCAAGCATGCGGTCCGCCTGATTATAACTTAGAGGAGATACCACTGGAGAGATCATGATGCGCTAACCCCTCTGCCAAATTTTGGTCATATGGTCAGGTCATTCTTTATTTGTGTGCGTAACTTTTTGAATGTGTTACGAGTTTATTATAGTGTGGGTATACGTAAAATTGTATCTGTGTGTGTTTACTTCGCCTCCCGCACCCCGCAAAAGTGCCACGAAATATTTGTTCGGGGAATCGACGCGATACTAGCTCCATTCTAATTACTCTGAGGATTATAAGCAGTTTAGTGGTCTATAGACGCTAGCAACACCAGAAGAATCACTAGCGCGTTGCGGTCCCTCACCAGCTACACAGCCCTTCACACCAGTGGCACTGCGGTGGTACTTACCTGGACGGTTCCTTGCACAAGGAACTAGCCACCTAGTAGAGTGCAGGTGTGAAGGGCAGTGTAGCTGTTAAAATTACCGGACACAAGAGACTTGATAACTAATGTCTCGTGTGACGAGCGGCAGTGCAATGCAGCTGTATATAGGCAGAAGTGGCGCGGGACCATCTGGCGAACGGCTTGCTTGACCCGTCACCAGGTATAAAAAAAATGACGATGGCAATCTGTATTTTTACTATTAATTTAAACTTGTTTAGGTTATTCGGATCAGGTTTAACTTCGAGGACGGTGATCGCGTTCACCCACGAGCAGCAAGCGTACGGACAGCCCTGCAAATTTCTACTTAAAGGAGAATACATGGTAAGTACCTTTTTTTTTGGCGGGGGAAAACTTTCAAATGTTTCCCAGGAGCTGTGGGGCTCAACCGGGGTGTGCTAGATTTTTGCCCACTAGAATGAATGGGCTGAATTCTTCGTTTCTTTACGTTACATAAAAGAAGTAAATAACAGCCTACCATGACCTCTCACTTAAAACTCGCTTACAGGTAAGAGATGGCTCACTGGAACCACGCACCGCACTCTTCGACATCACAGCCCCATCACCAATATCCGGCTCAAAACTATACATATGCGCGAAAAACTTAAGGCACGGCATAAATGACCCATCCCAGGACGAAGAAAAATATCTCCATCAAGGGATTGATAGCTACAAAATGTTTGCGTCCCACAAATCTCTTCTGCCTCTATGGGTGTCATTGACACTAATACTAGTTTGTTTGACTTTCTCCGCCTTATTCTCTGGCCTTAATCTCGGTCTGATGTCGTTAGACAGGACTGAATTGAAGATTATATCGAACACTGGGACAGAGCAGGAGAGGAAATACGCGAGAGCGATAATGCCTGTCAGAGATCACGGAAATTACCTGTTGTGCAGTATTTTGCTGGGCAATGTGGCCGTTAATTCGACTTTCACGATACTCTTGGATGAGTTGACATCGGGATTGTTCGCGGTGATTTTTTCGACTTTGAGTATTGTTCTACTCGGTGAGATTACGCCTCAGGCGATATGCTCTCGACACGGACTCATGGTAGGCGCCAAAAGCATAATGATTACTAAGGTGAGTTTTTTAGTTTTTTGAAAATCTTTTGATATCTTTGACGCCCTCGGGTTAGGTGGAGCGATGATCTTCGCAAGGTGGCAGGAACTGGATGAGAGAAGCCGAGGATCGAGCTCAGTAGTGTAGGACGCCCTCGGGCTAGGTGGAGCGACGATCTTCGCAAGGTGGCAGGAACTGGATGAGAGAAGCCGAGGATCGAGCGCAGTAGTGTAGGACGCCCTCGGGCTAGGTGGAGCGACGATCTTCGCAAGGTGGCAGGAACTGGATGAGAGAAGTCGAGGATCGAGCTCAGTAGTGTAGGACGCCCTCGGGCTAGGTGGAGCGATGATCTTCGCAAGGTGGCAGGAACTGGATGATAGAAGCCGAGAATCGAGCTCAGTAGTTGCGAACTCCGACTTGATGGCATAACTATTAAATAATCCAAAGATTGTGATTACTAGCTTGTGAAAAGAGTGTCCATCCTTCAGTTGCCATTCTTTTCTTCAGGCTGTGATGGCGTTGACAGCGCCTCTAGCGTTCCCGGTCAGTAAACTGCTGGACTATTTTCTTGGCGAGGAGATAGGCAGCGTCTACAACAGAGAGAGGCTGAAGGAACTCGTCAAGGTAAGTCCAAAGTAGTGCAGTTGTCTATAGGCAGCGCGGTGCCGTTCACTGCCGCTTGTCATTCGAGACATTACTTATCAAGTGTTTTGTGTCCGGCAATTTCACTAACTACAGTGCCCTTCAAACTGGAACACAGCAATGCTTACACACTGCTGCTTGGCGGCAGAATATCTGACACTGCGGTGGTACCTATCTGGACGGTCCTAACACCTAGCAAAAAGCCTCTTCTGTCTCCTCGATGGCTTTCCATTGAGAGATTTTTTTTTTGGTGGAAGTTTTATTTTCTGAAGATTTGCGTTATCAATAAAAGGTACCAACGCAGTGTCAGATATCCTACCGCCAAGCAGCAGAGTGTAAAAGTTGCTCTATTCTGGTGTGAAGGGCACTGTAGCTGGTAACTCAGTAACTAATGTCTCGTGTGACGAGCGGCAGTGCAATGCAGCTGTCTATAGGCAGACGTGTCGCAATCCGACCAAAATCCTGGTATCATCACTAAGTGGTTACTCTTCTCCATTTCTCAAATAACCAGGTACAATATGACCGCCAGGTGACGACAGATGTGAATGATTTAGACAAAGATGAAGTAAACATAATTTCTGGTGCTCTTGAGCTTCGCAAGAAAACCGTGTCTGATGTGATGACGAAACTTGAAGACGTGTTCATGCTTCCTATCAGCAGTGTGCTGGACTTCGAGACTATGTCAGAGATCATCAAGTCTGGTGAGTTTTTGCGCAGGGGTTGTCAACGATGGTTCAGAAACATAAATACAGGGTGAATTTTGAAATACTAAAAATATCTTACGGGTAGCTTCTTGACTTCTCGTTGAACAGCATTATCATATCAGCGGTCTTAGCACGATTTGCCAAGACTTCGTAATCTTGACAGTTCGGTGTGAAGTATGACGTAGTTATCGACGTAGAAACGTCATTTTCGGTATTAGCTAGGTCGATAACTACGTCATACTCCACACCGAACTGTCAAGATTACGAAGTCTTGGCAAATCGTGCTAAGCCTGCAGCGTTAATCTTTACTTTTGTGTTGTTTTGAAAAACATAATTGAATGTAAATGTATTTTTTTGGGCATGGTCTACAATTTTTTATTATTCTTTATTGTATAAAAAAAAAATACTCAGACAAAACAGTTATGAAAGTAAAGATAAGTATTACAATGGGCGAGCTTAACTCAATATGTAAGTGTTCTTCGAGCAAACCCAGATGCATAGGGTGAGTTAATATTAGGGGTAACAAAACAGTGCACAAAAGACCTGTTTCTATCGTCATTTCATCAAGAAAAACCGTTACAATTCATTCTACTGCAAATGGCTAATTAATATACTTTGACGTGATTGTGACCTTGTTATTTTCCTGTCGTTCTTTTGAACCGTCATGCAAGCACTTGTGCACTATAATATCTCCCGCATAGATGGCTGATCTTGTAAAAGATTGGCCGCTGTGGTCGTTTCGGCCAGAAGGACATTCATTCTGTTACGCTCACTTTAGGTTTGCTGGAAGAGAACTCACGTGTTGAGTTAAGCTCGCCCTTTATGTTACTTTTTTTATGTTAATATTTCTTATTGTCACTGTTACACATGCACCATCTCTGCCTATCTTTAAAGATCGTTTGAAAGCATTTTATTTGTCCCTATGAATTTTATATTGATATTAGCCGGCTGCATTTAAGTATTTATTTATTATTGTTGGTTATTTATATTTGTTTTTATCAAATATAATATTTATATATTATACTTATATTTATATATATATTATTTTGCTGTTACGTATTTTATTGTTTATAGTTATGTATTTTTTTTTCTCTTTTATAATTGGTTTGTATAAACAACCCCGCCTTGCAGTTCATAGTTCCTCTCCATCCAAAGTTTGCCTGGTAGAGATCACTTTTAGTGATAAGGCCGCCCATTGTTTCATTCTATTTTACTGTTTTTTTTTTTTCTTGTATTTTTGTGTTTTTTTAATAATGGTGGAACAATAAAGAATTATCTATCTATCTATCTATCTATTGTATTATTTGTGTACATAATAAAGAATAATAATAAATAATAATAATAAAGGACATTATTAGTATCAAATTTTCTGCCACCAAGCAGCAGTGTGTAAGCTGGTGTAAGTAGCAGGCTTTAGAGATTTAAATAGAGTCTCGCGTGACGAGGGGTAGTGAATTGCCCGGCGTGTCTCTTACCAACAGGCAACTTATCTTTTTGCCCGATTGCCCCAGAAGGTGAATTATGTTTTTCGAGAGTATGTATGTATGTAAGTATCCACATGCATAAATCCATCATTACTTCCCTGTAAATAAACACTCTGTTGTTGGCAAAATCATCGATTATAATCGATGGAAGCCACGTTATTTTTCTTAAGAAGTGAAGTTAAGTAGGTATGTATCTAAGTATGTATGTATGTTTGGATGTATGTTTGTATGTATGTTTGTATTTATGTGTGACTTAAGGTTTCCACAGCCGGATTGACATAAAAACCCAGATTTATTAATAACTATTTAATTAATAAAAAAAATACATTAATTTAATATTATTTAAATCTAACTAAAAACGAGTGATAATTGCCCGATGCTTGTGGCAAGAATACAGGTGGCAGGCCCTGCCGGGTGGCCGGTGACGGTGGCATGTCACAATCAATTCCCACTGACTCGGCGTTTGGATTCCGGTAATCTTCCGAAATGCATTTACGGTCCGCCTGTTACACCGGAGCATAACACCTCCCCCTTCAGATCAGCGACCATTGAAGACTGTCGTCGAAAATGGAGCTGAATGTTGTTTTGAATTGAATCCTTTGTTCTTCAGGACCATTGCGATGTCGCTGACAGTAGCAATTGGCGACTTCTTCATACGCTTTTTCCGAAAAAGTAGTCCAGAGAATATCATGTAATTACGTAGATTGAAATTGTAGTGTACTCGTAATTCACGATCGTCTTGAAGTCCAAAGGCATGAGTTCCGTGTCCATAATTCTCAACATAGTGAAATGCCTATCAACTCAAACTGGTAGAATACATGGTGAAATTCCTGTTGAACGGGAACGTAATCTTGACTGAGTTGCAGAGCTGTCCTCAGCTGGATGATAGTGGGTTGTTGGATATAATATTTCGTTTCGACGACTGGTTCTGGATGCCATGGTTTTCATTGAAAATATACCATTTTTTGGATCTTCGGGCATTCAGCCTCTATGTACCTGTATCGTCCTTCGTATTTTGCCAGGAATGGATAAAGGGGTGTAAGGATATCAGAATACTTTTTTTTTAGGTACTTACTATAGATAATATATAAAAATATATCCTATATAAAAAATTGTACTTGGGAAAGGATAATATAATATATATTTTTTTTTTGTTAAATCGTAATCTGAATTCTAGTGCAGTCTAACCTAATTTTCTCCTAAAATACGTAATACCTGACCTAAATGGGCATACCTAATGAAATCTTGTATGATTTCGTTAGTAGCCTCGGTCCGGCTAATCTTAACTGGTACCTAGCCTATTCTATACTGATTATAAACTACGTTGCCTAATATCTAAGAGGAATCATCCAGTCTTCGATAGACTGACATGACATTTATAGCGAGTCGCTGTCGCTATTTTGTATGCTTTAATCGCATGAATCATCAGGAGGGTCAGGGGGTTCCGGTAGCCAATCTATTTTAGTGGTACCGCCCGCCTTTTCCATGATTTCAGGATACATGTAACGTATCCTAGAGCCTAACAATAGTTTAAGGTCACTTAAATGACACTGCAAGGTCAACTTTTTATAAAAGATTCGCTTAGCAGCAATAGTGGCCAGAACCGTTTCTTTTAAATTTATATAAGAGTAATTCATTGTAATACTAAAAACTAAACTAAAAATCTTGGAAACTGCTAGAAACTACTGTCTGTCTGAGAAGACTCCATATATCAATCCAGTTTTCTGGAATATCATTGGAGTTAATTGACAGACCAGTGGGACCTGTTATCTTAATAATACAATTTTAAATAAATGTACCTACTTACGTATTTAATTTCATTCTACGTATATAGGGGATTCTTATATAAAGGATAGTCTGACTAATAGAAATAAGGATTAGCAAATACTTGAACGATTCAAGGACTTGCAACATTGGTATCTTTATGTCGGCATCAATGTCTGGATGCTCCGGGCTGTAGATCACCGTGGTTCTTCTGGATTCTCGATGAAGGCTAGAAAGCACACGCAGCGGCTATGCGGAGCCGACAGGATCGATGCTAGAGTCCTTTTTACGCGCCGCGCACTGCTTCGAGAATGCTACCGTGACTGCGCCACTTAAGGTTTCCACAGCCGGATTGACATAAAAACCCAGATTTATTAATAACTATTTAATTAATAAAAAAAATACATTAATTTAATATTATTTAAATCTAACTAAAAACGAGTGATAATTGCCCGATGCTTGTGGCAAGAATACAGGTGGCAGGCCCTGCCGGGTGGCCGGTGACGGTGGCATGTCACAATCAATTCCCACTGACTCGGCGTTTGGATTCCGGTAATCTTCCGAAATGCATTTACGGTCCGCCTGTTACACCGGAGCATAACATGTGTATGTATGTTTGTATGTATGTATGTTTGTATGTATGTATGTTTGTATGTATGTTTGTATGTATGTTTGTATGTATGTTTGTAATTATGTTTGTATGTATGTATGTATGTTTGTATGTATGTATGTTTGTATGTATGTTTGTATTTATGTTTGTATGTATGTTTGTATGTATGTATGTTTGTATGTATGTTTGAAAGTATGTATATTTCTTTAGCACGGCGTACAGCCTAAACGGCTTGATGTTTTTAGATTTATCTCAGTTCTGGGAGTGACTTAGGCTATACCTATATTTATTCAAAAAAAGTAATATGGTGGCTGTCATTCGCCATTTTTTTTTTTACTTACAATAACATCAGTATGGGTATCAAATCTTAACGAGACCAGTTGAAATATATATATACATATAATAATATCTTGGGACAATCCACACACGGTCATCTGATCCCAAACTAGGCAGAGCCTGTATTATGGAAACCAGACAACTGATACTAATACTTATATACATTTTTTTTTTGTAAATACATACTTAAATAGATAAATAACACCCAGACACTTGGTGGGAATCGAACCCACGACCCATCGGTTAGCGGACAGGGTGTCTACACTAGACCAACCGGCCCGTCAATATGTATATGTATTACTAGCTGACCCACGCAGCTCCACCCGCGCTGTGTTTACGTTAACTAAACTTTCAATAATATACATTCGCATAGAACACAAAACCTCCTTATTTAAAGTCGGTTAAAAACTTGGACCCACTTTGTACTTGTCCTCCGAAGCACGGAGACGTTTAGTTCAAATGGCGTTAAACGGTCACCCATCTATTTAATACCTACCTACCTTACCTAACGTTGCTTAACCTGATCGATTTCCAAACATTGTTAACAACTGTCTATGAGTGTTCCCTTACAAATATTTATTATAATTGTAATGAAAAATTGTTAAAATCGGAGCAAGCGTATAACCAAGTACACATTTTGACTTTAGTCCCCTCTCCCAAGGGAACCGTGCCGAATGTCGGGATAAAAAGTATCCTATGTCCTACCTCGGAGTATTAACTCAAATCATGCCAAGTTTCGTTTCAATCCATCCAGTAGTTTCGGCGTGATGCGCAGCCGAGATACAGACAGACAGACAGACAAAACTAAAAAATATTACATTTTCGGCTTTAATATCGGTTATAGAATGCCCTCCAAACATAATTTTCAAAATATCTTCAATGTACAGAATTGGACCTGTTACAGTTTTATTATAAGTATAGATGTATGTTTAATGAAATTTATGTCCATTTTGTACGCACTCGGGCTTTTTATGCTTTCATAACTTATCTTGACGTCCTCTTGTAGGCTACTCCCGCATCCCGGTATACGAGGGTAGCCGGGGGAACATCATCACGGTGCTGTTCATCAAGGACCTGGCCTTCGTGGACCCGGACGACAACACCCCCCTGCGCACCCTCTGCCAGTACTACCAGAACCCGTGCAACTTCGTCTTCGAAGACGTCACCCTGGATGTCATGTTTAAACAGTTCAAGGAGGGTAAGTGGTTTCTTAAAGAGTAGGATATTAGTGGAAACGGCTAAAAGATTCCCCGGGGGGTGAGAATACTGTGGTGGGTGTCGTAGGAGGCAAGAAAACTGGAAGCAGCGTCTTTATATTGGATTGCCTACCACCTATGCAGTGGCGTGCACAGAAAGTAGGCAAAAATATCTGCGAGTTATCTGTACTCTAACCTATTTGTTAGTGTGCCACCACATTCTTAAATGAACTAACATTACAGACGTATCCATTTACATTTAAAAACATCACGTTAATACCACGTTAGGTACAAAATCGTAGGGTAGTTTTTAGACGCAAACAGTTTTTAGATGCAAATTAATATTACTATAGAATCTGCTCACTTATAGATATTTAAAATGGTATACTAATATACATATAATAGGTTAACCCTCTGTGCACGCCACTGCTATTCTGTGATCCCAAGACGCCTATCTAACACGGGGACTATGACAAGACCATAATTTGGATTAATAATAAATATTTTCTTTTAACCGAGGACGAAATGGGGCGTAGTTTCAAAGGAAGACTACTATATCAAGTGGGCTTTCATATCTACGTTTGAAAAAATATATTTATTTTATGTCCCCCCCCACCCTTCCCTCTAATATGGGAGTGATGGCTGCTGCTCGAGTCAACTAAGTGTCGACCAGTCCCCCCACTATCCCTTTGACCGCCTAGTTTGTTGTTTTCCTCGTATTTTTTTTATTTTTTTCTCACTTATTTTATCTTTGGAAGGGCAGGACACACTATCGCTAATGTCGATTCATTTGTAACAGAACAATGTTTTAAAAAAAAGTGAAAAAATGACAAGGCCGCTGAGTTTCTTGCCGGATCTTCTCAGTTGAGGCCGCGTTGTGATCAGGTGCTAGCTTTTGTAAAAAAAAAATTGACAAAAAAGTATTTTGAAGCTATTGACACCTTCCATCTATTTTTGTGATGTCGGTAGTGTAGCTTGCCATCACCCCGCAGGTCACAAAGGCCACATGGCGTTCGTCCACCGCATCAACAACGAGGGCGAAGGCGACCCGTTCTACGAAACGATAGGTCTAGTCACATTGGAAGACGTTATTGAGGAGATGATACAAGCTGAAATTGTCGATGAAACCGATGTCTTCAGTGAGTATGTGGTGTCGAATAAACTTGAGTCGAAACAGAAAAAGGTATTTATTCGTGACACACAATAAAGTTGTAAAACAATGCTTGCTGTAGGACGATACAAAGCGGAGTGAGGTACATTGCAATACGCGATCATATTTTCCACGAGGCGTGGCTAGGTTTGCACTGAGATTTGCGCGAAGATTTGCATGACTCGCAAGTCATTGGCTGCGCAGGCGACGGATCTTCAATGCGCGTGAGTGTCCTCTTGCAGGGGGTGTGGCCTTGGCCGGTCGATGACCTATGAGGAATAGGGTCGCGCGGTGTCTGTCTCGAAGTGGTGTGGCCTTGATGCTCCGTCTCAAAGAATCATACGATATGACGTAGGTGGCGTGATCTGAGTGCGAGCCACTGCGCCCGCTACAAGTATATTAAACTATAGCCAAGCATATTATATACAGGGTGTAAGGGACTACGTACCGAAAACTTATTTATAAAATTTCTCATATTGTCCGTTACAACATTACAGAAACCATTTATATGGTAAATGACAAATGACTGATTTGTTAATTTATGAGCATGTAATGAATAATATTTATTTTTCAAATTACATTGCTAATTTCAATCAAGCTTGCCAAACGTGGAGATTATGGAAACCCCTCCCTTCTAACCTTTGTTCAGCTGTGGACTTTTCGGCTGCTGATGATTGCTAAGTTTGCACAAATAAGTAAATTATTGTTCTTAAATTGAAATTAGGTTTTTATATTGATACCAATAATGATGTATCCTATCGGCTACCGATGACTAAAGCAATACGGCCACAGCGGCCAATCTTTCACGAGATCAGCCATCTACGCGGGAGATATTATAGTGCACGCGTACTTGCGTAGACACGCGTGCACTCTCTCTTCCTTTACTCTCACAATCCGATGTGACGGGAGACCACACGACCGGGGAGAGGTAAGGACCGACTAGTTACATGCGCATCAGGTGATCGGTCTGTATTGACCCAGCTAGTAAGGAATTACTACACAGCTATCAGACACCGGTCTCGCCGGCGAGGACGAAGGGTCGTACGTATGCGACCTCAACGACGTGCATCACCCCACTAAGTTTCTTGCCGGTTCTTCTCAGTGGGGGCGCGTTGTGAACCGGTGGTAAACTCAGCCCTCTCTTAAGCGACAGCCCAAGCCGAGGCCGTGCCTCCCTGAGGTGCCCTTGAGCTCGTCGCTACTTCTGCCGTAAAGGCTAGAGCGCTTTAAGCGCTCGCCTCCTATTGTCCGGTGAAGCTGTAATGGCCATCTGCGGCCAACAGCGTCTATCATTCCAAAAAAAAAAAAAAAAGAATTACTACACAAACTAGTTACTCCCCGTGGAATTAGTATCAGCCCATTACTCAAAAACCTTCTTACATGAAAATTATTGAATTTTAATATTTCAGCACCTTGTATAAGTTATATACAGAGTGTTTTATAAACCTTGTCCGACAATAGAGGATACATTTTAGCGTTGTATTACGATTATATAAAATCTATTAATATTTTTGTACAACACACATTACACACACATCCACTACACAGCCACACACTACACTGATTTTTTAAATTTAATTTATTAGGATCGCCAACATGTGATACAGTTTACAAACAAAATAATCAAGGTTTAGTATCTTGTCTCGTTCTCTCCCAGTTACAGGCAACCACAACTAACAATTTTGTATTTACTCTGCTGCCGGTAAAAAAAATCGTAAAAAACGAGTGTAGTTCCGCAGTCGCGATCATCATGGCGGCCACGTTCTTAGTTGAAGCGCATAGTACTAATAGACTACTATAGAGTTTATAGTCTAAACTCTAAACCTGCTATATTATAGATTGCTGATGTAATTGAATGTCTACAGTGGACAATCGCACCAAAAGGCGTCGCAACCGCCCTCAAAACAAACTCCAAGACTTCACGGCGTTCGCGGAGAGACATGAGAACCAAAGGATACACATCTCGCCCCAACTGACGTTGGCTACATTCCAGTTTTTAAGCACCAGTGAGTTATTTCCCCGTGGTGTGCCGGCTTAGAATTGCATCCCCCCATCTCCCCTCGTTGGGTGTCGTAAGAGGCGACTAAGCGAGAACAGGAAGACGGGCAGCAGCGTCTTTCTTTTGGATTCATCTTCCACCTATACTGCGATCCCCAAGCCGCCTGCCAAGCGTGGAGATTATGGCAACCCCTCCCTTCTAAGGGGGAGGCCTTTGATCAGTAGTGGACTTCTTTCGGCTGCTAATGATGATTAACCCTTAGCCACTTACCATTAGTTTTGCTTCCGTAACAACTTACCACCGGTCAGGGAGACCGTTCGCTTTAAGTGGCTCAGTTATAATAAATCGTTAAAAACAAAGGGTTTATTTCAATAAAATAGACATTTCTAAAGTATAAACTATTTATTAAAAGGAAAAAACACGAAATAAAATCAACTCTTTGGAAAAAAAAAACATAACTTCTAGTCAGACTTAAAATTTTAACAAAAAGTTACGACTTACTTGGTAACTGAGATCGTAAATAGTAGAACTACTAAATAATTACTTTTTTACTTATTTTCTAAAGTTTAGTAATCAAATAACACAGAAAACCTATTTTTGGCTCATATTTGTCCTTTTTTCTGTAAAATTGCAACCTACTTATTTATAGTTTTTCTCGGCAGCTACTGCACAGCTTATTTGAACATTCGAGGCATATTGGGGCTTTACATTCAAAACACAGGTACTGTGTCTTGCGTTTTTTCTTTGGGTCACAAGTGGAGCAAGTCTTACGTACTTCCTACCAACTGCAACTGCTGGAGTATCTGTACCATTGATAATCTGATCCACTAGCTTCTTCTAGAACGTGGTGGTCACTAATATCGACTTCAACATCACTAAAATCTCCATTTCTTATGTCTTCTTCATCTGACAGGTCCTTTTCTAGCCATCTACTAATAAGTTCATCATTAGCAGCCATTATTCACTGCAAACTGCAAAAAATAAGGATAAAAAAAAATCACGTAACCACTTACCATCGGTATCACAGACCGCTGACGATGTTTAGGCACTTACCGTGAGCAAACGCGGGCACGTGCGACGTCGTTGGCGGCTCGCGCGACACTGAGACGAGCGGGGGGAAGGTACACGGACGCACGAAACTCAATGGTGCGCTGACGCCAAAATATAAACAAAATACACTTCGACGGAGTCTGAGAGACCGGTGGTAAGTGGTTGAGGGTTAAGTTATTTGCCCGACTGCCCCAGAAGGTGTTTATGTTTTCCGAGAGTATGTTATGTCTATTTCTTTGGCACGGCGTACAGCGTAAACAGTTTTAATGTATTTTGTCTTAAACATGTCTCAGTCGTGGCTATACATTTTTAAAAAAAAAAAGTTAATATGGCCGTCGTCCAGTCGCCCTTTTGTATTAATCGTCCATTGAATACGGCGGCGACTCCAAGGAGGACGGTGGCGGGGTTGCGACCCCCGCCCCCGTAAGCACCGTGTCAGGTTCCCGAGGGCTACAATGCGCCCCCCGGTGGTGGGCTCAAAGGCAAGGCACTGAGGGGCCCCTGGTGCAGATCCCACCGGAGAGCCCTGGGATCCTCTCATGTGCCGATGCGACAGCCGCGGGGGTTTTAGTGGGTAAGAATCCCACATAACCCGGTCGAGCCCCACAGCTCCCGGGGATCTTACCCACTAAAACACCCGCGGCTGTCGCA
Source organism: Furcula furcula (assembly GCA_911728495.1). NCBI lineage: Eukaryota > Metazoa > Arthropoda > Insecta > Lepidoptera > Notodontidae > Furcula > Furcula furcula. The sequence goes on from OU452242.1 coordinate 53,594,639, forward strand.
TCGGCACATGAGAGGACCCCAGGGCTCTCCGGTGGGATCTGCACCAGGGGCCCCTCAGTGCCTTGCCTTTGAGCGCGCCGCCGGGGGGCGCATTGTAGCCCCCCGGGAACCTGACACGGTACTCACGGGGGCGGGGGTCGCAACCCCGCCGCCGTCCTCCTCGGAGTCGCCGCCGTATTCAATGGACGATCCACTCGAACGCCTGCGGTAACGCGATCACCTTATATATGTATAGTTATATTAGGAGTTACATTTATCTGGTAACCTGGTTTATTTTTCCCAGGCGTCGACGCTTTCCGTCCTGACACAGTATCGGAGACGGTCCTTCGACGTCTGCTCAAGCAAGACGTGATCCAGTACATCAAAATGAAAGGCAAGGCGAAGAAGGACCCGAGCACATACGTCTTCCAACAAGGGAAGCCTGTGAGTACTTTCACTAGGCGGTAGGTTGCTTGTGCAAGGAACCGTCCAGGTAGGTACCACCGCAGTGTCAGATATTCTGCCGCCAAGCAGCAGTTTGGAAGCATTGCTGTGTTCCGGTGTGAAGGGCACTGTAGCTGGTGATACAGTGTTGCCAACTCTTAAAAATTTATCCCCCTAAGCTCCAATCAAAAACCCCTAAAACCACCACAATTTCTAAAGATTCCCCCTAAAAAAAATTATTGTTTATAAAATATATAATGAAATATTTTTAATAATACATTAAAAGTGATAAAATATTTATTATATTCAATAAACGAACAATAAATTTTAAACAATCAATAAATAATTTCATTCAGAAACCCCATTTTTCCAATTTATTTATTTATAAATAACTAGCGACTCGCCCCGGCTTCGCACGGGTGTAATTGAGAAAAAAAAAGAAGTGAATAATTTAAAGTTACTATCTTTGATTATAGAATTTCTTCATAAATAATGTTTGTAGCTGACTTTTCGTAACGCAATATGAACAAATTTTGTTTAGAAATGACGCGTGAAAGGGCTACGTATAGCTGTCTGTCCATGGGCAAAGTACTCAACGCTTAGGTGCCTGCAACGTTGAATCTCTGAGCTTGTGATTTATTATTGTATTTATAATTTTATTAGAAACTGCAGACGTGTACCGGTGCACAATTTGGGTGGATTAAGGACAGGAACAGACACCATTTCTTTAAAACCAATTTATGGAAGCAATACGGGCTTCCTTGTTCGGTTTCATCGTTGAGACGTAAACGGGGGTCAACCGGGGATTTCTTACCCACTAAAACCCCCACGGCTATCACGTCTGCACATTAGAGGGCGGACCTGGGCTATCTGTCGGGATCTGTACCAGCTGATACCACTCAGTGCCTTGACTTTGAACCCGCCGCTGGAGAGGCACATTATAGTTCCCCGGGAACCTGTCACGGTACTCACAGTTACAGGGGTCACGGGGGAAGCCTTTAATGGGATTTACGGGACCCTGCTGGTGGTCAACCGGGTATATAGGATTCTTATACACTAAACCCCCAACGGCCGTTAAATCAGTACATAAGAAGGAGACCTGGGCTATCCGGTGGGATCTGCACCAAGATCCCACAGACTTAGTCACTTGCCTTTGAGCCCACCACCGGGGGGCACAATAAAGCCACCCGGGAAACTATCATCGTGCTCAAAGATAGGGGGATCGCGGGGGAAACCTCCAATAGGCCCCCAGGATCCTGCGGGCAATCGACTGCGGTATGTGTCCCCACGGCTGTCCACACAAAAGAGGGGGGCTGCACCGTGTACCTCTCAGTGCAAGGCAAGGGCCTTAGAAACCGCTCCCGGGGGCGCATTATAGCCACCCGGGTCACCGTTGTCACGTTAAGGGGGTGGCGGGGGGGGGGAAACATCCAATATGTCTCCGGGATCCCGTGGGGAAGTCAACCTGGGTATTTGGAATTGTTAAGTATGTACCTCTTTAGGTTTAGTCAACGTAAGCTAATTAAATTTATTTACTTAGATAAAACTTCTAAATAAATTCAGTTAATATATAAACCTTCAGTGAAAAATAAAAATAAAAAAATTGATCAAAAATAAAAAGTTTAAAAGTACACAAAAATAATCCCAAAGAGAGATTTGAACCCGGACCCTGCTGTGCTTAGAAGACACTTCCCTCCAGACTTACTTGATCATATTCTTGTTATATGTCTGCTCAGTCCCTAATACATATAGCGTGATATTTTGCTTTAAGTATTAAAGTTATCCGTGTACAGTACCTAATTTACGTACTAAGCAAATCTAAGTGAGAATATTTGTACCGCCATCGGTTGAATAATAATACTGCTTTTTAACCCTGTTAAGGGATAATTTAAAAAAAAAATCCCCTCAGTGGCTTTCCTTTGAGCCCGCCACCGGGGGGCACAATAAAAAAATTACCTGTCACCGTGCTCAGTTTCGGGGATCACGGTAGACCTCCAATAGGCTCCCAGGATCCTGCGGGCGGTCGACCGCGGTGTGTAGGATTCTTACCCTCTAAACCCCCCACGGCTGTCCGCACAAAATATGGGGCTGCACCGGGTACCCCTCAGGGCAAGGCAAGGGCCTTTGAAGCCGCTGCCGGGGGCGCATTATAGCCCCCCGGGAATCTGTCATCGTTGTCACAGTTAAAGGGGTGGCGGGGGACACGTTTAACATGTCCCCGGGATCCTGTGGGGGATTCTTACCCACTAAAACTCCCGTGGCTGTCACATCGGCACATGAGAGGGGTTCTTCGGTGGTATCTGCATGAGCTGTCCCTCAGTGCATTGCCTTTGAGTCCGCCGCTGTGGGGCGGGTATATTATATCCCGGGTATTTACCTACCTTATAATATATGGAATTAATGAAATTCTCTAGTACTTGATTGTGAACTATGTAGGTATCTCTTTAGGTTTAGCTAAAAGCTATGTAAGTTTATTTACTTAGATAAAACTTAAAACCTTCAATGAAAAATTATCTAACCGAGATGGTGAAAACCACTGCGTGATTTAGGAGGTGCTATCGGATATAGACAGACTCGGATAGCGACGTTGTTTCACACTATGTAAAGATACTTTGACGTCGATCGATCGGTAACAACACCAGCCAACCTGTAGAAAAACCCCTGACTGACAGACAGACAATAATTCCAATAAAGTTTTGGCTTTTATATCATACGTACAATACATGCATAATTATTTTATTCCTACCCAAACAGACATTTTGGAAATATATTTTCATTATTTTATTTTATTATATTTGGGAAACAAACAAATGATACCACTATTACTAATATAAGATACAATAGTACAAAAATCCATTAAGTTTCCACTAATAACTAAATCATGACATTAGAGAGAAGCTAACCACGTATGCATGATTTTAAATTAAAATAAAAGCATTAATTATAAAAAATATATTAGAGATAAAAAGTGCTGGAGTTGATATGAGTTAAATATTTAAAACATCGAATCTTAACGTAAATAAAAAAATCAAAAACAAAGTTTAAAAATACAAAAAGAAAATCCGCACACGAGTAGCGAACCCGGACAGTCCGTGTTTAGAGGACGCTTCCGTAACCACTTGGCCAAGGACGTTTTGTTTAATGTTTCGAAATATCTTATCATATTTGTACCGCCATCGGTTGAGTAATAATACTCCTTTTTTTACCCTGTTAAGGGATAAATTTAAAAAAAACATGAAATACAAATTCAATTAATTTTCTTAACGAATGTCTGTGCAAAATTTCAAGTCAATAGGACCAAGGAATCGCGTTCTCCCATACAAACTTTGCCCCCCTGTTTGACCCCCTTAGAGGTTGAATTTCGAAAAAACCCGTCTTAGTGAGCACCTACGTCTTAAAAGGAACCCCCATGCAAAGTTTGAGACTCCTAGCACTTGTAGTTTCTGAGATTTCGTGATGAGTGGGTTTTTGTCTACTCTTTTATATAATAAGATAGAAAACTTCAACTAGAGACATTTGCCCACTGTTTATTACTTAGTTAATTGAAGTTATAAAAATCCCTAAAAATACACCTAAGAATTTAACACCCCTAAAAAAAATCCCATCCCACATTTTATCCCCCTAAATTTGGGGGGGAAAACCCCTAAGTTGGCAACCCCGTGGTGATATTACCGGACACAAAGTCTTAAAATCTAATGTGTGTGATTCTTCTGTTGTTGCTAGCGTCTATAGGCTGCGGTGACTGCTTACCATCAGGCGGGCCACATGCATGCTTGCCACCGCCGGTAGTACAAAAAAAAAAGAGTAGAATTGTAGCAACTACTGCATATATGACGCGAGATATGGGGCCTAGTCCTGAATCGCGCTAGCGAAGTTTTAACACTGCGTATACTATACAGGCCCTCTGAGGGCCTAGACAAGATGCAATCGCTTCATAGCGATTCTATTTCTTCATTCGCTAACGGTGTCATTTCCCTACAATTTGTCACGTGATTTTTCGATGACTTATGTCATTCTCATACATTTTTATACTTTCTACTAGCTGTAGCCCGCGGCTTCGCCCGCGTTGGTTTTGTAAGTAAAACGCGTTTTAAATCAAGGATGAAGGTTTTTAAAAATATTGTTTACACATTTATTAAACCTGGACCTATTATGTGTCATTGTCAAATATACATACTTGATGACATAGCCTGTATTTTTGTAACTCTGTCTGTCTGTCTGCTACGCTTTAACGCCTAATCCACTGAACCGATTTCGATGAAATTTCGTACAGACAGATTAGACCTTAAGAAAGGACATAGGCTACCTTTTATCCCGAACAAAAAGATTGAAGGGGTTGAAATAGGGAATGAAATTTAGAATGGAATTTCGTCATTGTTGAAAATAATACCATGACTTTGTTTTACAATTGATAAGAAATCCTACTGTCCCTACTTCCTTCCTACTTCTATACTATCTATCTATATCTATATATCTAACTAAAAATATAAAATAAAGAGAAAATAAATATTAAGTAAATATTGTAAAGAGTTTAAATTTGTATTTTTGTATGTTTGTGTGTTTGTAAGTATGTGTAATCTAAGGGTAATCTTCACAACCACTAATCCGATTTTGAAAATTATTTTGCCTGGGTTGAGCCGGATCATCGTGCTATAGCGAGCTGGATCATTTACCTCGGGAAATCCAGGTGGATGTGGATCAAGATGGACCGAAGTAGATCGAGATAAGTCAAGGTGGGTCGAAGTAGCTCAAAGTGAAATAAACTGGTTCGAGATGAGTCAAGCCGGATTATCAAACTGCATCAAACTCGATAGAACCGAATTGAATAACAACTGGTTTGAGCTAGATTAAACTGGATCATGCAGGATCAAGATGAATCGAGGTAAATCGAAGTGGATCGATGTGGATCAAGATGGACCGAGATGGATCGATATGCTAAGGTGGTTTGAAGTGGGTTAAGATGGAATAAAGTGGATTGAGTTAAGCCAAACTCGATCATGAAATTGCATTGAACCGGATAATACCGGATTCAGCTGAATAAAACTGGTTTGAGCTGGATAAAACCGGATCAAGCAGGATCAAGGTGAACCGAGCAAAAGCGAGCTGGATCAAAGTAAATCGAGGTGGATCGATGTGGATCGAGATGGACCGAGGTGGATCGATATAAGTCAAGGTGGTTTGAAATGGGTCAAGTTGGAATAAAGTGGATCGGTATGATCCAAGCTGGATCATTAAACTGCATCGAACTTGATTGAACCGGATTGAGCTGAATAAAACTGGTTTGAGCTGGATCAAACTGGATTAAGCAGGATTAAGGTGAATCGTGCTAAAGTGAGCTGGATCGAAGTAAATCGAGCTGGATCGAGGTGGATCAATGTGGATCGAGATGGACCGAGGTGGATCGATATAAGTCAACGTGGTTTTAAATGAGTCTAGTTGGAATAAAGTGGATCCAAATGAGCCAAGCTGGATCATCAAACTACATCAAACTCGATTAAACGGAATAAAACTGGATTGAGCTGAATAAAACTGGTTTGAGCCGGATCAAACTGGATCAAGCAGGATCAAGCTGGTTTGAGTTGGATGTAGCTAAAGCGAGCTGGACCGAGGTAAATCGATGTAGATCAATGTGGATTGTGGATCGAGATAGACCGACGTGGATCAATATAAGTCAAGGTGGGTCGAAATGGGTCAATATGAAACAAGATGTATCAAAATGAGTCAAGCCAGATTATCAATCTGTATCGAACTGGTTCGAGGTGGATCGATGTGAATCTAGATGAACCGAGGGGATCGAGATAAGTCAAGGTGGTATGAAGTGGGTCAAGTTGGAATAAAATGTATTGAGTTGCGTCAAGCTGGATCATCAAACTGTATCAAACTCGATTGGACCGGATAATACCGGATTGAACTGAATAAAACTGGTTTGAGCTGGATCAAACTGGATCAAGCAGGATCAAGCTGGATCGAGCTAAAGCGAGGTAAATCGAGGTGGATCGATGTGAATCGAAATGCACCGAGGTGGATCGATATAGTTAACTCTGGGTGGGTCGACGTGGGTCAAGGTGATACAAAGTGAACTGAGATGAGTCAAGCTGGACTATCAAACTGCATTGAACTGGTTCGAGTTGGATCAAGGATGATTGATATGGATCGAGATAGACCGAGGTGGATCGAGATAAGTCAAGGTGGTTTGAAGTGGGTCAAGTTGGAATAAAGTGGATTGAGTTGAGCCAAGCTGGATCATCAACTTAGAAGTCGCTGGACGTTCGGGGTGTTGGCCCTTTGAACGTCCATTGAGTACGGCGGCGACTCCGAGGAGGACGGCGGCGGGGTTGCGACCCCCGTCCCCGTGAGTACCGTGTCAGGTTCCCGGGGGGGGGCTACAATGCGCCCCCCGGCGGCGGGCTCAAAGGCAAGGCACTGAGGGGCCCCTGGTGCAGATACCACCGGAGAGCCCTGGGGTCCCCCTCTCATGTGCCGATGCGACATCCACTGGGGTTTTAGTGGGTAAGAATCCTACACACCCCGGTTGAGTCCTACAGCTCCCGGGGATCTTTGGAAGATTTCACACGCGTCAAAAAAAAAAAAAGTTTAGAAAAACATCCAAAAATTTGTTTCTTCTATTGTTGTGTTGAGTTTATTTACCGAGTTGCGTTACTCTACCTGCATTATAGCATTAAATAGAAATCCTTCTTTGTGCAAATTTTCAACCCCATGAAATTAACTTAGGGTTTGTTTTTGCCGGAATAGGTATGTTAGATTCTTGTGTGCAATACATAAATTAAGTATTGGCTGTAGTTTTTGGACCCCAATTAGAACCTCTTAGGGGTGGAACATCTATTTCGCTTGGCAAGGGACCGATCTAGGTTTAATGAGCTGACGGCCAACCTTCAGTAGTGAAGAGGCACCGCAAGAAGAAGAAGGGGTTGATAATCAAAACAATATTAATGGCACATGGATTTGCATTTGCGGTGATAAATGTATTCGCAAAGTTTCATCAATGCAGCATGAATTTTTTTATGCGCATGGTTTTTGAGTATGACTCAAAAACCATGCTAATACCCCTTTAATGGTCGTTTTTTTAAAAAGTTATGAAATACGTGTTTCTTTATTTCTTTTGCTCAGTATACTGACAAAGTTTCGTGTCTGTGTGATGATTTTTTTTTAATTTATACACACTTTGGGAGCCCATTTGACATTTGACCCATTTAGATGTGAAATGTCGAGTTCGATCTTATTGTTCACCTAAACTATTGAATAATGTTGATTCTAAATTTCATGATTCTACTTTAAATGGTTTTGACTGTATGGTGATTTCTAGAAAAAAAAGCCTGTTCTTTTAATAATATAGATTTAAAAAAATCCCTCTTATCCCACTTTAGGGGTAGATTTTTTGAAAAATGAATGATACGTGTTCAATCTTTTTATTTTAAGGGTACTTTCGCCAACTTTCAAATCAATTGAATTAAGTAATAAGTATTTCCCATACAAAGTTTAACAACCCCTAGCGCACCCCCAATGGTTGTTTTTGATAAATCCCGAAACACGTATTTATTTATTTTATTCAAAGAATCTTTCCAGTAAATTTCAAGTCAATCGAATCATACAATAAAAAGTTTCATACAAAAGAAAACAACCCATTTAACCCCTTTAGGAGTCGAATTTTCAAAAATCCTTTCTTAGTGGATGCTTACGTTATAAGAAAAACCCACTGTCCAAATTTCAGCTTTCTAGGTCCAGCGGTTTGGCCTGTGCGTTGATGAATCAGTCAGTCAGTCAGTCAGGACAAGTAATTTTATATGTATAGATTAAAATAAAATAACTTTAATACGTGAAAAGAAGGTATGAAACCCTCGATGCGCGAGTCAGACTCGCACTTGACCGGTTTTTTTTTTTGGTTTGATTCGGTACCTGACTCCGAACCGGAGTATCTAACCTACTAAAACGCCACGTACTCAATGGACATCTAGGGCCCACAACCCAAACGTCCAACCGACAACTCCGAAGGTTGCCCGTTATTTGTCCGGGCTTATGGCTGAGGAGCGAGGTGGCAGCTTTTTTTTTTAGGTGGCAGCTTGATGTGGGTGTGCGTGGTGCAGGATAGACGCGTTTGTGAACACTCTCGACAGCCTCGTATTGAATTAAAACCTTGCGTGCATTTAGTAGCCACACTCGAGCTAACACAGCAGTTAGCAGAATAGTTTAAATAAACAATATAATCACTTTAAAAATCATATCAAATTCAAATTTGAAACATCGATGTCGTATTTTAGTTTTAAAACCCATGATATAACTCATACCTACCGCTTATATCATAAAAAAACTGTTTTCAATTACCTTTTAAAAGACACCACACGCAAGATTTTTAACTTAGGGGTCCCATTTTGACCTTAAAACACTCATAATTTCTTAAACCTGACTTCGTCCTAATCCTGTCTATCATATTGTATCGGAAGACAGTGAAATGTGTTAAGAAATGGTAAAATATTTATTTCTTACAAAAATTAAGGTCCTGTAACTCCTACTTAGAAAATTTGGAGAAATGCAAAAATACGTAATTGTTTATTTTCATTGAGGCGTCTGCGTGTGAAAATTCAAGCCTCTAGTACCAACCGTTCATTAAATATAACACTTTTTTATAAAACATAAAACCCCCTATTTGGACCCTTTAGGATGTGGATTTTGATAATTCCGTTCTTAATGTGCATCTACGTATTGTGAAGAATACCCCTGCCAAATTTCAAGTCTCTAGGACCAGCGGTTTAGGCTGTGCGTTGTCTGTCAGTCAGTCAATCAGTCAGGACATCTCCTTTTATATATATTGATGTTGTCATCCTTTTACCCACCTTAGGGGTGGAATTTCCTAATACCCTGAAATATATTTTTTTTTACTGAAACACCAAATACCAATTTATATGCGTTTAACTTCGAAAATCTCTAATTTTCATACAAACTTTCATCCCCTTAGGGGTAGAATTTTCAAAAATCCTTTAATATGTATTCTTTATTTTTAACTAACAGGCCAATTACTAAATAACATGAATTTAAGTTCATAAATGACTGATTTTCATACAAACTTTCATGCTCTATTTAACCCCCTTAGGGGGTGGAATTTCCAAAAATCCAGAAATATATTTTTTAATTTTTTAACTAACATGCCAATTACTAAATTACATGAATTTAAGTTAAAAAATTACTTATTTTCATACAAACTTTCATCCCCAATTTTACCCTCTTAGAGGTGGAATTTCCAAAAATCCTGAAATATATATTTTTTATTTTTAACTTAAAGGCCAAATACTAATTTTCATTAATTTAACTTCAAAAATGACGGATTTTCATACAAATTTTCATCCCCTATTTTACCCCCTTAAGGGTGGTATTTCCAAAAATCCTTCCTTAGTGGATGTCTACGTTATAAAAGGTACCTACTGTAAAAATTTCAAGTCTCTAACCCAAGCCGTTTAGGCTGTGCGTTGATATGTCAGTCAGTCAGTCAGTTTCTTCTTTTATATATACAGATTAAAATAACATTAATACGTGAAAAGAAGGTATGAAACCCTCGATGCGCGAGTCAGACTCGCACTTGACCGGTTTTTTTTTTTTTGTTTGATTCGGTACCTAACTCCGAACCGGAGTATCTAACCTACTAAAACGCCACGTACTCAATGGACATCTAGGGCCCACAACCCAAACGTCCAACCGACAACTCCGAAGGTTGCCCGTTATTTGTCCGGGCTTATGGCTGAGGAGCGAGGCGGCAGCTTTTTTTTTTAGGTGGCAGCTTGACATGGGTGCGCGTGGTGCAGGATACACGCGTTTGTGAACACTCTCGACAGCCTCGTATTGAATTGAAACCTTGCGTGCATTTAGTAGCCACACTCGAGCTAACGCAGCAGTTAGCAGAATAGTTTAAATAAACAATATAATCACTTTAAAAATCATATCAAATTCAAATTTGAAACATCGATGTCGTATTTTAGTTTTAAAACCCATGATATAACTCATACCTACCGCGTATATCATAAAATAACTGTTTTCAATTACCTTTTAAAAGACACCACACGCAAGATTTTTAACTTAGGGGTCCCATTTTGACCTTAAAACACTCATAATTTCTTAAACCTGACTTCGTCCTAATCCTGTCTATCATATTGTATCGGAAGACAGTGAAATGTGTTAAGAAATGGTAAAATATTTATTTCTTACAAAAATTAAGGTCCTGTAACTCCTACTTAGAAAATTTGGAGAAATGCAAAAATACGTAATTGTTTATTTTCATTGAGGCGTCTGCGTGTGAAAATTCAAGCCTCTAGTACCAACCGTTCATTAAATATAACACTTTTTTATAAAAACACAAAACCCCCTATTTGGACCCTTTAGGATGTGAATTTTGATAATTCCGTTCTTAGTGTGCGTCTACGTATTGTGAAAAATACCCCTGCCAAATTTCAAGTCTCTAGGACCAGCGGTTTAGGCTGTGCGTTGTCTGTCAGTCAGTCAATCAGTCAATCAGTCAGGACATCTCCTTTTATATATATTGATGTTGTCATCCTTTTACCCACGTTAGGGGTGGAATTTCCTAATACCCTGAAATATATTTTTTTTACTGAAACACCAAATACCAATTTATATGCGTTTAACTTCGAAAATCTCTAATTTTCATACAAAATTTTATCCCCCATGTTACCCCGTTAGGGGTGGAATTTCCAAAAATCCTTTAATATGTATTCTTTATTTTTAATTAACAGGCCAATTACTAAATTACATGAATTTAAGTTCAAAAATGACTGATTTTCATACAAACTTTCATGCTCTATTTAACCCCCTTAGGGGGTGGAATTTCCAAAAATCCAGAAATATATTTTTTAATTTTTTAGCTAACATGCCAATTACTAAATTACATGAATTTTAGTTAAAAAATTACTTATTTTCATACAAACTTTCATCCCCAATTTTACCCTCTTAGAGGTGGAATTTCCAAAAATCCTGAAATATATATTTTTTATTTTTAACTTAAAGGCCAAATACTAATTTTCATTAATTTAACTTCAAAAATGACGGATTTTCATACAAATTTTCATCCCCTATTTTACCCCCTTAAGGGTGGTATTTCCAAAAATCCTTCCTTAGTGGATGTCTACGTTATAAAAGGTACCTACTGTAAAAATTTCAAGTCTCTAACCCTAGCCGTTTAGGCTGTGCGTTGATATGTCAGTCAGTCAGTCAGTTTCTTCTTTTATATATACAGATTAGCGATAACGCTTGTAGAATGTTACATTGTCTAGGGGGGCAGGTTATTTTTTTATTCAGTCCGTATATTTTTGTCACTTAATCGGTATCGTTAATGGATCATATTTAAATAATAAAAAAACTTTATTTATTTTTAGGGTTCCATACCTAAAACGTAAAAAGGAACCCTTATAGTCCGTGTCTGTCTGTGTCTGTCTGTCACACCTATATATTTCAGGAACCGCTGACGTTATCGATTTGAAACTTGGTATAGTTTTAGATCTTTCTTACCCAGCCTAATTGCAAATGAAAAAAAAAATATTTATTTGAGTTTATTTTAATGGTCATCAAAATTTCAAAGTGAGTACTATATCGAGTGGGGTATCATATGAAAGGGCTTCAATTTTACATCACAAAACAGTTTTTTTTTATTTTGGTCACATAGTTTTTGGCTGATAGTCAAAAATGAAAAACTAATATTATTTTATTTTTTTCACTCCTCGTGGAGTGTCCTGGTAGGAATAGCACCCTCCCATCTCCTCCCGTTGGATGTCGGTAAGAGGCGACTAAGGGAAAACAAGAAGACTGGCAGCAGCGTCTATTTATTGGATTACCTACCATCTATACTACGATCCCGAAGTCGCCTGCCGAGCATGGGTATTATGACAACCCCTCCCTTCTAAGGCGGAAGCCCTTGTTCAGCAGTGGTCGTCTTCCGGCTTATAATGCTGATGAAACATTATTATTATTTATTTTCCTTCCTCCATTCACTCCTGAGTACGGTAAGGGATTACCACCCCTGTACCAATATTTCGTTACAGGTGGACTATTTCGTACTAATATTAGAGGGTCGTGTTGAAGTGACCGTGGGCCGTGAGAACTTGGTGTTCGAAGCCGGGCCGTTCACTTATTTCGGTGTGCAAGCGCTTACCCAGAACATCGGTGTCGGTGAGTGAAGTGTTTATTATTTTTAAATTAATATATTCTATAAAAGTGTGAGCTATGCTCGGAGTTTCTTTGCGCGACAGAATCCGAAATGTGGAGATTCGCCGAAGAACCAAGGTCACCGACATAGCTCTCAGAATCTGCAAGTTGAAGTGGCAATGGGCAGGGCACATCGCTCGAAGAACCGATAACCGTTGGGGAAGAAAGGTTCTCGAGTGGCGACCACGAACCGGAAGACGCAGCGTAGGCAGGCCTCCCACTAGGTGGACAGACGACATTGTGCGCGTCGCAGGTAACCGGTGGATGCAAATAGCCAATTGTCGTTCATTGTGGCGTTCTAAGGGGGAGGACTATGTTCAGCAGTGGACGTCTTCCGGCTGATGATGATGATGATGATAAAAGTGTTAAATATATTTGTTTACGTTAGTTAGGTAGTGTTAGTTATCACTAATGTGGTTAACCAGCCAGCGCAGATCTTCGCACGCGTTTCCAATCTACGCAACTTTAAAATGACATATCGCAGGCTTATTAAGAAATTGACTGATTTTGAGTTAGGTATAAAGTACAAAACCAAAAGTAATTTACCTACACTGATTTAAAAAAAAAACAACTTTTCTATTATTCTGTTAAGCACAGGGCAAAAATGGCGGTTAAGTGTACATATTCGTTGATTTTTCAGTTCAGACCTAACTGAAAACAAGTAATAAGTTTTAAAAACTAAAACCCGACTACGGATAAAATCGCAGTCTAATAATGTGATATTATATAGCTTATAACCAGCGGACAATCAAGACGCTTCTAACGACACCCTACTTGTCAAATTATGTTAAGTAGATTAGAAGATATGCGGGAACAGATGAACATACATACATACATTCTTGTTAAAATCATAACCCTCCCTCCGTTCCGTAGTCGGGTAAAAAGACAAGCCCGCTGAGTTTCTTGCCAGATCTTCTCAGTGGCGGCCGCGTTACGATCCGGTGGTAGTATGTAAAAAATGATTTTTGTGTAAGTGCCTCCGTGGGGCCTATACATAATGCGAGCCGGGGTTCGAACCTGCGCACCTTGTTTCCAAGGCAAACGCTCACCCACTGAGCTGTTAATTCTTTCCTACATAAACATGTTTTATTTCAGCGGAGTCACCAACACCATCAGCTATGGGGTCGTTACAGAATATCAATATGGACGCCATGCTTCGTCATACCTTCGTCCCTGATTACTCTGTCAGGGCCATCACGGAGCTGTACTACTTGACTGTGAAAAGGTTAGTAGCCTGTGGGCTGTCCGCATCGATATAATATATAAACTAGATTTGGTGTCACGGTTCAAAAAGTGGTAGCGAGAAATAGCGCCCTTGTGTCGCTATTTCTTTACAAGCCACATCCTAACAAATTTATTTTTGCCGATAGGAGTGTCGCTACTGTCTATATGAAACTGTCAAACTACAAGTCATTATCATTATAAAATCGTTAGTTCACGTTTCCGCCACCAGCACAGATAAGTTTGCAACCTCCGCGACCACATTTTATATGTCATTTTGTTCGTGAATGTTTATCTAGTTTATATATTATATCGATGCCCATGTAAATAAGTTGTTGCCCACCCATCCATGACTACATCGTAACTTACCATCAGAAGGGATCGTAGAGCAGCCTATTATGAGATGTTCTCTCTATTTGTCACAGGTCGTTATACCTGGCAGCCAAACGGGCCACTCTGATGGAGAAGGGTGCGCTATCGAAAGGCGCCACGAACGAACAATTTGACACTGAAGTTGATAAGGTGAGTGAGACGTAGTCTATGCCTCGGCAGTCTTGAGGCAAATTTGGTATAAGGGGGACAGTTTTGGTCAGATGGGGTCAATTTTGTCAAAGGGGGTCAATTTTTGGTCTCAGGGGTATTTTTTAAAATGGACCTTTTATTCAATGGTGTTGAATCTTGATCAAAGGGGGTAAATTTTAGTCGAATGGGAGCGTAAATTTTATCCAAAAGCGGTCAGTTTAGGGTGGAGATATTTTTTGTCAATATGGTCATTTTGGTCACAGTGACCAATTGTGGTCATGAGATAGATTCAAGGGGAATCAATTCAAGGCCAGAGGATTGTGCTGTAAAGTTGTAATGAACATTGAAATAAAACTACTTCTACGGATTATATTAATATAAAAGATGGTTGGGTGTTACCGCCGGCTTGGGATCCTGTGATAAATATAATTAAATCCATAACCAATCAAAACACTGCACGGCCTCAAGACACTGTATGCTCTTACTGCGTAGATCGGACCAACAACAGTAACTAAGAACACCTGAGGGTACACCGGCATAATTGTGACATAAGGACGTTCAACATCTCAGTCCTCCCGTGACCATGGGTGCTGCTATGTATTCGAAACGTCGGGATAGTAAAATCTAGGACTGACCGCGATATAATCCGTTAAAGTAGTGTTGTTTCAATGTGTTGTATTCGCGTAAAGACAGTTCTACTGAGTCTACCACAGGTGCCAACACATAGAGTTTGTAGGGTATCTTGCTAAAAAAGGCTTGGTTTTGTTGGACTCGTATCCGTTCCTTATATCCATCCAATCCCACCCAATTCTCCCCTTTCTTCCTCCATTATCTTACGCTGCTGTGGCCCAGTCGGCCACGGGAGAGAGAGAGATAAGAGATATAAAGAGAAATATACCTATTATATATATCACTGAAAAACCTACTTACAGTTAATGAGATACGGTTGAATATTGTTTGTTTTTAAGTTGTATTAAAAAACATTTCCAGCACTTGTGTTCTTCGTCAAGCGCTAACGTACCGATAATTCTAACGTCTAAGAAGCTGTTAGGCAAGTCGGCCAGTACTGCGGCGGCTACCACTAGGAATACAGAGGATTTGGGATCCACGTCCGCGGTTATTAAGGTCCAATTTTGTGTACAACATTGTTCATTATATTATTAAAGAAATATTGGTTAGTACTGACTGCTCAGTGGACGAGTGCTTGTTTCGAACCCCGGCTCGCACCTTTGATTACTTTAATTACACATGTGCGAATCGTTTTTGTGCGATTGTACAATAGTTGAAGACTAAACATGCATCATTTTTGCTTTTACCAAACCACCTTGGTACAAAAATATTAAAATGCTGCCCCCTACCACTGCCGCGCGCATGGTGAATACATTTTTCGTAATTATTTTGTGGATACTCTAATGAATGCAAAGTAATTTTTTTTTTGTTTAATTTGGATTGACGTTACTTATAACGTGATATAAATATACGCACAGAAAAAAAATATCCTGTATTTTTTTTTTTTAAATTTAAACTCTCACCCAACAGTTACAACCAAGACATAACATAATTGAGTTAATGCAAATACGAAACTACGCGTCATCAGAGCCCAATGAACGGCCCAAACAATTCGACAAACATTGGTCGTCCTCCGACACACGGCCAAGGACCGTCCCAACTAAATCCCACCACGATATTGGTCGCACCGGACCTTCTAGGTCTCTGGCCAACGCTTGTGATGCCGCCAAATGTTTGGCCAACTATGAAACGTATGGATATGGTACGTCCAAGCATTTGGCGAGCGATGTCGACGCCAATGAATGTACTGAATGTGTGAATAACAATTTCTGGATGAACAGATGTACTCTGAATAAAAGCATTGAAGATACTAAAGGTTAGTCTGCATTGACGTAAATGAAACAACACACAGTAGGCTACTGTGATGGCTGCTGCTCGAGTCAACTCGTGCGCGGGTGTTGCTTGGCGGGACTGGTCCGACTACTAGCCCTTCGCCCTTTTAGTTTGTTGTATCGTCATATTTTTTTCCCTATCTTATTTGATCTTACGGCAGGACACACTGTCGCTGATGCTGATCTAATTGTAACAAGACAAACACAGTTTAAAAAAAATAGTGAAAAAATGACGCCAGCCGAGTTTCTTGTCGGATCTTCTCAGTTGAGGCCGGGTTGTGACCCGGTGGTAGCTTTTAAAAAATATTGACCGTTCAAAAGTGCTAGCGTTAAGCCTATTTGAAATAAATGATTTTGAATTTGTAGCTACTGTTGCGGTCACGAACGGTTGACCATTTATTAAACAAAATCGTTTGACCATTACGTGTCCCGCCCTTTTTTGTTTGTAAATAATGATGCTAAAACTTATATACTTGTTTTATTGTAAATACTTACTTAAATAGATAAAACACTCAGACAATAGCTGAGAATTGAACCCACGACGTATTGGGTAGCGGCCAGGGTTCTAAAACCTAACCCTACCTGCTTGAGTGAAAATGACATATCCCCTCCATTTACTTTGACCATACCCTGCACTTTCCTTTCTGCCACTAATCCAATTACACCATTCTAGACTCGGATCATTGCAAGAAGAAAAGAACTACCTTCCACACTGACTCCTCTCTCCTAACCATTCACAATCTCTCCCCTCCCAGCCGGGAACAAATTGATGGCAAACCAAACCAAGACTGCGATATCAAGTCGATACCGGACATCGATACGTCCAATATCGATTGCGACTTTGGAGAAATGGCTAGCGATAGATTTGAGTTCGAGCGAGATACGGTGTACTATGAGGGGGGGTGGAGAGAAGAGAGACTGTCGCTAGAGAGGAGACGGCTGGAGACTGAACAGCTGATGCTCCTGCAATTGTCGAAGATCATCAGAATGTTGGAGAGGAACTAGAGTTGAGAGTTGTGCTAGCGTTTAATAGATTAGAGGTAGAAATACTTTTGCTGGAGGAGTTGTGTACTTCTTGTCCCCTAGTGATCGTCCCTGGCGAGGCCAGACCACACTATACAGAGTCTATACAACGTCAATAATATCCACCAGGGCCTAGACTAGATACAATCGCTTCATAGCGATTCTACATTAGTTTAGTCTCTAGCGGCCGCAAGGGCTCGCGCGGTAGCCTCGACGTTTTTCCGGAAACCCCGAGCCATACCTCGCGAGTCAGCCTGACACATCATGGGATGACATGGACAGTAACGTTAATGTCTGCTGTCTTCCGTAAAAGCAGGCTCGCGAGCCAGAAAACCACCGTCCTCCGCTAACGGTGTCAATACCCTATAATGTGTCACGTCATTTTTCTATGTCTTTGTCGTACATTTTTAAACCCCGATCAAAAACGAGGGGTGTTATAAGTATGACGCCTATGTCTGTCTGTCTGTGACATCGTAGCGCTCCAACGAGTCGACGGATTTGAATGCGGTTTTTAAACGTTCTTTTAGCGTTAACGTTATAGAATGTTACATTGTCTAGGCCCTCTGGTAGGTTTTAGTGAGTAACACTACCAGGCCTCCTCCCCCTAAGTACTATCTTTTGATGGTTTTTATACAGGGTTAATTTGCACATGTTAATAACCTCTTACGGCCTGGTCACGACTTTGATCTTAGCTAAGCGCGGCGCGGCGTCGGTGAGCGGTGAGTTTTGCACGCCACGTACCCTCAGTAGCGGTTAGTCGCAGCGGCCACGGTGGACGTATTTAGGTAGTCAAAACGTGTTCAAAATCATGGCGTTATCAAAATTATCCCTTCTTTGTTTAGAAAGCAGTACATTTTTAAAACAAGATATTCTTAATATGAGAGAAGGAGTGCACGAACTGAATAAAGATCGGTATTTAAATGGCGAATTTCGTGACCTATACGACGATTACAGAAAATATCCAGATAAGTTTTATGAGTACACAAGAATGAGTGTGAAATCTTTTGATTATATTCTGCAGCACATAGAAGTATATTTAAGACAGCACATCAGATCCAAAATGGTAGTCACCAATCCAGAAAAATTGTTTCCGCCACATAATCGTCTAAAAATGTTTGTTTTTACTATCGCCGCTGAATACGTCACCCTTGCACCGCTGTCCACGCCGCTCTGTTTCGTGGTGTCGAACTCTTTTTTTTTTTTTGGGAATGATAGACGCTGTTGGCCGCAGATGGCCATTACAGCGTCACCGGACAATAGAAGGCGAGCGCTTGAAGCGCTCTAGCCTTTACGGCAGAAGTAGCGACGAGCTCAAGGGCACCTCAGGGAGGCACGGCCTCGGCTTGGGCTGTCGCTTAAGAGAGGGCTGAGTTTACCACCGGTTCACAACGCGCCCCCACTGAGAAGAACGGTGTCGAACTCATTCACTTGTACTTTGTTCCTGCCGCTGTCCACACCGCGCGCCGCTGAAGAAATTCGCTCGGAAAAAACCGCGCGCGTTTTCGCTATGAGCGACTTTTTTTTTTTTTTTGGGATGACAGACGCCGCTAGCCGCAGATGGCCATTGCAGCTTCACCGGACAATAGGAGGCGAGCGCTTGAAGCGCTCTAGCCTTAACGGCAGAAGTAGCGCCGAGCTCAAGGGCACCTCAGGGAGGCACGGCCTCGGCTTGGGCTGTCGCTTAAGAGAGAGGCTGAGTTTACCACCGGTTCACAACGCGCCACCACTGAGAAGAACGGTGTCGAACTCATTCACTTGTACTTTGTTCCTGCCGCTGTCCACACCGCGCGCCGCTGTAGAAATTCGCTCGGAAAAAACCGCGCGCGTTTTCGCTATGAGCGGCGTCTCGTGGCGTGCCTCAAACATTTTTCTACTTTTGATATTATCGCTCGCCGCCCCGCACTTAGCTGCGGCAAGGTCGTGAACGAGCCGTTAGGGGCCTCTTTGCACCATACTTAACAAGATTCGTTCGATTGTTAGTAATTCATCA
Source organism: Furcula furcula (assembly GCA_911728495.1). Lineage (NCBI taxonomy): Eukaryota > Metazoa > Arthropoda > Insecta > Lepidoptera > Notodontidae > Furcula > Furcula furcula. The sequence continues at coordinate 53,613,938 of OU452242.1, forward strand.
ATTATCAATATGTTAAAAAGAATTATATAACAATAACTTCGCGGTCGCGCAATAGAGAGTTAAACGATCGGTGCAATAGATTGATTTTCGCAACCGTGCAAATAATTAGAATATTTTTGATAGACTTTTTTTATTATTAAAGTTGTAGAAGAAACGTGCATAAATTGTACGGTTGTTAGTTTATTTAACTGTTTATACGTGTTATTGAATTAACGCAATACCAGCTATGCTGTTCTCTATGTATCGTGGTTGTGCTCGACAGTGAGCTCGACGTCGAGCCATCCTAGAATACGACGTCGAGATTAACGCTGTTAAAATCCCTATTCACTATCGCATTCCGGCTCAAAGTCGAACTGACTATTCGACCTTAAGTAGTTCCACTGAAACTGTAAATTCTCTTGGCGGTAGTGCTACGTTAGAAAAGATAGTGAATACGGAAATTTAACTCGCCGCTGCCCGCAGCGTCGAATTCGAGGCTGTGTTGCTTAGAGAATAACAGCACGGCTAGACAAGTGGCACAAACGCTAATAGAATAGAATACTGAATGTATGGGAATGACATAAACATACGATAAGTAATTTGATCTAACGAATAGAATAGAAAATTGGTAGCCAAATGTCATTCTAATCTATTCGATGAAACGAAACGTCGGAATAGTACATTAATTCCCATCGAAACCGTAGCCAAGTGGCAGGTTTGACATTCTACTTCGAATCAAAGCGTACGAAACGAAGCGATCGCCAAACACTTGTAGATAACGCTACAAAATGGCGCATATTTGACCTATTATTAGATATATTACGGAGATATTTTTTTTTGTAGGTGCTATGTACGCTAAGCTTCTTAGCTACAGGGTCCTATCAGAGGATTGTGGGTGTCACGCAACATTTGCCGCTAATGATTGTCGATATGGAATAGATACAAAGCGTTTGCCACTTGTCTAGCCCTGCAATGCCCAAGTGACAGATACTTGGATGACATTTAAGAACGAAACCATAGACTATATTTGTTATTTTTCGTAGCGATCGAATAGAATAAGCGTTCGATAACTCCTAGTACATTTGGCTACCAAACGAAGAACGATATCGCTAAAGCGTTTATGATTGTCGATATGGAATAGATACAAAGCGTTTGCCACTTGTCTAGCCCTGCAGGACTGGTACTAGCATACTCAGTATCGAGAGCAGAATTGATTACACTGTAGTTTCATTTTTACTATATTTCTATTTATGTATGCCAAGTCTAATAGCACAGGCGGTCTACTCAATACGGAGGCGGCAAGAGGTTATTAACCTCAGAATAGTTATGATAACAAAAGAGACTAATACCTTTCACGATATATTTATAAAATAATATTAATCTAGTTAATTTTTCAAAATTAAGTTTATTGTTGTAAGGTTGTTTTAAGCATTCCTATCCACTCCAAAACAAGTATAATAATGATGTTGTTTGTTCCCAGTTACTCCAATCCGTGGATGAAGACATAAGTATATGTGGCGATCACAAAACACCATCGAGGCAGGTGAGTTTGGATTCGTTCTGGTAGAATAACTGCCTTCTAAGAGAGCTAGGCACTGGGAAAATTTGCTTAAGATTAGAGAAGTATAACTGAGAATAGGGAACACAGTCACAGTCCGTCACATCATGAACGTAAACGTTTTCGAGCCAGCTTTTGATATTTTTATTAAACAAGTCCAAAATCTTTATTATACACTAAAAATATTTTTTTTGCATTTTCCCCATTAAATAATAATAAATAATAATAATTATTTATTTATTATTTATTTATTTAACCACCGGAACGCACTTCAACCCAGTTGGATCCATTGTGGATGCCCGAGCCCTTACTCTGTTGCTGGCGTGTCGAAGGAGTTCCCTTATGTACGCAACGATTGCGCCAGCCTGGGGCTGTACATAATCATCAAGTGATGACCCAACCTTCGTCTCGCGAGAGCGTCGCAGCCACACAATTTGTATAGCATTGACTCTTTTTCACCTTCAAAATCTGCAACTATCAATAGCTCTTAGCCACATTCTGTGAAGGTGTTCATTGGTAAGAAAATGTCTCGTGAGTGCAGTTATTAGGTGCCTTATTTGTGACCTGTTAATTTTCAATAATTTAAACCCACATTGAAATCAAACTACTTTTACGGATTTTATCGCGGTTTATCTTTTGATTTTACTATCCCGACGTTTCGAATGCTTTGCAGCACCCATGGTCACGGGAGGACTGAGATGTTGAACGTCCTTATGTCACAATTATGCCGGTGTACCCTCAGGTCTTCTTAGTTATTATACCCTGTGGGTTGTTAAACCCACAGTTCACCGTTGTGCTAGAGAAAATTTTGGAGTGGTTTAGGCCTGACGCTTCCCTCCATTCCTATATCTGTTAATACCTAGCATCAGCATATAACACGTGTAGCTTAGGCAAAAAGTTATTGTATGTGCAGGTATCACCCAATCCTGTACCGGTGTCAGCATCTCCCTACGCTCGGGCGTCGTTCGCGTCCCCAGAACCTCGCACGGAGGCATATGCCGGCGCGCGCGCGGACGAACAAGAGAAACTGTTGAAATAACGAAAACTCAACAGACCGTCAAGCCGCGCGACCGTGTCGTACAGTATGACGTCGCGGCTCAACCCGTTGCTGGGCCTGTTGCGAACTAGATACTTTAAATAGTGGGGGGAGGTATTCGTTCACAAGGCGGTAGGTTGCTTATGCAAGACTGTGCAGGTATGACGTGACGGCGACTTAACCTGTTGCGTTCTAATAACTACATAAATTGGAGGGGTGAAGGGGGGCGTCACCTTGAAGAACATATACAAGGTAGGTTATTTGTACAAGAGACCATAGTAACCGCGATGTGACGTCGCTGCTCGACTCGTTGCTGGGCCAGTTGTATACTTACGAAGGCAGTACTTTATATAAATATTATTTTGAAGGGGGGTCATCTTGAAGTTAGTATACAAGTGGTGGTAGATTGTTTGAGCTAGAGACTGTGCAGGAGTGATGTCTTGGTTCAACTAATTGAAAGACCTTTTGCACTCTAGGCAATTGACATCAATTTGCGAGGGGGGTAATTGTGAAGTGCTTATACAAGGTGGTAGGTTGTTTGAGCTAGACACTGTTCAGGAATGATGTCTCGCTTCAACCCATTGCAACGCCTGTTGCACTCTAGTCACTTAACATAAATTTGCAAGGGGGTCATTTTGAAGTACTTAAACAATGTGGTAGATTGTCTGACCTAGACATTTAGCAGGAATGATGTCTCGGTTCAACCCATTGCAACGCCTGTTGCACTCTAGTCACTTGACATTAATTTGCCAGGGGGGGTCATCCTGAAGTAGGTACATATACAAGGTGGTAAGTTATATGTCACTTAAATTACCATTCCGAATAGGCACAATAGCGAGATGAATTGTGCGATTGTTAAATTAACTATACTCTGTCCATTTTATTATTGTTTTTTTTGACAGCTGACGCCCATAATGTTTCCTATTATTAAAGTTACAAAATTCACAGAAATAATATGGTACTTCATGGACGCGTACCGCACTTTAGTGAGTTGCCACACATGACTATTACTACGATTGTGCCACAGATTACAAATAATCGATAGAAATAAATGCGTTTTCATTACTTTCGTCTTGTTTACATTAACTTTCATTCATTTTATCTTGAGGGCCTCATGCATAATATAACAAAGAAAGACAACAAATTTTTAAGGTTGAAACATTAACATGAGTCGTCAGAATCAAAAAAATATTTAATCGAATGTACATTTTTCGATATCGATTATTTCGTTTACTTACTATGTTAACGTCCTATAAACTTCAAACGTCGAGCTGTCAAAAAACCAATAATAAAATGCACAAAGTATATTTATACATATAAAACCGGACATACTTAACAGACGACATAAAAGTGAAAAAAAAAGGAATCTCATAATTAAGGAAGATAAAGAAAGAAGATGATTTATTTAGCCATTATCTCGCCACTTAGGTATAGATTATAATACAAATTGCCATAGTTAAATGAGAACATCATAGTCAGCAAACACTGTTCGGTAAATCAGTTGGTTAAGCAATGTCAGTCTTTAGATGGGTGACCGTTTAGTGGCACTTGAACTGACCGTCTCCGTGCTTCGGAGGGCATGTAACAAGTCGGTCCCGGTTGTTGTCAACTATACAGCAGTCGTTAAGCCAAGTCAGAGGGGTAAGAACAGCTTGAATAACCCTAACATTAGGTTGGCAACTAACCATACGACATACAATCTATTATTTTGAAGTCTATGTCTGTCTGTATACCCTGTTTTTAACCGACTTCAAAATAGGAGGAGGTTCTCAATTCGTCTGTATATGTATATTTTTTTTTCTATGTATGCTCGCGCTTAACTGTGGCAATTATGAACCGATTTGAAAAATCTTTTTCTTTATAAAATGGGACAGTAAATGTATCAACGCAGGTGTAATGGCCGACCGGTGGCCAGCCTAAGGTAATTGCTAGGGTTGAATATGTCATGTTCGACACTACTGGCCCTATTTGGCAGTCATCACTCCTGTGGTCGCACAATATTGTTCAATTTTAGTTTTTTAAAGAAAAACAGGATTCCAAACGATTTAAATTCATCAGCAGCCGGAACGTCCACTGCTGAACGAAGGCCTCTCCCTTAGAGGGGAGGGGTTGCCGTAATCTCCACGCTTGGCGCGGCTTGTGGATCGTAGTATAGGTGGTAGGTAATCCAATAAAAAGACGGACACCTCACGGGAGGAGGTGGGAGGGTGCTACTCTTACCCGGTCACCCCATGGGGATTTATTACCCGTTTAGTTTATTTATTTGAATGCTGGTTCAAGCTGGATGGATCTTGTTTTGGTAAAGATTAATATCTATGATAAGTGGCGGGATAATGAGAATGACACTGTATTTAAAACATAATTTATTTTCGAAAACAATAATTAAGGCAAATTATTAACCTTTTATTATACCAATAAGTACGGTCGGCCAAGAAAGTGGTTTATCAGTTATGACAAAACTTCAAATGCAATCAAAATAACACTAAGGTTGAACATTCAGATGCGACAATTTAAACTAGGAACTCAAGTCAAAGTGTTGACGTTAACGATAAAGAGAGCATTAGTAACTGTATGAATAATTGCTAGGGAAAATCAACCTTGTTGTTTTATGATGTGCATTTGAACTTCAACCGTGGGGTGGAAACCACATTTTTGGCTGACCGTACCTACAATAATTAGTACCTAATGAAAACCATCGATATAATATATAAACTAGATTTGGTGTCACGGTTCAAAAAGTGGTAGCGAGAAATAGCGCCCTTGTGTCGCTATTTCTTTACAAGACAACCTGACAAATTTATTTTTGCCGATAGGAGTGTCGCTACTGTCTATATGAAACTGTCAAACTACACGTAATTAACATAATAGAAATGTTAGTTCACGTTTCCGCCACCAGCACAGATAAGTTTGCAACCTCCGCGACCACATTTTAGATGTCATTTTGTTCGTGAATGTTTATCTAGTTTATATATTAAATCGATGATGAAAACCAACGAATAGTATGTTATGTATAGACTCCATTACATTACGAATTCAATCAGTTGGTATAAATTATATCTCGCATCGCGGGAAAGATTGGCCGCTATACAAAGTTGTTATAGCTTGCAAATTCATTTGAAACGGTGTTAAAATAGTCACTACATGTTTAAAGGAATAGTCTAGAAACTTCTATCTAATATTTGTACTGAGATGATCGCGAATGGCGTCAATAATGCAATACATGATACTGGTAACATACACAGGCTGTTATAAAACCCGAGTCCGATCCGCGAGGGTATTATTCGGTGTATCAATATAATTGTAAGTGTGTAAAAGTAATTTGTTGAATATCTAATTTTTTTTTTTCTAATTTGTACACACGGCTACACTACACATCTAGTTCAACACCCTATATAACTACATATATCACAGAGAATAGGCATGATGACTGCAACACAATATCAATGAATCTGTGGCGTTTAATATTATAACAGATTGCACTGATTACAAAAATGCATCTCATTTTCATAATAATAGAGATATTTTCGTGATATTGAAAGCAAATAAATTACTTAAATACAGCTAATCGCCATTATGTAATAAACACTGATAATAAACACTAATAAATAAACAACTGTCAAACTGTCATCTCAACTTTTTCTTTCATACAATGATTTACTTTTATACCTACAGACAGATGTTTATTTACACAGTAGTGACGTCACAAAATTTCGCCATGCACCGGCCATCGTTTTGGAACGAAATTCAAACTCTATTTTTAAAATTGAAAATATTGTTGTAAATTTAATACAAAAATATGATTATCTTCGGCAATAGTAGACCCGTATTTTTTTTAAATTAGTCATCATGCCTATTGTTGGAAAAGGACAGGTCAGAACATGCGGCGCACGGTTCGCAGCGTTTAACTTCTAATAGTACAAAGTCCAAACAGTCTAGGTTGAGGTGTCGCCGTGTGTACTTTGTACTAGAAGGTACAAATTAGGAAAAGGTATGAGATATTCAATAAATGAGTTAAGTATATACATTTAATTGTATTAATACACCATAATACTCTAACGGATCGGACATGGGTTTTTGACACTGTGTATAATATAAAACTTCAGTGCAAAAAATTATATATCTGTTGTGAAAACCGCTTGGCTGCGTGGCTTAACAGGCGTTAGCCGATATACAGACAGACAGACTCAAAAAGCGAAATTGTTTTATACTATGTAAAGATCACAATATGTCGTCATTAATTAACTTAGTCAAAGTAGCAGTTGTGGACTTATTTTTATAACCTTTTCCAAAGGTGTCACATTTAAGGGCCCTATTTCATTAGGACGCGATGGCGACGCCACCGTTGTGTATTGAGCTACCAGGCGAGAAAATAAACCACCAGGCTTGTCTGTTGTTTCGGTATCAATATTACTTAATTTTCTGCGACATAGTTGTTTAGATCAAGAAACAATCAATCAACAGTGTATTCGGGTGGGAGGGACTGAGTAAGACGCCAAATAGCTCTATACATATTAATGGTTGCGCCACCAGCGGGTGATTCGTTTACCGGCAACAAATTGGTTGCGCAACCAAGCTGATACCAAGCCTTCCATACAACTGTACATATTTTGTTAGTGGCGCCGCCATGGTGTTCTAATGAGATAGGGCGCTAATTCTAGTACAAATAATAGATAATGGCAAATGTACTTAATATACTCTCCATACATTACACCACGTGGTTATGCGTCTTGCGGTACAGCAAGCCATATTGTGTGGGTTTGCTGTGCGTAACAGAATAATTAAACTTGTTATATATTCTGCATCGACATAATATTTAAACTAGATTAGTTGTTGCGGCCCGAAAAGTGGCACATAGAATAGCGCCTACGAGACGGTTGTGTCGCTATTTCTTTTTATGCCACAGACTGAAAAAAAATATTTTTGCCGTTAGGAGTGTCGCTACTGTCTATATATATGAAACTGTCAAACTACACGTCATTATCATAATAATACCGCTAGTAATCGTTTTCGGCACCAGCACAGATAAGTCCGCGACCTCCGCGACCACATTTTAGAGGTCATTTTGTTAGTGAATGTTTATCTCGTTTAAATATTATATCGATGATATTCTGTAGATGCACAGCTTCGTAGTGTAGTGAATGGTGCCTAATACAATAAATGTTGAATGTCTTTTTCTAATTGTAAGTAAATAAACAGTATTTTATTTAGAAGTTGTAATAAATTGATATGCGCTTAGCGTGGTTGCTTTGTTTTATTTTAAACCCCTTTCTAGTCAATAATACGTAAGTCAGAGTGTTTTCACAGTATCCGATCCGATATTATAACTAATGAAATGTAGACACGTAGACATCAAGTTCGACAATCTAATACAAAATGATTGCGAAAAAGAGAAGAGGAAAACTGAACATTGAAAAGATTTTTTTATGATAAATCAGGAGACCTGTCAACGCTGACCGAGGGGCGCTCGCGTTTTATGGCTACTACAGGTGGAAAGCGCCAAAAAATTAGATAACTAAAGTTACTAAATATTATGTAGTCTGTGATGACAGCAAATTAATGTTATATGAACATCGATATACTATACCAATATGAAAGAATAAATTAGGCCCAATTCACACCAGAAGAGCGGCGGACGGAAGCGGCCGGCAGCGGCGCGACGCGGCCGGCAGAGCAGGCGCAAGACGCCGCTCGCAGCCGCCTCGCACCGCTACCGGCCGCCGCTGGCTCAGTCTAGTTTGTAGATTCGTTCGACACACTGTGTGTTTTTTTTTGTTTTGGAGTAAATAAACTAAAAGTAAAAAACTTTTTAAAATGGAATTGGTTATCATAGCACTTCTTTCTGAACAAGAAGAAGAAGAAGAAAGAAAAAGAAAGCAAAGCAGAAATTTATTTCATTTTTAACCGACTTCAAAAAAGGAGGAGGTTCTCAATTCGTCTGTATATATATTTTTTTTTTTTTTTTTTATGTATGTTCGCGCATAACTCCGACAATTATGAACCGATTTGAAAAAATCTTTCTTCCATCCATTCTTCAATCCATTGATTGGGTCCCATAAAAAAATTATTGCATAGTAATAAGTAGTTCCTGAAAAACAAGAATGGTGACTGCGCACTGAGAGTTGCAAGAAAGCCTATATCGACGACTTTATGTCGCTTTTTAAGGACAAAAATGGTCATAACTCTGGCAAATATTTACCAATTTCAATCATTCTTTTTTTATTCGAAAGAAGAAACCACTGTATTGAATCTGTATGAATTTTATTACAACCGGATAAGAACTTCCTGGAGGACCATGAACAATGTGGAGGAATGTATCTGGTAAAAACCATAAAACTGATGTTCTCCATTACATTGCTCTGACAATTATGAACCGATTTCGATGATTCTTTTTTTATTCGAGAGAGTAAACTACTATGATGTTTCCATGCAAATTTCATTACGACCGGATATTTTTTTCTGAAGAAACATGAATTATGTAAAACTATGTAGACGATAATGTGATCATATAGTATGCTATACCGTAAAATCGAAAACCGTAAAATTATCTAGGTAGGTTATGACCTACCTAGATAATTTTACGGTTTTCGATGGTTCAACCTTTATATATGAAAATATCACTAAAAAGTTTAAAATAAAATCTTTTTAAAAAAAAATCGAACCGACTTCAATATCACTGAAAAGTATAAAATAATTTAAATATTATTGAAGTTGGTGCCAAATATACACAGCCGGTAAGCTAACACCAACTTCAATAATATTTAAATTATTTTATACTTTTCAGTGATATTGAAGTCGGTTCGATTTTTTTTTAAAAAGATTTTATATTCATACAATTCATTAATTTAGTGAAGTTATATAATAAATTCAGTTGTTATCTTAACTAAGCTTATCATTTCCAAAACTTTAATATCGTACGGTTTACCAAGAAATCATACACTACTATTATAATTTTTCAAAAATCCTATGGAAGGGAACCTCGCTTTTCCGTCCACTGTGCGGCGCGAGTCCCCGTAGCCGCACGGATGCCCGCGCAGTCGCGCGGCGGCTCGAGCAGTCGCGCGGCGGCTCGAGCTTTTTGGTATGGTATCTTAGAAGAAATGGAAAAGCTACCAGTAGCACCCTCTTGCGGCGTGATTTGCAACTTTTCTCTGTTCGGAATGAAACTGAGATAGTAGATCAGTATTTTGCATGTGACGTCATATGACTTGCAGCGGTAGCGGTAAATAGGTTGGAATCAGATTAATACGAAGTCTAGGGGGCGCGGGTTCGAACCCCAACCGATGGGTGGGACTGTGGATGGGGTTCGAAATCATTTTTCTTTTTTTATTTCATTCCTTAATGCATATACTATTGACTTCCGCGTACTTTATATCGAATACTACAAAGTTCTAGCTATTTTTTTTATTAAAAATTTCGAGGCTATTAAAGTTTCAAATCACACCGCTGGAGGCGCTGGTGTTAGGGGGCGCGTTTTGACGTGTGAGTTACCTATCTATTTCTAAGTAATATACTCTTATCTATGGGCTCGAGCAGTCGCGCGGACGCTCGCGCAGCCGCGAGCGGCCGCTTTGATGAGTCGCGCGGCCGCCCGCGACTGCTCGGGCAGCCGCGCGGCTTCTTTGAGCTTTTCAAGCGATACTGTTATTTTACGTATTGTAGATAAAGTCTAAAATTCTATCACAGTGAAAGTGCGCGCCGCGCCGCTCTTCTGGTGTGAATTGGGCCTAAGTACTTTACCGAGAGTTTGTCTCAAACTGACGATCGGCCGGCCCGCGTGGTGAGGTTTCGCGTCAGTGAATATTTTCTTCCCTCTGACCACAGAGACTAGGGAATCTGAGCGTTACCAATATTTTATGCCCCCTTTTTAAGACGGCCAAGAGGTGGGTCCCGAATTTGGCAGTTTTTGTTTGGTGGGTCGGAGCCCTATTAAGTTTGGGAACCATTGGACTAAGTTATTGGCTTCTTTATTACGTACATCTTAGGACATTCCGCCCGATTATAATGTGGGTGTTTTTCAAGACTAACTGACGAACCTACAAACGTCAATTATAGTTAATGATCATTAATCTATTTTTTGAAATCGGATTATTTCGACACTCGAAGCCAATTAATACACTAACAGTGAGTAGATATATTGATTTATCTTGTATTCAATAATCGAAAATAATCATACACGGCTCCAACAGTCGAAATAAATAGATTTTAGGAACTGACTTAAATTACAATTAAAGTTAATTGGTGTTAGTGAATGCGGCAGTTAGTGTGATTCTAACCCACTCAAACCCCAGCGGCTTTCGCTTCAGCAGATGAGGTTGGGACCTTGGCTCACCGGCGGGATCTGCACCAGGTATCCCACAGTGCTATACTTTTGAGCCCACTGCCGGGGGACGCATTGTAATACTACCGATAGGGTGATCATGGGAAGTGGTAGTAGTCCCCCGCCCCCGTCCTTGGCGTCACAGCCACTAGGTATTTAGCTAAGTTAGAAGGTGATCAAGTTTCTTACTATAAGGAAAATGTAAATAAATACGCATGACTAAGCAATCTTAAGTAGACCAAACAATGAGTGGCGTCATTCTCAAATTCCTCGTATGAATTCTTGTAAAGGAAAAACAAGTGTTTTTTTTTACTTTTATAATGCTATAGGTAAGTAATAAAATAATCCCCCTGTCCAATCCAATAGTACCACAGCGGCCAATATTTCACAAGATCAGCCAACTACGCGGGAGATATAATAGTGTGTGGCGACTCGACATAACCAGATGGCGCTACATGTATTACAGCGACGCGATAAAAAGCGAATAGTATCACAATCCAACAAGATAGATGGCGCCACTACTGACTCCTGAATCTCGCAAGCGAAGTTTCTCCAACTTGGAGAATATATACAACATCCCTGACCGAGCATCACACCTCGCTCGATCGGATGATCCTCCCTTTAGCACAGCCGTCGCTTCGCTAAATCTTTACAAGTGCTTGGGTAAACACAAGAGTGCATTCTTTCTGTTCCTTTACTCTCACAATCCGATGGCACGGAAGATCAACACGACCGGGGAAAGGTCAGGTGCAGAACTTACTGTTTACAGGCCCATCCAACGCATGGATCATCTTAATTTCCACTTCCTGTGGGATTTGAACCCGCGACCCCAGGCTTTCAAAGCAAGCGGTTTCTCACTACGCCACGGAGGCTCTGAAAAGCTTACAAATGGGGCATGCGGGCAGGCCATCCGTGATATACTACTTACTTGATTGGTGGAATGTAAAATGAGTTAAGTATAAAAACTCCATACAGGCAAAACTAGTAGACAGGTACGCCTCGTTATGTTGTGAACGCTCAGTGTGAACGTTCCTTCAGACCATCAATAGCTAGCTTCGTCTTATTTAAATTCGTATACATAGTTAATTATAAACGGTGGCGTCCGTGTAAATTTATCCATGGTGTAAGATAGCTTATTTCCGTAAGAGGCGACTAAGGGAAAACAAGAAGACGGGCAGCAGCGTATTACTATTGGATTACCTATACTGCGATCCACAAGACGCCTGCCAAGCGTGGGGATTATGGCAACCCCTCCCTTCTAAGGGGCAAGCCTTTGTTCGGCAGTCTTTCGGCTACTGAAGATAGCTAAGGCATTGAGGTATGATGTACTAAATTGTACATATTATCTCAGTGTGCCAAGAACTGAAACCAGTTTGCCTGCGCCGATTTTCCCGGCCGATTATAATGTGGGTGTTTTCTAGGTTAGAGTGAATAAACTTAGTGTGTTGTGTACCATCCCCTATTACTCCGCCTCTTACTATCAGGTGGGGCTGTATAGACACTGGTTTATATTTAGAAAAATTATATTTTATAACAATAATGAAGTACTTACCTAGGAAATAAAAAGTCGTCAAGATACTTACTCATAACTTCATAAGTATGTTAAGGAAAAGTCTGTCACACTTGACCACTTAAGACGCGCACATGAGTTGGTGTGAGACGGTCGCGTTCTTTATTTATTCAATTTAAAATACAACAGGAAAATGTTCATTAAATACGTTAACACATTTCTATGTGTGCTTTATAGTATTTCTTGTGTGTGTTGTGATCTCGATTTGCCTGAAGGTAAGATTTTAATGTTTATTCCAAGAAGTCCGCATACATAAGGGCTCCCACACATAACTGCGAACTCGCATCGCATCGCAAATATCTGCGAGAAACAAATGAATTTTCCATATAAAAATTCAATAACATTCATTCATTCATTCTAATAGTTCAATCATCGGGCAGTTTGGACAAAATATTTCCAATCAGTCCGACTGGCTTCTCCAAGAGCTATACCGACTTAATGTGATAGTTTCATTATGCCCTCCAGTGTCACCAAATAGCGTGCCTACTTGTACCTATGTAACCACAAAATTCCGGATTAATAAATATTTTTACCAGAAGTTACCAGAAGGTACCTACTAGTCAGACGGCACTCTGATAGACTAGTCTATCAGAGTGCCGTCTGACATCTATCTCGTGATACCAACAACATTTACTATTCCGTGGTTACCAATCTGAGAGTGCTAGGATACTAGCTCCAACTAGGTAAGGACAACTTTGAGAAGGAAATCAAGAGAAGAATACAGCTGCAATGCGTCAGGTCTTCTCTTCACCGATACCGCAATGTCTGAATACTAAGGTCTTTCGTCCTACCCGTAATGCCGTACGGTGCTGAGACGTGGTTTGGTTACTTACGGTGCGACTAGTCCACCAGTTCAAGGTCCCTCAGCGAGATATGCTCGGTGTATCTCTGAGGGATCGAATAAGGAACGAAGTAATTCGCCAGACCAAAGTTACCGACATAGCTCAACGGATTAGCAAGCTGAAGTCATATTTGCCGCAAAACCGATGATGGTTGGGGAAGACTGGTTCGGGAGTTAAGACCACGAATATGTAAGCGAAGCGTAGAACGCCCAGTGCAGTGAGTGACGATATACGCAATGTAGTTGACGGTGACAATTTGGCAATTCATGTACTTACTAATTTAGTTTCAAGCATTTTTTAAAAATTACCACACATTTTAGGTGAATCTTACTCAATTCATTTATTAGCGAGCTCATATTTCGTGGTAATACCACACGAAGTAATTAAGTCGTAACTCATATTATGATTCACCGAATATGGCAATTTTAGACCCGCAGGGTGCATCGTCATTGCGCTTGCATCATATGTTTTGCGTAAAAAAAAGAATACGTACTACTACTATAAGTAGGTAACCGGAAACCATAATGGTTGACCACCACAAAATAAGAATATGCAAAGCCTGCGCATGTAAGATGGAATTATTTCTTTTGTTATGTGCCGGTAAATCAACCCAGTATTTACGCACAAACCTTTTTAATAATGTATGTATAATATCGTACCTATAGGATTCTCTGTATTATTTCGATCCTCATTTCTACACAATCAAGACAGAAGCCTAGAAAGGAGTCCAGAAGGCTTGAACTCTTAGAGCAGCCCTGCTATAAGAATTCAAGCCTTCTGGACCCCCTAAACTGCCCAGTTTACCCACGAAAAGTAACCTGTGTACTTACCATGAGCGCACTAATTAGCAGGCCACCCAGCTATCACGTCACCCAAACAGGTGAGTGGTCACGTGACAATATTATTGTCACGGTAATTAACGCGCTCATGGTGCAAATATGTATAAGACAGGTCACTTTTCGTGTTAAACTGGCCTGCTATTAGAGTTCATGATAAGGCCCCAGTTCTATAGGGGGCTTCCATTAATCACGTGAGGCTCGAAAGGGAGGGGGGGGGGGGTAGTTCCGAAAAAATCACGAAGTATCACGAGGAGGGGGGGAGGGGTATAATGAGACATCACGTGTATTTATTTTTGTTGAATGCACGATTTCTAAACCAAACAGCGGCACTTGCCTTTACTCACCGTTGCCGGCAACGACTTTTAAAGATAATATACCGAAAATTTCAATATAAGTAGTTGGTACAAAAAAATACACGTGATTTTGGACTGAGGGTGTAGTTTAAAACCTCACCACATATCACCAGGAGGCGTGGGGGGGAGGGGGAGTGAAAGAGTTGCTAAAAAACATCACGTGATTAATGGACGACAACATAACTGTTATGCTCGGAGTTTGTTTGCGTGACATATACCGCAATGTGGAGATTCGCCGAAGAACTAAGGTCACCGACATACTAGCTCTCGGAATCTGCAAGTTGAAGTGGCAGTGGGCAGGCCACACCGCTCGAAGAACCGATAACCGTTGGGGAAGAAAGGTTCTCGAGTGGCGACCACGAACCGGAAGACGCAGCGTAGGCAGGCCTCCCACTAGGTGGACAGACGTCATTGTGCGCGCCGCAGGCAACCGGTGGATGCAAATAGCAATTGTCGTTCATTGTGGCGTTCCAAGGGGGAGGACTATGTTCAGCAGTGGACGTCTTCCGGCTGGTGATGATGATGAAGTGCCTATATTATTAATTTATTATACAGGAGCCGCCTGCGAGGTGGACGGTGCGAACGGCACTTGCTTCAATATCTTCAATTGCATGTCCACAGTAGCAGACATGAAACACAAAAAGCATCCGAAGGTTAATTATTTATTAATCGCCACACTAACAAACGTCAATTAGTGGTGATCCCTAATTTATTAATATTGTTCATGCGAAAGTAAGTCTGTTTGTTACGCTTTCACGCTGAAGCCACTGAACCGTTTTTGATGAAATTTGTCTCAGAGTAAGACCAACCCACGCCACCCTTGGGGGGCGACGAGTGATCATGGGTTACGATAAACAGTTACAAAAGAAAAATCCATAGTCATAAATACCCAAAGATATTGGAAAAAGCTATACTTATAATAAAACTGTAACAGGTCCAATTCTGTACATTGAAGATATTTTGAAAATTATATTTGGAGGGCACTCTATAACCGATACTGAGGCCGAAAATGTATTTTTTTAAATTTTTGTCTGTCTGTCTGTCTGTCTGTATCACGGCTGAGCATCACGCCGAAACTACTGAATGGATTCAAATGAAACTTGGCATGATTTGAGATCTTACTACGAGGTAGGACATAGGATACTTTTTATCCCGTAATCTAGCACGGTTCTTTTGGGAGAGGGGATTAAAGTCAAAATGGGTACTTGGTTATACGCTTGGTCCGATTTTATCAATTTTTCTTTATAATACAATAAATATTAGTGAGGAAACACTCATAGAGAGTTGTTATCAAGGTTTTGTAATCGATCCGGTTAAGCAACGTTAGGTAAGGTCAATAAATAGATGGGTGACCGTTTAACGCCATTTGAACTAAACGGGTCCGTGCTTCTGAGAGCAAGTAAAAAGTGGGTCCCTGTTTTTAACCGACTATAAAAAAGGAGGTTATGTATTCAATGCGAATGTCTGTTACTAAAAGTTTAGTTAACGTAAAAATAGCGCAGGCAGAGCTGCGTGGGTCAGCTAGTTATTAATAAAATCATAAATGGACATAAAACTTAAAAATACTAATTTACTGTACTCAACCAAAATATAATATTTAACAGGTAAAAAATCATAGTAGAATAACAATGTTTAACATGAATGGGTAGCGATTACAGCCATCCTAGTTTACACCAAATTGAAGGATGTGCATATGGCTTACGATACAGCTGACAGCGTCTTCACTCCTGAGTGAATACAACAAAAGTTATTATAAAGTAAATTATAATAATATTGTTTTTAAGTTTAATATGTTCTGTTTACAGATATGTTCGTTCCAAGGCCGAGAACCGGTCGTATGCTGCACCGACTGTGAGAAAGTTAACGATACCAGGTAGGTACATACGGCAACAGTAGATTCTATAAAACATTATTTTACTTATTACCTAGGTATATCACACTTGGAGATGGTGAAGCGCGCTAGAGTAGAAAAGTCTAATCGCTGCTCGATTCAACTCGTGCGCGGGTGCTGCGTATAAGTACCTATTAGTACCTATCGGTTGTCTGGTTTCCATAGTACAGGCATAATCTGTGGTACAGGCTCTGCCTAGTTTGGGATCGGATGACCGTGTATGGATTGTCCCAAGATATTATTATTAATACTTTTTTTGTAAATACATACTGATATAACCATCGATATAGTATATAAACTAGATAAACAATCACGAACAAAATGACATCTAAAATGTGGTCCCGGAGGTTGCAAACTTATCTGTGCTGGTGGCGGAAACGTGAACTAACGATTTTATAATGATAATGACTTGTAGTTTGACAGTTTCATATAGACAGTAGCGTCACTCCTATCGGCAAAAATAAATATGTCAGGCTCGTAAAGAAATAGCGACACAAGGGCGCTATTTTTCGCTACCACTTTTTGAACCGTGACACCAAATCTAGTTTATATATTATATCGATGGATATAACACCTAGATACTTGGTGGGAATCGAGCCCACGACCTATCGTATAGCGGCCAGGGTGTCTAACCACTAGACCAACAGGTCCGTCAAAAGATACAAGGGTGATGGTGGAATCAAGTCATGTAATTCCTGCGCACACACTCTCCAAAATGTATTTTGTCGGTATATTAGTAGAATACCCAGAGGCTGGCGACCTTCTCTAGGCTAAATCAGGTTCTACCATTTACTTTATTTTTATTTGTCTATAGGACTGTAGTTATAGACACCGGGGGTGGAGTATTCTTCAAGACTGGACAAAAAGCGAGGGATCGTAAGTAAATTACGAGTATTACATGTATTTACCTATTTTTAATTTTGGTCAGTGTTGCCTCTTGCACTTTTGTGAACACGGTTTATTGTTTAAAAAAAAGACATTTGTTATGAACATACTATCTAGCGATGTCACATTAGGAAAAATAAACGGGAGCGTTTTATTAAGCGTTTTAGTGAGCGTTCTATCGAGCATTGGGATGCTCGCGAGCTTTCTGGCGAGCTTCGCTAGAATAGCAAAAGCACAGTAAATTGTCTTCGAGCTTTTTGACGAGTCGAGCCGTTCTGTCATTGTTAAGCCGTGGGTTGGTTTGAAGCGGAGCTGGGTGGAGCGGAGCGGAGATGATCAGTGAAAGGTAGCGAGTGTTTCCATTGAAGAGGAGCGGAGCGAAGCTGAGCTTCGCTTCGCTATGTCCAGCTCGGGGTCGCGTGTTCATATATTTTATTTGAAAGTCCACACCGCCCCGCTTAGGTCCGCTCCGCCCGGCCCGCTCCACTCCACTCCGCTAACAATGTTTCCACTAAAGCAGAGCTGAGATTTCGAGCACTGTGATTGGCCAATTCACGAGTTCCGCTCCGCCTAGCTCCGGTTCAGTGGAAACGCACCCTTGTATAGGACATCTTCGTGAAGAATATTTTTTTGACGAGTAGGTATTGAACTTTATTCTAATCGGGAATTAACGCGATTTACCTTATATTTTGGCTTGACGTAGCAGACTCAGTCTTCTTGTGACCACGGCTTGTGCAACCCGGCCGAAACGTCAAGCCAAAATATAAGGCTAGCCGCACACATACAATATTTGTTGAGTTATATATCTATTATCTCTGTATAGTCTGTACCAAGATGTTTGTCTATGCAGCTAGTTGGTCTATGGTCATGTACAAGATGGTTGTTCAATTATTGTAAAACGTTAATATTAAACATTAAAGTGATTATTGGTGTAGCAGAGAGATGTTTTATTATTAAAACTAACATCCACGGACCTCTGCAGAAAAATAATAGAAAATGGCATTCGATATAAAAGTTTTTCCGCAATTAAAAAGTGACAACTTCGACAATTGGTTGTTTCGAGTAAAATGCCTCATGGCGGAAAAACAATTGTGTGAGGTAGTGAATAAAGACCCAAAATCCTTAAAAGATGATGAGTTGAAAGAATTCCTTACAAAAGATGCAAAAGCAAAATCAATTCTGGTGCAGTGCCTCGAAGATAAGCATCTCAATTTGGTAAAAAATTGTGGAAGTTCTAATGAGATGATAAGTGCACTTAAGACGGCGTTCCAGAGAAAAAGTATTGTGTCAAAATTAAATTTAAGAAGGAAATTGTTGTCGATAAAATGTAAAGATGAAAAATTGGAAGATTATTTTAACCGATTTGAGTCTATAGTCCGAGAGCTAGAATCAATAGGTAACAAAATAGAAGAGGAAGACAAGATCTGTTATTTATTTACTGGATTACCAATAGAGTACAATACTGTTATAACAGCCATCGAGACTATCAACCCGGAGAATAATACTATTAAGTTTGACTTTGTGAAAGCAAGATTATTAGATGAAGAAATAAAGATCAAATCAAAAGTGGAAAGAGATAATAATGATATAGCATTTACAATACAATGCTACAAGTGCGGGAAAAATGGTCACAAATCATTCCAGTGTGATAATAACAATAGGACACAATATAGAGGAAATACAACGAGAGGTAAAAATATGAGAGGCAGACAACGGGGAAGAAGTTACAGGAATATACAAGTAAATTTGACAAATGAGGAAGAAAATGATAGAAATTATGATATGTTTATAGCTTGTCTATCGGAAGACATACAGACAACTGGAAATATTAAATTCATAATTGACTCAGGGGCAAGTTATAACTTTATACAAGAAAAACATGAAAATGAAATGGAGAATGTAAAGGTGTTGCAGGCACCAATTAACATAAAAATAGCCAATGGAGAAATTTTGACTGCTAATAAATCTGGAATTTTGAATGTTTACTATAAAAACAGAAAATTAACAATAGAGTGCTTAATAGTGCCTGGATTAAAACATAATCTTTTGTCAGTAAATAGATTAACGGAAAGAGGTTTTCAAATAATCTTTAAGGAAGGACAAGTGATGATATGTGGGAAGAGATACATATATTATGGCCAAAAAGTCGGTAAAATATACATTATTGAAGTTGGTTTAAAAATAGAAGAACAGCAATGCCATTACATAGAAGAAGATATTTGGCATAAAAGGATGGGTCATTTAAATAGAAAATGTTTAAAAATAATGAAGTTACCCACCAGTAATGAGACTTGTGATACATGTATGAAAAATAAATCAACAAGGTTACCATTTAAGCCAATAACATATAAACAGTCACATTCAATTGGAGAGTTAATTCATACTGACATAGCTGGCCCTACGAGAACTCCGACTAAAGAAGGATATAGATACATACACACAATATTAGATGACCATACTCATTTTGTCCAGACATATTTATTGAAACATAAAAATGAAGCTTGTGATAATGTAATAAACTACATAAAGCAAATAAATACAGAAAAAGGTGTAAAAGTGAAAAGAATTCGTTGTGATAACGGAGGAGAGTTTACCTCTAATTATTTCAAAAGATATTGTAAAGACAAAGGGATTTCACTGGAATATACAACACCATACAGCCCACAAATGAATGGGAAAGCTGAAAGACTAAATAGGACACTTTATGACAAGGCGAGAACAATACTTGATGAGTCAAATCTGCCAAGACACCTATGGGGGCATGCTATCTTAACTGCAACATTTCTAATAAATCGGTCACCCACAGCAGCGTTAAAATTTAAAATACCAGCAATTGAATTTGGCACAGAATTTGACTTGAAGAAAATAAAAGTGTTTGGTTGCAAAGGTTGGGCAACTATAGTCCCAAGAGGGGATAAGTTTGATAACAGAGCAATTACTGTGAGAATGGTTGGATATGCTAAGAACGGTTACAAAGTATGGAATCCAGAAACTGATGAAGTTTTTGTTACAAGAGACGTGAAGTTTCAAGAGTCAGATATAAGATACAACAAGGATACTGAAAATAGTACCACTAAAAGTATGGGCAGAATAGATTGTGAAGAAAGTTCAAATGATAGTAAAGGAAAATATCAGTCGGAAGAATTGCAAGAAAAGGAAAGAATAGAACAGAATGAAGAAATAAATATAGAAAAGGGAGCAACAACAAGAAGTGGAAGAGAAGTCAAGAAACCTACTTATTTAGAACAATATGATATTAATTATGAAGCCTTTTGTCTACTTAATTTTACAGAAGATCCAGTAACATACACAGAAGCAGTAAAAAATGAAGACTGGAAAATATCAATTGAAAAAGAAATAAATGCTTTAGAGAAAAGTAATACATGGACACCAGTAATATTGCCACAGGATAAAAAACCTATAGACTCCAAATGGATATTCAGGACTAAAGACAATGGTATCAAAAAAGCCCGGCTAGTTGCAAGAGGGTTTCAAATAAAGAATGAAGAATTTGCTAATTATTATGCTCCGGTAGCAAGAATAAGCTCTGTAAGAATACTCCTAGCACATGCAGTTCAAAAGTCATATTCAGTTTATCAAATGGATATGCCATCAGCATTCTTAAATGGACTCTTAGAGGAAGAAGTATATTTATTACCACCTGAAGGAGTAAAAATAAAGAAAAACCATGTATTGAAACTTAATAGAGGATTGTATGGATTGAAACAAAGTCCGAAGTGCTGGAATGAAAGGTTTAACAACTTTATAGTGGAAAAAGGGTTTGAACGGTCTAAAAACGATTTTTGTTTATACATAAAAGATACTGTTTGGATTATTATATATGTAGATGACATTCTTTTAACTGGAGAAGAAAATGGAATTTTAGAAATAATGAAAGCATTACAAAAAGAATTTGGTGCTAAAGATATGGGAAAAGTAGAAAAGTTTTTAGGAATGGAAATAACAAGAAATGAAAATGTTTTAAAAATTACTCAGACAGGAATGATAAAGAAGATGCTAGAAAAGTTCAAAATGACAGATGCTAACCCGACAAACACTCCAATACTGAAAGGATTTCAAGTAGAAGATGAAGGCATTGAAAATGTTCCATATAGACAACTTTTAGGCTGTTTGATGTTTGTTGCTACAGTGTCTCGACCAGATATTTGTTATGCCACATCTTTTCTATCTCAATATCTTGATAAACCTACAAAAAGTCTGTGGACTCAAGCTAAAAGAACATTGAGATACTTGAAGGGAACAAAGGAATATGGACTAATTTATGAGAAGAGAGAGAATGGCGAAGACATAATTGAGACTTTTTCAGATGCTGACTGGGGAGGCAACTCTGACAGAAAGAGCCTGAGTGGATCTGTGACACTCTACAATGGAAACATTGTGTCATGGTTCTCCAGGAAACAGAAATGCGTGGCCCTCTCTACAACTGAGGCGGAGTACGTTGCTGCGGCGGTTAGTGCATGTGATTTAATTTATGTGAAAAGACTATATTTTGATTTAAATTTTAATGTTAGTAAAGTAAATTGTACTTTGTATATTGACAATAAGGGAGCTCTACAACTATCAAAGTCTTTTGAAAATTCTAAAAGGGCAAAGCATATTGATATTAAAGCTCATTTTATAAAGGACTTAGTAGTAAGGGCGGAATTTTTAATTCAGTATGTAGATTCGAATTCTAATTTGGCAGATATATTCACTAAAAGCTTATCACATCAAAAATTTATAGAATTTAGATTATTACTTAATATTAATTAAACTAGATGCTATACCTACTGTTTGAAGTGTATCAGTTTGAAAGAATATTGCCTATATGATAATGATTAGAAACTATTATTAATTATAAGTAAAGTAAAACATTTATTATTGTATATTGCATTTGCAAGGATAGATAATAGATACATTAGGTATTTTATCAGATTTTTGAATTACGATTTAATTGATTAGAAACCCATTAAATCGAGGTGGGATGTTGAGTTATATATCTATTATCTCTGTATAGTCTGTACCAAGATGTTTGTCTATGCAGCTAGTTGGTCTATGGTCATGTACAAGATGGTTGTTCAATTATTGTAAAACGTTAATATTAAACATTAAAGTGATTATTGGTGTAGCAGAGAGATGTTTTATTATTAAAACTAACAATATTATTGTCAATACAATATTGTCAATATTTTTCATCAATATTGGCCCCCGCACACTAAGCAATATTATTGTCAATATATCGTGGTATAATGTGACGCAGTCGTTTAGTAGCCAGATTCGTGTGCGCACGTTTTATATATAAAAAATCAATCCAGAAAGAAACGATGGATTAAAGATGTTTGAGAAGATAATCTAAGTTAAATCATTTCAATATAAATGAACCGCGAGTTACAGCAGAACATAATTTTAAAAAATACATGAGAATGAGAGATTTCAGAGAGAGAGCAACCTTCAAAAACTATTATCCTTAGTATCACCTTATTTGAAAAAATATGATTCCATGTTTTTGGGAAAGTATCCCATGTTTTATCATCATGATCTTCAACAGCTGAAACACGGCCACTTTTAAACAAAGGGACGGCTCCCCCTTAGAAGGGTGGGATTGCCATAATTCCTACGCTTAGCAAGAGTCTTGGGGATCGCAGTATAGGTGGCAGGTAATCCAATAGAAAGACGCTGCTGCCAGTCTTCTCGTTTTCCCTCAGTTGCCTCTAACGGACATCCAAGATAGGAAAGAGTGTTCTTTTTACCCGGATATCCCACGGGGAATGTTTTATAAATTCTGATAAATATTAGTTTTGGGTGGGAGTAGAATCTACAATATTTTTACTGTTTTCGTCCTCCATTTTGAACAAAAACACTAACGTCTGCTTGCTTAGAAATCGTTTCTTCAACTAAAATATTGCCGCGCGCCCGCACAAGTCAATATTATTGACAATACCCCTGCCTCCCCCCGATATTGTCGCGACAAAATCAGAATATCTGGAAATCAACAATAATATTGAACAATACCGCAATACGGGCCGCACACACACAATATTATTGACAATATGCACTATATTGACAATAATATTGAGCGTGTGCGGCTAGCCTAAGGTAAATCGCGTTAATTCCCGATTAGAATAAAGTTTGATAGTGGAACGCGGAAGTCTAAGAGTAGGTATTGACTAGAGCGATCCAATGTTCGCTAAGACAAACGCTAAAAACCGCGAATGCTATCGAGCATTCGCGGTTCTGTTACAAGCAAATGCTCAAATCTATCAGTACCTTTGAATGAATAGCAAACTAATTATACGTCAAAGATAAGGTACGGGTCCGACTCACACTTGACCAGTTTGTTATACTTAAGTAGTCCTTTGTACTTGTTTATAGATTGCATAGAGCTCGCGTCATGCCTGCCGTATACCTGTGGATCGAGTGGCTTAATGAAGTTCCAAGACAGGCAGCTGGGATGCTTTAACTACGAGCCATCGTTTGGAACCGTTGTCGTGGGAGGAAATGACGCCGAACGGTTCAAATATCCACATATGGTATCTTGAAAAGTTTTTTTTTTAATATAAGGATGTGCTTGGGCGATTTTTTTGTAACTAGACAAAATTGATTCCCAAAAAACATCTCCATGTTTCTGAATCACATTAAAATATATCAAATTTGATAAAATCAACGGTAAATTATACCGATAATTTGAGGAAAAAATGTCGATATCATTTATTTATTCAACAGAAGGTCATTATAAATAGATGAAAAACCTTATTTAGTTACACAGCATATGATTTTAGTTAAATAACATATGAGTTTAGCTAAATAACCTATTGGTTTAGCAAAATAACATATGATTTTAGCTAAATATAATATGACTTTAACTAAATAGCATATGATTTTAGTCAAATAACATACGACTTTAGCTGAATAACATGATTTTAGCTAAATAGCATATATGCTTTTAGTCAGATAACATATGATTCTAGCTAAATAACATATAATTTTAGCTAAATAACATATGATTTTAGCTAAATAGCATATGATTTTTACAGGCTCTGTTAGGTTTTGGGCCTGATCTGGAGTCAGTTCAGTGGCTGTGCGGAGGATCACTGATCAGCAGCGATTTTGTGCTAACAGCAGGCCACTGCATATCCGGACCCAATATGTGAGTATGATTTACAAATATTACCACGACCCAACGTACTTAAGTACAAGAATTTCGTAAAGAAACGTGTAATACTATGTGTTTATGACGATATTGTGTACACGATCATTACCTTTCTAAATAATTTGACGGGCTAGTTGGTCTAGTGCACCCCTCCCTTCTAAGGAGGAGGCCTTTGTTCAGCAGTGGACGTCGTTCCGTTGCTAATGATGACGATGAAATTATTTATTTTTTAAATACATAGCAAAGTTTTTTTTTTCTGTCAGCAGTTATGACAGCCTATCATCCGGTTCTGACTTGACGTCGATTTCTATTTTTATTGGTATTATTTTTTTATTTTGCCAGAGGTCCAGTGACCTATGTCGCGCTGGGCATATTGAAACGAACAGACAGCCCCGAGCTTTGGCAGCGACATAGAGTGTTGAGGGTCATCCCTCATCCGCAGTACCGCCCGCCCTCAAAGTACCACGACATCGCACTTCTGCGAATAGAACCAGTGTGAGTTGCAACATGAACACAGACCATCGTTATTACGGTTTTTTGAGCGGATGATAAGCGACGCGCCTTCCCAAATAAAGATGCATGATGTGTAATCTCTTGAGTTCAAGTTGCTCCAGCTAACAAACTTCAATAGTCCAAACATGGACGGAAGGCAGCTAGGTACCCGAAAGGTCGTGGTTTCGAATTCCAACCCCCAAATTCCAATCACTGCCGTGCGCATGGTGTGTTTTCCGTAATTTTGGGGTGGATAATTATATAAATGCAAAAAAATTGACAGTATTGTTTAAACGCTCTACTAACGATACTGATTACGTGTCAAAAATAAAAGGACTGAAAAAAAAAATAACCTGCATATACAGGTGTGGTTTTGAATTTTTTCCATTTTTTCCATATTTGTAGACCTAACTGTGCAAGTGATCCTAATTATTCTCTTTTTTATAATCCTATTTATAAGGATAAAAGCAACAGCTGCCACCGCAACACGTACGTGTGGTGCATGTACATGATGTCTTAATTCTTAACTGAACGAACGAACCAGTGTTCCCAACTCTCAAAAATGTATCCCCCTAAGCTCCAATCAAAAACCCCTAAAACCACCACAATTTCTAGAGATTACCCCTAAAAAAAATATTGTTTAAAATAAAAAATGAAATATTTTTAAATAAATAATGCATTAAAAATAATAAAATATCATTAAACAAACAATACGCTTTAAACAATGAATAAATAATTTCATTCAGAAACACCATTTTTTCAAATTCTTTATATTCCAATTCCACTTTAAATTATGGCTTCCATCGTTTACCGATGATTCTGCCAACGACAAGTTTGTAAAAAACGCAAGTAGTTATTAGATGAGAAATGATCGGTTAAAAATATTGATTGAGCGGTAAACACGAGAAAGGAAAAAACAAATAGCTATTGAAAATCTTTCTTTCTTCAGTTTTCACTGTTTGTCTGTTTCTGTCAGAATGAGTGTCAAACATTTTCGTCAATTGTGCTCTACGTTGTCTCTAGTCTCTCTACATCTCTACATAGATTCTATAAGAACGAACATTAAAGATTAAAATAGAAGAGAGCAAAAAAAATTAATTATAGTTTAATGTTATTTACACTAATAAATTTATAAAGGATTTTAATAAAACGAGAATGAGCCAAAGATAAAAGAAAGGGGATATTTACAGGGCGAGGGATGCCATCAGTTAATAGATTATACAGTGGTACTATAAGTCTAGAGCAGGAAAAAAACATATGTTCCAAGGAACCTTCGTCCAGTCCACATTCGCACAAAGAGTGATCCCGTACCCGAATCTTAGCCAGGAACACTGGCGTGCACACGAATCCAAGTCGCAGTCTAATTATTATTGACGTTGCCAATTTATTAATATTTTTATGTTTGTAAAACCAAGGTTTTGCCGGTATATGAGGTTGTATGGATCCGTAGTATTTGCCTTTATTTTGACGGGATGTTTGCCATATGTTGTCCCAAGATTTCATAAGAGCCGGTTTAACTAAAGAGCGAAGATCGCGAGCCATACAGTAGCCGTAGGTGAGACACCCAGAAACAGCTGCAATTTTAGCGTAAGTATCGACCGTTTCATTGCCATTGATGCCAGAGTGGCTAGGGATCCAAGCCAGGACCACACGGATATTCGCGCTGTAACACCTGAATAATGCCTCTCTGATTTTAAGCGTTAAAGGAGATGTATCGCGTGAATTAAACGGAACCTTAATAATATCCTGCAAGCAACTTAAAGAATCGGAGAGAATTAGAGTTCTATTTAGTTTATGGGACTCTACATATATAATTGCCTCCAAAATAGCTATAGCTTCGCCTGTAAATATTGAGCAAATGGGAGGGCACTTAAAATACAATATTATTTTGAATTTAGGAATCCAGACAGCTGCACCAACATTAGCATCATCTGCCGATTTGGAGGCATCGGTAACTATAGTTAGCCAGTCAGGCCAGTCCGATTCTAGAATGTTGGAGAATACTTGATTTGCTCCAGGACAGTATTTGTTGATACCCAAATTCAAAATAACTTCGGGTCTGAAAACTAGGGAAGCAAAATCTGTTTCAAATAGTGGGTGTTTATTTTGTTCATAGACAGGTGTAGGCACATTTTTAAGCGTATCAAAGCTGGTAACAAGCGCAGGAGGGTCTTTATGGGTCCAGTAACTCGAAGTTGATAAGGACTGCGAAAGCGAGTGAAGAAGTGGGTGGATAGGATGAGATTCTACCTGAACCAATTTGAAAAGAAACCTATCTGATAAATATTGTCTACGTAGAAATAAGGGAGGCTCTAAGCACTCGACCTGAAGGGCATTGATGGGTGAACACTTCATAGCTCCAGTAATAATACGAAGGCATTTTGATTGAATTTTGTCCAAACAGGCAATAGCAATTTTGTTGCATGGCTCTAAAAGGAAACTTCCATAATCAAAATGGCTTAAAACTGTGGTAGAATACAATAGTTTTTGAGTTAAAGGATGGGAGCCCCAGCGAACACCCGAAAGTGCTCGCATAACATTAACGCTACTCTCACATTTCTTAACTATGTAGTTGAGATGATGTAAGCCAGATAATTTGTAGTCCAGAATCATACCTAAGAACTTAACCCGGTCCTGGATAACAATTGTTTCTCCATCTACAGATAAGGAGATGTTGGGAATATTGCGCTTTCTTGAAAAAACCACAGCGTGATATTTTTCCACCGACAAACTAAGACCATGGTCAGTTAACCATTGGTTGAGGTAAAATAATGCAGAATTAAGACGGAAAGAGGCGTCAGGAAAGGAAGGCGATTTGACATAAAGGGCTATATCATCCGCGTATTGTAAGATCTTACAGAAGGAATTTACTGATGAGTCGAGATCTGAGGTGTATATGTTATATAGGAGAGGGCTCAGAACCGAACCCTGAGGGAGTCCTTTCCAAACCAGACGTGGAGGGAGAAGACGATTTTGATAGCGGACTGAAATAGAACGGACCATAAGTAAGTTGCATATAATATCAATTAACCTCGCGGGAATTCTCAGCTTAAGCATTTTCTGCCTGAGAAGTGGAAGCTGAACGTTATCGTATGCAGACGAGATATCTAGGAACACGCCAATAACATTTTCATTGTTGGAGAATGCAAGACGGATTTCGGAGGTGAGAATGCTAAGACTATCCAGAGTACCTTTACCCCTCCTAAAACCGAACTGGCTGTCTGGTAGTAGACCTTTGTTCTCCAGAATCCATTCTAACCGATTTTTAATAAGGGACTCCATAATCTTAGCTAGAACAGATGATAAGGCAATCGGTCTGTAAGACGATGAATCATCTGGGTTTTTGCCCGGCTTCAGAATCGGAATGATAATTTGGGTTTTCCAAGTTTCTGGAATCTCCCCAGAGAGAAATATGGAATTAAGAATGTTTAAGAGGTACTGCTGGCTAGTAAGAGAAGATTTGCGAATAAAAGAGTACGGAATGCCGTCCACGCCTGGAGTAGAATCTCGGAGTTTATCTAGGACGCAATATAGTTCTGCAAAGGAGAATACATCGTCCAACTTGTCAGATATAGGACTGTGGGAAATAGGGGTAATAAACGAATCCTTGTCGGGAACGAAGGGAGGGGCTAACTTGTTAGTAAACTGTTCTAACCAGGAGGAAGAGTCATTAGAGGTAACGTTAAAATCTACATACGATCTGCGGAATGCTCTTATTTTACGCCATATTAGGGAAGGGGGGGAACGAGGAGAGAGTGATTCGCAGAATTTATGCCAACCCAATTGTTTCTTTACTGCAAGAAATCTACATGATTGTGCTGCAGTACGCTTTAAGTTTATATAGTTATCCATGCTTAAATCTGCTGCATATCTTAGTTCGGCTTCATTGCGTTGTTTAACGATTTGGCTGCATTCTGAGTCCCACCAGGGAGGAGATAACATTAAATTACCTGAGGACTTTTTAAGCGGTATAGATTTATCCGCGGCCCGAAGAAGACAGGATATAAATTGGTCATATATAGGAAGGAAATTTAAGGAATTGACAGGAGGAAGCCCTGCAATTTCTTCGTCTAGGGAAGATGAGAATTTATCCCAGTCAGCCTGAGCAAGACGGTATTTTAGAAGAGGATTAGGCTGGAGGGGACTATATGCAGATTGGAGACATTGGATTAGGATAGGAAAGTGATCACTACCAAAGGTGCTAGGAAGGACAGACCAGGATAGGGTAGACACTAAGGAAGGGGAGGCAATGGATAGATCAGGAACACTTGTGTTCTGGGAGGGGGAAACCCTTCGTGTAGCAGTCCCATCATTTAAAATACAGAGGTTAATCTCATCTAGGATATCTAACAACAAAGAAGATGAGGGATCATTAATTTGACACCCCCATAAAGTATGTCGACAGTTAAAATCACCGAGGATTATGAGGGGACCAGAAATATGAGAGAGGATCGATTTAAGTTCTGCGAGAATAGATTGGTTGGGACGTGGAATATAAACAGATATGTAGGAAATATGAAGGACTTTAGCAGCGACAATGTGTAGGCCAGGATCATGAGCAGGAACAGGAATTTGAGAAAAGGTGACTGATCTATTAACTAGCAAAGCGGAACCTGCTTTACCATCATCTCTATCATCCCGCAGACAAGAAAAGCCCGGAATCCGAAAACGAGATCCAGGGGCAAGCCACGTCTCCGAGATGGCAGTAACTACTGGTTTATGTCGATTTAGTAAGTAGATCAACTCGTGCTTCTTCTGACGAATGCTTCTACAATTCCATTGAAGGATTTTGTGAGCCATTTTTATCAACCAAAGATTGTAAAAGCTGTTTAACCAATATAACGACATTGTTCGGGATAGGGATTCACTAAATTTCATAATGATATTAATTAAACTACAGGTTAGTAGTTCGATGAGATTATCATTAGGAGTGGGGAGAGGGGTTGTATCTGTATAACTAGGATAGGCACATCCATTAGATTGGGAAGATTTTGGTGACTGGGTTATGGAGTGATGAGCCGCTACATCATAGGATTTGCCTAGTACAGGTTTAGGCTTGGGTGACAAAAACACAGTTTTCGTATAAGACGTTTTAACAGGAGAAGAATGAGCGGAAGGAGAATAATGACCAGAAGGAGGTGGTGAGGGGGGAGTGGCAGTATACTGGGTAGATTGAGAGAGTAACACAGACTGAGCATGCCTAGAACCAGCTGCAGCATCAGCAAAAGATATTTTATGGATGGGAGGGAACCTCACAGAGGCTTCTCTATAGCTAATATTTTCCTGAGACATCACAACTTTGATCGACTTTTGTCTCACATGTTCAGGACACTTATTGTCAATGGCTTTGTGGTTTCCACCACGACAAAGTAAACAGGTCGAGTCCTCGTCAAGCAACTGTCTCCAGGATGCTGTTGGGCGCAACGGTAACATCGAGGTTTGGATCTACACTGATTCTTGGTGTGACCAAATCGACAGCAATTATAACAAATAATCGTAGGAAGGTGGTACACAGAAACGGGTAATGAGCTATTATAACAATAGATTCTCTCTGGGAGGGTTTGGCCTAAAAATGTCAACATGACAGTAGAAGAGGGAACCCATGAAACGCTGTTATCTTTTTTAGATTTTATATTAAGACGTCTAGCTTTTATAACCTCACCACAGTTTATTGGAGTTTCAATTCCTGCAGACAGATCTTCCAAAATCCAGTCAGTGAGGATGTCCCTGACAACTCCCATGCGGGATATTAGAAATTTTGGGATGTATGCCTTGTAATCGCCAAAGAGAATATTGTTGGACAGGAATACATTGGCGTCCTTAGCAGTTTTAAATTCGATTGACGCCTTGTTTCTGCCGATCGACTTGATACCGCCCTCGGAAATACCGTAAACCTTGTTCTTGTGTAAAAATTGGGCGAATTTTAGCAGTTTCAGTGTAGTTCCCGATGCGGGATCAGACTCTGAGCGGGATACGTAGATAACAAATGAAGCCTTGTCACAGTCACTGTATTCTTGTTTGCTACCATTCTCATAACCACACTTAGTATATGTGGATTGGATTGATTCAGCAGGGGAACGAATTTTTTTTCCATTAGGTGCCAATTCAGACTCAGCGGGTCTTTTAGAGCCTTGTCTAGTAGAACAATCCATGTCGATATCCGGAGGGATACCACCACCCCCATCAGGGGGGTCGTTTGCGCTCATTTCCATATGGAAATGAGCGCAACGTGGTGCTTACTCACAAGTTAAAGATCAAATTATCAGTTTAACACAAATAAAAACAAAAGAAAAGATACTAAAACAACACTAGTTTTATGTTTTGGAAAAAGATAACCTAAAAATGACTAACCGCAATCCTTGTCAATGACAGAATCAAAAATTCTTTATATATAAATTATCGAAAACTTCAACTAGAGACAATTGTCCACTGTATATTACTTAGTTAATTGAAGTTATAAAAATCCCTAAAAATACCCCTAACAATATAACACCCCTAAAAAAATCCCATCCCACATTTTTTAGTTGGGAACCCTGGAACGAACATAATTGGCTCGGGCTTGCCGCGCGCGGCAGCCTCGCGATGAGACCGAGGCTGCCGCGCTCGTTTGGGGATAGTTTCCTCGCGCGACAATTGCCTCGCGAGGCTGTTCACTCTGTGTGGACGCGCCTATTGATGAAAAATAGATTAATAATTCAGTGGTTAATAACTAAAACATAATTAATGATTCACGGTTAACGTTCAACCGTTCGTGAAATAAGAGCTCTCGAGCGCTCAGAATAGGTCCCAAGGTTGGCAACCGCGCGTGCTCTTGTTAACCTACTTTGCGCGAAGATCGGTACCAGACGGGGTTATTTTATAGTGATCGTTGCACACGGGATTTATTTTCGTACCAAACATAAAAAATATTTCATTATTTTAAGTCTATCATTTAATGATTGATTTGTGTTCTTTAAAAGGTATTTACTTATCTACCTCCGTAAATATGGCGAGAATGCAGAACCACATCCCGTATAAGTATCAGTTGTCTGGTTACCATAGTTTGGCGGGCCTTTTGGTCTAGTGGTTGGTTAGACACCCTGGCTTCTGACCAATAGGTCGTGGGTTCGATTCCCACCAAGTGTCTGGGTGTTTTATATACAGGGTGTAAGGGACATCGTACCGAAAACCGATACCAGGGATCCAGTACATGATTCTGAACACTCCAGTGTTGAAATTTTTCATCGGATTTTTATTTCCAAAAAAAACAAAATTTAAAAATAAAATTAGTACTTTTAAGTAATATCATAGCATAATTTTAATTTAAGAACAATAATTTACTTAATACTTATTTGTGTAAATTTTATTTCATTATTTATTTATTTATTCTTTATGCACTAAAACAGTACATAGGCAATTA
Source organism: Furcula furcula (assembly GCA_911728495.1). Taxonomy (NCBI): domain Eukaryota; kingdom Metazoa; phylum Arthropoda; class Insecta; order Lepidoptera; family Notodontidae; genus Furcula; species Furcula furcula. Next base: position 53,646,249 of record OU452242.1, read on the forward strand.
ATTATTATTATTTTAGAAAATTAGCTGTGTAATTTGAGAAATAAATATTATTAACCGACTTCAAAAAAGGAGGAGGTTCTCAATTCGTCTGTATATATATATATATTTTTTTTTATGTATGATCGCGCATAACCATGAAGAAATAGGGTCAAAGTGGAGTCCAAACTCCAAATAGTTGATTGAGGCATACGCTATCCCTTTCATTGAGGCCGGATCTCTCTTTCTAAGTGGTCCAATGTGTGGTCCATGTAATAATTTAAATTACCCGAGAAATGGATACCCTAATATAGAAATGCTCTACTTCAACATCAAAAGATTGTTTTCTACCCGAAAACATAAAATACGATGACAATCATGTCTAATAAAATTTTTTTTGGTATTGTTCTGCGAGTACGATTAGGATAATGCTATATTGTGTTTTCGCCAATTGTACTCAAATGCAATTTTGAATACCGATTTTAAGGGTTCGTATTTTGTGGCAACACTGGCGCTTATTGTCAGCATGAAACTGTCTGTCATTTAAATCGATCCAACATTTAAATACCATAATTTCACGATAAAGTGAATTAAACTAATAAGAATGGTGATAAAATGTGTAGTACTTAGTTGCAAAAATATGTTGTACCCCTTAGATGATACCGAATATCACTCGTAAGTCCGATTTGTTCAATAATGTACCTACCGATGATCCCTTTGGATTATGCACCATATTTTCGATCAGTTCTTCTTTCGATAGGCATATAACACGTTTTCAGTTCGTTTGTTAGTATTGGGTTTAACTTTCTATTAATTTGTAGTTGAATTATCTAATTTAAAATATTTTACATTGTTTTCATAGAGTAACCATGGTAAAGATTTTTTGAAGACTTTCCGTTTTGGGGATTTTTTTACCGCCACTTTATGATAAAAAATATACGATGTAGGTATTTAGTTCAAAGGATTGATATGGAAAAAATATTGTATGTTCAAGTGTGTATGTAGTTTTAAACATATTATTAAAATCATATTTATTCTTGTCGCCTCCTAGTCCTGTCGCGTCTAGTAGCCTCCGTGGCGCAGTGGGAAACTGCTTGCTTGCGTACCGTGGGTCGCAGGTTCGAATCCTGCGGGGAGCAACAACTTTGTATATTTGTTCCTTACTGGCTAGGACAATGCAGGCTGGTCATCTGATTGTCTGTAAAGTAAGATGATCCATGCGTCGGATAGGCATATAAAAAGTCGGTCCTGCGCCTGACCTCTCCCCGGTCGTGTTGATCTTTCGTATCACTAAACTGTGAGAGGTAAAAGGAAGAAAGAGTGCACTGATTTGGTCTTGAAACGTCCGCCTAAGTCTACCCCTTCCAACACTTTCATTCACACTCGCCTTATACACTATTTTCGTCAATCGTTCCTCATTCATTCTCTCGACATGGCCAAACCATCTCAGCATACCTCAATTTTTGTCACAACATCTTCTTTCATACCACAACGTTTCCTTATGTCACTATTTCTTAACTTGTCACTATACCTGTCACCTGTCAATATATATACTGTTTTATTTACCCGTGGTCAATATTAATACATTTTTTATTTTCTTGTAGATTTCCTAAAGATATTGAGCGAAGGAATATTATGACTATCCATTGTTCCATTCGAAAAGAAATGTTATGAAGCTGCAATGATCTGCAGTTGATCCAATGGAAACCTAAATTTACTGCAAATGCTTTTTCTATCGTCTAATGTGTGGGTTACAAGGTGTTTTAGTTGTTTGCATATAATGGAAATTGCTATTCAATATCTTGTGATTAATCAGAAATCGTTAAACGTACTGAATAAATGATCTTGTAATACAATTTCTTTTTATCATAACTTCATATGGTTTTATTTTCACAACCATTAACTTATTATTTATTTATTACTTGATTGTCTGTAAAGTACTCAGAGTAATTAGAATGGAGCTAGTATCACGTCGATTCGCCGAACAAATTTTTCGTGGCACTTTTGAGGGGTGCGGGAGGCGAAGTAAACACACACAGATACAATTTCACGCATAACCACACTATAATAAACTCGCAACATATTCAAAAAGATACGCACACAAATAAAGAATGACCTGACCATATGAACAAAATTTGGCAGAGGGGTTAGCGCATCATGCTATCTCCAGTGGTATCTCCTCTAAGGTGAAGTAAGATGCTCCATGCGTCAGATAGGTATGGAAAATGTTGGTCCTGCGCCTGGTCTCTCAACGGTCGTGTCGGTTTTTCGTCCCGTCGTATTTTGAGAGGTAAACGGAAGCAACTAGACATATTTAATCGGTTTAAACTTAAAGCTTAAACAAGCCAAGTAAGTCGTATTAAGCGACGAAGTTAAAAAGATGTCCTGATTTTTCATGAAACATCAAGGTTACCCTCTTAGAAAGAGAGATCCGGCCTCAATGAAAGGGATAGCGTATGCCTCAATCAACTATTTGGAGTTTGGACTCCACTTTGACCCTATTTCTTCATGCGCATAACTCTGGCAATTATTAACCGATTTGAAAAAATCTTTCTTCCATCCATTCTTCAATCCATTGATTGGGTCCCATAAAAAAAATATTGCTTAGTAATAAGTAGTTCCTAAAAAAACAAGAATGGTGACTGCGCACTGAGAGTTGCAAGAAAGCCTATATAGATGACGTTTTAGTCGCTCGGACTCGCTCGGTCGGACAAAAATGGTTATAACTCTGGCAAATATTTACCAATTTCAATGATTCTTTTTTTATTCGAAAGAAGAAACCACTGTATTGAACCTGCATGAATTTTATTACAACCGGATAAGAACTTCCTGGAGGACCATGAACGATGTGGAGGAATTTATCTGGTAAAAACCATAAAACTGATGTTCTCCATTACATTGCTCTGACAATTATGAACCGATTTCGATGATTCTTTTTTTATTCGAGAGGGTAAACTACTATGATGTTTCCATGCAAATTTCATTACGACCGGATATTATTTTCTGAAGAAACATGAATTATGTAAAACTATGTAGACGATAATGTGATCATAACCTACCTAAATAATTTTACGGTTTTCGATGGTTCAATCTTTATATATGAAAATATCACTAAAATGTTTAAAATAAAATCTTTTTAAAAAAAAATTGAACCGACTTCAATATCACTGAAAAGTATAAAATAATTTAAATATTATTGAAGTTGGTGCCAGATATACACAGCAGGTACGCTAACACCAACTTCAATAATATTTAAATTATTTTATACTTTTCAGTGATATTGAAGTCGGTTCAATTTTTTTTTAAAAAGATTTTATTCCGCATATATTCATTACATGCTCGAAACTTAATAAGTCAGTCATTTGTCATTTTCCATATAAATGGTTTCTGTAATGTTGTAACGGACATTATTTGACATCTTATAAAAAAATCGGTACGATGTCCCTTACACCCGTTATGTATGTACACAAAAAAAGTATATAAGTATTAGTATCAGTTGTGTGGTTTCCAGTGCCTAGTTTAGGAACAGATGACCATGTGTGGATTGTCCCAAAATATTACTATTATAGTACAGGTTCCACAAAGTTAGGGATCCGACATTGAGATATTATGTACTTCGGTATCCGATAACCATGGGAATTGTTCCGGAATAAATCTTACTTACAGCACCGGCACATTAGGCTGACGTGTCGTGACTCAACGCGTCAGCAGCCAATCGGATAGCTCGAACTGCGCCACGACATGCCAATAGAAAATAACCATACAAAATGTATGTAACCGATATGTTGCTGACGCGTTGAGTCACGACACGTCAGCCTAATGTGTTTCTGGGTTTATTCAATTGTTCTTTGCGTATACAGCATCCATCGATACAATATATAAACTAGATAAACATTCACGAACAAAATGACATCTAAAATGTGGTCGCGGAGGTTGCAAACTTATCTGTACTGGTGGCGGAAACGTGAACTAACGATTTTATAATGATAATGACTTGTAGTTTGACAGTTTCATATAGACAGTAGCGACACTCCTATCGGCAAAAATAAATTTGTCAGGATGTGGCTTGTAAAGAAATAGCGACACAAGGGCGCTATTTCTCGCTACCACTTTTTGAACCGTGACACCAAATTCTAGTTTATATATTAAATCGATGGTATACAGGCATGCCGCTTGAGGGTATATTTTATTATTTCTCAGCAAAAAGTACAGTACTGCAGTTTTTCCTGCGTGCTTGGATTTTGACGCGTCACGAGCGACAGTGGTCTGGGCCACCGGCTGGGGAGCGCTCGGGAAGAACAGAACTCTCGCAGACACATTACAACAGGTAATGCCTCGTTCTTCGGAGTCACTGGACGCTGCATCTGGTTCCCGGGGGGGTATAATGCGACCCCTGGTAGCGGGCTCAAAGGCAAGGCAATAAGGGACTCCTAGCGTAGATCCAGTGCCGGATTAAGGCAGCGCGGGGCCCGTAGGAAAAATGAACGCGGGGCCCTTGATTTGAATATGTTTTGTTGTTATAGTGAGGTCATTCAGACGTTGAAAGAAGACAACAATTGTTATACCCTACACTTCACTACCTTTTTTACTCGATATAAGAGGTAGTGCTTGCTTGACCGCAATCCCACCTGATGGCAAGCGGCCATTTTATCTAGGATGGTAAAGCACTTTAGCTTATAAAAACCCTATTTAACCTCTGGTATGCTTTGTCTGATGCTGATATAAATGTAACACTGTTTAAAAAAAAAGGGAAAAAATGAGCCCTAAGTTTCTTGCCGGATCTTCTCAGTTGAGGCCGCGTTGTGATACGATAGTAGCTTTTAAAAAAAACTGGCCCTTCAAAAGTTCTAGCGTTAAGCCTATTTGAAATAAATAATTTTGAATGAGATATTTATTTACTATAGGTGAGCCTATCAGAGTTTGAAGAAGAGGAATGCATGAAACAGTACCCTGAGCACCGCCATTTCAAGAGGGGCTATGATCACACAACGCAGCGTTGCTATGGAGATACAAGAGAAACAAAAGACACGTGCGAGGTATACTATTGACGACAAATTGAAATATTTGAAGGTGGCAAGTATGCGGCCCGCGTTAAAGACAATTGGTGTATTTAACCCTACTAATATGTCATATTCTACTATACTAATATGGCATATTCAACCATACTAATATGGCATATTCTACTATACTAATATGGCATAATCAACCCTACTAATATGGCATATTCAACCATACTAATATGGCATATTCATCCCTACTATTATGTCATATTCAACCCTACTAATATGGCATATTCAACCCTACCAATAGGCATGATGACTGTAACACAATACCAATAAATCTGTGGTTTAAAATATTAGAACAGATTGCACTGATTCCAAAAATGCATCTCATTTTCATAATAGTAGAGAGATTTTCGTGATATTTACGCAAATAAATTACTCAAATACAGCTAATCGCCATTTTGTAATAAACGCTGCTCAGAGTGAATGACGTCAATCCTGTGTAAATAAATAACTGTCAAACTGTCGATCTCAACTTTTTTCTTTCATAAAATGATTCACTATTACTTTTATACCTAGACCGACCTAGACAGATGTTTATTTACACCGCCGTAGTGACGTCACAACATGGCGCCATGCACCGGCCATCGTTTTGGAACCAAATTCAAACTCTATTTTAAAAATTGAAAATATTGCTATTAATTGTAAATTTAATACAAAAATATGATTATTTTCGGCAATAGTAGACCCGTAAGTACATTATAGAGTATTTTTTCAAAATTAGTCATCATGCCTATTGTCTTCATCTTGGTATAGCATAACAAATATCTTAACCTCTTTTACAGGGCGACAGTGGGGGCCCAATTCAAATAACGTCATCAATATCTAAATGCATGTGGAATATAGTTGGACTGACGTCATCGGGCCGGGCCTGCGGCTACAAGTCCGGGGAATCCGGACTTTACACCCGGATCTCGCGCTACTTGCCATGGATAGAGAGCGTCGTGTGGCCTTGATTAAAGTACATTTCATTCGTTAGTATAAATTAATTCTGTGCCTTTCAACGTATACGTATAATACCATTGGAATCTACGTATGTTGACTTATTACAAATGTAATATGTGTTAAAAATTTTGCTCGCTAAGTAGGTACTCCTTTTTCGGTGTATGCTAAATGTTTAAAATGATGTGTTATTTTTAAAATAAAACAAATAAATGTGATGTGATTATAATTTTTATTGTATTATAAGTGATTATTTAATATTTTACTGAAAATACGCCGTATTACGTAAGTATATTGATATTATTATCAGCGCTAAGTATATGAGTACGGTTAATATTTTTGTGCGAACTAAGTAAATGGTGAGATTGATACTGTTTGGTTATATTTATTTAAAGGTTTATTATAAATAACATATTAAAGGTAGCTTCTTTACTTCCCACTGAAAAATAATTATATCACATTTTTTTCTATTTGTATTTTTTTTTTATATATTCTGTCAATTTTTTTTTGTCTAATGTTTGGGTCACGAAAATATCACTACGATTGAAAAGTCTGTCTAAATTATATTGATCAATGTTCTTTCTAGATACAATTTTAGAAGTACATTGACCCAGCATTTTTTACAACATTATAATAAGTAAGTATTTAATTTGTTCTCTCTAATGCGTCTGGCAGCAGCATCTTCTATTGGATTACCTACCAGCTATCCTGCGATCCCGAAGACGCCTGCCAAGCGTGGGGATTATGGCAAACCTCCCTTTAAGGTAGAGGCCAGCTGATGATGAAGACATTTATTGCCATTAACAGAAGAATTTGAATATTTACACGTATGACATGGTGGAAAAAAATGTTCAGCACGAAGTAAAGAAACTATATTTAAAAGGTTATTAGTAATTTAAAATTCACCGTGTATATGTATGTGTGTATGTGTATGCACAGTGCTAGATTATGCCAGCGCGGGGCCCTTAGCAAATCATATGGCGAGGCCCCCCCAAGTGTTTTGACTTGTATTAGGTATAGCAAATTCCTGGGTACGCACTACGTGCGGGGCCCCCCATTTGCAGGCCCCCCTAAGATGTGGGGCCCCCCAAGGTGCAGAGCCCGTAGCATTCGCTGACTGCTGCTACATGGCTAATCTGGCACTGTGTATGTATATGTATGTAACGCCGGCGCCGCCGGGAGGGGGTCGCGCTAAGGCGGCGTCATGCTGCCGCCGTACTCAGGGGATGCACCGCGGCCTGACGATCAGAAAGTATAGTTATCGTATACCCTGTATTTCTTTACTAGAGAAGCTAAGAGTCACACAACGAGCTATGAAGAGAGCTATGCTCGGAGTTGCGTTGCGCGATACACCCCGTTCCCACTTGTCGTGTGTCGGATCCGGATTTTAATCGGATGCTCCAGTGGCAGAGCATTTTAAAGGAAGCTATTCACACTTGTCCGACACCGATTTTGTGTCGGCGGCGACAAGAAATGTCGGATGTTTAGCCAGCCCACTACACCCGGAAAAAAGTCGTGCCGGATCTTGCTCGCCTATAAGTTAGTATGACGCTGTTCACATTTGTCGGGTGTCGCGGCCGACTTCCCTCCCCCGCTACCCCCTTCTTCCTTCCGAGCGCAATTCGCTACGATCGCGCACACATACATGGCGACCATGGTTGGCAACCGATTTTGAACACACGCGCCGACATCCGATTAATAAACGGACCCGACAAGTGGGAACCAGCTCATAGTCTGGAATGTAGAGATTCGCCAAAGAACTAGTCACCGACATAGCTCTCAGAATCGCAAGTTGAAGTGGCAAGGTGCAGGCCACACCGCTCGAAGAACCGATAACCAATGGGGAAAAAAGGTTCCGACTGGCGACCACAAACCGGAAGACGCAGCGTAGGCAGGCCTCCCACTAGGTGAACTGACGACATTGTGCGGTTCGCAAGTAACCGGTGGATGCAAATAGCCAATTGTCGTCGATGCTGGTTTTAAAATTACTGAAGCTGAGCGGAGCAAACTTTAGATTTTGTGGAACTCTTCTGGTCTAATACAGAGCTCCAATATTCTTCTCCGCTCCATTGCAGCGGATAGACAGCGTTAAGTGCACTGTTCACGGTCCACTAATTATGCAGGGCGCCAAGCTGGATACAAGTTCCATTCACAGTCCTGCAATGGCTGTATGTGCACTCGCGGTCACAAACGGTGTACCACCTTTAGGACGATAATCGATTGCATGTGCAGGCGGGGTAAGCTCACGTAAAGTTGATCAAAAGATTTTGTTTGAGAAATGGTACATCGTTCGTGTCCGCGATACTACTTAAGACGGCTCGCTAGTGAAAACTATAGTTCGGTCACCTCGGCCTCTGCCGCGGCCCCGGCCCCTGCCCCTCCCGCGGCCGCGTCACCTGCGTCCATCGCCCAGACCCACCATATCTGGAAACCAAAACAAAATGAGTGACCGGACTATAGACAGCTGCAGCACTGCCGCTCGTCACACGAGACACTAGTTATCAAGTCTCTTGTGTCCGGTAATTTCACCAGCTACAGTGCCCTTCACACCGGAACACAGCGATGTTTACACATGGCTGCCTGGCGACAGGTATCTGACACTGTGTTGGTATATACAGGGTGGAACAAACGAATGGGACACTGAGGGAAAGGACAATAAATATTAAAGATATGAAAATTCACTGAAAGGATACATTCTTTTACACTTGCGGCCCGCCTAATAGTAAGCCGTCACTACAGCATATAGACGCTAGCAACACCAGAAGAAGAATCACTAGCGCGTTACCGAACCCACCCAGACCCCGTTTTCCGAACAGCAATTACAAATGGGTACCCTTAGGCTCAATTCATACCAAGACGGTAGTGGCGCGGCGCGCACTTTCACTGTGAAACAATTTTAAACTTTATCTACAATACGTAAAAGACCAGTATCGCTTGAAAAGCTCAAAGAATCCGCGCGGCGACTCGCGTTTTTTCAGCGCAGCCGGTAGCGGCCGTAAGCGGACGCCAGCGGCGCTGCGGGGCGCATGGAGCAGAGTGACCTTGTAGAATGTACGAACTAGACTCAAGGCGCGAGACTGCTCGCGGTGCAGCCGCTTCTGGTCGCTGCCATCTTGGTGTGAACTGAGCTTTACTTACCTATATTAGTGGCAGTTTTCTCAAGGTAAGCGAGCGGTCCCTGTAATGGAGACGCCCCGTACGCGCCTCGTCCTCCAGTGAGAAACATGCTTTGTGCAAGACTGCTCTGCATCTAATTAAATACATATGATTATAATAACCTGATGGTCGCGCGCCACGCCTGCCTATAGACAGCTGCATTGCACTGCCGCTCGTCACACGAGACATTAGTTATCAAGTCTCTTGTGGCCGGTAATTTCAACGGCTAAAGTGCCCTTCACACCGGAACACAGCAATGTTTACACACTGCTGCTTGGCGGCAGAATATCTGACACTGCGGTGGTGACTACCTAGACGATCCTATTAACATATGTGCTCTATATAAGCCTCAGAGTAATTAGAATGGAGCTAGTATCGCGTCGATTCCCCGAACAAATTTTTCGTGGTACTTTTGCGGGGTGCGGGAGGCGAAGTAAACACACACAGATACAATTTAACGCATACCCACACTATAATAAACTCGCAACACATTCAAAGAGTTACGCACACAAATAAAGAATGACCTGAACATATGAACAAAATTTGGCAGAGGGGTTAGCGCATCATGATCTCTCCAGTGGTATCTCCTCTAAGATATAAGCTGGTGCTGGACTGCAATACCACCTGATGGAAAGCGATATAAACCACTAATCCTAAGAAATTATGTCAGGTTTTTTAGTTACACTTTGAAGGCGGTTCTTTTTTTTGTAGTAATTATTTTTATATTTTTAGTGTTTCCAACGACTTTTGGGTAACTTTGAATGAGTTATCTGGGAAAGCTAAAATCCATTGCAATACACTACCTTTTTGGTATGGGTATTACCTACGATTGAACCACAGAATACTAAAAAAAAATGTTCTTGATAACCGCGAACAGAAAAATCGCTATATTTTTGAAAACTTTCGATCTTCTGGCAAGTTGATGACACATTTGACATTTAAATATTATATCTACTTACTACAAATGTTTGGAGAAAAAAAATGGATCTTCTAACCAGTTTTATTCAAAGTTATACAGAAATTCAAAGTTCCCCAAGTTGACTATACAATAATTAAAATTAGTATTTAGTCTGTGATTTAGTAGTCAATATGAGGGTGCTCGCGGCTGAGGGAGCATCGTTCGTGCACCCCCCCCCCCCCCCCATCCACGGCTCCCTTTCCACTGACCACATCGCATAGTTAGTTTGCATAAAATAAATAGTACCTAATCAATAAAATAATAATAAAAATTCCATACCTTTCTAAATTGGGTGTTGCCAATAAAAGGGGTAAGGCGAGGGAAAAAATCAAAATAAAACAAAAATAATAACTGTATCTACTTTTTAATGAAATAAAAAATACTGTCGAAAGAAAAAATAAATTGTAATGTACCTACCTAATGATTTATAATTATTATTTACAATGTATGTATTTGTATGTACAGTACGCGATAGGTCGACATGGCAATCGGGGTATGAGTTAAGACGCGGGGGAGGGGAAACCCCGGATACCCGCGCCGTCATACGCGAACGATATGCGGGGGTGCGGGGTGTTACCTCCCCGATTGCCATGGCGAACCTGTCGCGTACCTACTGTAATTATAATACCTATTAGGTCGAGATTTGGGTAATTGTTTAATTGTTTATTGTTAATTAAAACGATATTTAAACCAGTTACATTAATTAACATAATAATGGGCTGATCATTTTTTCCACCCTGTATAGGGAGTTATATACACAAAATCTTATAGCCATCATCATCACCCAAAAATCTGACATATTAATTTAAACAATGTAATCTTAAGAGAGTTTTCACAGTGTCCGATCCGATATCGGACGGCCAGTGAAATCTATCAAATTGCCGACGACTGACCAAGTGGTGAAGTATAAACTACTTTACCACCGTTAGACACCCTGATTATTTCTCAAAATCTCGTGGGTTGGATTCCTACGACAAACATACACATACATAATTATGTATCTATTTGTTGTGACTGGAAGGTGCCCGTGGAAGGTGCTAGTGCTTTACTAAACTCAAGGACGGGGATTTCATCCATTGCGTCTCATCTGTATCCATACCTATGTTGTATGGATTATGAAAAACGAACAACGAACGCTTCACCCGACATCTAAACCTTGCACGTGTATAATTTATAGAAACTAGTCTTAAAATCGGATCGAATAATGTGAAAAAGCTTATGACAACAAGCGAGCGATTCATAGCGACTATATAGCTGTGCTCATGATAGTTGACGATGGTTAAAAAATAATGTGTTATATCACACATCCATGAGTTTATTTACGACAGTTCTATGGCAAACCGTCCGGTTGCCATTGCCATGTCGGTACGACGACGTCGTAAGTGCCGAGATGTCTGTGTCGGTACCGTGTCTGTAAGTAACAAACCTTCATAGGTCGCATTTTTCAGTGCCCTGATATCGGTCAGATAGTATCGCTAATGATATACCTATCATTATCGTATCGGACACTAAAATCTCTTTTAAGCTGAAAGTCGCTGTCAGCTGCACGGAATGAGATCGCACTATCTCGCTCGCAAGCTGTCGGAACCCTAAAAATGCTACATCTACTAACACATAGAAAAATAGTTCTTATTACTAACATTTGACGGTTTCAATTCGAATATCCAACACGGCAGGCTTAGCACGGCTAGCCAGTGTGGCGTGTGACGTAGTTATTAAAAAACAAAAGTCGTTTATTACAAAAATGACGTAGTAGGTACGTGTTCTTCACATACTTGAAGTGACGTCATCCGTAAGTCATTCTTCCAAGGCGTCGAGCTAAGTCTGCAGGGTCAGAATTCTCATTGATCGCGTCTCATAAAAGGTTTACTTAATTCTACTTAAATATTATACAACATGATTTTTTGTATACCCAAAATCCAAAACACCCGAGGTTGAAATTTAAAGACAACAGTCAATTAAAATAAAAGTTATAATAAAAGCTCAATGGTGATAGGTTATGAAAAATGAAAAGCGTTTGGCGAAACGCGCGGGACATGTGTAAAGTAAGTAGAGATAGCGCTTGGCGCAAGGGAACGCGAATAGGCCACTGACCTTACGGGGAATTTGTACGTTAGTGGGTAGCAGAGGCGGTCCGAGGGGGGGGGGGGGGGTCGTAGGGATCATGACCCCCCCCCCCCAACCCAATCTCATTCACGTCAAATTGATGAAGATGGGAATCGAACCCACGACCTATAGACTAGCGGCCAGGGCACTAGATCAACGGGCCCGTCAACTATGACCCCCCCCCAAAATCGCTGGCTGCGATCACGCCTGGTGGGTAATAGGGATAGCGTGGGGAAGGCGAGTAGCCACTGAGAACAGCTGATTAACGTAATAATAATGGATAATCAATTTTTAACAAAACATGGCTTTCTTGTTTCTTAGGTAGGTATTTCTGACAAAAAATATAGAAAATAACTACTTACTGAAATTAGTCACATTAGAGATTCTAAACAAAAAAAATTCTGCTTTAGGGTATACACAAAATAACGTTGTATAGTATACATTATATGTATCAGTGTTATCGACGTTGCACGGACGAGGGGTACGCGGGCGGGTGCGGGGGTCGCGGTACCTGTTGTTGTTGCAGCGCTTGTTGCTGCAACGCGTGTTGCGCGGCCGCTGCCGCCGCCATCTGTTGCGCCTGGACGGAAACACGTCATGTCACGTGGAGTGACAAATAAGTGTGTTGCGATGTAGCTGGTGGTATTACCCGACACAAGAGACTTGATATCTAATGAATGTGTCAAGGGTTGGCAACGTGCTAGTGATTCTTCTGGTGTTTCTAGCGTCTATAGGCTGCGGTGACAGCTTATCATCAGGCGAGCCGTACGCTTGCTTGCCATCTTGGTAGTATAAAAAAAAAGATACCAATTTTTTTGTTCAACCTATTGAAAAGACAAGCAAGTCGTTCGCCTGATGGTCACGCGTCACGCCTGCCTATAGACAGCTGTTTTGCACTGCCGCTCGTCACACGAGACATTAGTTATTAGAAGTATTGTGTCCGGTACTATCACCAGCTACAGTGCCTTTCACATCGAAACAGAAATGTTACACAATATCTGACACTGCGGTAGTGCCTACCTGGACGGTCCTTTGCACACGGGACCTACCACTTAGTAACCTAGGGGTCGTCCATTAATCACGTGAGGCTCGAAAGGGGGGGGGGAGGGATTCCGAAAACATCACGAAATATCACCAGGAAGGGGGAGGGGTATAATGAGACATCACGTGTATTTATTTTTCGTTGAATGCACGATTTCTAAACGAAACAACGGCACGTGGCCTTGACTCACCGTTGCCGGCAACGACTTCCCCTTCAACATTTAATCAGTTACCTGTATTTAAAGTGAATATTCCGAAAATTTCAATATAATTTGTACAAAAAAAAATACACGTGATTTTGGGTAGGGGAGGGGGGGTAGTTTAAAACCTCACCACATATCACCAGGAGGGGGGGAGGGGTTAAAAAGTTGCTAAAAAACATCACGTGATTAATGCACGACCCCCTACTCGTAGTTTAATATTTTTAAATAATTTAATATTTTTTTCTTCTTACGGCCAAAATTCTTAACTGTTCAGATTAAGCACTAAAAAACCCATACTAATTACAATGATTATTTTTTTTTACTTCTGATTACACTGAATGGAAACATGTATTATAATACACAAAAATGGTATAATACACATAAATGGTACATGTTAGATACATTTGGATTAAAAGGCAGCATGAATCCAGAGTAAGCCAGCTGATAACTTTAAATGGGATAATATATTTTGTATGTAATTACCTGGACGCTTTGTTGCACAACGTGTTGCGGTTGCGGCGCGGGCGGTTGCACCGGCGGTTGCGTGGTCGGTTGTTGACACTTGTTGTACACCGTGTGACCCTGTATCAAAGAGATTATAGACTTTATAGCAATCTTTGGATTTTTTTCATACAATAACAGCTACTTTTATTATGTTGAGGTTTTGGACGACAGCAGACAGGATGGCGACGAGACGTGAAGAGTTGTAATGTATTAGTTTAGGTAATGGAAGACTGGTTCTGGGGTGGAGACCACGAACCGGAAAACGTAGCGTAGGACGCCCTGTTACCAGGTGGAGTGGTGGTATGCGCAAAGCAGTTGGCACTTGGCAGTGACTGGATGAGGAGAGCCGAAGACCAGGTTCTATGGCGTGTATTAGGGGAGGCCTATGTCCAGCAGTGGACTAATATCGGCTGATTATGATGATGACATTTTGTATATTTACTGATTAAAGTTTTGGCAGACAGCGGATGGGACGGGAGGGCGGCGACGGGACACTAGCAGGATGGCGTGAATGACCCGTCGCACTCGGCGCGGTATTTCGAACAATGTAGAACGATTCAGACGTGGAAGCAGTGCTGCTCTGGTTTGCGTTATAAAAGAACGACGTAAACGGATATTATACATTTTCCATTTTTCCACGTCCATTATGCAACACCGGCGTCCCGTCGGACGCGACATGCCTGTTGTATTCCCGTCGGACGCGGCGGCGATGTGACGGGGCCCGTCGCGCCCGAAGTCTCTGTCTGACATATTCTATATTAACTAGTAATTACAACTCTTTACGTCTCGTCGCCGTCCATCAAGCCGTTAAAGCTGTAGGCCGTGCCAAAGAAATAGACATACATACATACATACTCCCGAAAAACATAACCCTCTCCCTGGAGCATTTTGGCAAAAATACAAATTTTCTATCTTTATATTATTAGTAGATATAGAAGTGTACACTCCAAACCAAATAAGCTTGAACGCGATTACAACTTTATTATGCAGTCATAAAACACCCCCGCTGTATACTCGTAGTTGACCGTTAACGCGGCAGCAAAGAAAGGTTGGTAAAACATAGTTGTTTTTGCTGACGCACCTAGTTGACAATGTATGCGTTACGTAGCTAAAATTGTAATCGCCTCCAAGCTTATTTGGGATGGAGTATAGAATGTAGAAGTGACGACATCGTATAGTTTCCTTACCTGAAGATCAGCCAACAGGTTCTGCCATTGGCTAATCTTCTCGTAGTGCCTCTTGAGCAGTTCCTCCTTGCGCTGCAGCTCGCACTTGAGCTCGTTGTTGTCTTCCTTGACGAGGAGATCAGGCTTCATGGCGGACAGGAGGAATCTGGATTCATCACACATATTATTGACAAATTATATTATATTAGTGTCGCCGCACACGGGCCACCGGCGACATCCACAATCGCCGCCACTTGAAGCTAGAACCGGGTACAAAAGAAGCTGACGCGCGCGACAGCCACTTGTGGTCCATGTTGGACACTTGCGGTCGGTGGCCGCTACTTTTTTTTACTCGTGCTTGCAGTGAAATGAAGGGAGAGAGGGGTGGGGAATCGCGCGAGTGGCTTGTGTCGGCGTTTTGTGGCCGAGCCGACCGGCCGGCATGTGGCGACCACCGGCGTTTACAGTGTGCGGCGAGTCCATGCAATATGTATAATAAACTATTAAAAAAAAAAGATAACCGACTTCAAAGTAAATTATCTAAAAAGCATAAAATAACGAAAATATATTGAAGTCGGTGCTAGCACATCATGTTAACTAACACTAGCACCAGCTGACACCGACTTCAATATATTTTCGTTATTTTATGCTTTTTAGATAATTTACTTTGAAGTCGGTTTTAATTTTTTTTAAAATATTTTATTTAACACTTTTTTGTGACTTATTTTACCAAAATAGGTATCAGCACTAACACGCAACTCGAACGTCTACGTTACAGTAACTTACTGAAAACATAAAAAGTTTATGTCTCCTAAACTACTGGACCGATTTTGATGAAACTTGTACTCTACCCTAAGTTGAAAAATACTCTAACTATTGCAAAAAGAATTTTCAAAATCGGACTTGTAGTTTCTGAGAAATCCGTGGACAAACCTACATACATACATACATACCTACATACATACATACACTCATAAAATTTGGTAAATTTGTTTAGAAGCCCACATAGACTAACATATATTAATATTACGCATTTTTATCAATATTACATACATACGCGTCGAATAGAGAACCTTCTTTTTGAAGCCGGTTAAAAACAACAGGAAATAAGTCGGTGGCTGCGTTTTGTGGTCGTGGCCGGTGTCCCGTGTGCGGCGACACTTAGAAAAGCTCAGCCGTGCCCGCACATCAGCCTATTACCCGTATATTGCCGGGTTAGAATTGCAACCCCCATCTCCTATCGTGTCATAAGAGGCGACTAAGCGAGAACAGGAAGACGGGCAGCAGCGTCTTTCTTTTGGATTTATCTTGATCTCCAAGCCGCCTGCCAAGCGTGGGGATTATGGCAACCCCTCTCTTTTAAAGGAGAGGCCTTTGTTCAGCAGTGGACGTCTTTGGGCTGCTAATGATGATGGTGAGAGAAGCTCAGAGTTAGACAACGAGCTATGCTCGGAGTTTCTTTGCGTGACATATTCCGAGATTCACCGAGGTCTCAGAAACTGCAAGTTGAAGTGACAATGGGCAGGCCACATCACTCGAAGAACCGATAACCGATGTGGTCGAAAGGTTCTCGAGTGGCGAACACGAACCGGTAGACGCAGCGTAGGTAGGACTCCCACTAGATGGACAGACGACATTGTGCGCGTCGCAGGTAACCGGTGGATGCAAATAGCCAATTGTCATTCCTTGTGGCGTTCGAAGGGGGAGGCCTATGTTCAGTAGTGGACGTCTCCTGGCTGGTGATGATGATGATTATTGACAGACAGCCTAGTCGTTACCCAACAGGTCGTGAGCTCCCACCAAGTGTTGATAACTGAGTGAATAGGCTTTTAATAAGCTAGTGTGCTTTACCATCCTCGTTTGCGTCGCCGCTTTCCATCAGGTGGGATTGCTGTCAAGCGCTAGCTATTATTAAGAAAAAAAAAGTTATAAGTATTGGTATCGGGTCCTGGTAGAGATCACTTTTAGTGATAAGGCCGCCCATTGTTTCATTCTATTTTACTGTTTTTGTTTTTTCTTGTAATATTGTGTTTTTTAATAATGGTGGAACAATAAAGTACTATCTATCAGGTTGTCTGGTTTCCATAGTAGAGACTCTGTAGTACTTCCATAGTACGGGCGTAACCCAACGAGAAGATGGGAGCGTGCTATTCTTACATACCTTTTCTTTTTATTAGCGGGGGAAACCTTCAGAAGGTCGGGTAGCTCGACCGGGGTATGTGGGATTCTTGCCCACTAAAATCCCGCGGCTATCGCATCGGCACATGAGAGGGGACTTCCACCTGGAACCCCTCAGTGTCTTGCCTTTGAGCCCGCTGCCGGCGGCGCATTGTAGTCCCCCGGGTACCGTCACGGCGCCCACGGGGACGGGGTTTGTAGTCCCGTCGCCGTCCTCCTCGGAGTCGCCGCCATACTCGATGGACGCCTAGGGCCCACACCTCACTTCGGGAGTCGCTGGACGTTCGGGGTGTGGGCCCAAGGGCGGCCCTTGAGTACTGCGGCGGCTCCCAGGAAGGCAAGGTTGCGACCCCCGTCCTCTTGAGCACCGTGACAGGTTCTCAGGGGGCCAAAAGGCAAGGCACTGAGGGGCACCTGAGAGCCCTGGGGTCCCCTCGCATGTGTCGATACGACAGTCGCTGCGGTTTTAGTGGGTAAGAATCCCACATACCCCAGTCGAGCCCCACAGCTTCCGGGGACCTTTTGAAGGTTTCAAGCGACGGATTAAGTACAAGTTGTGTATACAGACCTTTTCTGCAGGAAGAAAGCTTCCATCTGCCTGGCGAGGTCAATGAACCGTTCCACTTCCACCTTCACCTCCTCCTTCTCCACGCACGGGGACGCTTCTTGCTTCGTCAGCACGTTTAGGCATGCCTATAATACTGGTCTTGATGAATTCAATGCCTAATTAAATCGTCCAGGTAGGTACTATCGCGAACACGTACGGTGTACCAGTTTTCAATCAAAATTGTTTAAACGTTAGTTAGCGCTTACTCCGTCCGCTCGTGTTTTGGGGAGGCTCGTGCAAGCGATTATCGTCGGTGATACACCGCTTGTGTCCGCGAGAGTACACACAGCCACACATCAAGTTCCACGCCCTGTATAAGGATAGCTACGCTACATACAACACAGATAGGCTAGATGACTGAAAAATTATATTTAGTCCGTCATTTAGACTATCGAAAAATATTGAACAAATATTTGTTCTTTTGTTGATTAAATAAAAATAATAACGAAGATATAGTGCATTGATATTCGGCGTGACGTCCCGTCTACGTACACATTATACTACGGCGCCGCGTGACATTACAAGCCCCTACTCCGGAAGTTCGGCGCTCTTTATCTTTGCCAATTTCTATTGATTTGTTAATTATAAAATACTTGTCCAATATTTTTTTATAATCTTATTGACGAAAGGAGTTGTTGCAAAATGGGCTAGGAATATGTACACCACCTCAACAAATCGAGAAAAATCCATAGAATCCGGGAAAAATATAAATATTTTGTTAAAAATATAAATATTACTATTACAGTTGTAATTTTAATTATAATTATCATTTATTTTATATCTATATTCAAGATGGCGTCCTAAGATGGCGTCTCACTGATTTCGAATTGAACTGTCAGCCAGCCAGCTGTCAATAGCTACTGCTGCTGTCACACTTGTCGTGCACTTGTCACAGTTGGTTGTGTGCGTGTATTGTATGCAGTGAATTGATTATCATTGATATTTGAATTATTATAATGAAGTATGAGAAAACAGAAACAAAAATACAAAGAGTACTGTAATGAAAATACTTATAACGCCATTGATAATAAAAATGACACATGACAGTGACACTTTTCCGCCATGCCAGTTTTCTGTTATGTGTTGCAATTATAAGTAAAAATTCTTAAATTTTACAAGTAAATAAAGCCAAATTAAAGTAAATGGATAGTTAAAAACTGTTTTATCTGTGTTTCCCTATTTTAGAGTATAGTGTACAAAGTCCTAGCCCAGGCTCCATACATTTTGGAACATCTCTTTTAGTTTTTTTTTTATCATCCCTAGCTGGAAAGAGACGGGACATGTGGCGGACGGCGAGTACAGGCCGCGTGCCGCACGCGCCGTGTGGGACGAAGTAACGGCAACATATCGCACCCTCTCGCACGATTCAACTTCTAATAGTTAGTCTAGGTTGAGGTGTCGCCGTGTGTACCACTGCAGTGTAAGATCAGATCACCAAGCAGCAGAGTGAGAACATTGATGTCTCGGCAGGGTACTTATTGTTGGTGACATTACTGGTCCCTAAGAGACTTATACTAGGTTTAGTGAAATTACTGGGCCTAGAGACTTACTAGGTGGTATGTTATTTGTGTAAGGGACTGTCTAGGGTCTACCATCGCATTAACAGTAGTACCTACTATTCTCTGAGCAACACAACCTCGAGCTCGACGCTGCGTCAGCGGCGAGTTGCGTTTCTTATTTAACTATGCTTACGCTGCACTAGCGCCACGTGAATTTACGGTTTTTAGTGGAACTACTTAAGGTCGAATTCGACGTTGAGCCGAAAATGCGATACCTAGAGAATACGGATTTTAACAGCGTTAAATTCAACGTCGAATTCAAGGCTGGCTCGACGTCGAGCACATCAAGTTGCGTTATAGCATAGCTGATGTTCTGCCGCCAAGTAGCAATGTGAAAACATTGTTGTGTGTGGGTGTGAAGTAGTTGTAGCTAGTAATATTACCGGACACAAGAGACTTGATAATGCCGGGTGACGAGCGAACGGGCTAGGTAAGGCCACGGCATGACAAGACGTGTCGAGCAACCATCTGGCGAACGTTCTGCTTGCCTCTTCAGCTCAGAAGTCAGAGACTGCGGGAACCCTATGACCTATTTTTGTGTATGGAAACGTGTGCTATATTCTCATAAAAAGGCGATGCTTTTTAGAATACCTGTTGAATTAATGAACGATAAGTAAGTAGGTAATAAATAAAATCAAAAATTCTCATAATTAATTTTATTGAATGAACTTCAATTTAAAACAGCATTTTTGTATTTATTTACTCTAAATTAAATTAATTCTACACAGAACAATGAGTTTCGTAACCGTTTGAACGTGTTAGTGATCCGACTGCCCCGCACAGAGTGAAATCAAAATTCAAATATGGAACGACATACACATTACACCCTCACATTTTATAAATACAATAAGAATAACGTCATATGGCAAGAAATAAAAACCTGTATATTTAAGGCTATATTTATATTATCAAGTAAAATCCATGTAATGCATAGCCAGCTTCGAAACGCACAACGCTGCAGTGAGCAGTACATAGCAGCGTCATTATCTCATAGCTAACGAACACTTTGGTGGATCATTTGATCATTCCAGAATTGTTCGTCGTAGCGTTGTGCGGTTCGAACAGCAAACTTGCTTAAGCGGAGCAGTCGCAACGCATTTTAATTCAGTAGACCACGACACTATACAATATATTCATGACTATCAATCAATATATACGCTATATTTACCGCTATTGGCCGCGCACATTTGCGACTACCGAGCCGCGAGTGTGCGCAGTGACTTAATTTAACTATTCTTAAATTATGGTTTCGATTTTGTCTAACGCAAATTTTTGCTTTAACACCGTGTGCCGTTTGCAATGCAACAAATTATAGTATAGCGTAATTATAAAATGATCCGTATATAATCTATACTATTCTGTGCGCATAATTCTCAACAAAGTATCTCGAGACGCACAGATTAATGATCAGTCCGCAAAATAGTGATTAGTTTCTCTGTGTAATTTACCCGGTTTGATATCTCACCCTGGGATGATATCAAACCACTTTCAATTAGCAGCCAAGTATGATTAAAATACGTGTCATCATATAGTATTTGCGTTAAACTAAAACCGTGCGTGTTATTATTATACAAATAATAGAAATAAAATCTGAATTTACAAATATTTTTTGTAGACACTCAATAAAATACATTTACTTTCAAAGGCGGGTGCAGCTTAAAATAATCCCTTCATTTACGCACAGATTATAAATAAGACACATACCTACTAATATTAACATAGAGAGTAAAAATAAAAAGTGTGCGTTTATATCAGATAATAAAATTTCTGATTAAACACACTTTGTCGTAATCTTTTTAAATTGGTTATAAAATTAATAATTGGGCTAATTTTCTATTGTCATGTTCATATTGTACAATATTTCTGACAGTTTAATCTAATAAGTTTAATTAAAATCTATCGATTGAACAAGGATTTTTTGTAGTGTTTGATTACGACTCAAAACGCAAATATTTAGTTTGCATAGAAAATGATGTACGTAGCAAATAATTTTCGTCGAACCACGACAATAGGCTAGATGACCATAAAAGCTATTTAGTCTGTCATTTAGATTGTCAAAACTATTGCACTCGTATTTTTTCTTTTATTAAACAAATAATGCCAAAGGTATAAGTGCGTTGAAATTTCGTGTGACGTTGCGCCTGTATACAATTTTTACTGAGGCGTGACTTGACGAGACGTGACGAGACCCACTCTCGAACTTTTACGCTCTATAACTTTGCCAGAAACTTTGTCAGAATTTTTTGATAATCTAAATGACTAATTAGGATTATTATTTGTTTATCCAGTCATCATCCCCATACTAGTTTAGGATAATTCTAGTTATATGCAGATCTTAGTCTAACCCAATCATTGCCATTTGTAAGTCAAGTGTACATAAGAACAATAGAAAAGAGGACATTTTCTTAATTACGTTAAATCTATGATAAAGCTTCATTCGACTAGGATTCTATGTCAAAATATTTGTACGGACAAACACGGGCTATTTGAAAATGCAAAACGCACACACTAACAAAGGAAATTAATAGTTAATGACATAGTATAAACCCATTAACAATATATACTTAAATGCAATTTTTTATTAATGAGAAAAAATCTTTGGAGTTTGTAATTTAATTTAGTTTCATTCATATTAAGTACATTGCTGGGTCTCACGTATAACATTTCCAGGCAAGTACCACCGCGCAATGTGTATACATTTTTCTGTTCCGGTGTAAAGGACACTGTAGCTGGTTAAATTACCGGACACAAGAGACTTAATTAGACTCAAGCTAATAGCGATAGTGTATTGCAACTGTTTGAGGGAATCCGTAAAATTTATTTTTTTCGAGTTTCATTAAACTTGAAACTTTCATAGACAATGTTGATGGCTGATCTTTATAAATATACGCCCTGTAGATTTAAACATAAAAACTATAACGATTTAAAGGGACGGTATGCGAAAGTGTGCATTTATATAGTTACATAAAATGTTAACATTATATATTTTGACATAAAACCCGTATAATTAAATCTAAAAGTGAACTAATATTATACAACCTTACATAGAAAGGTGTGCCTTAAAGTAAAAACTTACGTTCAGTCGTCACAATATGGTAATCAATGTACAAACAAAAATAACCGCCACGGATCATACAAACAAGGGAGATGTGTCATCATGTCATGAGCGCATCGATATGCGCAAAATGATCATAGATAACGCAAAGAGCACGTTAATTGGCTTGATGTATACGCCAAATAATATTTGTTATTGACTAACAAAACCACTTATTTGCATTAAATTCTATAGGTATAACTATGCACAAAATATAGTAGTATTTGCTTGCATATTCATTTCAAATGGAGTTTAGCACTTAAGCATTAATCTGTGACTTGTGTCCTTGTGGCTAAACCACTTAATTTATCTCATTAATATTTGGAGGACAAACTTGGAATAGCATGTTGTATACTGGCTTTAAATTAATATCATAATGTCGTATCCACTTTGTATATCAGTAGTAGCATGGATGGTCAAATATATGTGTACTACACACACTGCACGCCGCCGCCGCAATATTCGTGGGCGGCGCCCATGTCTAGTGTGTATGTACTTCGTATGTTATTACTATGTAGTAATATCAGCTCACTGTTCGTATGTGAAGTAGATTTGGCGCTATCGACTCTTATACATTTTGGTCTCAATGCCACATCTCCCTTCTCTTCTATGCTCAGTGTTGTTCGACCAATCTGTGTTGTGATTAAACAGACGAAATTAATAACTGGGGGCCTAAAAAGGCCACATTTAGCATTTCATCTAAAAGGAATTCGTATTCCGCATTCCTAGCAAATCCTTTGCAATTCCTCTAATTTTCGTTGAACGGTCACACATTTTAGTTGAATCATACTCAATTTATTTACT
This sequence comes from Furcula furcula, assembly GCA_911728495.1. NCBI lineage: Eukaryota > Metazoa > Arthropoda > Insecta > Lepidoptera > Notodontidae > Furcula > Furcula furcula. The sequence continues at coordinate 53,669,606 of OU452242.1, forward strand.
AGCATATTTATATTTGGTGTTAACGCTGTCAGACGAAAAAAAAACGTTACTTGATCATATTATGATTCACCGAATGTGGCCTTTTTGCAACCGCTGATAGCTTAGAATTGGTTGAGATTTTAAAAATCATTCTAACAAAAAAGAAGTCTGCGAACTATTAATTATGTATTGTCTATATTATGTATTATTCATAATTAGGTACTTGTTAAGCGATCAAATTTTTCGGGTAATCTTCGTTTATAATTTACACATCAAGCACACTTACTAACAAATTTCTCCTTTTTTTTATAGGTCCGAATCCACGTGTTCTTTTTTACATTTATTGTAGTAATTAATTGTTGGCTAAACAATAATATCGGCTGTTATTTGCCATGAGTCGAGTCCGTAACGCGCAGAGACGCGCGTTACGAGTGAAAATCATTTCGGTCAGGTAAAAAAATAAGTACAGTCCGGAGTACGCGACACTACATCTCTATAATGTCACGCTAATTAGTGCGCTTATGGTACAAATTTGTAAGACAGGTCACTTTTCGTGTTAAACTGACCTGCTATAAGAGTTCATGGTAAAGCCCCAGGAGACGCGTCTTAATGAGTACTTAAGCGCTTTACACATAACGTAGCGCGGCTGTACTTTGCTAGAGTAGATCCAGTTTGACAGTGCATGGTATTGCTGTGCGATAAAAAAACAACGTGCTGTGCTTCAAACCGACATACAACCACGCATCTTTACAATATCAAAATCGTGGCTGGCCACCGATCAGTCATCAATCCTGTATTCGTTTGCTTACGCAGCACTACCGCCACGAGAATATACGGTTCTCAGTGGAACTACAAGGTCGAACAGCGGGACTAAAAGGGCCACGTTAAGAGATTCATGTTCTGAATTTCAAACATATTCTTAAAAATTGAGCTAGTTTTCTGAAAAATGGTCACGCATTTTAGGTGAATCATACTCAATTCAATTATTAGCACTAATTAGCAGAAACATATTTGGTGTTAATGCTGCCATACGAATAAACATTAAACCGTATCTTACTCATATTATGATTCACCGAAAGTGGCCGCTGTTTAACAGTCAGTTCGACGTTGAGCCGAAATGCGATAGTGAATATGGATGTTAACAGCGTTGAGCTCGACGTCGTATACAAGGCTGGCTCTACGTCGAGTGTAGCCACGATAGGTTAAGTTAGAGAATGGCATAGCTGAACCGGCCCTAATAGTCGATAGAAATCAATTTATTTTAATATTGCGAGCTCTATAAGATCAGACATCCCGTTTATGTCGCATAAACAACGTTTGCAAACATACGTACCGAATCATTTTTAATCGATAGTAAAAAGGAGGTTATGTATTCGACGCGTATGTATGTAATATTAATAAAAATGTGTTATATTCACATATGTTAGTATGTGTAGGCCTGTAAAAAAAATGTACCAAATTTTAAGAGTATGTAAAATATGTAGGTTTGTCCAACGATTTTTCAGAAACTTCCGATCCGATTGAGATAAATCTTTTTGAAATAGTTTTAGTTTGTTTCAACTTAGGGAAAGGTACAAGATTCATCAAAATCGGTTCAGTAGTTTAAAAGATATGAACTGTTTATGTTTTTAGTAAGGTTCTCTAGCGTAACTGTTCGAGGTGTGTGATATATTGGTAACGTCACTAAAAAGTTTTACATAAGTAAACTATTTTTAGAATAAATAATAACAGACTTCAAAGAAAATTATCTAAAAAGCACCAAATAACGAAAATATATTGAAGTCGGTGCCAGCTGGTGCTGGTTAACATGATGTGCTTAGCACCGACTTCAATATATTTTCGTTATTTTGTGATTTTTAGTTGAATTTCTTTGAAACCGTTATTTTTGTTCTAAAAATACTTTATGGCCTAGACTAACCAACATTATAAATTGTCCTTATGGTCGCGATACAATTGACAATACTTAACACTGGAACTCTCTACAGACGGATCCGTTGTCTTGTGGTTAGACATCCTGGCCGCTAAACCATAGGCTGTGGGTTCGATTTCCATTGAGTGTCTGGGAGTTATATGTGTTTACAAAAAAAGGATATAAGTTTAATAGGTGATGGGTTTCAGGAAACGTCCAGGTAAGTACCACCCCAGTGTCGGATATTCTGCCGCCAAGCAGCAGTGTTTAAGCATTGCCGTGTTCCAGTGTGAAGGGCACTGTAGCTGGTGAATCGGACACAAGAGACTCGATATCTAATACCTTTAGGGACGGCAAAGCGTTAGTTACTTCTGGTGTTGGCACACCAATTACGTACTACGTCACGCGTGTGCCATGTTCCAGATATTACAACGTCATAGTACGTGCACGCTAACGTATACGCATTTGGTGAGCCGTCGACCGCCCCTCAGCCGCTAACACTGCTCCTACAGCACTTGCTACCTTATCTACGCAAGATCAACGGGATTCGTAGCTTATTACGATGTGATCTTCCGTAAGAACATCTGTAGGTACTATCGCAGACACGAACGGTGTACCAGTTTTCAATCAAAATCGTTTGAACGACGTCACGTGCGCTTACCCCGACCGCACGTATTTTGCGTCGGCTCCTCCAAGCGGTTATCGTCCTAAAGGTTATATACCGCTACTATATATATAGGTTATATATACTTTCTCATGCTGCAGAGACTTTGGCGTGAGGTTTTAGTGGGTAAAAATCCCAAATAACCCTTCCTCAGCGACTAAGGAGACCGGGTACCTTTTGAACGATCGTTACTTCGCTTCATCGCTCGCGCGATGATGCGATGCGATTTCATCTTGCGATGATACCGCATACGGTCGCATCGCATGATCACACGACTTTCAATAGGACATTCATTTGTTACCAGTATGATTGAACGCATGGTCGCACTATCATTTTCGTCGGACGCAACACATAATCGCGCAAGCGATGGCTATATGACAGCGCCTAAGTGCTACCTCAACGAAACGAACCAAATAAGAAACATAATGATAAAAAGAATATTTATTTGAAATAGAGCAATGATATTTTGTTTAAAATATCATTGAAATAGAGCGTCGCAATTATTAAAATAAATCAATTAATAATGACTTATATCACTGTGCATTCATTGAGAATGGCAGACATATTATCCGCAATAAGATGAAAATTAGCAAAAACTCGTACAATCCGATCATAATTAGGCAAGCCAATTATTATAATGACAAACCGAAAACTCATTAAAAATTATGCGCACCGTTATAGTTAACGCGTCGATATAAGTCCGAAAGATATTCCCTAAAACCTAAACTATTATTAAATACTGATTATTTCTGGTAATCGTAGTGCCACGGCGATTGATACGGACTTCTGAAGAACTGATTGCTGTTCATCTGTCCGTACATTAAGGGGTAGTTGGGTGGGGGAGGATGCTGCTGGTGTTGAGGCGGCTGCATATACTCCGGCCTCCAACTTCTGTCTATCGGCGGCTGCATTCGCTCAGGATTCTGGTAAGTCCGGTAATCCAGTGGTGTGTTGAGGAATATAGGGTCGTTGTACTGCCCTATAGGCGTCGTCCACTCCTGTCGTTGAGGTTCCACTGGTTCCACGACGACTTTGTCGCTTTTAGGTGGACTTGCCTTCGGAGGGGGCAGTGGTTTTGGGGCGGAAGTCACCGTTCCCACTTGCGCGGACCGTTTCGCTGACATGAATTTGTGGAATTCGTCCTCAAAAGCACTCGGTTTTTTGTTTATTGGCGGTACGGGTTTAGATACTCTGAGCTTCGCGTCTAATAGTAAGCTTGAGTACGGTTTTGGGGGGACTGGTGGGGGGCGAGTCGGCGCTTGTGACGTCGATGTGCAAGGCTTATTGAAGTTTGATATAGGATACCTAAATGGCGGTCGATATGAATGAGGTGGCTTCGCCATAACTGGTTCGACGGGTGAGCTGTATTCGTAAGGAATCTTCTTAGGTGTCCTAGGTTTCCGCGGTTTCTTCTCCCCCTTCGGTTCCGATTTGGGTTCCTTTTTCACCCGCTCCTTTTTTGGTTTCTCAATTTTCTCCGATTCTAACTTCGCCGATTTCCGCTTTTTCCTTTCTTTTTTCTCGGTTATTGGTTTTTTGTCTGTTGGAGGTGTGATTTCCGGAGTCTTGAGGGGATCAGTGGGTGGTGTTTGAGGTTTGTCAACAGGTATTTCCGCCTCCTCCTCACAGTGAGGTGGAGTCTCCCAACTGGTGACCAGGTCCGACATAACTTGAAGCTCTTCATCCGATAATTTCTTTGATTTAACCTTTTTGACCATACGTGCTGCCATTCTCTTATCTTTTTTCTTCTCTTCGCCTTTTGATTCATCTTTTGTTTTAACATCCTCTTCTCTGCCATCTTCTTTTTCTTTCTTAACATCCTTTCTGTCTTTCCTCTTTTTCCTGGTCTTGGAACTCTTCTTCTTTGGTGCTCCGTAATCGGAGTCCTTGTCTGAATCCATGTAGCCTACGTCTGGAAGCTGGGCCTCTGATGGATCCATCTCATCGCCTTTCAACCAGATATCTTCTAAAGCATCAAGCTGCGGGTCTCCAGGGTGCATTGGCATAATGGGACGCTTCATTGAAGTCATCATATCCAAGTCCCCTTCGGCCATCGTCATCTCATCATCATCCATGACATCATGACCGAGGATTGACACGGCAATAGCACCTTCTGAGATACTCTTACTGGCCATCGCTCGCTTCAAATGCAACGGATGACGTTTCTTTTTCTTCAAGCCTTCCTCCTCTGCCGCTTCAATGAAGGACTCAGGCAATTCTGTGTTATTTTTGTTGCATAGTATATCCTGGCCGGATGGATGAGGGGCTGGCACCATTTTCTCAGGCTGTTCTGGATGGCATCCTATGTCTTGCCCTTTCAACCATAACTCGTAACGGTCCGGTTGGAATCTTTTGACAAATGTGTCCATCGATATTTTTACCATGTCATTACTGCATGTGCATTGTGTAGCCCTTTTCCCATATTCGACCCACCGAGGTGCAGCAAAATTGGTGGACTCGGCACAGTTAAATCCATGATTGAAGCCAGCGTGGTAACCATATGGGAATGTGATCATAATCTCGCCTGCTTCCTGAGTAATTTTATTTATAGGTACTGAGTATTGTTTTAATATTTGTGGAGAAATTAAGGTCATCTTATGCCTCAGGAATGCTTGACAAGTCTTTGCAGACGTGGGGAAGAAACCAGCGGCGATTCTCTCAAATCTTTTACCGTGTTCTGGTGGAATTGCGTACCAGGTTTTTGGATCTCCGAAGTGTAAATAATTGATTGAATATAAGTCCATATCTTCAGTGTGCCAAGCGAACGTAGTCTTCCACATACCAAAATATAAGTATGCAGTATTGACCCCATCAATTTCAATACCGTAATCAGAGTTTACAAAATCTAGTATAGTGCCCAGGCTGTTTATGTTCCACTCCTTAACGTCTGGATCCGTGATGCTACCGTTAACATCTGCACCATAAATTGGTGCCACATAAGTGACATTCTTCCAGTACTTCCTTTCCAGGTCCTCGGAGCCCGTGTGCCGAGGGGTGCAGTACTTAGCCGAGTTAGCAAGAACCGCAAACTGTTTCACTGTCATGGATTTCTTTTGAATGTTAATTTGTTGGAACAAACCTTGTTTGCCGGTGACCACCTGGCATATAGGAGCCGGGATGGTAACGTTGAGCTCGTCCAAGTTGTATCCACCCTTTCGAGGCACCCATTCAGGCGGGGGTATCACTTTTGCGAGGCCAGCTTTATGAGCCCCCTTGGACTCCATGTATTGAATATATTTGTTGAAATCTTTAAATTCATCCCACGTGGGGCGAAATACCTGAATGGCCGCCCCACTGGAGCTACAACTATCATCTCCGGGCATGGACATTGTCTTTTATTCGATCACAAACACGAAAAATCAATCAACAAAGTTTCATCACAATTCACAACATCTACACCATGGTCCACGGTAATTTTAGAGTTCCTTCACAATTCTCAATTCATAACATGATAAAATACAGTCCTCTGATCATTAATTGATTTAAAAAACACGCGATTAAACTTTCGTAACGAGGTGAAAACATTATCAGTAAAATGGCCGACTTGATTGGGATGCGCTTGCAACAAAATCCCTTCACGACAGTCGCGGGTTAGTAGACGCTACATAGATGAATATGGGTCACGTAGACACAAAAAATGTTGGCGTTTCTCCGATGAACGGTTTGGATTTAGCATATGAAGCTCCTACTGAATAGCAACACCGGCCACGATTAGATTAGATTTGTTATGTTGGTAATGATGCCTTATTTGACATTTGTAGATACAACAAATTATAGGTTAGGAATAAAATGAATTTACGCGATAATGTTACGCAGTTTCGTATTACAATTTAAACTCACCTGAAATGATTCTTCGAATTCTTCAACCAAATTACCGCTGCCGTTCGACTGAGCTGCCATTTTCACGGTACATTTAATTTACACTATTTGTTTGTAGTTGTGACAGCACTCGAGCGGAGCAAGCGAGATTTTTGCGTTGTGTTGAATGTTGAACGAACGCATGATTCACGCACATCACTACCAAACCAAACAAGTTAGGCACATTCTATCTCGCTCACTTATTTATGAATGATAGTGCATCGTCCCATTTTGGTACTAATCAATATTTAACGCTGATGGAGTTTTTCAATTATTCCAAAAGTTGATCAAACTTAACGTTTATGGTAAAATATTTACCAACATCTTCTTTTTGTTCGCTGGCAATCGGCTAAAAGATATCGGCTTAAAGAAAATATTTATTCACATGAATTTAATTTCGGTCAGATATTACAGCTGTAAACTTAAAAATAACTTGATTTGCTAGGGTTGGTCATCATTAGTACATAACATCATTTATTTAGGTGTACATACATATCAGTTTTGTACTAGGTTTTGTACGAGACTTGTTATGTTAAGTAATTTCACGTGGCGTCATCGACCGGCTGTTCGCGTTACAGCAGTCAGCGCATGCACATGGCAATGTTTACATCACGTGACACTACACAATCATTGATAAAACCTGTTTACAATACAAGGTGTAATTTTTTGTAAGTATGTAATATGTTGAGAGCTGTATATTTTTATTCGGATGTTAATTAGCAGCACCATTTCTAGCAACTCAAGGATTAAATTTGATAAATCTGAATCAACATAATTTTGTTGTTAGATTATTTTTGTAGGTATGTAAGTAAGTATATTTATTTTAAAAAAAATACACCTAATTAAACTGTGCATATTTGGTGTAATATATATATTACACCAAAAAAAACACCAAACTGTAACTGTAACTGTGGTGTATTTTTGTTTTTTATATAAATATACTTACTTACTTATCCAAAGTTACATACCTACAAAAATAGACATATATGTCTAAATTAAATGTCGCAACGTCGCATTAGATGACGCCCTCCTTTTCCACTAAAAATTTTAGTTGACAATATAATTAGGTAGAGTAGGTACTAAGTAAGTACTTACATTGTTTAAACTTATGAATATTTTAAACATTTCAAACATTATTTAGCATAAAGGCGACCGCGATTTGCATACTGCTTAGACAATAATAGCCACGGCTTTTCCCATAATAGGTTCGTATCTAGTAGTAGGTATTCTATGTACATACATGGGATATAATATATCTCAATGGTTTTGGTTCTCCCCAAGGTTTTTGTTTTTCCCATATTTTTTTATTTTCCGTAAATATTGATGGCAATCTGCAGCCAACATAATAAACCAAATTTTAGGGGTCTACCAAGTTAACCTCAGAGAAAGTACCAAAGGAGTTAGTATCGCGTCGATTCCCAAACAACAAACAAACAACAACAAATTTTTCGTGGCACTTTTGCGGGGTGCGGGAGGCGAAGTAAACACACACAGATACACTTTCACGCATACCCACACTATAATAAACTCGCAACACATTCAAAAATACACGCACACAAATAAAGAATGACCTGACCATATGACCAAAAATTTGCCAGAGGGGGTTAGCGCATTATGCTCTCTCCAGTGGTATCTCCTCTAAGAAGTTAACTCATCCAAAATTAAAATTATTTGGATAGATCACAGTATAAATATATTATTCTTTTCAGATTCATTCAAAATGTATAACAATCAAAAAATCAAAATCCAAATTGTCTACATAATTGTAAACATGCAAAAGCTTCTTGCTTGCCACCATCTTGCCTGCATTTTCTCTATGCTACTGAGTATTTAAAGTTTTTTTCTCTATGGATCAAATCAAATATGGCGGTGGCGGCAGCATAACCTCTCTTTTGTATTGTTGATTTAACTTGATTTGTTATTGCGTATTTTCAAGCAAAAAACTTTAGCTGATAATTTTAAGTGATTAGTGTGATTTTCTAATTCAAGATTTGTAACTCGACGAATCTGTAATGGCGGACGCGGCTGCTAGGCAGTTGCAATATGAATATAAAGCAGTAAGTGACCACTTTGTTTATTTCTGCCTGGTTTTTGTATAATATAGTGTACTTAGAATAAAAGATTGTGTATATTTTGCTGTGCACACAAACGGAGGTGCATGAAATTGCTTAAAACATCCCGCAATAAAAAATGTATTAAGGAAAAGTTATCATTTCAAACATTTCAAAGTTTTGTTATGTTTTCCTAGAACTCAAACCTTGTCTTACAAGCCGATGTAAGGCTTATCGAGCGGCGTGGACGTGATGAGGCCACTGGCGAGGTGTTGTCCCTGTCCGGGAAGCTTACTGGCACCCGAATGGGCGACAGAGCACAGAGGACAAAACCTGATAAGACTGAAGAAAGAAAAGCTAAGTAAGTTTATCCATCATTGTTTTACTAGGGTTTAACAAAAAGTGTTAATATATAAAGAACAAATCTCCTGTTCATTTTACATATTCAACTAGAATACATCATCATCATCAGCCGATAGACGTCCACTGCTGAACAAAGGCCTCCCCCTTAGAAGGGAGGGGTTGCCATAATCCCCACGCTTGGCAGGTGGCTTGGGGATCGGAATTTCTTGGCGCGTCAGAAATCCGTAATGAAGTGATTCGCCAAAGTTGAAGTGGTAGTGGACATGCCACATTGCTTAAAGAATCGATGATTGATGAGTATATTGTGAAATTTCATCCAAATGCGGTTCTTCGTGTCAACACTAGACCCAATGTTAGCATCTGTATGTCAAGGGTTTAAAATGCGCTTTTTGCTTATTGTACATTGGAATGTATGCATGCCTATATGAAACTCCGGTTTCATATGGGCATGTAATTAAATCCATACCTATGTACTCATCAACCATATTGTTGATTTAAATCTTTGTTCACTTCACTTTTTAAGAAAAACAAAAAGAAATACATGGCCTCCATCGATTATAGTTGATGTTGCAAGCATAAAGCATAATTATGTATTTACTTTTTCCCATTCAAACAAGTAAATTACTCATACTATGATTCACTGAAAGTGGCCTTTCTGGACCTGCTGTTCTCCATATTTACATCTTTTGTTAAGCATTGACTCAAGTAAACTTTCACCTTTTGCCAGACGACAGAAGCGTGACGAAGCCTCATACGAGCTATCAAAGTCCAAGACAGCCAGAGTGGCATGGGCTGATGACACACCAGGCGTCCTATACAGGCCCAGGGCTCAGCATACGAGGCATGCGTATGAACTCCTCCTGTCTTTCATGCAGAGCGCTCTTGGTGACCAACCGAGGGACATATTGTGTGGAGCTTGCGATGAGGTAAGTAAATAAATGGTTATGATGATATTTAGTACAAACAAACGTAGTACAGAATTTCATTAAAGAACAGAATATAGGTTTGAATTAAACTATAACTGTGTATAAAAGTGTAATTGTCAGTGATCTGAGTAGGTAGATTGATTTATTGTATTCATACCATGATAGCATAACATGGTCATGGCATTTTTCCGGAAAGTACCGTAAAAAAAAAACGACGACGACGAATTGTATTTGTGCGATTGTTACTAGCTTTCAGTGAAGGAAAACATCGTGAGGAAACCTGCATGTCTGAGAAAGCCACTAGCTTTTGAATGACATGTGAAGTCCGCCAACCTACTACGGTCTATGGCCTAAGCCCCAACAGTGGGACAAAAACATTATTATTATTATTATTTATGACTATGTATTTTTCTTCTCAAACCCTCAGTCGTCCCTCTTCGATCTCTACGCCCCTGATGCTACGGCTACATAATTATGCGCGCGAATTTTCGTGTCGCCCTGTCGCGATAAAACTGTGTTCGCCCAACGGCGAAGTTGCTGGCTACATTATCGTCCTAGCAAATGCTCGTGGTGTTCGGGCGAATATTCGTCGGAATCAGTGTTGCCAGATGTATTACGGATTATAATCTGTATTTAAATCTGTACCTATGCCTTTTTATCATAAAATGTGTATAAAATAAGTATGGTCAAAAGAGCCAAAACAAGTGAATTCGTTAGGTAGGATTAAATTTAAAAAAAACAGTCAACTGCAACTTAGACTCTCGCTCCCAGGGTTTCGTCTCATACCTCATACCAAGTAAACTAAACCGGAAAATTGATAGTTGAGGATAAAAAATAATAACGACGTTTGTATTAACCACTAGATGTCCCGCGCAACTCTGCCCTCGTAATTTTCTAATGTTTGTTTCTTATGAACCTTCTCTTGACAATAACAATCACAAACAAAAAAAGAACTAGCGAAATTGGTCTAGCCGTTCAGGCATGTTGCCGTGACCAAAGGAAACAACAGGGGGACAACATTTAAGATTATTATAATTTACTACGGAATAAGAAATCTGATATATGACAACACCGCGAAGGCATTCGTGTTCGCCCGAATACATCGCGCTAGCACGAACTGTTTGGCAACACTTGTCGCGACAACGCGAATCTTCACCGAATCCCGCAGATTTAGCCCCGCTATGAGGGGGGCTTGTCGCCCAATCAGGAGGGTTGGGTATTCCTGAACTAACACATACAATTCATACATACAAAAGTATGATACTCCACTTGTACCTCGATAATCTCATGCACAAGACTTGTAACAAATGTTGTCTCATTACAGGTATTAGTTGTGCTGAAGAATGAAAAATTAAAAGATCCTGAAAAGAAGAAAGAAATTGAAATGCTACTGGGACCGGTGGCTGACGAGAGATTCGCACTCTTAGTCAATTTAGGTAAGAGAAAGAATGAGATCTGAACATAACTATAATGTCAAGTCGCTATCATATGCTATCATATATTTAAAAAAAAAGACAAGCCCGCTGAGTTTCTTGCCGGATCTTCTCAGTAGCGGCCGCGTTACGATCCGGTGGTAGTTTGTAAAAATGATTTTTGTGTAAGTGCCTCCGTGGGGCCTATACATAATAAAGATATTTTGACTTTGACTTTTAACTATGACATACATAATTTTTATGATATCAAATCAAATCAAATCAAATAAATTTATTCGTCGGGCACTGTGCATGCACTAAATGTTACAAACTTAACCTAAACTAAATATCTATACATTGTGCGCATGCCACCGCACTCGACGAAAAAGGCACCACTCAGCATGATGCTGGGACACGAAGTGCTCCCAGCGCTGGTTTTCAGTGACACCTTTCTCGGAGATCGCCTTGGACATCTTAGGTACGATATCATTTATTTGAGAGTATCCAATATACAAAGTGTGGAACATTCTACAGCCAAGCATCATTGTGTACATATCTGTGTAATAATAGCACCCTACCTTCTCCTATTGGGTGTCTGTAAGAGGCGATTAAGGGAAAACAAGGAGACGGACAGTAGCGTCTTACCTCAGGATGTCTACCGGGTGTGGGGATTGTGGCAACCCCTGCCTTCTAAGGCGAAGGCCTTCTATTGGATGTCTTTCGGCTGAGAATGATGATGAATCCCATTGCGACCATCTGAAACAAGTTGGATCCATTGTGTATGCCCTAGGCAGTGGCGTGCACTAGGTTATATGACAGGGTAGGCAAAAACCTACTCAAACCAATTATGTCAATTTAACATTAATGAATGATGTAAGCACAAAACATTTGATGAGTAGGTACCTAATACTTATGTTTTTATTTCGAATAAATATATATTCTATTTCACTTCCACTACTAAGACGACACGTAGGAAGTACCTACGTTAAAATCCATCCACCCATATAGGCTGCTAGGGCCCCTAGCTAGGCATTACTAGGTTGATGATTTTCCCGTTAGCCGTCCGGGTACCATAGGAGTTCCCTTAGATACGCGGGACCCGGACGAGTACAAAGTACGTTCCCGGGGCCCGTCAATACAGCGGGGTCACCGTGGGGTTTTAGTCGGTAAGAGTCTGACTTAACCCGCACTGTTACCCCCGTAGCGGTGCGGGGGGTATTCATGAGGATTTCCCGACAGTAAAAAATAAAGGTACGCAACGATTGCGCCAGCTTAGAGCTGTACATCATCATCTCGTCATGTCTCTCTATGATAATAATAATTATATACTTATTAGTTTACTGTATTTGTTTTTTAGCATATTTTATTTTATTCATAGGTAAGAAGATTACGGATTTCAACATTAGCTCCTCAGTTGAAGGGAACACTGAAATTGACGAGACATATGGCATCAATGTGCAGTTTGAAGAGTCTTCGGAGGAAGATGACGAAGATGCCTATGGGGAGGTAAGTGCTGCACTTACATATGTCAAGTAATGTTAAGTCTTATTCAAACATATTTTGAAATCTGATGATATCAACTCACGGTGCCATTTATTCGTTATAATAATAGGACTAGATCTTCCAAAAGTTAATAGTAGATAAGAAGTTCATATTTTGTAACTAACAATTTGGAATTTTCTCAGCGCAAACATAAAAATGACTGAAAATGTTCGGATCGAATTCGAAGTTTTCAAACTCAAAGTCTTAATCCATACATCGATTCACTTACGGTGACTGTACATTTTTACAAAATCTGTAAATGTAGTTAAAAATATTTCAAAGAGTTATGGATAGTCTCCTAAGAACGTTTTCCTGTAACTACATAAAATGGTTAAGGTAACTGCCATTACTGTCCCGTCTCAAAAATCTACGCTGCACAAAAAATGCAGGTACTAATGTGACCGATATAAGCATGCAAATCACCTATGAGAGATCCGCCACGAAAATTGCAAAAGTAAGCAGTGCACTACAGCTTATTAAAAGCCTCCAAAATCTAATCAGTTTAGTAAACCTATGCGTTCAAAGTATTGAAGTCCATACCATACTCTGCTTCCAGGTCCGAGATCCGGAGAAAGATGAAAATGAGGAGTCAGAGAATGAGAAAGAACAGGATAGCAGTGCAGAAGAGGACAGCGATACTGAAGGCAAGAAAAACGCCATACATGCCAACGTGAGTGATCAAATATTAGTGATCTGAGATCTCTTTCTCTCTCTCACTCTCCAATGATATGAGATCCCCCCCCCCCTCTCTTCTATGGTATGTTCCCTTGTGCAGAGAACAGTCCAGGGCCTCAAGTATGCTAATTTTAATAAAATGACATACAATTGATATTCCAGCTGAATAAAATAAATAAATACGTGTTTCGCGAATTTTCCAAAACAACCGGTGGGGGTGTGCAAGGGGTTGGTAAACTTTGTTAAAAAAGCGTGCGAAGCCTCTGGCGATTGCTAGTTTTCCACGAAATTATCATCATCATTTTCTTCTTCTTGTATATAAAAATGAATATCTGTCCATAACTATCGCTAAATCTCAGAAACTGCTTGACCGATTTGAATATTTTCGGTGTAAAACAAAAAAAAATGTTTAAAAAACGTTAAAGTATTATTTATCCGTAAATTTCTTCTGACATATTTATAGCTAACAGAAGAACAATCCCAGAAGAGGAGGGACGCGACGCTTCACCCCATGGACATTGACGCGTATTGGCTGCAAAGACGCTTGTCCCGCCACTTCGGAGACGCCATGGTGTCCCAGGCCAAGTCGGCCGAAGTATTGTCGGCACTCGCCGCGGCGGCCGACGACCGAGATTTGGAGAATCGGCTCGTGTTGCTGCTTGGCTACGATTGCTTCGAGTTCGTCAAGCTGCTCAACAAGTACCGGTACACAGGTGAGAGCTGATGGTAAGCGGCGGTGGGCGAGGTCTGAAATTGGATGGGTGTGTGAGTGGTAACTGTTAATGGTAAGAGTGTACCAGAGATTATGTCAATTGGTGATTGGTTGAAGTATGGAAATGGATGAGTAGAAATGAGTTATTATATTATAATGTTTTAAGAGACCTACAGACAGATACACAGATGAGAGGTTATGGCAAGTGGTTGCGTGCGAGGTTTAGAAACGGATGGGTGTGCGAGTGGGCAAGGGAGAGAGAGAGAAATATTCAGAGCAATATTTATCTGGGTTAAGACTGCATTCTAGTCAGTTAAGCCACTCAACAAGTTTAGTTATTTACACACATATGCGAGCTGATGGTAAACAACAGTCGATGAGGCTTGGAAATGGATGAGTGACCGGTGCAAGATATTAAGAACGGATTTAACTGATTTCTGTAATAAATAGATACGTTTTGCACTGTTCCCTCTTATGATAAAGGATTGAATGCTAGTCTAGTTCAGTAGTTCTAAATAATTACTTTGTTTTGGTTTTTAATGTTAACAGTTTGTGTTTCAAATGTCGTACCTTAAAGATCCTTGCGACCATAGATGATACTACTTGCGACTCAGGCCTGTCTGCCTACTGCAAGGATGGCAGTTTAAATGTACTTGGTATTTTTTTTATAAATAACTAGCTGCCCCGCGCAGCTCCGCCCGCGCTTTAATTACATTTTGCTCCCCTTTGCTCCCTACTCCCTTGATTTATCTCTCTCTCTTATAAGAAAAATCGAATTCTATGCTCTTTCTCTCCCCTCCCGCTTCGGTCCCCGTCATACTTCCCCTCTTCCTCTCCCCGTTGTCCTCTCTGAACCCTCTCCCTCCTCTCTCTTCTCCCCCCTTGCTCCACCTAACTCCTCCGATCACTCACTCCATCACCCTCCCCTCTCCTTCTCTTGCACCCTCCTCTCGTTCTATATAACCTCGTCAATCATGGTATCAGCGTCATAAAATATACTTCATAACCTATTCTCAGACCTACCCGCAAAATTTCATATATCGGTTCACCCAACTATTTAAAGACCTTGCCTTATGTTGCTTAACCTTAACCTAGCGGCATGAAATATACTTTACGACCTATTCTGAGACCTACCCGAAATACACACAAAATTTCATACAAATCAGTTTACCCATCAATTTAATGACCTGGCCTTGTGTTGCTTAACCTTAACCTAGCGGTATGAAATATACTTTATGACCTATTCTCAGACCTACCCGATATGCACAAAATAAATCATACAAATCAGTCCACCCATCTATTTAATGACCTTACCTAACGTTGCTTAACCTTAACCTACCGGGATAAAAAGTATCCTATGTCCGTTTCCTGGCTCTAAACTACCTCCCTGCCAATTTTCAGCTAAATCGGTTCAGCCGTTCTTGAGTTATAAGTGAAGTAACTAACACGACTTTCTTTTATATATATAGATTTACCTACTAACATCTCTTCCCTCTGTCCACAGTACTGTATTGCACGAAGCTCGCGTCTTCCCAGTCCGAAAGCGAGAGGGCTGCGATCAGGGAGGAGATGTCCAAGCAGCCACATCTGCAGAAGATCCTGGCACAGCTGGAGACCGGCAAAGGCGATGACGAGGTGAGTTAGACGACTATTATGTCACTAATGTGTGGTGGAAGTAGGAATTGAAACAACACACCCCGGAAACTTTATCTGGAGGCGCACACTGGGGCGGTGTATATCTCGTCGTACCCAAAACTCAAATGATTAAATAAAGGTAGTTAGGTTCATACCTATACTTTGTCCATTTTATTATTGGTTTTTTGCATCGATATACTATCTAAACAAGATTTGCTGTCACGACCCGAAAAGTGGTCACGAAAATAAGAGCTACGGAGACGGCTATCGCTCTATTTCAAATTAGTACGAGCCGACAACAGCTGGCGTAAGACGTGTCAAAATGTCTTATTGCGCGTTGAAAAACTGTCCAAATACTCGTCGCAACACTAAAATTACAGGTGGAATATCTTTTTTTCGGTTAGTAATCTTATTACTACTAGTTTAAATACAAAATATAAGTAAGATATCACTAAAATCCGAAATAACAATTATTTATTTGACATTTTCTCCGCTAGTAGTTCGCCATATGCCAAGCCACAGGCTGACAAAATTATTTTTGCTGATAGAGAGTGTCACTACCGTCTATGCAAAACTGTCAAACTACACGTCACTACCACAATAAAAAAGTTAGTTCTCATTTACGCCACCAGCATACATAAGTTGGTAAATCAGTACACGAGCGTTACGTAGTTCTCGAACAAAGAATGCATGGAGTTTCATTGTTATAAAATTGTGCAATTTTTTTCACAACTGCGTAAAATAGAAAAATTGGTGATGAGATGTGTGTAAGTTTGTATTATTATACTATTAGAAACCCTAAATAAGATTATTTAAAAAAAGAGAATCTGTCTAGAAACCATTGTCACTGGACCACCTTAGTAAAATAAAAACTGAACATACCACTGAAGAATTATTACCACACTCCTGCAGCAGGAATACATTGTAATCACCATGACGCAGCAACTTCACTGAGACTTCCGCACTGTACGAGATCTGAGAAACGAATGACTGTGGTACCGCTAGAGCAGTGACCACAATTTATTTTATATCGGTTTTGGAGTCTAACAATACCATCATTTGAAAACTCGTTGGTCTAATGGTTAACCATCCTGGCCTCTATCCAATAGGTTGTGGTTCAGATTGCCACTTTTTCTCTGGGTTTCATTTATTTAGATAAGTATGTATTTTCAAAAAAGTATATACGTATTTATATTAGGTGTCTGGTTACCATAGTACAGATTCTGGACAGTTTTGGATTACACGGCAGTGTGTCCTCAAATATTATTATTACTTTACAACAAGAACGTGGTTGCTCCGTGTATTAATATTATGTGTATCACTATACTTTTTAAAAGAACGGTTTTTTTAACATTAACTAAATTAGTAGTTTAATATGATGAATGAGAAATAGTCTCAATGATACACAATAATTATTTTTATTTGATGTTTTTTTATTGTTTCATTTTTTGTAGATTCCCTAGTAATCCATTTCGATGTGCTGAATGGGTTTCAATAGTCGCTAAAGAAAGAGGAGATGAATTGTATAAACCTCACGCATTTTCGTCAATTTGCTCATTACATTTTGATGAATCAAATATTTCATGTAATACTCGAAGACGTAGATTGTTAAAATCTGCGGTTCCAAAATTACAGGTTTGTAGATAACTATATTTTTTTTATTAAATACAAGAGTTTGGGATCAGATGACCATATATAAATTGTTCCGGAATATTATTATTTTTATCAGTTTACTTATGAATACGAATAGTTATTAAATACGAAGACAATGTTTATTATGGCATTTATTGATGCTATTGGTATTTATTAATAACTTGGTTTAAAGAATAATGTACATTATTCTTTAAAACATCTTAACTATATAGAGACCCAACTATTTAGACTAAGTTTTAAGTAGATGTTATATTGGTATTTTTTGCAGATCACACCATCACCAACTATTCAGAGTGCAACCAGACAATTTAATGCTCCTGAGGATGATTTAGTATCTATTATTTCTGAAACAGTTTCATTATCAGACCTTATACCATTACATGATTCTCCTAGAAAACATCATTTGAAAAAAAAATTAGCAGAAAGCCGAAAAACTATTGAGATACTTAAAAACAGGGTTCATAATTTGCAGAGAGTTAAAAAACGACTTAATAAAAGAAATTATACTTTAAAGAATATAGTTAAAATGCTTAAAAGTAATAGATCCATTGATGACTCAGTTTTCATAGATTTATCAAAAAATATGGAAGTCACGGAAATATTTAACGGGATGTATATAAAAAATAAAATGAATAATTCCAGACCCTTTAAGCAATATCCTCCAGGCGCAAGGAAATTTGCTCTAACGCTTCATTTTTACTCACCTTCTGCTTATAAATATGTACGAAAAATGTTCGATACTTGTTTACCTCATCCACGGACATTATACCAGTGGTATCAAAGTGTTGACGCGGAACCTGGATTTTGCACCGAAACCTTAAATAGGCTCGAAGAGAAGGCAAAAACCAGCGGAAAAACCATTATATGTGCTTTGGTTGCTGATGAAATGTCCATAAGGAGACAAAAGATATGGACAGGTAAACGTTATGAAGGCTTAGTAGATATGGGATTAGATAGTGATGATAACAGCCAAATGGCAACGCAAGCTTATGTTTTCATGTTAGTTGCTATAAATGACTCGTGGAAATTACCATTGGCTTATTTCTTTATTGACAGTATCAAGGCAGATATGAAATCCAATTTAATAAAAATTGCCTTGCAAAAATGTTATAAAATAGGTGTTCAAATTCGTTCAGTGACATTTGATGGTTGTAAAAGCAATATTGCAACGATGAAAAACTTAGGATGCGAGTTGGATGATTACAAAAATTTAAAAACTTATTTTAAACATCCATTTGCTGACTATAATGTTGTTATATTTTTAGATGCATGTCATATGTTAAAATTGATGCGAAATACGTTAGAATCAAAGAAAATTATATATATTGCAGATGATAAATTCGTCAAATGGAAATTTTTAACAGAATTATACAACTTGCAGGAAGAAAATAGTTTGCACTTGGCAAATAAACTTTCACATAGTCATATTAACTTTAAAAATCATATAATGAATGTGAAGCTGGCATCCCAGCTCTTTAGCAGAAGCGTTAGTAAGGCTTTAGAATTTTGTGAAAATACTTTGAAAATTCCCACATTCCAAGGGGCCGAGAGTACAGCAAACTTTATCATGAAACTTAATAATGTTTTTGATATACTTAATACACGTAATCTTAAAGACTTTGGTTTCAAAAAACCCTTGAATAAGAACAATTCACAGAAAATATTGACATTTTTATCAGAAGCGAAAAATTACTTACTTTCTTTATCAATTGAGGTAAAATATAAAAAAAAGGTTAAAATTGGCACTGAAGTAAGAACTGTGTTTAATAATAAAAAAGTTCCATTGGCCTTGACACAAAATAATACTGGCTTGTTGGGTTTACTGGTATGTATTAATAGTTTAATATATTTATATGAAACATTAATTTTAACTGATGCCCTTCCGTTCTTATTGACCTATAAACTCAGCCAAGATCATGTAGAGTTATTTTTCGGAAACATAAGGAGTCAAGGCGGACACAATAATAATCCCAACACGAGACAATTTAAAGCCAGTTTTAAAAAACTGCTGTCTCATTTGGAAGTAGGCTCCAAATTTACTGGGAATTGTGTACCAATACAAAATATACCAATTTTATCAGGATTATCGGCACTCAAAAATTTAATAGTTCTTCGACGGGATATCGTTTTGATGAATGTGAAGAAAATTTAGGTGCAATAGAAATCATAAAAAATAAATCTATACAGCACAATTTTGATAAATACCAGATAAATTGCAACGAACTCATTCAAAAATTAGAACAAAACCCAATTCCGGAAATTGTTTTCCAAATAGTAGGTTACATTTCTGGTTTTGTGGTAAGTAGTCTAGTAAAAAAGCTTAGGTGCGAGGACTGCAAAAGAAAATTATGGGCAAAAGAAAAATTATGGTTCCACAAACTAGTGGATTTACGAGATATGAATGGCTTATTTTATTGTGCAAATGATGTATTTGACATTTGCATGAACACTGAACGCGTTATACGCAACTGTGTTCGTTTAAGTGGTGGTAAAAATATACACAAGAAATATGACAAAATATTTATATCTGTTGCAGTTTTAAAATTATATATTAATAAAGATGTTTTTGTCGGAGAAAATGAGCATAACCATAACATTGATTTACTGAGATTAGTTGTAGAAAAATTCATCGATGTAAGACTGCATTATGTTTGTAAAAAAGAAACCGCTCAGACAAAAAATGATTCAAAAAGACAGATTTATAATAAATCAAATTTGTTTAAAGGTAATTAACATTTCTTTTTTCAGACAACTGATACTAATACTTATGTATTTTTTTTTTTGTAAATCCATACTTAAATAGATAAATAACACCCAGACACTTGGTGGGAATCGAACCCACGACCCATCGGTTAGCAACCAGGGTGTCTAACCACTAGACCAACGGGCCCGTCAATTAAATATAAATATAAAATATAATGTCAAATACATTGTCACTAAACTTGATTAATTATTAATGTTCAGTGTAGATAAATTAGACTTAAAATAAAATAAAAACTTGAAAGCGTTAAATATGCCATGTTTAGTACCGACTTCAATACTATTGTCATTATTTAACGCTTTTTGTAACATTTGTAACGCTTTTTGTAAAATTGTACCTAACGAAACCTAATTATTTTAAGTTTATGCATAATAAAGAATTTTGAATTTATATGTATGTCTTATTTCATCCAGTCGTTCTCTTGACCAACATGCGTATCAAATGAAGCGTCTTCGCTTCATTTGATACGCATGTTAATCTGTTGGCGGTCGACGCGTCATAGCGCTTATGCGATCGGAATCATCGGCCGTTGAGAGCTTAATGTTGTAACAAATAAATGCAGATATACTACTAGAAAGAAATAACAATCATTCTGGAGAAGTTGGGTACAAAGTAATGCTTACTTTTATGGCTAGCATAACATTATACGTAACTTACCATATTTTTATATTACGGTTATTCTGGAAAAAATAAACGTAAGCAACTCCATACCTTTCCTTAGCTTACTGTACGTCTAAGCGTTCAAAAACAATGGAACTCAATGGAAGCACACAACTCTCAGCTCCAAAACTGTGTAAGTGCCGAATTGTCTGCAATTATTATTGAACATTATTTTATAGTACGTAAGTTATCTTTTTAACCGACTTCAAAAAGGAGGAGGTTCTCAATTCGTCTGTATATATATATATTTTTTTTTTTTTATATGAACATATTATTGTTTTGCGTGTACGTGTATAGTTGTGTAAGTATATGTAACCGCGACCACATTTTCGATGTCATTTTGTTCGTGACAGCTAATCTAGTTGGTATAGTATATCGATGGTTTTTTGACAGCTCGACGTTTGAAGTTTATAGGAACGTGAACATAGTAGTAGTACGTAAACGAAATAATCGATATCGAAAAATGTACATTCGATTAAATATTTTTTAACCGACTTCAAAAAAGGAGGAGGTTCTCAATTCGTCTGTATATATATTTTTTTTTTTTTTTTTTATGTATGTTCGCGCATAACTCTGGCAATTATTAACCGATTTGAAAAAATCTTTCTTCCATCCATTCTTCAATCCATTGATTGGGTCCCATAAAAAAATGATTGCTTAGTAATAAGTAGTTCCTAAAAAAACAAGAATGGTGACTGCGCACTGAGAGTTGCAAGAAAGCCTATATAGATGACGTTTTAGTCGCTCGGACTCGCTCGGTCGGACAAAAATGGTCATAACTCTGGCAAATATTTACCAATTTCAATGATTCTTTTTTTATTCGAAAGAAGAAACCACTGTATTGAATCTGTATGAATTTTATTACAACCGGATAAGAACTTCCTGGAGGACCATGAACGATGTGGAGGAATTTATCTGGTAAAAACCATAAAACTGATGTTCTCCATTACATTGCTCTGACAATTATGAACCGATTTCGATGATTCTTTTTTTATTCGAGAGAGTAAACTACTATGATGTTTCCATGCAAATTTCATTACGACCGGATATTATTTTCTGAAGAAACATGAATTATGTAAAACTATGTAGACGATAATGTGATCATAACCTACCTAGATAATTTTACGGTTTTCGATGGTTCAATCTTTATATATGAAAATATCACTAAAAAGGTTAAAATAAAATCTTTTTAAAAAAAAATTGAACCGACTCCAATATCACTGAAAAGTATAAAATAATTTAAATATTATTGAAGTTGGTGCCAAATATACACAGCAGGTACGCTAACACCAACTTCAATAATATTTAAATTATTTTATACTTTTCAGTGATATTGGAGTCGGTTCAATTTTTTTTTAAAAAGATTTTATTTTTATTCTGACGACTCATGTTAATGTTTCAACCTTAAAAATTTGTTGATTTTCTTTGTTATATTATGCATGAGGCCCTCAAAATAAAATGAATGAAAGTTAATGTAAACAAGACGAAAGTAATGTAAACGCATTTATTTCTATCGATTATTTGTAATCTGTGGCACAATCGTAGTAATCGATATGTGTGGCAACTCACTAAAGTGCGGTACGCGTCCATGAAGTACAATATTATTTCTGTGAATTTGGTAACTTTAATAATACGAAACTTTATGGGCGTCAGCTGTCAAAAAACCAATAATAAAATGGACAGAGTATAATTACCTTTATTTTGTATGTAGGGTAATTATTCCCGCAGCTGTTAACGATATTTACATTAATGAGAAGTTTGAAGTCATTTACCGTATTGACATATTAAAAAGTGTGTACTCTGTTATCAGTGTTCGGCGTTTACATCATCCAAATCTGCAATCATTGATAAATAACATTATGGCTGCGTTCCACTTGGGGCCCACAACGATCACGCTCACGACTGTAGTTTTCCCCGTTCCACTTGCTTGTGAGTGTTACCGTCGTAAACTCAAGTGGAACGCTCACTACGACCCACCTTCTTAGTTGGGTCGTCGTGAGCTTCGCGTGAGCGTAATTCATGACGTCATGAGTGACGTATTCGCCGCGACCACAACGACCGCGGTCGCTATGTGGAACGACAAAAGGAGCGTTTTGATCGTTGTGGGCCCCAAGTGGAACGGGCTCTATGTTTACGTTAATATACCAATATAAACAGTCGATCATGTAAAAAAAGACCTGCATATTCCCTATAGTAACCTGTAATAATAATCTCCAGACAGCTCAGCAGTCCGAGGCGCCCCGCAAGCGGCAGAAGACAGAAGCGGAGAACGCTGCGGGTGGCGGACAGCTGCAAGGGTCTAGGAAGGTGCTGCAGCTAGAAGACCTGGTCTTCGCAGCTGGCGCCCACTTCATGGCCAACAAGCGCTGTCAACTGCCTCCTGGATCCTTCAGGAAGCAGAGAAAAGGTACTATAATATGTCCTTCATTCACTTCTGGATTTCAGAACGCTGTACACCTGGAATACCTGCACTTCGCAGATTCTTCTGGAGATAGAGAAAAGGTACTGGCTTTAGGGTACCAGGAGTCTGTTATAGCTGGAAGACTTTGTCTTCGCTGCCTTCTGGAAGCTGAGGAAAGGTACGATGTGACTTTAGGGTGCCAGGAATCTGTTGCAGCTGGAAGGCTTGGTCTTCGCAGCTGGTGCCCACTTCATGGCCAACAAGTGCTGTCAACTGCCTCCTGGATCCTTCAGGAAGCAGAGGAAAGGTACTATATCTTCCTAGTACTTCACGATTTCAAAAGGCCTTACACCTGGAAGAACTGGTTTTCGCAGATCCTTCTGTGCCTTTAGTACGAGTTTGCAGCTCGTTCCTCGAGCAAACTATATCGAGACAACTACTCATCTTTTCGTTGTGAGGTTATCCGTAGTACCAGTTACAAAATATCGTCTTCGATCAAACTATATATCGAGCTCGTTTCGAGCTAGATCAACTCGATGATACCAAAGAGCATATTTACTACGAATGGATGGCACGCACTTCACTTCATATATTTCTGTCTCTTTTATACATTCGTAAAAAGAAAGAGATCCATGAATGTCAACGTTGTCAAATGTTTTTTATCTATATTTTCCTGTGGTTCAAGAAGCTTATATCTGTGGTTCGTAGACAGCTGTGGTTCATAAAATCTAACATATTTCGTTGAATTATTACTTTATGTGTCTGTTACTTGATAAATCGTTAATTTACTAATAGAAAACTAATAAAAATCAAGAAAATAACATGGTTGCCTATCCCTCAGATATTTTCATAATGGAAATAAGTATAGCAACTACTAGAAGAGTTGTTTGAGATGTTTACTCGATCCTAATGTTCTACCTAAACCAATTGTTTTAATTATTTTAGAGATTGCGAAATGGAGAAATAACTACACTTTTATACAATTGCACGGAGCCTGCAATTTCCTGCCAATGGAACACGCTAAAAAGTAGTTTGCTGCTATGACTGTGAAACAGACTTTGTTTTTAAATTGATTACGAGACAATAAACAGTGTTTTTACCTAAATAGTTGTAAACAGATTGTGTTGTTGAAAAGTTAGACGACTTTACGAATCTTTATTGGGTACAATAAGATTCGTAAATATTATCGATGTTTTGTTAGTTGAAGGTTATAGATGTGCCCAGTGAATGAATCTATTACTTGTATAATAATGTCTAAAGTAGTTTTTGCCATTACCTGA
Organism: Furcula furcula; assembly: GCA_911728495.1. NCBI lineage: Eukaryota > Metazoa > Arthropoda > Insecta > Lepidoptera > Notodontidae > Furcula > Furcula furcula. The sequence continues at coordinate 53,694,087 of OU452242.1, forward strand.
TGTATTGTTAACTTATATCATTTAATGTGTTTATATAACCAATGTTTTTTTGGATGAAATGATGTGTTTTAAGGTTATAGCAATATTTTACCTTTCATTTCTTACTGATGGGCAAGTGTCTCTTCTTCTCTGTCTTGAATGACAGATAGAGTTTAGGCCCTATCCAACATAACCTATGTGTGAATAGGTGAATCAGATAAACCAGATCTTAATAAATTCTAGGTCACAATAATTCTAGGTTTCCTCACAAAGTTTACTTTGATTGTTAATCATCTACATAACTATTGCATTGATGCTGTTAAATTTCAGTTAGTAAAATATGATCCTTACATGCCCTGTGGGTGGTCTGAGTAAGAACACCACCCACCCATATCCTGTTGGGTGTTGTATATGGCAACTAAGAGAAAACAAGAAGACAGCATGCATGCAGCAGCATCTTTCTATTGGTTTACCTACCACCTACATTGCGGTCTAGTCATGATTAGGGAAATAATGCAACTTGGTTGAGATTACATAAGTGTTATTTTAACTAGTTTAATATTTAATATATGACAACAATATTTACACAACGGACAAGTTGTGTAGATGTTGTGTAATAATATATACTTATCAATAAGTTATCACTTATTACTCCATGCAGTATGTATATTATACATAAGATTTACATGTGTCATGTAAATTTTCAAATATAACTTAAATATCAATTCATCGGTGTAGTAACAATTTAAGACAGTCAAACATTAAGTTTGTAAATTAAAAGTATAAGTTTACAAACTTACATTTTTATGTTCTGATATACCAGCTTATTCACTCTGACTAAACAATTTTTAAAATTAATATGATTTGTTATATAAGTACACAAATGAATTTCCTCTTCGGAATGCCATCACCAAACAAATATTATTAATTTAACAAATATTATCTTAGTTTTTATTACAAATATTAGAAATATATTTACTAGATTCTATTTTCATTTAAGATAATACTTGAGTCACACTAAAATTAAAGAAGATTAGCTATACACATAATAATGAATTTCACATATAGTCATCTGCCTTATTCGCTTACTTCTAAACAACACAATCAATTTTGATGCACTTTTCACTATTATAGGTACACTTTATTTTTCCAAAATCTATGTTTAGGACTAAAGACATAGAAAAAGACGAAGCAGGTTGCTAGTGTGTATAAAACATAACTTGTTTTGTTTCGTTCCCATGCCTCCCAATAAGCTTGAACATTATAAGAATTATGTTGAAATTTTTGAAATCTTGCTCAATGTGACTTCTTGGGAGTATTGATTAGAAATCATAAACACTTATCATAAGATATCTTCTATGAATGCACACTTCCATCTGCACCTTAAAAACATAACAAGGGATTTGTTAGGTTATTATTGATATTAGGTAAACGTAATGCAATGTATATTCTACGTACAATCTTTATTGGCGTGGTTATTTATGAACTAAGTCGATAAATTATTTCATTAATAACGAAAGTTGAACAAAAAAAACTTAAAAGTATTAAAATTTAAATAGGTAAGTACCTTCTCCAGAAAGAATCTCCAAAAGCTCCTTAGAGCAACAGGTAACAAAAAATAGTTTCAAAATCAGTTCCTTTGAGGCGTTATGACTAAGTATAAGGAATATCTGAGACATGACTTGTGCATGATGAATTTCCGCCACAATATTAATTTTCGTCGCTCCTTATCACGACGGATGGCTTCCACAGTCTCTGTAGTTACTCGCCTCGTAGAATATAGTCGAAAAAACATGATTTTCTAGTAAATTTCGCGATTATTATAAAAGCTCACTAGGCTCTCACTAAATAAATTTCAGTGAGACCATCAACGACCTAAATGCTCGACATCGACCTGTGAAACTGCCAGTGAGATGTCAAAAGTGTCACTTGTACTGTGAAATGGCACAAATCGACTCGATATCGAGCTAAATCGAGTCATAATATTTGATCGAGGACCTTCAGACTACGGATTTTCGTTGGCGATAGTTGCCGCTACTCCCCGCTAGAGGCGCCGGTGTGAAATGTATGGACTGACGGATCTCGAAACTCGAAGCACGAAAGCTAACAAAAACTCATCATAGGCCTACTGGTAGCACAGGAGCGGTACTGTAATATCTCCCTCAGTAGTTCAGGATTTCAGATAGCTGTACACCTGGAAGACCTGAAATTCGTAGATACTTCTGGATGCATATTAAAGGTACTATATGACTCTGTGGTAGCTGGAAGACCTGGTCTATACATCGGGCGCCAGCTGACAAGCTTCCTTCTCGCTCCTTCAGGAAGCAGAGGAAAGGTACTATATGGGTGCAAGCTACAGCTGGAAGGCCTGCTATTCACGCCTGCTTTATATACAGCTGCATTGCACTGCTAAAGTGAGGGCCAGATGTGAATACCTATATGGTAGGCTCCTTGTGCAAGACACCGTACAGGTAGGTACCACCGCAGTGTCAGATAATCCATCGCCAAGCAGCAGTGTGTAGGTTGTTGTGTTCCGGTGTGAAGGGCACTGTAGCTGGTGAAACTAGCGGACACAATGTACATTATAACTAATGTCACGAGTGACCAGCGACACTGCAGCTGTCTATAGGGAAGCGATTTGCTTCGATTTGCTTCTTCATTTATAATAAGGACAGATCAGGACTGGAACAGTTTGCCTGCGTCGGTTTTCCCGCCCGATTATAATGTAGATGTCTTAGAGTAGAGTGAATAGGCTATTAATAAGCTAGTGTGCTTTACCATCCTCGACTGCGTCACCGCTTTCCATCAGGTGGGAGTGTGGTCAAGCACTGGCTTATATTGAATAATAAAAAAAAGAAAGAGTTGCTTACTATCTGGCGAACGAAGTCATTTTAACAGAATATGTTTGTTTCCCTGAAGGTTATGAAGAGGTGCACGTGCCAGCTCTGAAGCCGAAACCATTTGAAGAGGACGAGACCCTGACTCCCGTGGAGAAATTGCCGAAGTACGTCCAACCGGCTTTCGATGGTTTCAAGACCTTGAACAGGATCCAGGTGAGTTCGAATCTATTTATATATTTTCACATGACTAAGTAAAATATCAGTGGTAAGACCATAAATATCTCTTCCTGTATCATCAGCAGCCAAAACGCATCCACTGCTGAAGAAAAGTCCCCTGTCCCCCCTTAGAAGGGAGGGGATGCCATAATCTCCACGCTTGGCAGGCGTCTTCGAGGTCGCAGTGTAGGTGGTAGGTAATCCAATAGAAAGACGCTGCTACTCGTCTTTTTGTTTTCCCTTAGTCGTCTCTTACGGACACCCAACGGGAATAAATGGGTTGGTGAACAGAGCCGGTAAGAATAGCACCCTCCCATCTTCTCCCGTTCGGTGTCTGTAAGAGGCGACTAAGGGAAAACAAGAAGACGGGCAGCAGCGTTTACTATTAGATTACCTACTACCTATACTGCGATCACCAAGACGCCTGCCAAGCGTGGTGACTATGGCAATCCCTCCATTCTAAGGGGGAGGTCTTTGTTCAACAGCCGCTGCTGATAATTATTATGAATATTAAGTATGTTAAGCATTGATATAATATTTAAACTAGATTTGGTGTCACGGTCCAGAAAGTGGTAGCGAGAAATAGCGCCCTTGTGTCACTATTTCTTTACAAGCCACATCCTGACAAATTTATATTTGCCGTTAATAGGAGTGTCGCTACTGTCTATATGAAACTGTCAAACTACAGGTCGTTGTCATAATAAGCCTGTTAGTTCACGTTTCCGCCACCAGTACAGATAAGTTTGCATCCTCCGCGACCACATTTTAGATGTCATTTTGTTCGTGAATGTTTATCTAGTTCATATATTATATCGATGATGTTAAGTCTTCTTTCTGTATAAGATGGTTAGACCCTAAGCCTCGGTTCGTGCCTAATTTCCGCCCCCCTACTGGTTATACAATATAGTCTATTCCCTTCCAGAGTCGCATATCGAAGGCAGCGTTGGAGACTGACGAGAACCTGCTGGTGTGCGCCCCAACTGGCGCCGGCAAGACCAATGTGGCCTTACTGTGTATACTGCGGGAGGTGGGCAAACATGTCAATGACGATGGAACTGTCAACGCTCAGGACTTCAAGATGATATACGTGGCGCCCATGAGGTCACTGGTACAGGAGATGGTGAGTCGTTTATATAAAAATATTTATTACAACAGGCTATCTAGATGACTTAAAGATTCTATTTAAATGAGAGACTCATTTAGATCATCAAAAATATTTGATAAATTTTTTCTTTTGTTAATTAAACAAAAAATTACGAAGATATAATATGTAGTGCGTTGAAACTATTTTATCTTTTCGTACAAAAAATTACGAAGCTAAAGTGCGTTGAAATTTCGTGTGACGTCACGCCACAGAATACATATAGTAACAGAAGATGCACTGCTTTGATGTTGAGAGAATGCCACCATTATAATAGCCTACAAAATTTACAGAGCACTGCGTTCATTCTAAATTGTACCTTACCGGCACGCGCACTAGAGCGCTATTTCTTTGTGTTCCGAATTCATTTACACGTTCGTTCAATCGTCAGCTCAGAATCATCAGGGTTTTCAAGCAAAGTAAAATAAAATACCAACAAAATTATTACGAACATTTATTATATTTAGTACAATTTTTGTACTTTTATGTAGTGTTTTATATATTTTTTACCATCTCTGAAATATCTAATAATACCTATAGGTACTTTATAATAATAATAAATAAATAAATAGCCTTTATTTCCCAATAATAATAATAAGTACATTACAATTAAATTTTCATGCAAAATAGAAATTGAACATTTATACATTTGATTACATTATATTAAATTTATATTTCAAAATAATACATCATTTTAATTGGGTCATCCATTTAAGGATGTAGGCCTCCTCCAAAGTTTTCCAATGTCTTCTATCCTGTGCGTCTCTAGACCATGTAGCGCCCGCAACTGCATCTATATCGTCAGACCATCGGCGGTAAGGACGTCCTCGGGGTCGTGTTGCGTCTCTAGGGTGCCAGTGCAATATTCTTTCACTCCATCGTCCGTCTTTTTGCCTGGCAACATGACCAGCCCATCTCCATTTAAGTCGGCATAGTAATTCTGTTGCATCTATTATTTTTGTTCTTTTCCTTAGAGTAGAGTTTCTGACTTTATCACATAAGCGTAGGCCCAACATACTCCTTTCTATAGCTCTTTGAAATACTTGTATTTTTCTGAGTATCTTCTCTGTTAAGGCCCACGTTTGACAACCATATAGTAGAGTAGGTACTATTACTGAATCGAAAGCTCTTCTTTTCAGTGAAATAGGAAGTTTCGATTTAAAAATATCCTTGTGAGCCCAATATTTTCCCCATGCTTTCTTGATTCTTATTTCCACTTCCGTAGTTATTTGGTTTTGTAAACAAATATTTTGGCCTAAGTATGTATAATTTTCTATGTATTGAATAGAACTGCCATTTACAACTGTTTCAGCTTGTATTCCATTTGTCATTATACATGTTTTACTATGGTTAATTTCTAACCCACATTTTCTGCTCTCTATATCCAGGTCTTGTAGCATAGTGTTTAGGTCTTTATGATTATCGGTAATAATGACAATGTCGTCTGCGAAACGTAGGTGGTTTAGATACTCTCCATTTATATTTATTCCTAATCCATCCCAGTGTAGGTTTCTAAAGATGTCCTCAAGTAAGGCTGTGAACAGATTTGGTGAAATAGGGTCTCCTTGTTTTACTCCACGAAGTATATTGAATGGGTCTCCCTTGTTCTCTAGCTTGACTTTAGCCTTACTCTTTTTATATATTTCTTTTAAGATATTTATATATATAACGTTGATACCTTGATGTTCTAAAGTTTTCCATAGAGCTGAGTGTGAGATAGTATCGAAAGCTTTCCTGTAGTCAATAAATCCTATGTAGAGCTGTTTTCCATACTCTCTAGTTTGCTCGAGTATTTTGTTTAGTGTAAAAATATGGTCTATGGTAGAGTATGAAGGACGAAACCCGGCCTGTTCTCGTGGCTGGTTAAAGAGTAAAATATTTTCTATTCTTTTAAGGATTGTTTTTGTGAAGAGCTTATATAGTGTTTGCAGTAAACTGATGGGTCTATAATTGCTTATGTTCTGAGGGTCTCCCTTTTTGTATAATAGAGTGATCACTGAGGTTTCCCAATCTTCGGGTATTGTGTTTTGCAATAGAATTTCGTTAAAAAGTTGAGTAATCACAGGTGCTATCGAGTCTACGAGTATCTTGAAGATATCTATGGATAATCCATCTTCGCCTGGGCTTTTATGAGACTTTGCTGATGTTATGGCATACCTAATTTCGCTTTCTAGAAAAGGTATTATCTCCTCCTTATTGCTATTGTTATATTCTATGCAATTTCTAGAGAGTAAACATTTTTTGTCATCGTAGAGTTCCTTGTAGTACTCAGTGGCTATTTTTAAAATATGTTGTCGATTGGTGCATTCTGTCCTACTGTTAATATTTTTCTTCATGTGTGTAATCCATTTCTTTGAAATATCTAATTTTTTTTTTGATCGTTTGATAGATCCTTTATCTCTAAGTTCTCTCGCTATTGTATTGTATTTATAAGCGTTATAATTATCTTTAATTTTTCTATTTATTTTTTTATATAAAGATGATAAGCGCATTTTATCCTCTTTGGTCTTCTTACTTTTTGCTTTCAAGTCTGTTCTCTCTTTAATTAGTATATCAATATCTTTATCGATAACGTGGTGTTTAGTTATTTTATCGGTTACAGGTATTTTGTTCATAGAGCATTTAATTGTTTTTATTAAACATTTGTAGTCGTCAGAAATATTCGTAAAGTTTATATCACAATCTTTAATTATTGTAGAGAACGTACTTTTAAATAGGTCTTCATCTGTTATATTTGTAATATGTTCTCTACATCTGAACTGTTGCCGACTTTGTTTTATTGTTTTTGTAAAAAGTTTTGCTCTAACTAATCTGTGATCTGTTGAAAAAGTTGTATTAATTATTTCAGTATCCAGTACGAGTTTCTTATTTTTGGCCAGTATAAAGTCTATTTCGTTTCTTGTACGACCGTCGGGTGAGAGCCACGTCCATTTCCGCTTCAGGTTTTTCTTAAAATGTGTGTTCATTATATACAGCTGATTTTCAAAACAGTATTCGATGAGTCTTGACCCACGATCGTTTCTCTCTCCGTAACACCAAGGCCCCATGACTTTATCATCTTCAGCCGTTTGTTTTCCGATTTTTGAGTTAAAGTCGCCTATTATGTAAATGTCATTGCCTGTATTATCTAATGCTTGTGTAACCTGATTATAGAACAGTTCAATTTCTTCTGCTGTAGAGTTTTCAGTTGGAGCATATACCTGAATTATATGGGTTATGCGGTTATTTATCTGAATATCTAATCTTATAACTCTATCTGAGAAAGGTTTGATGTCAATTATGTATTTCTTAAGATTTTTTTTAATAAGAAAACCCACTCCATTTCTACCACTTTTTTCACCATAGTATGTAAGGATATAATTTTCATATTCGATAATTTCGTTTCCTTCTTTCTTTACCTCGGATAAACCGATAATATCCCAATTTATTGTTGACAGATAGTGGTGTAATTCGATCATTCTTGTTTCCGACACTAGCGATCGAACATTCAGAGTGCACATATATAAGTAATTTTCTTTCCTGTTTGTTTTTCCGGCGCTGCGCAAATCGAGCTCTACATTTTCTTTAGAGGGTTTTGGTCTACTCGGTGACCTCGGTGACCAACCGTATTGGGAGAGGTAGGTACTTTAGGATGGCGAAAATTCGAAACCGCACAAATAATTTTAAAATTGTTTTAATAGGTAAACTTAGGCGTGTTTCAGTGAACTCAAATGTTTTTTAGCTTCGTTACGATTCTCCATTATAATTATTTTAATAAAATGCGGCGATATTAATGCAATATACACACAAATACGTAAATCCTTTCGCGTTTTGGTTTACGTTTTGCATGAAGTATTCAATAACGTGAGTTCGCAAGCGCGTGGCAGCCGCGAGTGATAGACGCCCCCGGGGCGTCAAGCGCTGTAGGCATTTATCACTGTAGGTATTGGCGAGTGACTGAGGTCTGGTCACGCCTGCATACAATTTTGACTGAGGCGTGACGTATCGAGCCCCCACTCCCCAACTTTGAAGCTCTATATTTTGACTGAGGCGTGACGTATCGAGCCCCCACTCCCGAACTTTGACGCTCTATATTTTTACTGAGGCGTGACGTATCGAGCCCACACTCCCCAACTTTGAAGCTCTATATTTTGACTGAGGCGTGACATATCGAGCCCCCACTCCCGAACTTTGACGCTCTATATTTTTACTGAGGCGTGACGTATCGAGCCCCCACTCCCCAACTTTGAAGCTCTATATTTTGACTGAGGCGTGACGTATCGAGCCCCCACTCCCCAACTTTGAAGCTCTATATTTTGACTGAGGCGTGACATATCGAGCCCCCACTCCCGAACTTTGACGCTCTATATTTTTACTGAGGCGTGACGTATCGAGCCCCCACTCCCCAACTTTGAAGCTCTATATTTTTACTGAGGCGTGACGTATCGAGCCCCCACTCCCCAACTTTGAAGCTCTATATTTTGACTGAGGCGTGACGTATCGAGCCCCCACTCCCCAACTTTGAAGCTCTATATTTTTACTGAGGCGTGACGTATCGAGCCCACACTCCCGAACTTTGACGCTCTATATTTTTACTGAGGCGTGACGTATCGAGCCCCCACTCCCCAACTTTGAAGCTCTATATTTTTACTGAGGCGTGACGTATCGAGCCCCCACTCCCCAACTTTGAAGCTCTATATTTTGACTGAGGCGTGACGTATCGAGCCCCCACTCCCCAACTTTGAAGCTCTATATTTTTACTGAGGCGTGACGTATCGAGCCCCCACTCCCCAACTTTGAAGCTCTATATTTTTACTGAGGCGTGACGTATCGAGCCCCCACTCCCGAACTTTGACGCTCTATATTTTTACTGAGGCGTGACGTATCGAGCCCCCACTCCCCAACTTTGAAGCTCTATATTTTTACTGAGGCGTGACGTATCGAGCCCCCACTCCCCAACTTTGAAGCTCTATATTTTGACTGAGGCGTGACGTATCGAGCCCCCACTCCCCAACTTTGAAGCTCTATATTTTTACTGAGGCGTGACGTATCGAGCCCCCACTCCCCAACTTTGAAGCTCTATATTTTTACTGAGGCGTGACGTATCGAGCCCCCACTCCCGAATCTTGACGCTCTATATTTTGACTCGAGGCGTGACGTATCGAGCCCCCACTCCCCAACTTTGAAGCTCTATATTTTTACTGAGGCGTGACGTATCGAGCCCACACTCCCGAACTTTGACGCTCTATATTTTTACTGAGGCGTGACGTATCGAGCCCCCACTCCCGAATCTTGACGCTGTATATTTTTACTGAGGCGTGACGTATCGAGCCCCCACTCCCGAATCTTGACGCTCTATATTTTTACTGAGGCGTGACGTATCGAGCCCCCACTCCCGAATCTTGACGCTCTATATTTTGACTGAGGCGTGACGTATCGAGCCCCCACTCCCCAACTTTGAAGCTCTATATTTTTACTGAGGCGTGACGTATCGAGCCCACACTCCCGAACTTTGACGCTCTATATTTTTACTGAGGCGTGACGTATCGAGCCCCCACTCCCCAACTTTGACGCTCTATATTTTTACTGAGGCGTGACGTATCGAGCCCCCACTCCCGAATCTTGACGCTCTATATTTTGACTGAGGCGTGACGTATCGAGCCCCCACTCCCCAACTTTGACGCTCTATATTTTTACTGAGGCGTGACGTATCGAGCCCCCACTCCCGAATCTTGACGCTCTATATTTTTACTGAGGCGTGACGTATCGAGCCCCCACTCCCGAATCTTGACGCTCTATATTTTTACTGAGGCGTGACGTATCGAGCCCACACTCCCGAACTTTGAAGCTCTATATTTTTACTGAGGCGTGACGTATCGAGCCCACACTCCCGAACTTTGAAGCTCTATATTTTTACTGAGGCGTGACGTATCGAGCCCCCACTCCCCAACTTTGACGCTCTATATTTTTACTGAGGCGTGACGTATCGAGCCCCCACTCCCGAATCTTGACGCTCTATATTTTGACTGAGGCGTGACGTATCGAGCCCCCACTCCCCAACTTTGACGCTCTATATTTTTACTGAGGCGTGACGTATCGAGCCCCCACTCCCGAATCTTGACGCTCTATATTTTGACTGAGGCGTGACGTATCGAGCCCCCACTCCCCAACTTTGAAGCTCTATATTTTTACTGAGGCGTGACGTATCGAGCCCCCACTCCCCAACTTTGACGCTCTATATTTTTACTGAGGCGTGACGTATCGAGCCCCCACTCCCGAATCTTGACGCTCTATATTTTGACTGAGGCGTGACGTATCGAGCCCCCACTCCCCAACTTTGACGCTCTATATTTTTACTGAGGCGTGACGTATCGAGCCCCCACTCCCGAATCTTGACGCTCTATATTTTTACTGAGGCGTGACGTATCGAGCCCCCACTCCCGAATCTTGACGCTCTATATTTTGACTGAGGCGTGACGTATCGAGCCCCCACTCCCCAACTTTGACGCTCTATATTTTTACTGAGGCGTGACGTATCGAGCCCCCACTCCCGAATCTTGACGCTCTATATTTTGACTGAGGCGTGACGTATCGAGCCCACACTCCCGAACTTTGAAGCTCTATATTTTTACTGAGGCGTGACGTATCGAGCCCACACTCCCGAACTTTGAAGCTCTATATTTTTACTGAGGCGTGACGTATCGAGCCCACACTCCCGAACTTTGAAGCTCTATATTTTTACTGAGGCGTGACGTATCGATCCCACACTCCCGAACTTTGAAGCTCTATATTTTTACTGAGGCGTGACGTATCGAGCCCACACTCCCGAACTTTGACGCTCTATATTTTTACTGAGGCGTGACGTATCGAGCCCCCACTCCCGAATCTTGACGCTCTATATTTTGACTGAGGCGTGACGTATCGAGCCCCCACTCCCCAACTTTGAAGCTCTATATTTTTACTGAGGCGTGACGTATCGAGCCCACACTCCCGAACTTTGACGCTCTATATTTTTACTGAGGCGTGACGTATCGAGCCCCCACTCCCGAATCTTGACGCTCTATATTTTGACTGAGGCGTGACGTATCGAGCCCCCACTCCCCAACTTTGAAGCTCTATATTTTTACTGAGGCGTGACGTATCGAGCCCACACTCCCGAACTTTGACGCTCTATATTTTTACTGAGGCGTGACGTATCGAGCCCCCACTCCCCAACTTTGACGCTCTATATTTTTACTGAGGCGTGACGTATCGAGCCCCCACTCCCGAATCTTGACGCTCTATATTTTTACTGAGGCGTGACGCAACGAGCCCCCACTCCCCAACTTTGACGCTCTATATTATTGGCAATTTATTTGATTCGTTAAATAAAAAAATACGTGTCGTGTACGTGTGTTTTTTGATAATCTTGATGACGCCAAACCTACAAACGTCAATTAAAGTTAAGGATGATTAATCCATTTTTTTAAATCGGATTATTTCGACACTCGAAGCCAATTAATACTTAATACGCTGGTAGTGAGTAGAGATAACAATTATCTCGTATTCAATAATCGAAATTAATCATAAATGGCTCCGACAGTCGAAATAAATTTAAAAAAGGACTTAATTAGAATTAATGTTAATTGGGGTTTGTGAGTGCGGCAGTTAATGATTACTACCTATAATTGACGTTATTAAGTGCGGCTTATATAATAATACTGTACGCAGGTGGGCAACTTCAGCAAGCGATTGGCAGCGTACAACATGAAGGTGTCGGAGTTGACGGGTGACCACCAACTGACCAGAGAACAGATCGAAGCCACGCAACTCATCGTCTGTACTCCTGAAAAGTGGGACATCATCACTAGAAAAGGTATGTGATGTGATACTTTTTTTTAAAAAATGGTATATATAAATATTAAAAAAAAAAATTAAATGTAGAAATTATGAAAAACATGGCCATCCTATATCGACAGTATTTATGTATGAATGGATCTCTGTTTTTGTCTCATGAGGAGGGCTATGTTTTTCGACAGTACCTTTATGAGATATATACTCGTAAAAGCATTGATATGGATATCGAAAGTTTAGTAAAGCACATTTTGAGAAAAGGACATTATGCGAAAGGGACATTTTGCAAAGGGGACATTTTGTGAAAGGGTCATTAACCGAGAGGCATTATGCGAATGGGATAATTTGTGTAAGGGACATAATGCGAAGGGTGAATTTTGCGTAAGAGACATTATGCGAAGGGGTTATTTTGTGAAAGGGACATAATGCGAAGGGGGAATTTTGCGTAAAGGCTTGTTTGTACGAAGCCAATGCTGCAGCATTGGCTTGCTATTTGCCTTATATGAACAGTTTTACAAACAAAGCCAGCGCTGGCTGACAGAGCTGGCGAGAATAGAGTGCCCGTCTATTTTTCAAGCCAGTGACCTCCGCCCGCATACCCATCAACCTCTGCGCCAGCGTTGCGGTCACGTGTAGACGCATCGCGCCAGTCGCTGGCGGATGACTGTAGGATGCATGTGCGTTTGTTTTTGTTGAGAATTTCCGCGACAAAATTCCGAGAAAAGTCGATACCTTAAAATTCGCACAACTTTATAGAGAGCACGATTGCTTGTGGGATCAGCGTTGTGATGCATACAAAATAAAGAAATGCGCGCTTCGGGATTACAACAACTTCGTGTAGGAATGAATATAGAAGGACTGACTGTTGATGAAGTTAAAGCGAAAATCAAGAGTATCTTAGTTGGTTTAGCAACAAAGTAGAAGCTCCAGTTAAGGAGCTATCGCTTAGCCATTTTCTTGTCCAAAGTCGTTCTTTTTTTCATAATTTTTTTCTCTAATATATTTGTTAACTCTTCTAATAATAATGCAAATACTTTCTTTAAATATTTCTTTTTCAACCGACGGGTTTGCCGCGAATTCATTATTTTTAAATGTCAAACGTGTGCACACCGCAAGTAAAATCCAGCCTGAATTGGCTACATCTAAATAACACGAGCTAAGCCAGCTGTGGCTGGTCTGAAGGACTGGCGCCAGCGCACTGGCTTCGTATAAACCCCACTTAAGAGACATTTTGCGAAGGGGTTATTTTGTGAAAGGGACATTATGCGAAGGGGTTATTTTGTGAAAGGGACATTATGCGAAGGGGGAATTTTGCGTAAGAGACATTATGCGAGAGGCATTATGCGAAGGGGATATTTTAAGAAAGGGACATTATGCGAAGGGGGTAATTTATGAAAGGAGTATATTATGCGAACGGGGAATTTTGCGTAACAGACATTATGCGAACGGGACATTATGTAATTGGGAAGTTTTGCAAAAGAAACGTCATGCGAAGGGAGCGTTTTGCGAGAAGCAATATGCGAAGGGGATATTATAAAGCAAAGCGGTAATTTTGCAAAAGAGACGTTATGCGAAGGGAGCATTTTGCGAGAAGCAATATGCGAAGGGAGCATTTTACGAGAATTAATATGGGAAGGGGACATTATGCGAACGTGATAATATGCGAAAGGGACATTATGCGAAAGGCACAATTGTGATAAAGCCGTATGAACCTACCATCTAGTTGAATTATCCCATCACATAATCCCTGTCGTTGTAGGCGGCGAGCGGTCGTTCACGAACCTGGTCCGCCTGATCATCATCGACGAGGTCCACTTGCTGCATGACGAGCGAGGACCTGTGCTGGAGGCGCTGGTCGCCAGGACCCTGCGGACCGTGGAGCAGACGCAGGAGGAGGTAACACACCATCTGTCGTTCATCACGAACCTGGTCCGCCTGGTCATCATCGACGAGGTCCACTTGCTGCATGACGAGCGAGGACCTGTGCTGGAGGCGCTGGTCGCCAGGACCCTGCGGACCGTGGAGCAGACGCAGGACGAGGTAGCCAGGATCTATCGGTTATAGGGCTCCATACCTAGAAGGTTACCCCCACGGCGTGGGGTGCCGGGTTACAATTGAATCCGCCCCATCTCCCCTCGTTGGGTGTCGTAAGAGGCGACTAAGCGAGAACAGGAAGACGGGCAGCAACGTTTCTATTGGATTTATCTTCCACCTGATGATGCCCTGTCCACCGTATCCGGCGACAGCGACTCTGGCTGTGGAAGGCTCGGATGTGGCTCGCGAAACCGAACTTCGTCTTAAATAGACGGTTACACTTGCAGATATTTTTGTCTACTTTCTGTGAACGCCTCTGCTGTGTACGCCTATAACCTATCTACCTACTTTTACTTATATTACATATATTAACCTGTGGGGGGTCCGGGCACCCTCCAATCTCCTCCCGTTGGATGTCCGTGAGAGGCGACTAAGGGAAAACAAGAAGACGGGCAGCAGCGTCTTTTTATTTGATTACCTACCACCTTTTTTTTTTTTTTTCTGACGCGGGGGAAATCTTCGAAAGATCCCCGGGAGCTGTGGGGCTCGACCGGGGTATGTGGGATTCTTACCCACTAAAACCCCCGCGGCTGTCGCATCGGCACATGAGAGGGGGGACCCCAGGGCTCTCCGGTGGGATCTGCACCAGGGGCCCCTCAGTGCCTTGCCTTTGAGCCCGCCGCCGGGGGCGCATTGTAGCCCCCCCGGTAACCAGTCACGGTGCTCACGGGGACGGGGGTCGCAACCCCGCCGCCGTCCTCCTCGGAGTCGCCGCCGTACTCAATGGACGCTCAAAGGGCCCACACCCCGAGAGTCCAGCGACTCCGAAGGATTACCTACCACCTACCCCAAGAAGCGTGGGGATTATGGCAACCCCTCCCTCCTCAGGGGGAGGCCTTTGTTCCGCAGTGGACGTTTTTCGTCTGCTGATGATGATGATATATATATTATGGGGTAATTGCAGGTGAGGCTTGTCGGATTGTCAGCCACATTGCCCAACTACACCGACGTGGCTGCGTTCCTACGTGTGAAACCGGAACATGGATTGTTCTATTTCGACAACTCATTCAGGTATTTTTTAATTGGGACTAATCCCACCACTCATTCCCACCACTGTTACTCCTGTAAGCCAGGATCTACAGTGGTCACCACTGAAGACACCGAGGTTCGACCCTCGGCGAGTCCCAGGGGAACGCTAAATTGTCTTGGAACCCGCAACAAATTTAATTAAAAAGGTAGATAGGAGGAGTTGGAAATATATATATATTCCACTTCAGGTATGTCAAAATTATAAGTTTTATATTTTTTTTTACCCGTGGTGTGCCGGGTTAGTATTGCATCCCCCCATCTCCTCTCGTTGGGTGTCGTAAGAGGCGACTAAGCGAGAACGGGAAGACGGGCAGCAGCGTCTTTCTTTTGGATTTATCTTCCACCTATACTGCGATCCCCAAGCCGCCTGCCAAGCGTGGGGATTATGGCAACCCCCCCCTTCTAAGGGGGAGGCCTTTGTTCAGCAGTGGACGTCTATCGACTGCTAATGATGATGATGAATGATGAAGTTTTATTAAAAATATACAGATAATATATACTTTTAGACTTTCGCGTTCCATTATGTGAAGAATATTTTTTTGACGAGTAGGTATTGAACTTTATTCTAATCGGGAATTAACGCGATTTACCTTATATTTTGGCTTGACGTTTCGGCCGGGTTGCACCAGCCGTGGTCACAAGCAGACTAGCAAAAATATAAGGTAAATCGCGTTAATTCCCGATTAGAATAAAGTTTGATATACAGATAATGTTCTCTTTTATTTACGCTAATACTACACATTGTAATAAAACTACTCTTACGTAATATATCGCGGTTTATTTTAGATTTCACTATCCCGACGTTTCGAATGCTTTGCAGCACCCATGGTCACGGGGGGACTGAGATGTTGAACGCTCTATTTATACTGCTATAAATTATCGGTGTACCCTCAGTTCTCATTAGTTTTGAGTTTATAATTAGAATACAATATGAGTGTAGATAAACTTATTTATGATTAACTTCAATGAATTATATTTGTCCGTAGACCGGTGGCATTGGAACAGCAATACATTGGTGTGACAGAGAAGAAAGCGCTGAAACGGTTCCAAGTTATGAACGATATTGTCTACGAGAAGACCATGGAGCATGCTGGAAGGAACCAGGTATTGCAGCTGATTCAGTTATAACATTTTTTTAAGTGCCTTCCATTTTTTTTTCGTTCTTCTGGGGCAATCTGGGAGTCTACTGGGTTGGGATTCTACCACCCACTAAGACCGCAGTAACAGGTCAGTGGGCAAGCGCTTGCCTTGGATGCAAGTTGCGCAGGTTCGAACCCCGGCTCGCACCTTTGATTTCTTTTATTAATCATATCCGAATCGTCTTAGCAATTTTCTACATTATTACTAGTTTTTTCACTTTTAACGCGTTTTTTGCATGCTGTGGCGACCTATAATTAAGCTTGCACTTAGTTTTAAGTTCATCAATGTAAAAAATGCAATGTATTAGTGTAAGTCTTGTTGGTTGTCCTTAAATAAAGAAGAAAAAGAAAAAAAACTCACCTTACTAACTTAGACTTAAATGAAAACAAAAACACTTTACTTTCTTTTTAATGGGGGCCGTAATTGTGTGTCAAAATTTCAAAGTGAGACTACTATATCGAGTGGGGTATCATACGAAAGGGCTTCATTTGTATGTTTCAAAATAATTTGTATTTTGGTATATATAACTAGTTTTAACTTATCAAAAAAGTTTTTAGGAGCATAAGCCAAAATTTTTGTTTGTGTATTTTTTATTATAGTAAACTTAAATCCAGGCTGATGCTGATAATTTGAAAGTGCTTTTAAAATATACACTTTACTATAGTTAATATATTAAATTATGGTTATCTTTACAGATTCTAGTGTTCGTTCACTCTCGCAAAGAGACTGGCAAGACGGCGCGAGCTATCCGCGATATGTGCTTGGAGAAGGACACTCTAGGACAGTTCCTAAGGTTACTTTAGATATAATAATAATATCACACACGGTCATCTGATCCCAAACTAGGCAGAGCCTGTACTATGGAAACCAGACAACTGATACTAATACCTATATACTTTGTTTTGTAAATACTCAGACACACACAGTACAGACACTTGTTGGGAATTGAACCCACGACCTATTGGGTAGCAGCCAGGGTGTCGAACCACTAGAACCAACAGGCCCGTTATGACAATAGGCATGATGACTAATTTTGAAAAAATACTCTATAATGTACTTACGGGTCTACTATTGCCGAAAATAATCATATAGTAATATTAAATTTACAATTAATAGCAATATTTTCAATTTTTAAAATAGAGTTTGAATTTCGTCCCAAACCGATGGCCGGTGCATGGCGCCATTTTATGACGTCACTACAGTGTAAATAAACTAAGCATAAAAGTGAATCATTGTATGAAGGAAAAAGTTGAGATGACAGTTTGACAGCTGTTGTTTATTTATACCGGACTGACGTCGTTCACTCTGATCAGTGTTTATCACAAAATGGCGATTAGCTATATTTAAGTAATTTATTTGCTTAAATATCACGAAAATCTCTCTATTATTATGAAAATAAAAAAATGTGTTTTTGTAATCAGTGCAATCTGTTCTAATATTCAATACCACAGATTCATTGGTATTGTGTTGCAGTCATCATGCCTATTCAACTTGTCAACTATAAACTAATTGACCCCCTGGATACCCACAGGCTCGCTCCGTTACGAAGTCGCTGTTTTTTAAAAAAAAAACTTGTCTCTTGTTTGAACGGCAGGACACACTATCGCTGATGTTATCGAATTCTAACAAGACAAACAATGTTTAAAAAAAGTGAAAAAATGACAAGCCCGCTGAGTATCTTGCCGGATCCTCTCAGTTGAGGCCGCGTTGTGATACGGTGGTAGCTTTTAAAAAAATTACCATCCTAAAGTGCTAGCGTTAAGCCTATCTATACTTATAATAAACCTGTAATAGGTCCAATTCTGTACATTGAAGATATTTTGAAAATTATATTTGGAGGGCATTCTATAACCGATACTGAGGCCGAAAATGTAATTTTTTTAATTTTTGTCTGTCTGTCTGTCTGTATCACGGCTGCGCATCACGCCGAAACTACTGAATGGATTCAAATGAAACTTGGCATGATTTGAGATCTTACTACGAGGTAGGACATAGGATACTTTTTATCCCGTAATCTAGCACGGTTCTTTTGGGAGAGGGGATTAAAGTCAAAACGGGTACTTGGTTATACGCTTGGTCCGATTTTATCAATTTTTCTTTATAATATAATAAATATTAGTAAGGGAACACTCATAGAGAGTTGTTATCAAGGTTTTGTAATCGATCGGGTTAAGCAACGTTAGGTAAGGTCATTAAATAGATGGGTGACCGTTTAACTCCATTTGAACTAAACGGGTCCGTGGTTCGGAGAGCAAGTAAAAAGTGGTTCCCAGTTTTAACCGACTATAAAAAATGAGATTATGTATTCGATGCGAATGTCTGTTATTCAAAGTTTAGTTAACGTAAAAATAGCGCAGGCGGAGCTGCGTGAGTCAGCTAGTTTTAAATAAATATTTTTGACTGACTTTATATCGTCCAACAGGGAGGGTTCGGCGAGTATGGAGGTGTTAAGAACAGAGGCGGAACAGGTAAAGAACCCGGAACTTCGCGAACTGCTGCCGTACGGGTTCGCGATACATCACGCCGGCATGAGCCGCGTGGACAGGACGCTGGTCGAAGATCTGTTTGCAGATAGACATATACAGGTAAACCGTTATAATAGTACCCATACTGAGAGACCGTGGTACAGTCGACTAGGGATCGGCGTTGGATGAACGGGTTCTTTTCGACTGTTTTTGGAATAAACTAGTTTACAGTCCACCGATAACAGTTAAATCATAAAAGACATCATCACGTCGTCAATTTAAAGGTTCGCGCCGCGACAGAGACAAGCGACCGAAGACCGCGACCGTCACTTGACGTTAGGCAATGTATAAGCGACAGTTCGCGAGCGAGACAGCGAGAGGATCGCCGCTCCGGACCAGTAGTGTCTCGTGTCCCGCTCAAAAAACCCATTGTTTAGTCTTTAAAATGAATATTTTTTCTGACGAAGACTGTGAAACACTGACTGAACTGATCAGACAGCACCCTCCGATATACGATGCACGACCTTAGAGGAGATACCACTGGAGAGAGCATGATGTGCTAACCCCTCTGCCAAATTTTTGTTCATATGTTCAGGTCATTCTTTATTTGTGTGCGTATCTTTTTGAATGTGTTGCGAGTTTACTATAGTGTGGGTATGCTTGAAATTGTATCTGTGTGTGTTTACTTCGCCTCCCGCACCCCGCACTAGTGCCACGAAAAATTTGTTCGGGGAATCGACGCGATACTAGCTCCATTCTAATTACTCTGAGTGCACGACTAGACTCCTACAGAGACGAAAATGTTGAAGGACCTTTTGTATTTGTAATAATAATAATTAAGAGCAAATGATCGTCTTCTTCTTCCTCCAATAGAAGTTCTACTACTTGGTTTTCTATTATAACACAAACTATCTATTATCAGATACTGACGTCTCGGTCGCGGTCTCCGGTCTCTGTCGCGGCGCGAACCGCCACCTTAATATATAATCTTGATAAGACTAAAATATCATTCATCTAAAAGGTGGTCACGGGGGTTGCTATAGTTCTATAGGCTGTTTGGCTTGTTCGCTAGTCAAAAATATAATTGGTACAGTTCAATATGTTATATAAATATATAATAATACCAGCCCTTGTTTATGTCCCACTGCTGGGCACGGGCCTCCCTTCAAGTTGAAGGGGCTTAGGCCATAGTCCACCACGCTGGCCAAGTGCGGGTTGGCGGACTTCACAAGTCTTTCGAAAGCTAGTTAGGCTTTCTCAGACATGCAGGTTTCATCACGATGTTTTCCTTCACCGAAAGCTAGTAACAATCGCACAAAGACGATTCGCACATGATTAACTAAATAAATCAGAGGTGCGACCCGGGGTTCGAACCTGCGCACCTTGTTTCCAAGGCAAGCGCTCGCCCACTGAGCTGTTACAGCTTCAATATGTTATATTCAATCCTAATAATTGACTTTATGTCTTTTCTTATTTCGTTTGATCTTCAAGAAAACCAAAGTATACTTCTAAATTAGTTAATTTCTAACTCCCCAGGTGTTGGTGTCAACTGCGACTCTGGCTTGGGGAGTGAACCTTCCAGCGCACACTGTGATAGTGAAGGGCACGCAGGTGTACTCGCCTGAGAAGGGCCGCTGGAGTGAACTGGGCGCGTTAGATGTCCTCCAGATGCTGGGTAGAGCTGGTCGTCCTCAATATGACACCAAGGGCGAAGGTAACTAGGATTTGTCTGTGCCTGACCCTGTCTCTGTGCTTTGTCAACTATAGACAAAGGCGGAGGTTAGATTCTGCCGTTTCCGCTCATGTTTTCCTTAGTCTCCGCCTTTAACTCCTCACCTTTCCGCCTTTATCCCGTTTCTCAGATCTTGAACTCGCGACTCTTTTTCAATTCCGTGTTTATCCTCTCTTCGTTTGTCTTATATTTCTTTATATAGTCTTTCCTTCTCCTCCCATGTCGTCCTTTATCCACATCTCCGCCTCCATCTCTTTTTATTAATTCTCCACCTATATTACTATCCTTTTCTGTCAGTCGATACTGTTATCTCCTCTTTAAATTTCTTAAATTTTAATAATAATTTCTTTTGTCTTATCCATGTCCGCATCCTTCTCGTTCCTACAATCTCCGCCTTTATCCCCTCCGCTTTAGTTCTTGCGCGGAGACAGGTCCACAATTCGATCAGATCTTCGTATTGTATTGTAACCTCCGTGGCGCAATGGGAAACAGCTTGCTTTGCAAACCGGAGTTCGTGGGCTCGACACCCGCGAGAAGCAACAACTTTGTGCAGTTGTTCCTTACTGGCTACGACAGTGCAGACCGATCACCTGCGTTGCTATTGTGTATCTCTAGCTACCCAAGTGACTATCAAGCTTCAGTAGTCCACCGAACTTTGATGTCAACTGAAATTGTGTTAACATTGGTATTCATTTGTCACTCAAGTTAGGCAATACCGAACGAATCATTTGACAGTTATTTGATGGCCACTTGCTATAGTGATAATCACTTTAGTTCTCAAACGAGATACGTAATAGGGGGGCGGATTGTCTGTAAATGCGTAGGATGCATCGGTCTTGCGGCTCGTGTCGGTGTTCCGTCACATCGGATTGTGAGAGTAAAGGAAGAGAGAGTGCACGCGTGTCTTCGCAAGCACGCGGGCACTATAATGTCTAACGCGTAGATGGCTGGTCTTGCGAACAGATTTGTCGCTCAGCAGTCTTAGCACGATTTGCCAAGACTTCGTAATCTTGACAGTTCGGTGTGGAGCATGACGTAGTTATCGACGTGGAAACGTCATTGTTGGTATTAGTTAGGTCGATAACTACGTCATACTCCACACCGAACTGTCAAGATTACGAAGTCTTGGCAAATCGTGCTAAGCCTGCTGGTCGTATCGACCAGAAGGACATTATTATTGATTGTAGTAATATTTGTATACAACGTGTTACAAAATACCCCGTAAAAAATATAATTAATTATCAAAGCCAAAAATGTTGTCAACCCTAGTAAGCTGTCATGTCAGGGACCCAGATTATTTAACAGAAATGCCTACGTACCTATTTTACCTAATAATTGTTTACTTTAATAGTTTTTCTAATTTTGATTCATAAATGTTTGCTACCTCAATACAAGGATATCATTATACTCACGCACAGGCTTTTAAAAATGTCAAGATGGAAAAAGAAAATATGTTGTCAATTTCAAATCTTCTACTTCGATATCCTACAACTGTTTAGAGTTTTTTTCCAACTTTTTTTTGCAAAATAACGATGCTTTCTAACTCGGAATATTACGATATGATGTTATGCGTAGGCCATGAGGATATCAATTTAATTTTTTGTCGTTCCGCGAATTAGGTAGAAAAGTAGGTATATTCTGCGTAGTTTACTCTTTAATTTTACTGAAATAGGGTTTGAATCACACAGTGAAAATAATAATATTTATTTATTTATTTGGGGTATATTTTTTACGGGGTTTTTTGTAACACCCTGTATAAGCGAGAACAGGAAGAAGGGCAGCAGCGTCTTAGTTTTGGATTTATCTTCCACCTATACTGCGATCCCCAAGCCGCCTGCCAAGCGTGGAGATTATGGCAGCCCCTCTCTTCTAAGGCGGAGGCCTTTGTACAGCAGTGGACGCCTATCGGCTGATGATGATGATGATTAGTTAGTGGTGACGGGCCCGTTGGTCTAGTGGTTAGACACCTTGGCTGCTACCCGATGGGTCATGGCTTCGATTCCCGCCAAGTGTCTGGGTGATATTTATCTATTTAAGTATGTATTTACAAAAAAGAAAGTATGTAAGTATTAGTATTTCCTTCGTTTATATTAAGGACAGCTAAGGATTGGAACAGTTTGCCTGCGTCGGTTTTCCCGGCCGATTATAATGTGGCTGTCTTCAAGGCTAGAGTGAATAGGCTTTTAATAAGCTAGTGCGCCTTACCATCTTCGATTGCGTCGCCACTTTCCATCAGGTGGGTCTGCAGTCAAGCACTAGCTTATGTTGAATAAAAAAAAAATAGTATCAGTTGTCTTGGTTTCCATAGTACAGGCTCTGCCTAGTTTGGGATCGGATGACCGTGTGTGGATTGTCCCAAGATATTATTATTATATACGATTCTCCGGCAGGTATCCTAATAACGAACCACTCGGAGCTGCAGTACTACCTGTCCTTGCTGAATCAACAGCTGCCCATAGAGTCCCAACTGGTTGGCAAGTTGCCCGACATGCTCAACGCTGAGATCGTTCTTGGATCCGTGCAGAGTGTGAGAGATGCTGTCACGTGGCTCGGTGAGTTTATCAACTAGTTTTATATTGAAACATCGATATAATCACTACATAGCCTCTGCAATGTCCCGGCCATTTTGAAGTACTCCGCGCCGGTGTTTATGTTAGTCTCAAGTGTCATGCGCGATAACGGCGCACGTCATTGAAATGACGATATCTCAAGTTGTTTGTATTAGAGTACTATACGATACATACATCGTTAGAATCGTTATGAATTAAGCTAATAGGATATGTATGAATGAGTACGCATTTATCTTATAGGGTACTGTTAATTCCGAGATTTTTTTTTAACTTTTATTTTATTTTTTTCTAGGTTTGTGAAAAAAGTTATAATAAATATAAATTAAAAACATTCTTAGTAAAAGTATTTGTTTTATTTGCAAATAGATATATTATTTTACACATATTAGTTAAAAAAACACACCTCCCCATACATTTTTCCACGGCGATTAACTACCGAGTGACGAAGCGCGCCAAAATGTCTAATAAGAAAAAAAATGACTAATAAGAATTCAAATGTTCGATGATCAGTGAGTCTATTTTTATGACAAGTGACATTATCTAATAACGAACTCCTTGTGAAAGTTAGAACAGTACAGGTACACTGTTTAGAGGTAAAATTGTTTATTAAAATAGCGCGGTAAAACGCGACCGCGAGGTGGTCGCGGGACATGGCAGGGGATAGTATAGAACAATGTCGCTTCCCGCTGTCTGTCTGTCTGTCTGTCTGTCCCTATGTATGCTTAGAACTTTAAAACTACGCAACGGTTTTTCTTCATAGATAGAGTGATTCAAGAGGAAGGTTTATATGTATAATACATGCATAATATATTAGAGCAACACTGATAATTTTAGAGGTTTCTAATGTGATATCGTAAATTAATACATTTTTTTGCGCTTACATTGCAAACGCTGGCTGAAACCCACGAGATATATCAAAATAATTTACAATACTCCATCCCAAATAAGCTTGGAGGCGATTACAAGTTCGTTTGCGGCTCAATAACTACATAACGCATACATTGTCAACTAGGTGCGTCAGCAAAAACAACTTTGTATTACCAACCTATATTTGCTGCCGCGTTAACGGTCAACTATACAGCGGGGGTGTTTTATGACTACATAATAAAGTTGTAATCGCGTTCAAGCTTATTTGGTATGGAGTATACAGTATTGTACACGTTAACAAGGTCTACAAAAAAGTCCGCAATGTTATATTTTTATCTCTTAGAGATAATCCACAATAACCATTTTTTTTCGTTTACTTTGCACCCGTGCGAAGCCGGGGCGGGTTGCTAGTATATTAAACTATATAAACATTCACTAACAAAATAACATTTAAAATGTGGTCGCGGACTTATCTGTGCTGGTGGTGGAAATGTGAACTAACGGTTTTATTATGATAATGACGTGTAGTTTGACAGTTTCATATAGACAGTACGACACTGCTATCGTCAAAAATAATTTTATCGGCCTGTGACTTGAAAAGAAATAGCGACACAACCGTCTCGGGGGCGCTATTTCTGTGCGCCTTATTATTTCAATGGATTCGAT
The DNA here is from genome assembly GCA_911728495.1 of Furcula furcula. Lineage (NCBI taxonomy): Eukaryota > Metazoa > Arthropoda > Insecta > Lepidoptera > Notodontidae > Furcula > Furcula furcula. Next base: position 53,718,638 of record OU452242.1, read on the forward strand.
TTATCATTTTTAACCTTAATGTACGTCATTTATCAAACCGTGTTGTAGCTGAATGGAACAAACTACCAGAAAACGTTGTGATGGCTCCAGCGTTAAATGCTTTCAAGAACAGACTGGACAAAATACTTCAAGCAATATGATACACACGCATCAGCTTTATAAGCTGCTAGTGTGCTTACTAAATAATAAAATGTGCGTGCGTTGAGTCCCTCCGCGCGGAAGAAGTGACACGTCACTCGCTCTGTCTCTTTCTATTCGGGGGAATAGAAAGAGACAGGGCAAGTGACGTTTCAGTGTCGTTCAGTCGCGGGGACGACACTAACCGACACTGACCGACACAGACCGACACTGACCGACACTGAATGACACTGACCGACACTGAATGACACTTACCGACACTGAATGACACTGAATGACGGAATGACTGTGTCACGTGAGCGCTTTCGTACCCTCCATGGTAACGTTTAACGCAACATTGTTGGAAGTCGCATAAGAAGTTTCACTTCAATAATAATAATCATTTATGACACGCTGATCGCTTTAAGATCTTGTTCACCAATTACAAATAAATGTTTCTGATTTCAGGGTACACGTATCTCTACATCCGGATGCTCCGGCAGCCGGCTCTATACGGCATCACGCCAGAGAAGCTGCAGGAAGACTCTCTGCTAGAACTTCACAGAGCTGACCTCATACACACTGCGGCCAGTCTACTGGACAAGTGAGTTACACCATTGATATAGAAAATCAAATCATATTTATTTGCGTAATATGGGTCACATAAGTTGAAAGTTGACATTATAAATTGTATCACCATATTCAGCCTAATGGCATGCAAATTTATTTGAGTACATAATAATAATTAAAATGATTAAAAAATAATAATAATTGAAAATAGAATAAAATAACAAAAAAAAATCAATATTATTTAATTTAATTATTATAGATGATAAATAAGTTTCTTAGTGATGTGCCGCATATCTGTACAATATGTATTCGCGGATATCCTAGGGAGGAGAAAGATCCGTATCCGTGTCCGTTATTTTTTGGCTTATACCTTTTTAACCGGCTTCAAAAAGAAGGTTCTCTATTCGACGCGTATGTATGTAATATTAATAAAAATGCGTAATATTAATATATGTTAGTCTATGTGGGCTTCTAAACAAATTTACCAAATTTTATGAGTGTATGTATGTATGTATATATGTATGTAGGTTTGTCCGCGGATTTCTCAGAAACTACAAGTCCGATTTCAAAAATTATTTTTGCAATAGTTAGAGTATTTTTCAACTTAGGGTAGAGTACAAGTTTCATCAAAATCGGTCAAGTAGTTTAAGAGATATAAACATTTTATGTTTTTAGTAAGTTACTGTAACGTAGTCATTCGAGTTGCGTGATAGTGCTGATACCTTTTTTGGTAAAATAAAAATCACTAAAAAGTGTTAAATAAACTACTTATTTAAAAAAAAACCGCTATCAAGGTAAATTATCTAAAAAGCATAAAATAACGAATATATATTGAAGTCGGTGTCAGCTCGTGCTAGTCTTAGTTAACATGATGTGCTAGCACCGACTTCAATATATTTTCGTTATTTTATGCTTTTTAGATAATTTACTTTGAAGTCGGTTTTTTTTTAAATAGTTTTAATTTTCAATACATGGAAGAAATTATGTATACAGATTAAAAATAAATTATATACAGATTAACTATTTAGCGTTCCATACCTAAAAGGTAAAAAGGAACCCTTATGGTCTGACTTCGTCTGTCTGTCTGTCACACTTCACATTTCAGGAACCACTGATTCTATCTTTTAAATACTTGGAATAGTTTTAGATTTGATGGGTTATGGGCAAAACGATAGGCAGTGGAACACAGATGGATTTATTTAAGATAATAATATAGACAGACATGTCGCGTTAGCAGACGACTTCAAAGGGCTCCCACACATAACTGCGAATTCGCATCGCATCGCAAATATCTGCGAGAAACAAATGAATTTTCGATACAAGTTCCTGTGAAAGGGGAGAGACAATACATGTCACTGTATGTATATGTCATTCCTAGTTTTTGTTCATACTTACCTAACCTCATCGCAAATGAAAAAAATATATTCTTTATATATATTTTTTTTTTTTTGGGAATGATAGACGCTGTTGGCCGCAGATGGCCATTGCAGCTTCACCGGACAATAGGATCTATAAATTTGTTTATAATTGGGGTCGAAATGGGTCGTCATAATTTCAAAGTGAGACTATTAAATCGAGTGGGCTATCATATGAAAGGGCTTCCTTTACACATCTTTTTCATTTTGGTTTATGTCGCGTAGCTTTTGGCTGATAATCAATAATGTCAAAAAAATGCTGCCCCATATATGACAATAATTACTAACTGCCGAACCTACAAACGTCAATTAAAGTTAATGATGATTAATAAATTTTTTGAAATGGGATTATTTCGACACTCGAAGCCCATTAATACTTAATACGCTGATAGTGAGTAGATATAACAATTATCTCGTGTTCAATAATCGAAATTAATCATAAACTGCTCTGACAGTCGAAATAAATAGATCATTGTCCGGTGAAGCTGTAATGGCCATCTGCGGCCAACAGCGTCTATCGGTCCCAAAAAAAAAAAAGATTTTAAAAAGTGACTTATTTAGAATTAAAGATAATTGGGGTTTGTGAGTGCGGCAGTAAGTGTATAATAATATCAATCGCTCCACAGGGCCGGACTGATAAAATACGAAAAGAAATCCGGCCATTTCCAACCGACGGAGCTCGGTCGCATCGCGTCCCACTTCTACTGTACCTACGAGACCATGCAGTGTTACAATCAATTGCTGAAGCCGACCTTGGGCGAGATCGAGTTGTTCCGAGTGTTCTCACTGTCGGCTGAGTTCAAGCATGTGGCTGTTAGGGAGGAGGAGAAATTGGAGCTTTGCAAGCTGATGGAGCGGGTGAGTTGAGATTTAAAGGGGGGAGGAGTTAACTTGTCCCCACTCAGGACGAGTTTTAGTGGTGGCGAATTAACTCGTCCCCACCGAGGACGAGTGTAAGTAGGGGCGAGTTAACTCGTCCCCACCGAGGACGCGTTGGTCTCCCGTCACATCGGATTGTGAGAGTAAAGGAAGAGAGAGTGCACGCGTGTCTACGCAAGCACTACGATGGCTAATCTTGCAAAAGATTGTCCGCTGTGGTCGTATCGGCCAGGAGGACATTATTATTATTTTATATCCAGAGGCTTTATAATACCAGCCCTTGTGTATGTCCCATTGTTGGGCACGGGCCTCCCTTCAAGATGAAGGGGCTTAGACCATAGTCCACCACGCTGGCCGAGTGCGGGTTGGCGGACATCACACGTCATTTGAAAGCTAGTTAGGCTTACTCAGACATGCAGGTTTCCTCACGATGTTTCCCTTCACCGCAAGCTAATAACAATCGCACATAGACGATTCGCACATGATTCATTAAAGTAATCAGAGGTGTGAGCCGGGGTTCGAATCTGCGCACCTTGTTACCAAGGCTCGCTCACTGAGCTGTTACCGCATGGAGGCTTTACGGAGGGTATATTCACAGTATTCTTGTTTCAGGTCCCCATTCCCATCAAGGAGAGTATAGAAGAGCCATCAGCGAAGATCAACGTCCTACTCCAGGCGTATATATCCCAGTTGAAGTTGGAAGGCTTCGCTCTGATGGCGGACATGGTTTATGTCACCCAGTCCGCCTGTCGACTGCTCCGGGCCATATTCGAGATTGTTCTGCACAGAGGTGAGTAGACAAAGGGGCTCTGGGATTAGTATCAGGGGTGAAATGTGACGTGGGGTCCGGAAATATGAAACTATGCGGGGATATAAATTAATAATCTACGTGGGGTCTTACACATCTACATGGGGTCTGGATATACTAATCGACGTGGGGTCTGTAATAAGCAAGAGCCTGGAATATAAAATAGAGCATGAAATTACGTGGGGTCTGGAGTCGTTTGGGTTGAAATGAGAGTAGGGACAGTTAAGGAGAGTATAGAAGAGCCATCAGCGAAGATCAGCGTCCTACTCCAGGCGTATATATCTCAGTTGAAGTTGGAAGGTTTCGCTCTGATGGCGGACATGGTTTATGTCACCCAGTCCGCCTGTCGACTGCTCCGGGCCATATTCGAGACTAGTAGTAGGGTGGTATATGACGTGGGGTCAGAAATACGAATCTAAGTATGGTCTGGAAATATTTATCTACGTGGGGTCTGAAATTACGAATCCAAGTGGGGGTTTTGAATTACGAAACTTTGTGGGGTTAAAATAAAGCGTGGGGGTCCGTAATAAGCAAGAGCTTGGCATATAACTCGGGGAATGAAATAGAACTAGAATTAGCTTGAGGATAAGTTAAGAAGTATAGAATAGCCATCGGCGAAGATGAATGAACATCAGCCGTATATATCACAGTTGCTTGAAAGCTTAGCTCTGTTGGTGTATGTAATGCAATCAACTGGTTATACACGGGGTTGTTCTGCACAGACGTGGTTAATCAAATGGGGGGTCTGGAATTATTCAGAGTAATAACGTGGGTGGGGTCTGGAATATATCGTGGGGTATGTAGTTATGTTTTCGGATAGAAGTGGTGGTCTGAAGTTAGGTATTCGGATGAAAGTGGGCGATCTGGAATGTATGTAGGAACGCAGCCTGTATTGTAATTGTTAGGCCTATTAAAACTAAATGATTTCGTTTGTCACCAGGTTGGGCCCAGTTAGTTGATAAAACCCTCGCACTGTGCAAGATGGTGGATAGACGCATGTGGCAGTCTATGTCGCCGCTGCGACAGTTCAGGAAGATGCCGGAAGAGGTGACGTGTTTTTTTTTCTTTTAGCATGCCAATAATACTAACTAAAAGGTAAAAACTAAACCCTTATTGTGAGACTTCGTCTGACTGTCTGTCACACCTATACAATGTGCTACAAAATACCCCGTAAAAAATTAATAAAGAAATATTATTTTCACTGATGTGCAAACCCTATTGCAGTAAAATTAATAAGTAAACTAGTATATTTCTACCTAATTCGCGGAACGATAATAGTAGTTTATGCACCAAGGGGATAAAGTAGTGTCTTATGTCGCGGGCGTTAAATTAAATCGCGAGCAAAACGAAGGATTCTAGCAACTCCCGAGCGCAGCGAGGGAGTACAGAGTTAACTCCCGAGCGTAGCGGGGGAGTTAATACTAGAATCCTGAGTACAGCGAGGGATTTAAGCTCGCCCAAGACAAAGACACCTTTATCCCCGAGGAGCATACACTACTTTTCACACCTACTGCGAGGTAATAAAATACAAATATTGCTGGAATTAAAATAATAATAATAGCTTGGGACAATCCACACACGGTCATCAGATCCCGAACTAGGCAGATCCTGTACTATGGAAACCAGACAACTGATATTAATTAAATAGTTAAATAACACCCAGACACTTGGTGGGAAATGAACCCACGACCTATCGGGTAGCGGCCATGGTGTCTAACCATTAGACAAACGAGACTGTCAATAATTTCAAAATGGTGATTTGCAGCGTTAACGCGTTAGCATCTATTGTTTTTTAACCGACTTCAAAAAAGGAGGAGGTTCTCAATTCGTCTGTATATATATATTTTTTTTTTTTTTATGTATGTTCGCGCATAACTCTGGCAATTATTAACCGATTTGAAAAAATCTTTCTTCCATCCATTCTTCAATCCATTGATTGGGTCCCATAAAAAAAAATATTGCTTAGTAATAAGTAGTTCCTAAAAAAACAAGAATGGTGACTGCGCACTGAGAGTTGCAAGAAAGCCTATATAGATGACGTTTTAGTCGCTCGGACTCGCTCGGTCGGACAAAAATGGTCATAACTCTGGCAAATATTTACCAATTTCAATGATTCTTTTTTTATTCGAAAGAAGAAACCACTGTATTGAATCTGTATGAATTTTATTACAACCGGATAAGAACTTCCTGGAGGACCATGAACGATGTGGAGGAATTTATCTGGTAAAAACCATAAAACTGATGTTCTCCATTACATTGCTCTGACAATTATGAACCGATTTCGATGATTCTTTTTTTATTCGAGCGAGTAAACTACTATGATGTTTCCATGCAAATTTCATTACGACCGGATATTATTTTCTGAAGAAACATGAATTATGTAAAACTATGTAGACGATAATGTGATAATAACCTACCTAGATAATTTTTCGGTTTTCGATGGTTCAATCTTTATATATGAAAATATCACTAAAAAGGTTAAAATAAAATCTTTTTAAAAAAAAATTGAACCGACTTCAATATCACTGAAAAGTATAAAATAATTTAAATATTATTGAAGTTGGTGCCAAATATACACAGCAGGTACGTTAACACCAACTTCAATAATATTTAAATTATTTTATACTTTTCAGTGATATTGAAGTCGGTTCAATTTTTTTTTAAAAAGATTTTATCTTTTCTAGAACACTGGGTTTTGCTAGTCGCGCCCGGTTCGATTATCAAAAAATAAATTTTCGTGCCAGTCTCTGCTTAGTATTTAATATACCCATATTATACCTGTGGTAAAAGAAGTGTTGAGGAATTTTCGTTTGACGTTCGAAATTCAAATCACATTATTACCCAAGGGAGTTTAGTACAACATTATTACCCGGCTGGACTATATGGATATAATGAGGTACTTTATGTCATCTTTATATGACATATAATGTGACATTATCGTGCAGGGGGGCGATTCTCGCTTACTTCGAATCGACTTCGATTTCGAATCTGCAATTCGAAGCCTATCTCGTCTAAGAAATCTCGTAACTCGAAGTGATTTTCTCGAATCTTGTATTCTGGGCAACAATCGAAGTAAACTTCGAAATAATCTCTATTCGAATGAGGAAATTGTTGCCATTATGAAAAATAAATGTCCCGCGAGTCATTCCGTTCAAGTAGTTGATACGGGTTTTTTACCGGATGGGATGTTTTAAGTAGAAAAACATATCTTTAAAGTGGTTCACGTCTATAAAATGGTAGAACGACATTTTGTACGATTTTTCACATAATTTATCACAAATTAATGAGTAATAAATACACAAAGCCGTGTGTTCTTACCATAGATTTTTATAAATCTATGGTTCTTACTTAGTAGTCTGTGGCTGTATGATCCTAGTACCTTTGCCTGTCTTTCGGCGAAGTAAAATTAAAACAAAAATACCATATGTTTATGTTTACGATTTTGTTTTAGTATGCCCGAAAGGTTATTTATAAAAAGATAAGTTTTATTATTGTTGTCCGTATTCTTAAAGGCGTTTATGTGATGTTTAGGTGTATATAATCTTGTCGGCATAATGATTTTATCTTAATTGGCTGTCGATCGCAGTATCTCTTAATTAATAGTCTGTGTTGTTGATTGTTTGTTTGGTAATGAATTAAGTTTTAACCAAGTGCGAGGACTTCGTAAAGTGTAGTTGTACTTTAATAATCTATCCAATAATGTTATTTTGAATAAAATAATCTAGGAATACGGTACTCATTTTAAAATTATAATCATATTATACGGCAATGTTTGACATTTGTTGTGATTCGAACTCGAGATGACGATTCGAATGGTCTTGACCAGTCGAAGCAGTTCGAGCGGCTAGCGTTCGAAATAGGTTGGGCTCGACATGTCGAGAATACAATTACGTTATTTTTAGTCGCCAATAGTTCGAATTCGAATATTTTTTCGATTTCGTGATTGATTCGAAAGTACGAGAATCGCCTCCCAGGTGGTGTGAAAAAAATTTAAAAGACCTAACCTTATTAGGGTTGACAACATTTTTGGCTTTGATAATTATATTTTTTACGGGGTATTTTGTAACACGTTGTATGTCAGGAACCACTGACGCGATCGATTTGAAACTCTTAATAGTTTTAGATCTTACTTACCCAACCTCATCGGTATTTTTGTAATTGTCACTGACTCGAAGATAATTGAGTTACATTATACTGATGACTCAATTATTAAAAAAAATCATTAGATACTTTTTTTAAACTTTTCTAATGTTGGCAGTATGTGTATTTACCCGAATGCCCCAGGAAGAAGGTTATGTTTTTCGAGAGTGTATGTATGTATATTTATTACTTAGGTTATATATTTTTCCAAAAAAGAATATGGCGGCCGTTAGCCGCCATTTTGTATTTTTATTTACTTCCATCAATATGGGTATCAAATGAAAGGTCTTAACGAGACGAGTTGAAATATATATATACATGTGTATACGTTTTATGTATGTATAAAGTAATTTAAGCCCATTTTGTTTGTTCGCAGTCGGGCTTTTTGTGCCTCTATATATGAGGGGGATAAAAGTAAAAGCGCCACTGTCCAAGATTTTTTCTTTTCTTTAAGTAGCAAAAACGTTTATCTTATTATAGGGACTTAAAATAATCAGATAACTGATTTATCTAAGATCATAGATCATTTTAGTGGTTATTAATAACACTCAAATCATGGAAACAAGCATATTATTAGGGAAAAAATGAAATATATTACAAGGCAGTATTATTTTTGCATCTGAGCGTTGGGACAGTGTAAGGTTCGCATCAAAACGCTTGGACAGTGGCGCTTTTGCACCTAATACATTTGCTTTACTCACAAAAAATCATCTACCGCCAATACAAAAGTGTCATGGCCGACCGTTCTGTGATTACTGTGATTGGCCAATTTGGACAGTAGCGTATTTGCTTCTCAAACGATATTTCAAACCCGTTTTTCTAAGGGACAGTGCTAACATTGTATTCAAACGACTTGAACCATTCGATAGGTTTCAAAATTCTCTACCAGATGGCATGCCTAATTCAGTTTGAGCCAAAATGGACAGTGGCGCTTTTGCTTTTAGCCCCCTCATATAATATAAACTTGTTTATTTAAATTTTTATTTTCCTGACAGTCGAAATGAAAAGTAGAGTGTTTAACACGGGTGAAATTAACCATGTCACCCTCTAACTATTGGCGAGAAATATCTCGGGTGCTTTATACTTAACAATCTACTTACTATTCATTACTTTCTCCATAGGTAATAAAAAAGTTGGAAAAAAAGAATTTCCCATGGGAGAAGCTGTATGAATTGGGACCCAATGAGATAGGCGAGTTGGTTCGAGCCCCGAAACTGGGCAAGATGATACACAAGTACGTGCATCAGTTCCCCAAGCTCGAGCTGGCGACCCACATCCAGCCCATCACGCGGTCCACGCTCCGGGTGGAGCTTACCATCACGCCGGACTTCCATTGGGACGAGAAGGTGAGTTGAATCCGCGTCTTGCTAAATTGTTTGAATGTTTATTTAGTAAGGGCTGTCCCGTCTCAAAAATACAACCGGTATACTTTTTTAACCGGCTTCAAAAAGAAGGTTCTCTATTCGACGCGTATGTATGTAATATTAATAATAATACGTAATATTAATATATGTTAGTCTATGTGGGCTTCTAAACAAATTTAGCAAATTTTATGAGTATGTATGTAGGTTTGTCCGCGGATTTCTCAGAAACTACAGCTCCGATTTCGAAAATTCTTTTTGCAATAGTTAGAGTATTTTTCAACTTAGGGTAGAGTACAAGTTTCATCAAAATCGGTCCAGTAGTTTAATAGATATAAACTTTTTATGTTTTCAGTAAGTTACTGTAACGTAGACGTTCGAGTTGCGTGATAGTGCTGATACCTATTTTGCTAAAATAAAAGTCACTTAAAAGTGTTAAATAAACTATTTAAAAAAAATAAAAACTGACTTCAAAGTAAATTATATAAAAAGCATAAAATAACGAAAATATATTGAAGTCGGTGTCAGCTCGTGCTAGTCTTAGTTTAACATGATGTGCTATATATTTTCGTTATTTTATGCTTTTAAGATAATTTACATTGAAGTCGGTTTTTTTTTTAAATAGTTTTTTTTTTGTAAATACATATGTACTTAAATAACACCCACACACTTGGTGGGAATTGAACCCACGAGCTATTAGGTAGCGGCCAGGGTGTCTTACCATTAGACCAACAGGCCCGATTATGATCAAGTCGTACCTATGCCGTTCCTCCTATAATAAAGTATTCGGCAATACACAGATAATCTTATAACAATATTTTGGCCGCAGCGCCATTGTTATATGCATGTGACGCTCAGAGCAATTAGAATGGAGCTAGTATCGCGTCGATTCGCCGAACAAATTTTTCGTGGATTTTTTGAGGGGTGCGGGAGGCGAAGTAAACACACACAGATATAATTTCACGCATAACCACACTATAATAAACTCGCAACACATTCAAAAAGATACGCACACAAATAAAGAATGACCTGACCATATGAACTAAATTTGGCAGAGGGGTTAGCGCATCATGCTATCTCCAGTGGTATCTCCTCTAAGATGTGACGTCATCGGAGTTACGTGATCCCTGTTGATCATTTTCGCGTAATTTTTATTTGATCAAATTTAATTATTGATGTTGCTCAAGAAATATGTTTTTTTTTTTACATGCCCTTTTTTATCCCACTGTTGGGCACGGGCCTTACGTTATCATGAGGGGGCTTAGGCCATAGTCCACCACGCTGGCCAAGTGCGGGTTGGCGGACTTCACACGTAGTTCGAAAGCTAGTTAGGCTTTCTCAGACATGCAGGTTTCCTCACGATGTTTTCCTTTACCGAAAGCTACTAACAATCGCATAAAGACGATTCGCACATAATTAATTAAAAAAATCAGGTGCAAGCCGGAGTTTGAACTTGCGCACCTTGTTTCCAAGGCAAGCGCTCGCCCGCCGAGCTGTCGCAGTTAATATAACTGCTAGTTTATTATAACGTAGTTGACTTTTCATATTTTGTGACTTAAATAACAATACAGGTGGACGGTATATTGTTAGGATAAAATGATTTTTTTAATGAAAAGCTATGAATATTATTTTATAAAACTAAAAAATAAGTGTACCATAATTTTAATAGTTTTAGTTTATTAAAACCATCGATATAATATATAAACTAGATTTGGTGTAACGGTTCAAAAAGTGGTAGCGAGAAATAGCGCCCTTGTGTCGCTATTTCTTTACAAGCCACATCCTGACAAATTTATTTTTGCCGATAGGAGTGTCGCCACTGTCTATATGAAACTGTCAAACTACAATTCATTATCATTACAAAATCGTTAGTTCACGTTTCCGCCACCAGCACAGATAAGTTTGCAACCTCTGCGACCACATTTTAGATGTCATTTTGTTCGTGAATGTTTATCTAGTTTATATATTATATCGATGATTAAAACACAACATATGCACAACATGGTTGTTAAAAAAATGAAATGTTGTCGGTTTGAGATAGCTATCAGAAGACAGTCAAATACCCTATTATCCCCGCCTCTCCCCCCGCAGATCCACGGTCAATCGGAGGCGTTCTGGGTACTAGTGGAGGACGTGGACGGCGAGGCGGTGCTCCATCATGAGTACTTCCTGCTGAAGCGCAAGTACTGTCGCGACGACCACCACGTCAAGTTGTTCGTGCCTGTGTTCGAGCCGTTGCCGCCACAATATTTCCTCAGGGTCGTCTCCGACAGGTGGGTGAACATTTTAACGGGTGAAACTTTTTAAGGGTCGCCGGGAACTGTGAGGCTTCTTTTTCGCGGTATAAACCTTGAGGTCCCCGGGAGCTGTAGCGCTCGACCGGGGTATTTGGGGTTCTTACCCACTAAAACCCCCGCGACTGTCGCATCGGCACATGAGAGGGGGGGGGGGGAGACTTGGTATTTGCACCAGGCACCAGGTAGCATTGCAGTTTGAGCCCGCTGCCCCGGGGCGCATTGTATCCTCCCAGGGCTCTCCGGTGTGATAGGTATCTGAGGGGTCTTCCATTAATCACGTGATGTTTTTTAGCAACTTTTTAACCCCCCCCCCCTCCTGGTGATATGTGGTGAGGTTTTAAACTAACCCCCCCTTCCCAAAATCACGTATATTTTTTTTGTACAAACTATATTGCAATCTTCGGAATATTAACTTTAAATACAGGTAACTGATTAAATGTTGAAGGGGAAGTCGTAGCCGGCAACGGTGCGTCAAGGCCACGTGCCGCTGTTTGGTTTAGACATCGTGCATTCAACGAAAAATAAATACACGTGATGTCTCATTATACCCCCCCCCCCCCCCCCCCCCCCCTTTCGAGCCTCACGTGATTAATGTACGACCCCTGAGTGAATTGACCCTCTGTAAAATCCAGAGAATTGAATTTTTTGCGCAATCTCGCATTGTAGCCCGTGGTATACACTTTGAGCTAACACTTGTACCAAATAAAACAACTAAATGGCCCTACATACTTACGGCTAGCAAAAACTTAGAATCTGAATCAGTACAAGTACTACAGAATGCTTAATTCATGTAAGAACATGTAGCCACGAGTAAGAACATCAAAATACATAAATATCAGGTACACGACAATAGGTACTATACCGTCAGCTGTAGTTATCGACATCTGCACTTGCCACAGATCAAACCCATCACTACTTATCATTTACATATCAATTATATAACTTTAAATAGTTCAATTCACCTGCCTCGTGGAGAAAAATCTGCCCACGAATTGTTTAAGGGGACCATAGACAAACGCGTACTCTATTCATAATATATAAACTCTATGGTCATGATGTCTTCGTTCGCAGGTGGATAGCCGCAGAGACCCAACTACCAGTCTCGTTCCGCCACCTCATACTGCCTGAGAAGAACTTGCCCCCAACAGAACTATTGGACCTTCAACCGCTGCCAATATCGGCTCTGAGGAACCCTAAATACGAGGAGTTGTACAATGAATCGTTCCCACAGTTCAATCCGGTGCAAACGCAGGTCAGTTCCACGCATGTTTCGTGGTGGTTTCATCGTGGGGTGTCCGGACAAGATCTCGGAGCTATCAGACACCGGTCTCGCCGGCGAGGACGAAGGGTCGTACGTATGCGACCGCAACGACGTGCATCACCCCACTGAGTTTCTTGCCGGTTCTTCTCAATGGGGGCGCGTTGTGAACCGGTGGTAAACTCAGCCCTCTCTTAAGCGACAGCCCAAGCCGAGGCCGTGCCTCCCTGAGGTGCCCTTGAGCTCGTCGCTACTTCTGCCGTTAAGGCTAGAGCGCTTCAAGCGCTCGCCTCCTATTGTCCGGTGAAGCTGTCAGCGTCTATCATTCCCAAACAACAAACAAATCTCCTCTCGTTGTGTGTTCGTAAGAGGTGACTAAGGGAAAACAAGAAGACGGACAGCAGCGTCTTTCTATTGTATTACCTACTACCTATACTCAAAGTCAAAGTCAAAATTATTTATTTCAAATAGGCTTAACTCTAGCACTTTAGAATGGTAATTTTTTTTAAAGCCACCAAGGTTCTTGCCAGTGATGGGGGTTGTACCAATCCCTCCTTTCTAAGGGAGAGGCGTTCGTTCAGCTGTGAACGTCTTGTGGTTGCTGTTGAAGTTATCTGACTTGTGAAAGATTAGTCGTATGTACCAGCAGAGCTATTGCGTATGTTTAGCCACCCAAGTGACTATCAAGCTTCAGTTGTCCACCTAACTTTGATGTCTACTGAAAGTGTGTTTGTATTGGTATTTAATGGTCACTCAAGTTAGGCAATACCGAATGAATCATTAGACAGTTATGTGATGGTCACTTTGCTATTAAAAAAAATATTTATTTCAAACACTTGAACGGTCAAATTTTTTTTTTAAAAGCTACCACCGTTCAACGGCCTCAAATGAGAAGATCCGGCAAGAAACTCAGCGGGCTTGTCATTTTATCACTTTTTTTTTAAACAGAGTTTGTCTTGTTAGAATTAGATCAGCGTCAGTGACAGTGTGTCCTGCCGTTCAAAAGATCAAATTTGAGAGAATTAAGTATAAAATACGTGGAAAATACAACATACTAGGCGGCCAAAGGGATAGTAGTCCCCCCAAGCAGCACCCGCACACGAGTTGACTGTATAGCTGGGCTCACTACAGCTATAGCCAGATAGCTATAGTGATCATCACTTTAGTATACACACGAGATACGTAATAGGGGTGTTGGAATGCTTTATAACTCCGTATAATATCTTCAGGTGTTCAACGCGGTATACAACTCTGACGACAATGTGTTCGTGGGAGCGCCCTCCGGCTCCGGCAAGTCCGTGATAGCGGAACTGGCGTTACTCCGTCTGCTGTCCACCTCGGCTGGTGGTCTTCCCGGCAGAGCGGTGTACCTCCTGCCCAAGGACGCGCTAGCGGATATAGTCTTCGCTGATTGGTACCATAAGTTTGGCACCAAGTTCAACTTGAAGGTAAGACATCATGAGTTATAACCATCGATATAATATATAAACTAGATTTGGTGTCACGGTTCAAAAAGTGGTAGCGAGAAATAGCGCCCTTGTGTCGCTATTTCTTTACAAGCCACATCCTGACAAATTTATTTAACTATCAAACTACAAGTCATTATCATTATAAAATCGTTAGTTCACGTTTCCGCCACCAGCACAGATAAGTTTGCAACCTCCGCGACCACATCTTAGATGTCATTTTGTTCGTGAATGTTTATCTAGTTTATATATTATATCGATGGGTATAACACTTGCTTCGTTAGGCCCTAGTGTAAAAATGCAAGCAGCTAGTGCCGTGCACACACAAAAATGTCAAAATCAATCCCCTTATCTCCGAATTTTGTGGACGTGTGTGAAATATCTGAAATAGTTATAGGTAAACGTAATATAGGTAAAAGGCGTCGACTTGGTTTTTAGGTATAACAACTGACACCAAACTACAGTGGGGCCCACAAATTAACAAGTTGTCGGGTAGGCTAAGTTCCGCGGCTTATGCAGTCAAGAAAATTAGACGTTTAACTGATGTTGAAACCGCTAGAATTGTTTATTTCAGCTATTTTCACAGTGTTATGTCATATGGTATATTACTATGGGGATCTTCTGCAGAACTTAATACTATTTTTATTCTGCAGAAAACAGGTGTGAGAGCCATTTACAATCTGGCTCCTATTGATTCACTTAGAGAGAAATTCAAAGAGATAGATATTCTAACGGTTGTCTCACAATACATATTTGAAAATTTAGTTTATGTTAAAAAAAATATCAGTTCTTTTAAAAAGTATAGTGATACACATAATATTAATACCCGGAACAAACACGATCTTGTTGTACATGCCACGCGTCTCCACAGAACAGGCAAATCGTTTATGGGCCAAAGTATACGCTTTTATTACTCAAGGGTGACTCTGAGAAGAACAGCATGCGTGTAAACTCAAGAGCGCGACAGCCACGTTCGTATTTCCTTACCAGTAAATATGGAAAGGTAATAAGACGCAACAGGCGGCATTTACGGAAGGTAGTTCCAGTCGATTGCGAAAAAGAAGGAGATGATAAAGTGATGCCCGACGTCCGACCCGGGCCAAGCGATGGTAGAGACGATGTTAGTCATGGTACAGACGGTGATCGTCATCCTAATACGATGGGATTAGGACGGGTCAAAAGGGAAGCTGCGCGAAAAGCACGTGATTTAATCGGTTTCCTTTACAAATAGAATATGAATAATTTCGTTGTTAACAAAAAAAAAATTCAATGGACTAACACTTATAGTTTTATCTCGATCCGGTTTCAATCTTTCTACATGAATAGGTAAACGTGTCTTAATTCTTCGTCCCATCAGCAACTGTGGTGTGAACCTATGTCACCTCTAGGTACAGCGCGTAAATTCAGTAAACCTAAATAAAAATCAGACCCTGTGCTTATTGTTTTTTTTAACCTGCTTTTCACTGTTCTTACCGCTCGCTCACTCAACCCATTTGACTGTGGAAAATGAGGCGAACTGGTCGTGTGCAAAAAGCCCCACTCTTGGCTAAATTTCAGGAATTCCTTAGAAGCATATGCTGGACCATTGTCGGTGATTATTTCTTCAGGAATACCATGTCGTGCAAACTGTTCTTTTAGAGCAATTATTACTGCTTTTGAACTGATGTTGTTTAAAACATTCACTTCTATGAAATTAGAAAAATAATCAACAACTATCAGGTAATATTTCCTAGCATACTCAAATATGTCAGAGCCCACCTTCATCCATGGTAAATCTGGTACTTGATGTGGAATCATTGGCTCACGCGGTGGCGCTGCTGCATATTCAGCGCAAGTGCGGCATCGGCGCACGGTCTGCTCAACATCGCGCGACATGCCACACCAAAACATCACGTCTCGGGCACGTCTCTTGCACCGATCAATTCCTAAGTGACCCTCATGCACACGACTGATCATTTCGTTCCGTAACTCTTTTGGAATGTACACTAAATTATCCTTAAAGATGACCCCATCTACATATTCTAAGGTCTCCCTATGCGTCCAATGCGGGCGAACTAAAATATCTGTATACCTTTTTTCAACAGAGACCTTAATGGTGCAACTGTATCTGAGTAATGTGGTATAAATTTCGATAAATAATTTACCATTCCCAGGAATCTTTCTAGTGCATTTCTATCTTCTGGTATAGGCATGCTCAATATAGCCTTTAGCTTATTTTTATCTATGTGCATGCCCTTACTGTTAAACGTATGACCCAAATACGTCACACTCTCAATGCCGAATTCACATTTCTCATTGTTGAACTTAATACCTACATGCCGAGCCCTGTCCAACAAGATTTATAGTCGCCTATCATGCTCATCCTGTGTAGAGCCCCAAACGATAATGTCATCAATAAAGGAATCTACGCCCTCGAGGTCCTCGAGCAGCTGACACAACTTAAAATGAAAAACTTCCGATGCAGAGTTGACACTGAAGGGCAATCTCAAAAACTGGTACCTCCCAAATGGCGTTCCGAAGGTGCAAAGATCAGCGCTCTCGTCGTCAAGTTCCACCATCCAAAACCCTGACCTTGCGTCTAATTTACTGAAAAAACAAGCACCATATAATTTCGTGGCTATTTCGGTGAGTGTGGGGAGCGGATAGTATGAGCGGCGAATTGCGCGGTTAAGTGGCCGCGGATCAAGGCACACGCGTATTTCACCATTTTTCTTTGGTACCAGAACTATAGCGTTTACCCAGGACGTAGGGTGTGACACTTTCCTAATGACACCCATTTCAACCATTGAGTTTAAAGTGCACAATAACTTACCCCTTACTCCAATAGGTATTTTCCTAACCGGACATACCGAAGGGCTTACGTTCTCATCTAATACGATTTTATATTTATTTTAGGTAATGACAAGCTCCGTCAACCGTACCAGAGATAACCTTATACTACATCTTTCCCTTTACAAAAAACAAGCATTGCGCTACATCTTCCAACAAAATAAATAAAAAACTTAGCATAACATGGAAATCAAGAAAACCTCACTATTCTGAACAGTTCCGACTGATAAGTTATTTTTTTTGTTAACAACGAAATTATTCATATTCTATTTGTAAAGGAAACCGATTAAATCACGTGCTTTTCGCGCAGCTTCCCTTTTGACCCGTCCTAATCCCATCGTATTAGGATGACGATCACCGTCTGTACCATGACTAACATCGTCTCTACCATCGCTTGGCCCGGGTCGGACGTCGGGCATCACTTTATCATCTCCTTCTTTTTCGCAATCGACTGGAACTACCTTCCGTAAATGCCGCCTGTTGCGTCTTATTACCTTTCCATATTTACTGGTAAGGAAATACGAACGTGGCTGTCGCGCTCTTGAGTTTACACGCATGCTGTTCTTCTCAGAGTCACCCTTGAGTATCACTTCATCACCTGGCTGTAACTCTGGTAACGGATGTGCGTGCATATCAAAATACTTCTTATTTTGCAATCTTCTATGCACAATTCCTTTATAATCACCGGTATTATCTCGTTCCGGTTTCAATCTTTCTACATGAATAGGTAAATGTGTCTTAATTCTACGTCCCATCAGCAACTGTGGTGTGAACCTATGTCACCTCTAGGTACAGCGCGTAAATTCAGTAAACCTAAATAAAAATCAGACCCTGTGCTTATTGTTTTTTTTAACATGCTTTTCACTGTTCTTACCGCTCGCTCACTCAACCCATAAAATGGTGTTTTAAAGAAAACCTCGACCAACAATCTTAGTTTCGCGGTATTTTTTTTTTGCCATCTGGTACAGACGAATAGTACAATAATAAGGTCAAAGAAGTCATGGAATCCTCGTTGCGAGACCTACTCGCACTTGACCGTTCTTTTTTTAAACAGTAATAACTATGGATTATACAGGGTGTAAGGGACCATGTACCAAAAATGTTTATATAAGATTTCAAATAATGTCCGTTACAATATTACAGAAACCATTTATATGGAAGATGACAAATGACCAACTGGTTAATTTTTAAGCATGTAATTAATGCGTGTGGAATAATATTTATTTTTTAAATAACATTGCTAATTTGGTACAAATAAGTAATTTATGGTTTTTAAATTGATATTAGGCTTTATTATTATACCAATAATGATGATATACTAATTTTATTTAATAAAAATGGCATTTTATTAGAAATTATTAGAAAAGCCGAAGAAAAATTTCAACACTAGAATGTTCAGAATAATGTACTGGATCCCTGGTATCGGTTTTCGGTACGATGTCCCTTACACCGCGTATAGCCGTTTATTTAATTAATTTATATTTTTTGTGTAAATGTTGATGTTTCAAGACAATATTGACTGTGGCACAGGTCGTCCAACTGACCGGGGAGACCGCCACGGACCACAAACTGTTGAATAAGGGACAAATCATTATAACAACTGCGGACAAATGGGACATACTCTCCAGGAGGTCAGTAACACAAACGTTAATATGTTTGAAGGACAGGTATTCCATTCGCATCGATATATAAACTAGATTTGGTGTCACGGTTCAAAAAGTGGTAGCGAGAAATAGCGCCCTTGTGTCGCTATTTCTTTACAAGCGACATCCTGACAAATTTATTTTTTCCGATAGGAGTGTCGCTACTGTCTTTATGAAACTGTCAAACTACACGTAATTAACATAATAGAAATGTTAGTTCACGTTTCCGCCACCAGCACAGATAAGTTTGCAACCTTCGCGACCACATTTTAGATGTCATTTTGTTCGTGAATGTTTATCTAGTTTATATATTATATCGATGACCATTCGTCAAATTTTCTGTCCAATTTCTACGTCCAATATCTGAACAAATTTCTCTGAGGGATGCTCAATTCATTCAGAGTTCTTCAAAATGTATACTAATGCAAGCAAACAATGGCTCGTTATTTGACTCCAAGTGCTACAGTGCTTGCATTATTTATATTTCCAGGTGGAAAGTGCGCAAGAGCGTGCAAAGCGTGTCACTGTTCATAGTGGACGCTCTACAGCTGTTGGGTGGTGAAGAGGGACCGGTCCTCGAGGTGGTCTGTTCCAGAATGAGATATATATCCTCACAGATCGGTGAGTGTACTCTGTGATAAAGTTATATTCATTACTAGCAATTTCCTGCGGCTTCGCCCGCAATTTTTTTTATAGAATTTACCAACCCCTAACACACCCCCAAAGGATGTTTTTGAAAATTTGCGAAACACGTATTGATTTATTTTAATTAGATAATCTTTTCAGTAAATTTCAAGTCAATCGAACCATACAGTAAAAAGTTTCATACAAAAGAAAACACCCCATTTAACCCATTTATGAGTCGAATTTAAAAAAAGTATTTTCCTAGTGGATGCTTACGTCATAAGAAGAACCTACTGTCCAAATTTCAGCTTTCTAGGTCCAGCGGTTTGGCCTGTGCGTTGATGAATCAGTCAGTCAGTCAGAACAAGTAATTTTATATGTATAGATAGACTAGCTGATCCGCGCAGCTCCGCTCGCGTTCTTTCACTTTGCTGAAAGTCATGACATGATCAAATGCATAGTTTACGATTCTATAAAGGACATACAGACAGATAAACATTAATTTTTATATATATATAATATATAGATTGTAATCATTGCCACTGAGTACTTGATTGTGTTTTAAATTACGTTTCACTTTACTTATCTCTCTCTCTCCCACTTAGAGCTGGGCTCTTGTCGGTGAAGCAATATCCAATCCAATCTATTATATGCCTTCATTTTGACCTCCTGATACGACATTCCACCCACCTTTTCTGCTACCTGCTTCATAAAACTTCGTCTGGGTCTTCCTCTTCCCATTTTCCGTTCTATTTTATATTCCACTTACCTTATATTTGATATATTAATTATAGAATATTTTTGAAGTGAAACTTCTTATGCGACTTCCAAAAATGTTATCAAATAACGCGTTAAGAGTTAAATGATAGGTGATAGGCGTTAAGTGATAGGTGTTAAACGATAGGCGATAGGCGTAAATTTGTTAAGGTTATGAAAGCGCTCATGTGACGCCGTCACTGAGTGAGTGGGTGAGTTGAGGTCAGTTGAGGTGATTTGGGGTGAGTTGGGGTGAGTTGGGGTGAGTTGGGTGAGTTGGGGTGAGTTGGGTGAGTTGGGGTGAGTTGGGGCGAGTTGGGGTGAGTTGGGTGAGTTGGGTGAGTTGGGGTGAGTTGAGTGTGTGTGTGTGTGTGTGTGTGTGTGTGTGTGTGTGTGTGTGTGTGTGTGTGTGTTTGTGTGTGAGTGTGTGTGTGTGAGTGAGTGAGTGAGTGAGGGACCGACCGAACGACCGATCGACTGAGCGAGAATGAAGTTTCACTTCTTCCGCGCGGAGGGACTCCACGCACGCACATTTTTTTTTTAGTAATGCTCTTTTTGCAACTACTTTCACTAAATTATAATTAACTATTATAATTTTTATGCAAGCACCCCAAATATGGCGGATATGTCGGCCATTTAATTCTGATCTCGCGATATATTGATAATTTCACTGGTAAAATTTTGTATAAACGCTGTAAATAAAGCGTACATTTTTGTAATATATATAAATTAGGCTAAACTATTAATTTAGGGCTTAATACAGCTATATTTTATAATCTATTAGTAACTAAGCAGAAAATTGACTCAGAGTCGGCCGGCATTTATCCCCATTATTTGATGATCAGAGATTGGAATAGGTAGAGTATGTTTTCCTAAACGTTGTTAATATATCTCGCTTCAGAGCATGGCGTTGTTGATATATAACGTGATCTACCATACAGGTCGTCATATCCGCATAATGGCGTTGTCGTTACCACTGGCGGATGTTCTAGAAGACTATAAAAAAGTAATGATAGGGGGAGGGGAGGATGCGTTAATACATCTCGCTTCAGAGCATGGCGT
The DNA here is from genome assembly GCA_911728495.1 of Furcula furcula. Lineage (NCBI taxonomy): Eukaryota > Metazoa > Arthropoda > Insecta > Lepidoptera > Notodontidae > Furcula > Furcula furcula. The sequence goes on from OU452242.1 coordinate 53,739,863, forward strand.
TGTTGATATATAACGTGATCTACCATACAGGTCGTCAGATCCGCATAGTGGCGTTGTCGTTACCACTGGCGGATGTTCTAGAAGACTATAAAAAAGTAATGATAGGGGGTGGGGGGATGCGTTAATATATCTCGCCTCAGAGTATGGCGTTGTTGATATATAACGTGATCTACCATACAGGTCGTCAGATCCGCATAGTGGCGTTGTCGTTACCACTGGCGGATGTTCTAGAAGACTATAAAAAAGTAATGACAGGGGGAGGGGGGATGCGTTAATATATCTCGCCTCAGAGTATGGCGTTGTTGATATATAACGTGATCTACCATACAGGTCGTCAGATCCGCATAGTGGCGTTGTCGTTACCACTGGCGGATGTTCTAGAAGACTATAAAAAAGTAATGATAGGGGGAGGGGAGGATGCGTTAATACATCTCGCTTCAGAGCATGGCGTTGTTGATATATAACGTGATCTACCATACAGGTCGTCAGATCCGCATAGTGGCGTTGTCGTTACCACTGGCGGATGTTCTAGAAGACTATAAAAAAGTAATGATAGGGGGTGGGGGGATGCGTTAATATATCTCGCCTCAGAGTATGGCGTTGTTGATATATAACGTGATCTACCATACAGGTCGTCAGATCCGCATAGTGGCGTTGTCGTTACCACTGGCGGATGTTCTAGAAGACTATAAAAAAGTAATGATAGGGGGAGGGGGGGATGCGTTAATATATCTCGCTTCAGAGCATGGCGTTGTTAATATATAACGTGATCTACCATACAGGTCGTCAGATCCGCATAGTAGCGTTGTCGTTACCACTGGCGGATGCTCGTGATGTGTCCGCCTGGCTCGGCTGCAGTTCCAACGCCGCCTTCAACTTCCACCCCAGCGTGAGGCCCGCCCCTATGGAGCTACACATACAGGTAAATCAAATATCGGGATTCGAACCCGCTCCCCGCTACTAAGGGGATGGGTGTTCGAGTTAACCTACGTTCTTTCACTGGGTTCACCTTCATTAGGCCCTCGGGGACCCCTTTTGGAGTCGCTGAACTTCTATGGTGTGGACCCTAGGATGTCCATTAAGTATGGCGGCGGGGATGCGACCCCCGTCCCCGTGACCACTATGACAAATTCCCGAGGAGCTACAACCCGGGGGGCTCCTGGTACAGATCTCTTATACGCGGGGGGTTTTAGTGGGCCAGAATCCCTTATAATCGCCCTTGACCTTGACACCCCCCCCCCTCCATTCTCTAACGTAAACTATCGTGGCTATGTGGCGAGCTCGACGTCGATGAATACGACGTCCAGCGGATCTGACTGCAGCAGAGCAGAGATAAAGTATTAATTCGCTTCAAGTGTCGAAATAATACATTATAAAATAAAATACCGGTCAACTGCGAGTCGGTCTCGCCCACCGAGGGTTCCATACCATCATTGGACGTGTTAAAGTTATTTTTCTAGTCGTCTTACACCTCAGATAGCCAAAAAAAAAACAAACCGCAAAACTAAGTATGTTTGACGAGGTTTTTTTAGGATTACTAAAAAACTGTACTACTTAGAAAGATCATTTTATTTTTCCTGTAAAATATACATAGACATGTACTACCCATAATTATTTCAGATTTTTTCCTCCACAAACTTGGAATGGAACAAAGGTTGGGTCATTAACTCCAAGTTTCAAATTGATAGCATCAGTGGTTCCTGAAATGTATAGGTATGTGTCAGACAGACAGACAGACGAAGTCAGACCATAAGGGTTCCTTTTTTACCTTTTAGGTATGGAACCCTAAAAATGACTTAATTGTAATAAAAGTTAATTGAGGTTTGTAGGTGCGGCAGTAAAACCCTCCGGCATCGCACATAAGAGACCTGGGCTCTCTCTGGGGGGGGGGGGGCGGATGTTGCATTATAACCCCCCGGGAACCATATACGGAGACGAGGGTCAAAGACTATATTTTTGTTGCGATATAAAGTCCGCCCTCAGGATTCGTAGGTTTCGCCATCTATCGCCTTGTATGTGATACTGCTTGCTTACTGTATCACATGTGGCGCCATCTAGTTATGTCGAGTCGCCACAATGATATAGAATTATAAAGTATTGTTACGTTTTCCAGGGTTTCAACATATCCCACGCGGCTTCCCGCCTAGCGGCCATGACGAAGCCTATCTACAACTCGGTGACCAGATACGCGGGCAGCAAGCCGTGCGCCGTGTTCGTGCCGTCGCGGCGCCACGCGCGCCTGCTGGCCGCCGACCTGCTGGCCCTGGCCGCGGCGCAGGGCCGCCCCGCGAGGTTCCTGCGCGCGCGCCCCGACATGATACAGCCCTTCCTGAAGAGGGTGCAGGATAAGGTATTCTATATATATATATATATATATATGGCGCCACGCGCGCCTGCTGGCCGCCGACCTGCTGGCCCTGGCCGCGGCGCAGGGCCGCCCCGCGAGGTTCCTGCGCGCGCGCCCCGACATGATACAGCCCTTCCTGAAGAGGGTGCAGGATAAGGTATTCTATATATATATATATATATATATGGCGCCACGCGCGCCTGCTGGCCGCCGACCTGCTGGCCCTGGCCGCGGCGCAGGGCCGCCCCGCGAGGTTCCTGCGCGCGCGCCCCGACATGATACAGCCCTTCCTGAAGAGGGTGCAGGATAAGGTATTCTATATATATATATATATATATATGGCGCCACGCGCGCCTGCTGGCCGCCGACCTGCTGGCCCTGGCCGCGGCGCAGGGCCGCCCCGCGAGGTTCCTGCGCGCGCGCCCCGACATGATACAGCCCTTCCTGAAGAGGGTGCAGGATAAGGTATTCTATATATATATATATATATATATGGCGCCACGCGCGCCTGCTGGCCGCCGACCTGCTGGCCCTGGCCGCGGCGCAGGGCCGCCCCGCGAGGTTCCTGCGCGCGCGCCCCGACATGATACAGCCCTTCCTGAAGAGGGTGCAGGATAAGGTATTCTATATATATATATATATATATATGGCGCCACGCGCGCCTGCTGGCCGCCGACCTGCTGGCCCTGGCCGCGGCGCAGGGCCGCCCCGCGAGGTTCCTGCGCGCGCGCCCCGACATGATACAGCCCTTCCTGAAGAGGGTGCAGGATAAGGTATTCTATATATATATATATATATATATGGCGCCACGCGCGCCTGCTGGCCGCCGACCTGCTGGCCCTGGCCGCGGCGCAGGGCCGCCCCGCGAGGTTCCTGCGCGCGCGCCCCGACATGATACAGCCCTTCCTGAAGAGGGTGCAGGATAAGGTATTCTATATATATATATATATATATATGGCGCCACGCGCGCCTGCTGGCCGCCGACCTGCTGGCCCTGGCCGCGGCGCAGGGCCGCCCCGCGAGGTTCCTGCGCGCGCGCCCCGACATGATACAGCCCTTCCTGAAGAGGGTGCAGGATAAGGTATTCTATATATATATATATATATATATGGCGCCACGCGCGCCTGCTGGCCGCCGACCTGCTGGCCCTGGCCGCGGCGCAGGGCCGCCCCGCGAGGTTCCTGCGCGCGCGCCCCGACATGATACAGCCCTTCCTGAAGAGGGTGCAGGATAAGGTATTCTATATATATATATATATATATATATATATATATGGCGCCACGCGCGCCTGCTGGCCGCCGACCTGCTGGCCCTGGCCGCGGCGCAGGGCCGCCCCGCGAGGTTCCTGCGCGCGCGCCCCGACATGATACAGCCCTTCCTGAAGAGGGTGCAGGATAAGGTATTCTATATATATATATATATATATATGGCGCCACGCGCGCCTGCTGGCCGCCGACCTGCTGGCCCTGGCCGCGGCGCAGGGCCGCCCCGCGAGGTTCCTGCGCGCGCGCCCCGACATGATACAGCCCTTCCTGAAGAGGGTGCAGGATAAGGTATTCTATATATATATATATATATATATGGCGCCACGCGCGCCTGCTGGCCGCCGACCTGCTGGCCCTGGCCGCGGCGCAGGGCCGCCCCGCGAGGTTCCTGCGCGCGCGCCCCGACATGATACAGCCCTTCCTGAAGAGGGTGCAGGATAAGGTATTCTATATATATATATATATATATATATGGCGCCACGCGCGCCTGCTGGCCGCCGACCTGCTGGCCCTGGCCGCGGCGCAGGGCCGCCCCGCGAGGTTCCTGCGCGCGCGCCCCGACATGATACAGCCCTTCCTGAAGAGGGTGCAGGATAAGGTATTCTATATATATATATATATATATATGGCGCCACGCGCGCCTGCTGGCCGCCGACCTGCTGGCCCTGGCCGCGGCGCAGGGCCGCCCCGCGAGGTTCCTGCGCGCGCGCCCCGACATGATACAGCCCTTCCTGAAGAGGGTGCAGGATAAGGTATTCTATATATATATATATATATATATATATATATGGCGCCACGCGCGCCTGCTGGCCGCCGACCTGCTGGCCCTGGCCGCGGCGCAGGGCCGCCCCGCGAGGTTCCTGCGCGCGCGCCCCGACATGATACAGCCCTTCCTGAAGAGGGTGCAGGATAAGGTATTCTATATATATATATATATATATATGGCGCCACGCGCGCCTGCTGGCCGCCGACCTGCTGGCCCTGGCCGCGGCGCAGGGCCGCCCCGCGAGGTTCCTGCGCGCGCGCCCCGACATGATACAGCCCTTCCTGAAGAGGGTGCAGGATAAGGTATTCTATATATATATATATATATATATATGGCGCCACGCGCGCCTGCTGGCCGCCGACCTGCTGGCCCTGGCCGCGGCGCAGGGCCGCCCCGCGAGGTTCCTGCGCGCGCGCCCCGACATGATACAGCCCTTCCTGAAGAGGGTGCAGGATAAGGTATTCTATATATATATATATATATATATGGCGCCACGCGCGCCTGCTGGCCGCCGACCTGCTGGCCCTGGCCGCGGCGCAGGGCCGCCCCGCGAGGTTCCTGCGCGCGCGCCCCGACATGATACAGCCCTTCCTGAAGAGGGTGCAGGATAAGGTATTCTATATATATATATATATATATATATATATATATGGCGCCACGCGCGCCTGCTGGCCGCCGACCTGCTGGCCCTGGCCGCGGCGCAGGGCCGCCCCGCGAGGTTCCTGCGCGCGCGCCCCGACATGATACAGCCCTTCCTGAAGAGGGTGCAGGATAAGGTATTCTATATATATATATATATATATATGGCGCCACGCGCGCCTGCTGGCCGCCGACCTGCTGGCCCTGGCCGCGGCGCAGGGCCGCCCCGCGAGGTTCCTGCGCGCGCGCCCCGACATGATACAGCCCTTCCTGAAGAGGGTGCAGGATAAGGTATTCTATATATATATATATATATATATATATATATATGGCGCCACGCGCGCCTGCTGGCCGCCGACCTGCTGGCCCTGGCCGCGGCGCAGGGCCGCCCCGCGAGGTTCCTGCGCGCGCGCCCCGACATGATACAGCCCTTCCTGAAGAGGGTGCAGGATAAGGTATTCTATATATATATATATATATATATGGCGCCACGCGCGCCTGCTGGCCGCCGACCTGCTGGCCCTGGCCGCGGCGCAGGGCCGCCCCGCGAGGTTCCTGCGCGCGCGCCCCGACATGATACAGCCCTTCCTGAAGAGGGTGCAGGATAAGGTATTCTATATATATATATATATATATATATATATATATGGCGCCACGCGCGCCTGCTGGCCGCCGACCTGCTGGCCCTGGCCGCGGCGCAGGGCCGCCCCGCGAGGTTCCTGCGCGCGCGCCCCGACATGATACAGCCCTTCCTGAAGAGGGTGCAGGATAAGGTATTCTATATATATATATATATATATATGGCGCCACGCGCGCCTGCTGGCCGCCGACCTGCTGGCCCTGGCCGCGGCGCAGGGCCGCCCCGCGAGGTTCCTGCGCGCGCGCCCCGACATGATACAGCCCTTCCTGAAGAGGGTGCAGGATAAGGTATTCTATATATATATATATATATATATATATATATATGGCGCCACGCGCGCCTGCTGGCCGCCGACCTGCTGGCCCTGGCCGCGGCGCAGGGCCGCCCCGCGAGGTTCCTGCGCGCGCGCCCCGACATGATACAGCCCTTCCTGAAGAGGGTGCAGGATAAGGTATTCTATATATATATATATATATATATATATATATATGGCGCCACGCGCGCCTGCTGGCCGCCGACCTGCTGGCCCTGGCCGCGGCGCAGGGCCGCCCCGCGAGGTTCCTGCGCGCGCGCCCCGACATGATACAGCCCTTCCTGAAGAGGGTGCAGGATAAGGTATTCTATATATATATATATATATATATGGCGCCACGCGCGCCTGCTGGCCGCCGACCTGCTGGCCCTGGCCGCGGCGCAGGGCCGCCCCGCGAGGTTCCTGCGCGCGCGCCCCGACATGATACAGCCCTTCCTGAAGAGGGTGCAGGATAAGGTATTCTATATATATATATATATATATATATATATATATGGCGCCACGCGCGCCTGCTGGCCGCCGACCTGCTGGCCCTGGCCGCGGCGCAGGGCCGCCCCGCGAGGTTCCTGCGCGCGCGCCCCGACATGATACAGCCCTTCCTGAAGAGGGTGCAGGATAAGGTATTCTATATATATATATATATATATATGGCGCCACGCGCGCCTGCTGGCCGCCGACCTGCTGGCCCTGGCCGCGGCGCAGGGCCGCCCCGCGAGGTTCCTGCGCGCGCGCCCCGACATGATACAGCCCTTCCTGAAGAGGGTGCAGGATAAGGTATTCTATATATATATATATATATATATGGCGCCACGCGCGCCTGCTGGCCGCCGACCTGCTGGCCCTGGCCGCGGCGCAGGGCCGCCCCGCGAGGTTCCTGCGCGCGCGCCCCGACATGATACAGCCCTTCCTGAAGAGGGTGCAGGATAAGGTATTCTATATATATATATATATATATATATATATATATGGCGCCACGCGCGCCTGCTGGCCGCCGACCTGCTGGCCCTGGCCGCGGCGCAGGGCCGCCCCGCGAGGTTCCTGCGCGCGCGCCCCGACATGATACAGCCCTTCCTGAAGAGGGTGCAGGATAAGGTATTCTATATTTTTTCACACCACCTGCTCGATAATGTTGCATTATCTGTCATATAATTTAGTACTTTATGTCATCTTTATAATATAAAGATTACATAATGTACCTCATTATATCCCTATAGTCTAGCAGGGTAATAATGTTGTACTAAATTATTATTATATTATTATTACTTTTACCACAGCTCTTAGAGGAGATACCAGTGGAGAGATCATTCAGGTCATTCTTTATTTGTGTGCGTATCTTTTTGAATGTGTTGCGAGTTTATTATAGTGTGGGTATGCGTGAAATTGTATCTGTGTGTGTTTACTTCGCCTCCCGCACCCCGCAAAAGTGCCACGAAAAATTTGTTCGGGGAATCGACGCGATACTAGCTCCATTCTAATTACTCTGAGCCACAGCTATAATAAATACTACTCTAAGCAGAGACCGGCACGAAAAAAAAACATTTGATAATCGAATCGGGCGCGACGAGCAGAACCCAGTGTTCTAGAAAAGAAAAAAAATGATGTTAACGCGTTAACTCTACAAGTCACTATGCTGATATTATTGACAGTCTCCTTGGTCTAGTGGTTAGACACCCTGGCCGCTACCCGATGGGTCGTAGGTTCAATTCCCACCAAGTGTCCGGGTGTTATTTAACTATTTAATTATTATCGTCTTAACTAATAGTTGTCTGGTTTCCATAGTCCAGGCTCTGCCTAGTTTGGAATCAGATGTCCGTGTGTGGATTGACCCAAGATTTTATTATTATTTTAATTCCAGCAATATTTGTATTTTATTACCTCGCAGTAGGTGTGAAAAGTAGTATATTCTCCTCGGGGATAAAGGTGTCTTTGTCTTGGGCGAGCTTAAATCCCTCGCTGTACTCAGAATTCTAGTATTAACCCGAGCGCAGCGAGGATATAGAATTAACGAATAGTAACGAGTTAGTTAGCAAATACTACACATTGAAATGAAACTAATTTTACGGATTATATCGCGGTTTATTTATGATTTTAATTACTCAACGTTTCGAATACTTCACAGCATTCATGGTCACGACTAGACAAACAACAAACCAAAGACAATCCAAAGACAAGCATTCCACTGCAAGACCTCAAGATACTGTAAGCTCTTTTTGCGTAGATCGGACTAACAATAATAATTAGAAGACCTGAGGGTACCCGAAGACAACTATGACGTATGGACAGCTACCACCTCAGTCCGTCCGTGACCATGAATGCTGTAAAGTATTCGAAACGTCGGGTAATTAAAATCATAAATAAACCGCGATATAATCCGTAAAATTAGTTTCATTTCAACACAACACAAACTCAAACTCAAAAATCTTTATCTTTCTTTCAATCTTTCGAATGGTCATTTTTTTAAAAGCTACCACCGTATCACAACGCTGCCTCAACTGAGAAGATCCGGTAAGAAACTCAGCGGGCTTGTTATTTTTTCACTTTTTCTTAAACATTGTTTTGTTACAAATGAATCGACATTAGCGATAGTGTGTCCTGCCGTTCGAAACATAAAGCAAGGGAGAAAAGAAGAAAATAATAAATTACGACAAAAATTACATCAAACTAAGCGGCCGGCGGGATAGTAGTCGGACCATGTCTTTCCACCAACCCATGGCCCCACCGACCTTCCGGTCATACGGGCCGAATCGCGGGAGATGCGCGCGGGAGTAGTCGGACCAGTCCCCTCAAGCAGCACCCGCGCACGAGTTGCCTGCTCGCAGCAGCCATCACTCCCCTCAACCATATTGGAGGGAAGGGGGTGACCCGCCACACGAAGCCGCCACAAACAAAGACTTCGTACAAGTAGCACCAATATCAGCTGCAAGTGTGGCGTAGCCCAACAGACCATGGCGGATCTTTCCGTCTGCCCCGCGTGTCCAACTACCTGCACTGGGGAGGATTTGCTTCAGGCAAACCAAAGAGCGGTGGATGTAGCTTCTCATTGGGCCGATGGAATTTGATGTTATCACGTGGACACGAAAAGAAGAAGAAGAACACACTTGCTTGTAAAGTGAGCCTTATTGCATCGCTTTTAGGGTCATAGACTTAGCTATAAGACACGTGTGCGTAATAGAATTATCCGTATAAAGTTAAAGTAGTACCTTACGGCAAGTTGTATTCGAGTAAACAGAGCATTCTTAATTTAACCGGGTAATAATTTTTTTAAGGGGTTTGCGCCGCTGAAAATCCATATACATTTTTGGAATAAATAAATTTGTTCGTCCTTAATTAAGTCAAACAAACATTTATTTATATCCAATTATTCATAATAAATTCATCATAATTTGTATACGAGATATTAAAATAAAAATACTCACCTTGTATAGGGCGCGTGAAAAAAAAAACGCGTATTTACCCATACATAATTGTCATATTTTGTTTTTATCGTATTTGTCGCTGTGTTGTTAGTTATTTTGTATTTTCCTCGCAAATTTGTTGAAAAACGTCGTATGAAACTCGTGAGCTCTGCTCATTACACACTGAATTACCTTCAACCCTCAGCCTTCGAGCAACTTAGCTCACTTGTATCTATTATACTAATATATTATTAGGTGGCAGGTTCTTTTTGCACTTGTTGACTTGTTTTGCCGAGGGGGCATTAATTAAGGGGGCTTTAGGCCGTGCCAAAGAATTAATAGTAGTTTATGCACCAAGGGGATAAAGAAGTGTCTTATGTCACGGGCGTGAAATTGAATCGCGAGCATAACGAAGGATTCTAGTAACTCCCGAGCGCAGCGAGGGAGTATAGAGTTAACTCCCGAGCAAAGCGAGGGAGTTAATACTAGAATCCTGAGTACAGCGAGAGATTCAAGCTCGCCCAAGACAAAGACACCTTTATCCCCGAGGAGAATATACTACTTTTCACACCTACTGCGAGGTAATGAAATACAAATAGTAGGAAGAGATTGCTTAGGTTATCTGGAAGAGATTGCTTTTTAGCGATAAGGGCCACCTTTTTACATCATCAACGTATTGTTGAATTTACATGTAAGTTTTGGTGTAAAATCTCAATGGCACAATGAAGTATATTTATTATTATTAAATACTTACTGCTAGAAATAAAATAACATCAATACACCGATTTCCAACGTTCGCGCCCACACCTACTGCGAGGCGAGACAATAAAATACAAACTTGTAGAATTAAAATAATTTAATATCAACAGCGTTAGCGCTTTCTTTTTATCAATTTTTTTCTTTTCCTATAAGCTAGAACAAGGTTCGGCTCCAATTCGGCTCCTGGCGCTCGGTTCGATTTTCAAATGTATGTTTTTCGTGCAAGTCTTTGCTTAGAGAGAGTGGTAGGTAATACTGAAGTCTGCGCGGTAAAAAAATATTTGACGTTCATAATTCAAATTACATTTTAATGAAGAATTTGCTTCGGCCTAAAAACATAAATGAAAAATGACAACAATTTAATGAAGCATTGGCTTAGGCCTAGCTACAAATTGATTTATTACGAGATTACTTATGACGAGGCTGTATGAGCTAGAACCCTTTGCCTTCCCAATTAGGGTCAACGAAAGGACAAAAAAAAAACAAATCACATTATTACCCAAGGGAGTTTAGTACAACATTATTACCCGGCTAGACTATAGGGATATAATGAGGTACTTTATGTCATCTTTATATGACACATAATGCAACATTATCGAGCAGGTGGTGTGAAAATATACATACATACATGCTTTCGAAAAACATACCTATTACAAAAAAAAATACATAACCCTCCGCCTGGGGCTTTGGGGCTAATACGGCGTCACGTCACTGGGCTCAACATAGACTATCCCCAGATGCTGAAGGAGACCCTGGCTGCGGGCGTGGCGTACCTCCACGAGGGCGTCGAGGGGGGGGACCGGCGACTGGTGCAGCAACTCCTGGACTCGGGCGCCATACAGCTGTGCGTGGTGGCCGCCGAGCTGGCCTTCGCTTTCGCAGCCCATGTGCACACCGTCATCATAGCGGACACACACACGTGAGTACCACTCTTTACTACCAGAAGAAGGAGAAACCACCAGGTGTAGGTCCCTTCTTCGGAGTCGCTGGACGTACGAGGTGTGGGCTTTAGGACGTCTATTGAGTACGGCGGCAGGGTTGCGACCTCCCGTCCCCGTGAACACCATGTCTTGTTCCTGGGGGGCTATAATGCGCCTCCCGGCGGTGGGCTCAAAGGCAAAGCACTGAGGGGCTACTGAGGCAGATTCCACCGGTGAGCCCGGGTGTCTCCTCTTATGTGCAGATACGACAGCCGCGGGGGTTTTAGTGGGTAAGACCTTTTTGTAGGTAACCCGCGAAAAAAGGAAACAAAAAAAATATGTGCGTGCGTGGAGTCTCTCCGCGCGGAAGAAGTGAAACTTCATTCTCGCTCAGTCGATCGGTCGGTCGGTCCGTCACTCACTGACTCACTCACTCACACACACACACACACACACACACACACACACCCACACACACACACGAGTAACTCAACTCAACTCACTAACTCACACTCACTCACTCACTCACTCACTAACTCACTCACTCTCACTCACTCACTCACTCACTCACGCACACGCACTCACTCACTCACACTCACTCACTCGCTCACACTCACTCACTCACACTCACTCACTCACTCCACTCACTCACTCACTCACTCACTCTCACTCACTCACTCACTCACTCACTCACCACTCACCCACTCACTCAGTGACGGCGTCACATGAGCGCTTTCATAACCTTAACAAATTCACGCCTATCGCCTATCGTTTAACACCTATCACTTAACGCCTATCACCTATCATATAACGCTTAACGCGTTATGTGATAACATTTTTGGAAGTCGCATAAGAAGTTTCACTTCAAAAAATGGGAACAGGTCTCCTGTGCAAGGAACCGTTCAGCTAGGTACCAGCGCAATGTCAGATATTTCACCGCCCAGCGTCAGTGTGTCTACCCGTGGGGTGTCTGGATAGGAATAGCACCCTCCCATCTCCTACCGTAAGAGACGACTAAGGAAAAACAAGACTGGCAGCAGCGTCTTTCTATTGGATTACCTACTATCTATACACCTATACCCCACCCTTAGAAGGGAGGTGTATAGGTGAACAGAGGTTCAATAATCTTTCCGTTGATGAGGATGATGCATCAATAAGAACCCGTTTTTGTGATGTTTAGACACCTCGACTGCTAATAAGTCGCAAGTTCGTGTGTTATAATTACCAAACTCTCTCGAAGGTACATCGATATGATATAAAAACTAGATGAATATTAACTAACAAAATTACACCTAAAATGTGATCGCGGAGGTCGCGGACTTATGGGTGCTGGTGGCGGAAATGTGAACTAACTTTATTATGATAATGACGTATAATTTGACAGTTTCATATAGACAGTAGCGACACTCCTATCAGCAAAAATAATTTTGACAGTTTGTGGCATGTAAAGAAATAGCGATACAAGGGCGCTATTTCTGTGTGCCATTTTGTACACCTAATCTATAGTCGAAGTTACCAGTTTCCTATGAAAAAAAATATAGTTTAGATACAAAATGATTCTATTGATCATTCAGTCAGTACTCGTGAGCAAAAGAAACATTCGTGCACTCAGATCAGAAGTTAGAAGCCAATTGATAAGATGACGGCGTGTCGCGGTTTGTGTAAAGCCAAGGTCAACTCGCTCCCACCGACTTGGTGTATGTGTGATGTTTTTAAGATAGAATTATAGCCATGCAACTTTGTTGTTCGTCAATTTCACTCATCGATATAATATATAAACTAGATTTGGTGTCACGGTTCAAAAAGTGGTAGCGAGAAATAGCGCCCTTGTGTCGCTATTTCTTTACAAGCCACATCCTGACACATTTATTTTTGCTGATAGGAGTGTCGCCACTGTCTATATGAAACTGTCAAATTACAAGTCATTATCATTATAAAATCGTTAGTTCACGTTTCCGCCACCAGCACAGATAAGTTTGCAACCTCCGCGACCTTTTAAAAGATAGTATACATAACTAGATAAACATTCACGAACAAAATGACATCAAAAAATTTTTGATGTCATTTTGTTCGTGAATGTTTATCTAGTTTGTATATTATATCGATGATTTCACTAGATTTATTTATAGTAATCATCTATTTACAAGTAAATAAAATTTCTATTCAAAATTACTGTTAGTATTAGATAAGTTGGACTTTAGTTTAAATATTATATATGTCGGTACTCAGGTACAACGGCAAGCAGCACGCGTACGAGCAGTACCCGCTGACGACGGTGCTACAGATGGCGGGGCGCGCCTGCCGCCCGCACGACGAGGCCAGAGCCCAGGCGGTGCTCATGTGCGCTCAGCACCACAAGACGTTCTTCGCCAAGCTGCTCAACGACTGTCTACCGCTGGAGGTCAGTCTTATTGTGGCTAAGATAGCAGTCGGTGCTACAGATGGCGGGGCGCGCCTGCCGCCCGCACGACGAGGCCAGAGCCCAGGCGGTGCTCATGTGCGCTCAGCACCACAAGACGTTCTTCGCCAAGCTGCTCAACGACTGTCTACCGCTGGAGGTCAGTCTTATTGTGGCTAAGATAGCAGTCGGTGCTACAGATGGCGGGGCGCGCCTGCCGCCCGCACGACGAGGCCAGAGCCCAGGCGGTGCTCATGTGCGCTCAGCACCACAAGACGTTCTTCGCCAAGCTGCTCAACGACTGTCTACCGCTGGAGGTCAGTCTTATTGTGGCTAAGATAGCAGTCGGTGCTACAGATGGCGGGGCGCGCCTGCCGCCCGCACGACGAGGCCAGAGCCCAGGCGGTGCTCATGTGCGCTCAGCACCACAAGACGTTCTTCGCCAAGCTGCTCAACGACTGTCTACCGCTGGAGGTCAGTCTTATTGTGGCTAAGATAGCAGTCGGTGCTACAGATGGCGGGGCGCGCCTGCCGCCCGCACGACGAGGCCAGAGCCCAGGCGGTGCTCATGTGCGCTCAGCACCACAAGACGTTCTTCGCCAAGCTGCTCAACGACTGTCTACCGCTGGAGGTCAGTCTTATTGTGGCTAAGATAGCAGTCGGTGCTACAGATGGCGGGGCG